>JAKFHU010001323.1:0-1200000 GCA_023783475.1 Daubentonia madagascariensis
ATACATTTTCTCATCAGCACATGGGACTTTTTCCAAGATTGCTCATAACTTAGGCCACAAAACAACTCTTAGCAAATTCAAAAAAATAAAAATCATACCATGTATCTTCTCAGACCACAATAGAACAAAACCAGAAATCAATTCCAAGACAAAAACAAATGTACACAAAGTCATGGAAATTAAACAATCTGATGCTGAATGATCCTTGGGGCAATGATGAAATCAAGATTGAAATCAAAAGATTCCTTGAACTGATAAAAAAAATCTATGGGATACAGTAAAAGGAGCCCTAAGGGGAAAGTACAAATGGCCTCAAATGCTTACATTAAAAAAACAAAGATCACAAATTAACAACCTAATGTCACAGCTCCAGGAACTAGAAAAAGAAGAACAAACCAAACCCATAGAAAAGAAATAACAAAGCTCAGAGAAGAACTACACAAAATGGAAACCAAAAAAAAAACAAAAACAAAGAATCAATGAAACAAAAAGTTGGTTCTTTGAAAAGATAAACAAAATTGATAGACCACAAACCATACCAGAAATGGAAGAGAAAGGGCTCAAATAACCTCAATCAGAAATGAAAAAGGAGTTATTACAAGTGATACTGCAGCCACACAAAATATCATCTGTGAATACTATGAAAATATCTACACAAACAAACTAAAAATCCTAGAGGAAAAAGAGAAATTCTTAGAAACATACAGTCTCCCAAACCTGAATCAGGAAGAAATACAAACCCTGAAAGGACCAATAATAAGCAGTGAGATTGAAGCAGTAATGAAAAATTTCCCATCCAAGAAAAAGCCCCGGACAAGACGAATTCACAGCCAAATTCTATCAGACCTACAAAAAAGAACTGGTATCTATTCCAAAACATCAAGAAGGAGGAAATTCTCCTTAACTCATTCTATAAGGCCAGTATCACCTTGATATCAAAGCCAGGAAAGCCAGGAAAGGACACAACAAAAAAAGAAAACTACAGATCAATATTCCTTATGAATATATAGATGCAAAATCCTCAACAAAATACTAACAAACTGAATTCAACAACACATCAAAAAGATAACCCACCATGCTCAAGTTGGTTTCATCCCAGGGATGCAAGGATGGTTTAACATATGCAAATCAATAAATGTGATTCACCACATAAGCAGAAACAAAACCAAAGACCACATAATCATTTCAATAGCTGCAGAAAAAGCATTCTATAAAACCCAGCATGCTTTCATGATAAAAACCCTGAAAGAACTAGGCATAGAAAAAACATACCTAAAAATTATAAAAGCCATATATGAAAAACCCACAGCCAACATCATACTGAATGAGGAAAAGTTTAAAGCATTCCCCCTAAGAACTAGAACAACACAAGGGTGCCCACTGTCATCAATTCTATTCAACATAGTGCCAGAAGTCCTACCCAGAGCAATCAGGCAAGAAAAGGAAATAAAGGGCATCCAAATCATGAAAGAGGAGGTCAAATTATTGCTTTTGGCTGATGATATGCTCTTGTATCTAGAAAACCCTAAGGACTCCACCAAAAGACTCCTGGAATTGAAAAATAAATTTAGCAAAGTCTCATGCCACAAAATCAATGTATACAAATTCTGTATTATATAGAATATATAGTATATTATATAGAATATATTAGTATATAGCATTTCTATATATTAATAACAGTCAAGCAGAGAGTCAAATCAAGGATTCAGTAATATTCACAATAGCTACAAAGAAAATAAAATACCTTGAAATACTCTTAACAAAGGGGATTAAAGACCTCTACAAGGAGAACTACTAAACACTAATGAGAGAAATTACAGATGACACAAACAAATGGAAAAACATCCCCTGCTCATGGATTGGTAGAATCAACATCGTTAAAATATTCATACTTCCCAATGTGATTTACAGATTCAACACAGTCGCCATCAGAACACCAGCATTATATTTGACAGATCCAGAAAAAAAGAATCGTAACCTTCATTTGAAACCAAAAAAGAGCCCAAATAGCCAAAGCAATCTTAAGTAAAAAGAACAAATCTGGAGGCATCACATTACCTGACTTCAAATTATACTACAAAGATACAGTAGCCAAAACAGCATGGTACTGGTATAAAAGTAGAGACCTAGACCAATGGAACAGAATAGAGAACACAGGAATAAAATCATCTATCTACGACCAACTGATCTTCAACAAATCTGAAAAAACATACACTGAGGAAAGAAGTCCTATTCAATAAATGGTGCTGGGAAATCTTGATAGCCACATGCAAAAGAATGAAACAGGATCCCTATCTGTTGCCACATACAAAAATTAATTCAAGATGGATTAAAGACCTAAATGTATGGCATGAAACCATAAAAATTCTAGAAGAAAATGTAGGAAAAACTCTTCTAGACATCAGCCTAGGTGAAGAATTTATGACTAAGGTCCCAAAGGCAAATATAGCAACAACAAAAATAAATAAATGGGACTTAATTAAATTAAAAAACTTCTGCACAGCAAAGGAAATAATCAAGACAGTATATAGACAACCTACAGATTGGGAGAAAATATTTGCAAACTATATATCTGAGAAAGGACTGATATCCAGAATCTACAAAGAACTCAAACAAATCAGCAAGAAGAAAACAAACAACCCCATCAAAAAGTGGGCAATTGACATGAACAGAAGTTTTTCGAAAGAAGATAGACAAATGGCCAAACAAACATATGAAAAAATGCTCAAAATCACTAATCATCAGGGAAATGCAAATTAAAACTACAATGAGATACCACCTTACCCCCGACAGAACGGCCATTAATAAAAAGTCCAAAAACAATAGATGCTGGTGTGAAGGCAGAAATAAAAGAATGCTTATACACTGTTGGTGGGACTGCAAATTAGTACCACCTCTATGGAAAACAGTACGGAGATTCCTCAAAGAAATAAATGTAGACTTATCATTCAACCCAGCAATCCTACTACTGGGTTTCTACCCAAAGGAAAAAAAGTCATTTTATCAAAAAGACACCTGTACTCACATGTTTATTGAAGCACAATTCACAATTGCAAAGGTGTGGAATCTACCTAAGTACCCTTCAATTCATGAGTGGATAAAGAAAATGTGGTATATATATATATACCATGGAGTACTAGTCAGCCATAAAAAGTAATGAAATAATGTCATTTGCAGCAATATGGAGAGAATTGGAGACCATTATCCTCAGTGAAGTATCTCAGGAATGGAAAACCAAACACCATATGTTCTCATTAATAAGTGGGTACACACAGGCACAAAGTGATATGAGCAACCAAGAATGGGGGAGGTTGAGAGAGTGGGTGTGGGATAAAAACTTACTGATTGGGTACAATGAACACCCAATGAACACACAATGAATGAACAATTTTTGTCTGTTTTTCCATTTTTTTTCGAAATCCTGCCTAATGTTCTCCACTAAATTGTACACTACTTCTCAGACATTTTATTCTCCTGAAAACAATCTCATTATTCTGCAACCACGCTGTGTTCATCCTCATACCCTGAATTAATGAATGCTCCTTCCCTCATCTAAGATAAACTCCTCTCTTCAGTGTGCTTAACCAAATGCTTCCCTACCTTCGGGACTCAGCTCAGTCTTAACATGCTCCATGCACTCCCTGCCTCCTTCAGTGCAAATTGAACAGGTTATGTCAACCAGAATTCCACTCTTAATAGTACACTGCACATTGTCATTTATGTTTATTCTTTTGTAAAATGTCTTACTACGGAGTTCCTGAAGTTACGAACCAAAACAATCTGTAGTGTCAGAAATAGGATCAGTTGCTGCTTTGGGGCAGGGCTAGAGGGATGGATTACAAAAAGGCACAGGGAAATTTGGGGGATGATGGGAAATGTTTGTTATATTGAATCTGGTGATAGTTCACAGATGTATACATATGTCAAATTGATTAAATTGGAAATTTTAAGTATGTGTAGTTTGTTATACTTCAATTATATCTTCAAAAAGTTGCTTAAAAAAAGCCACTGGAAGGCAAAATTTGAGAAGACTACATGGCATAGAATCTTTGTGAGTACATTGAAGAAGAGACTTTAAAACATCATTGTTGATACAACAGGGA
The DNA here is from genome assembly GCA_023783475.1 of Daubentonia madagascariensis. NCBI lineage: Eukaryota > Metazoa > Chordata > Mammalia > Primates > Daubentoniidae > Daubentonia > Daubentonia madagascariensis. The sequence goes on from JAKFHU010001323.1 coordinate 4,104, forward strand.
TCTGTTGGGGATGAGTGTTCAGTTAGGATTAAAAAGTGAAATATTCTCCAGCTTACTGTTTTTGAAGTAGGAGCTCAGCTTTCACCAGGTATTTGAGTGGTCTCTCTTATATGTGGAGCTAAGCTAAATTAAAAACAGGGGAAGAACAGTACTCCAATGCACACTATCTGGGTGAAGGGCACAGACTTTTTATAACTTTGACTCAAACTGTATAGAAGCAAATTATGTAACCAAAACATGTGTACCCCGTAATATTCTGAAATTTAAAAAAATAGGGGAAGAAAAAATATTGTTTCAACTTTCTTTTGGAGTCTAAATTATACAAGATGATAGAGCTTTCAGTTTTGTATTTTACTTTATTTCTTGATACTTAATAATGGATGTATAATCCTATTTATTGGCCCCATTTTTTTGGTGGGGCTCCTGAACAAATTTCTGGTGCATGATGCTACACAATGTGTCTGGGCATATATGAATGGAAAATAGAATATGGAGTAAATTTTTTGCCTTCTAAAAAATGATGCTTTAAGTTAAATTAATTTCCCTTCCTTTTTTATTTGATACATTTCCAAAGACTACCAGATACAATGTGTATCTTTCACTCCTCATAGAAGCATCCAAAATGCAGTAGCAGATATTTAAGGAATGGTTTTATAAAGAATAGGACAGGATATCCTGCCCTTTTCCTCCACTATCAGGGAAAGTCGATCCTCTGGTTAACTGTATGCTGTACTTTTATCCAAATAGAAGAGAATGAAAACATGAAAATGTCCAGTGACATGTGGAGATGGGGGCACTTATCAGCCATTCTCTCCGCAATTTTGCTCATCTGTTTTCTTCCATCTCTGTCCACCCTTCAAGAGAGGAGGATTGCTCATTGCTGAGAGGCTGCCCATAGTGCTCTGCTTTACTGGAGAGCAGAGTTATTTTCCCTGAATGATCAGCAAACACATGTGGTGTTCTCTCTCACCTTGCTTACCTGGTCTGTGGTAGAGCAAACTGACACATAACCTGATTCTCCAAGTTTCTCCTCCACCTATTTCCCTAAGCACACAGCTTAGTAGGTGAATCAGACCAGGATAGTTCCTTTCTCGTAGTTCACACCACATTTCTTAAAAGTCTCTAAAAAATAGCATGTACTATTTCCTAGTGTAGTAGTGAAATTTCAACCTATTCTTCCAATATTATTCATATTATTCCATTATTTCCAGATAGACTCACAGATTTATCTGCACCATGTGCTAAGGAACCTGCCAAACCAGATGCAACAAAACAGAATCAAACAACTCTCACTTCTGTGTGTCCAGTTCCTCCTTTTCATTCACTTCTTGGCAGTCTGGGCTGCCATTGTACGGGGGAAGACGGATCATGGTACTATTAATTTCACTACATTCTCATGTGTATGAACCTAAGTTCTATTTCATTAGCCACTTGTCTGTCCTTCACTGCTCTCTGCCATTGCTGTGTCTTACCATACCCCCATCCCAGCCCACAAATACTGAAGACCTTTTGTCAGAGGAGTGTGTGACTCAGCTCTACTTCTTCCTTGTTTTCCCTTTTTCAGAGTATCACCTACTGTCTGCAACGTCATCAGTAAACCATTGCTATATAATGTTTCCGCATCTTGTCAAGTATGCTACAGCTGGTGATAAAAGATGTATTTTGTACCCATCTTTGGTGCTATAATTCACACAGACTTCACATATAGACAGTTCTCCAGAGTCAACATTAGTAACCATTACTTCTGTGATCGTTTTTCCCTAGTGGCATTCTTCTGTTCCAGTACTTAGGTTAATAAGTTATTGATGCCATGTCTCACTGCACTTGAAGTTCTTATCCCAACCCTTGCCAAACTAAATTCTTCATCCTTATCATTATTGGCATATATCCATATTTACTCCACTGATAGCAGATTTAAAGACTTTAGCATCTGTAACTCTGAGATAAGGCTGGTATTCAGGCATCTAGGGAGGTACACGAATGAAACATAAGCCATAAATTATCAGCAAAGATGACAGAATATTCTAATGAAAATATTTTTACTGTGACCTTAGCTCTTAACAACAAAAAAAAAAAAATCTGTTTTTCGTCCTTGATGATTTTTTGCTTAATCAGCCAATATTGCCCACAACACTGTTGAATCTATACTTATTCCTAAAATTTACTTTAAAAATACAGGCAGAGATTCATATTATATATGTGGAGATAAAATATTAGAAAATGTTAATATTGATTGAGGGATTTTAAGACTTTGGATTTTATGTCCCAAAATAACTCTCCATCAAGAAGTAGCATATGAGAGAAAATAAGAAGATATATAGTCAGAGAGATTGGAAAAGATGGAAAACTCTGGAAAATATTTTAATTGATTTGAGATTTGGTAATTTTTATAATGTTAAGTATAATAGTTGGAAGATAAATATATGTTGCTCTATCAAAGATTAAATTTCCTTTTTCTTTGAAGTTCTATTAAGTCTGAAGCTTTGGATAAAAGTATTTAGTCCACATCTACAACTTCATTGAGAATCCCAGGGGAGGGAGTGATCAAGTGAAGAGGTTTGGTCTGTATTTTACAAGGTGAAAGAAACTGTGAAGAAAATTTCCTTGGATTTCAATTACTCAGAGGAGACTTAACTTAGTATCTCATGAACAAATCCCTTTTAATTAAACTCCAGGGTTTTCTTTTCCCAAAGCAAAGGTAATCAGTTTGCAGCCTATCAAGCAAGCAAAGTGATGCAATGGAAAAGACAGAAATTGGAATCAAGCTGACCTAGATTTGAACTCAAGTTCAGCCACTTACCAACCATGTGGCTTTGGGGAATTCATTTAAACTCTCTGAGGACAAAATTTTCATTAGTAAACTTAGGATAATGGTGGCGCATTATAGATAACTGTTGTAAAGATTATATACAAAGCAACTAGCACAGGATATAACATAAAAAGTGCTCAAAAAAGAGAAGTTTATACGGTTAGAATATTCCAGCATGTGGAGTTGCTTACATTTCGTCCTGAGGAAGTGTTGGTCACTGAAATTTTTCTGAGAAATGAGAGTCTAAGAGGAAATTAATGGCGACATTGTGGTTAACTAAAATTATATAGGCAGGGAAAATGTAACAAAAGTTGCATTTTTTGGCCTTGACAATCTAGGCTTTTGGTGATGGTAATATAATAAATGGTAGCAATGCCAGAACATATGCCTGTATACCCAAGGTGTATAATCAAGGGCATCAGCTCCTGCTGTTTGTGACTTTAAATAAAGATTACACAATGCACTCAACAAAAGCCTCAATACCATTTAAATTCAACAAAATCTTATTTAAAAATATTGACTACCAGCTAAAGGCCCTGAGGGTGAAAATGATTAAGTAATTAGCTTTGCTTTACAGGAACTTGTAAAGTGGAAGAGCAGAGAAGGGAAATAAGAGAGGTTAAGGGAAAGGGGGGGGGAGGAGGCAAGACAGGATAGTGGAAAGGAAGAAAAGGGAAGGAAGAGAAAGGACCAGAAGGCGAAAGGATCAGGAAGCCTCGATGTTGCCAATGAACACAGGGATCAGTTTGGTCACACCCCTAGCTAGTATCTGATTCCTCTCAGAAATATCCCAGACAGAATGGTTTAGTCTCTACTTAAATCCCTATTGCTGGATAGTTCACAAATTCCTAAGATGGCTAATTATTTTTGGACAGTTCCAATTTTTGGAAGAGTCTTCCTTAATTGAGAAAAAGTGTTCCTTTCTGTAACTTTTTCCCATTCAACAAAAACTACTATGGCAAAAATGACTACAACTTCAATAACTAACCTCCAGCCTTTCTACGTATAATCCATGAATAACTATCCCCCAGTATCTCCAATCAATCTCTATCCTCTCATCTGGCTTTATTTTCTCTCTAAAACATTTTATATCCCGAGATTGTATTGTGTATGTGTCTGCCTGTTAATTTTCTTTCTTTGAAACTAAAACCTAAATCTAACGATTTAGATTCTCCCTATGAGCAAGAATCTAAATCTAACGAAGGCAAGAACTTTGCATTTTTGTCCATCTCTTTATCGCCAGTACGAAGAATACTATCAGGCAATTACTGGACATTCAACAAGTATTTGTAAGATGAATGATCAAGAGAGTGAGCTAATCAATGAATATGTGATTTCAATTCCCTTTAGCATGGCCACATTCCTCAGAATATACTCCAAAATGTCAACGGCCCCTTGTAGAGTGATATCCACTAAATAAAAAGAAAAGAAAGATCATTGGTATCATTAAAATGATTACTCTAATACAAAATTACTACAGTGCAAATGATGACTTGGACATTTCTCATTGTAAATACTAAAATGTAGCTAATGGAGACAAGGTAACATTAATTTTTAGGTAGCTATGCTTTTTATTTATATTGACTCTATTGTCATCAAAAACTCTTAATTCTCTGTAGCCAATCAATGTCTTTCCCACACTCTTCATTTTTGTATAAGTATAGAATCTTATATTATCCATGTACATTTTAATATCATTAAATGTGGCTGCCACTCTAGAAGTCCTTGTGAATCATGATTCTGTCATCCATTAAATCAACTGTTTTCACAACTTCACATTATCCAAAAATCTGATTAAAACTTCTTTGATATTCTCATTCCAATCACTGGCAAAAAGAAATACTAAATCATACAGCTTGCTTCCTAGCTACCTCATGCACATATCTCTAACAGAGAGCTCTGTAGTTAGTAGTAAAGTGATCTGAAGGTTATGCACTGATGCCTGGGATGATGTCCCAGCATGGAGAACCACCAGTGAGACAGTGTTTCTGTTTTCTGAGAGGATTGGATTCCTGCACCAAAGGGAAAGGGTGGATATACACAAAAACACAGGGTATTCAACAACCGGGATTCTTACAGGGGGTAAGAAACAGCTACAGAATTCCAAGAGAAAAGAAACATCATTGGTATCATTAAACTGATTACTCTAATACAAAATGAAAACTGAATTCAATTTCCAGATGAGAACCATGCTCTACTAGACGTTGTGCTGGATAGTCAGCCTAAGTGATGGTCTCTGAAGAGAGGCAATGGGCAACTTCAGGGTAGTTACTAGTGATCTTTATCTTCACTGAATGTGTGTAAGTTCTTGATAAGACTAGCCTATGTCTTTGACATTTTTTACCCTAACCCAGAGCCTAAAGGTAGTTCTCTCTCTTTCTCTCTTTCTGGCACACACACATACACACACACACATATACCTCCATCTCAATATCCTCAATACCTTACAAAGGTTTTGGGAATGAAAAACAGCCCCTCCTCTCAAAAAGTTTAAAGACATTTTTCTTCCTACCCTAGGAAGTTTTATTTTCCAATTAACATCATCCCTTCTGAAATACAAACATTAACTCACTCTCTAGTTCTCGTATCAAGCATTTTCAAAATTAATACATCTAAAATATTCTTTGCTATGTTCATTTGCCCTCCCTCTCCTGTCAACATCTGTTTCTGTAGTACATTCCCAAAGATTATATTGAATATTAGAAAATTGTGTTGTTTGATAATCTCCAAAAATGTCTCAATCGTTCTCAAGTATAAAATATGTAAATAATCATATATATATAATTATCTTTCACTCTGTAGGAGAGAAAGAAAATTACAAAGAACCCATGACAACTTTTCATCTGGCTCATGTTTTCTTGCTCCCTATGAGGTCCCACTTTGTCAGGATGTCCACCTTCCCCCAACCTCCTTCCTCAGTGCATTCTTCACATCCTTATTTCTCAGGCTGTAGATCAGGGGATTCAGCATGGGGATCACTGTGGTGTAGAACACAGAGGACACCGTCTCCTGTTCCATAGTATTGCTGGAAGGGGGCTTGAAATACATAAATGTTATAGACCCAAAAAAGATGCCCACAGCCATGAGATGGGAGCTACAAGTGCTGAAGGCTTTGAACCGTCCCTCAGTGGAGCGAATATGGAGGATACTAGAGAGGATGAAAGCATAAGAGATGATCACAGCTAGCATAGGTGCTAAGGTATTAACTCCTCCAATAATAAACAGCAGGATTTCATTGACATGGGTGCTGGAGCAAGACAAAGTCAACAAGGGGACAATATCACAAAAATAATGACTAACAATATGAGACCCACAGAAGGACAACATTGACATGCAGGTAGTATGGACTGTGGCCCCAGACAAACCCAGTGAATATACCACAGCCATCATTATGGAACACACCCTATGGGACATGACAATAGTATAAAGCAGTGGGCTACAGATAGCAACATAACGGTCATATGCCATGGCTGTAAGAAGGTAACCTTCTGCAATTACAAAAATAAGGAAGAAATAAAGCTGAGTCATGCACTCCTGAAAGGAGATAATGTTCTTCTCTGACACAAAGTTCACCAGCATCTTAGGGGTAATGACAGAGGAGTAGCAGAGATCAATGAAGGACAAATGACTGAGAAAATAATACATTGGAGAGTGAAGTTGAGAACTGATAGCGATTAAGAGGATCATGCCCAGGTTCCCCATCACTGTGACCACATATATTCCAAGGAACAGGAGGAAGAGTGGCAATTGAAGCTCTAATCGTTTTGTTAGCCCTTCAAGGATAAACTCAGTCTTCGAGGAATGGTTTGAAGTAGCCATTTCTACTTCAAATTTCTACAAGATATTATCTGTAGGAAGAAATAAAAGAAAAGAGGGACATTAGACATTTTCTGACTCCCAAAGCAGACTGATATGCCCTGCCTTGGCTGTTTCCTTCCCCGATAGGCTCACCTGTCCCATGACTAGATTCCTTCAGGGACTTCTTAAAAGCTCAAGGACAAAGACTAGGGTATAACCCAGAGCCTTGGCTCCACCCAACCCTATTGAATGCTCCTCTTTCAGTCAGAGAACCCTTTCCTTTTGTTCCCAGGGTTAGGATCCTAACTACCTCACTCTGATAGAAAGCACAAACTATCCAGACCTAATTAGTTTTTCATTGCTACCATTAAAATAAGACGGCCTACCCTCTTTATCTGAGCACAGAGCAATAGAACATTCAGACTTTGTTACAACATGGCTTCCAGTCTAGCTCCGATGATAGCAAAGTAGTCCATTTCAATTTCCTAAACCATCTGCATGGATCAACATAATTAACATGCTCTGAAACTGAAAACTAATAAACATAAAAGACCTCTATAAAGAGACTGTGAGTATAAAAAAAAATTGTAGAAATGGCTCTAATCAATTCATCCCCTCATTATCTCCCTTCTGTTCTCTGAATGGAAAACTTGAGCGGGCCAGGACATTCTTTATTCAGCGTGCATGTGGCTGACAGAAGTGTGGTGTCAAAGGCTATTCTCAGACTATAGTTCAATACTTTCCTGTTCCAGAAACACTAAAGAAATAGAGTTGACTGTCAGATGTAATACCTGAGCCATCAACAAATCAGTGCCTCTGTCCCTGACCCTCCCTGCTGTCTATTATTGATGGCCAAACTCTCACTGACCTTTCTCTCCCAAGGCTACTGCATCAGAACTGGAGGGTTTCTCATTCACTGACTTAGTTACCTCCGACTTTCAATCAGAGGATTCAGGGTTTCTTGCTTTCAGCTGAAACACTACACATTATCTAAGGAATCAAATTTGATAATTTTTCATTGGGTTGTTTGAAGAGTATAAAATGTTCCTTTGATTCATGATACTCAAGAGAGAAATATCCAGTATCCGGACCTTGGTATGTCATTAAATTCTATATTTCCAAAATTAGAAAATATATCAAGGGAGGAAAATCTCCATACATAGAATGATATATTGTTTGCTTTTATTTTGCATGAAAAGCATTTTTATGATCCTAAGCAAAAAATTTATGAAAATTTACTGCCATGTATTTGTATATGCCTTCTAAAACATATTAAGGGTGCTCAATATATCTATTGATTTAAAGGTTGTATTAGATAGTTATTATCTTCAAGAACACATGAGAAGAGAACCATGTTTCTGAGTTCAGGAAATTAGATAATACTCTAAGAGAAAAAGAGTCAGAGTTGCCAGGATGCAACTCTATGTAGCTCCATTAACAATGACTGTTAAATTGGATCGTCTTCAGGTAGATGATCTGACCTTGTTCAATGAACCACATGAATCAGACCGATGCCTAACATTTTTGTAACTCATACAGAAGCCAACAAACTAGAAAAGTCAGAAGGGAGAGTAGTGGGGCATTTTTGGTCGAGATCTACTTAGTGGGGACCAAAGTTTTTGGATAGGCTCACAAAGAGCTGACTAGATTTCCTTTTATAATACCAAACAACATAGAAACTACCACCACTAGGAAGAGTTGTCCAGAGGTCAGAACCAGGGCAGATCTATCTCTCTGTGACTGTAGAGATATTCCTGCTGATTATAAGACTAAAAATGCTGATCTGTCAGAGTAAACAAAGCCCATTAGGTTATGTTTTGACAGAGTCCAATAGACTGAAGAAAGCAACAGATATGCAGTGACACTTTACTCATCTGGAGATATTTATCCAGTGACTTATAATCCCAGTGTTACAAAAAACATAAATATATGTAAAAACACCTTTACGAAATTAATATAAATGCCACAATATCGATTAATGAAAATTTATTCACTTATCAGTCTATATTGGTGCTCTCTTAGCACCATTTCATTCTTTTTCTTAAGAAATAATGTTAACATACTTGGAAGAAACCAGAATAAAGGCAGCAAATTTAAAAGGCGTGGGGATACAGGAGCAAGCTGTTAAATAAAGCTAAGGGTAGAAAGAAGACGAGTTTAACAGCATGAAAAGAGGCTTCCAGAGAACTAATTTTAAACACAGTAAAAAAAAAAAGAATCCTCAAACTGCATAGTTATCTAGGCCTGCAGAAAATTATATCATATGAAAACACATACATACACAAAATAGCTCATGTGAATGAAAATGATTGCCCTAAATCATCAAAAGAGCATTTATTTGTTTTCACTATCTTCAACTCAAAAAGGCAGAGGAACATGAAATGCAATGTTTAAATTTTCTATCAAAGTAATTTAGTAAATGAGGCATTTTAAAGTTAAGAAAAAATAATAAAGTATTTACGTATGTGAGATTTCACTGAAAATGAAATGATATTACACCAAATGAAAGTGAAAGTGAGCAACTAGTATTAAGTGATATGCTTTTCTGTGGACAGAGAATAAGATGCTGCTTTGTTCCTCTCCCAATTTCTCTTCCCCATGGCTGGTGACCCACAATCCTACTGCTTTTAAAGCTTTATAATGCAAACATAGTGTAAGACAGAAAGGGCCAGCTCCCTTTCTTGAGAAGCATACATTCATCAAGAAAAGTAACTGCTTGTTTGCAGCATCAGCTATTCAAAAATACAAGATCCTTCAAGTTAACCATGAAATATCCAGAATTTAAATTAAACTATATTCACATGTGTGTTTGCCTAATTAGAATAAAAATCAAATTATGCCATTTTGCTTCTTTTATTTAACACAGACACACAAATTTATGACAATCTTTCTTGCAAACCCCTACTTTTTAAGCATACAGCTATCTAGGGCAGGTATTGATCTGTTATTTTCTCCCACTAAGAGGTGACATTTAATTTAAAAATTACCTAAATTAATCTGTTGTAAAGGAGATATTCCTGTGTGTGTTACTTTATTCAAAGCAAATGTTACAAAACATCTGTAAGACTTTCACCAGAAGGAAATCTGTTAGTTTCATAACTTATCCATGATGATCATATAATGACATGGATGGAAAGCTTCTTATTTGAAGTCAGAAGAATGGGCTAAAAGCATGACTCCACTACTTGGTGCAGCATCTGTGTGACTAGAGCAGATCATTTACCTCTGAGTCTTTATTTGCTCATCTACAGACTAGTTATAAAGACAAAAAAGATCTGTACAGAGTTTTGCAAACTTTAAGCCACTATGTACCTATTGGTTACTATTTTATTTTATTTTATTTTTACATTTATAAGACACTTTCTGAGTTTGCTGTCTAATTTACTCCAAAGCTCCCCGGAGCAGCAGGCTCCCTTCTCTGGGGCGTGAATGGAAAATTAGACGAGTGTATGCATTGTTCAAGATCATTAAGAGAAAAGCAGCATCTGTTCCTGATTTTTATCAAGAAGAGCCCTCTTGTTCAAATGCAAAAGCAAAAAACATAAAAAGTTATAATACAAGAAACACAGAGGTCAAGTGATTCTTGGGGTTCCCACAGTTACTCTGGAAGAACTGTCAAGATTTGGGCACATATTAGAGGCTATGAATAATAGGACATTCTGATTTCGATTTAAGAAGGAATTGTATTGGCAATTATGCCAACTCTGTTCCTGCAAACAATATTTGATACCACAACAAAGTTAATATAATCAACAATAAGATAAAGTATACTTTAAAATAACTATTAAATAAAATAATGGAATTGGCATGTTCCTAACACAAGCAAATGATAAATGCCTGAGGTGATGAATACCTCATTGACCCTGATTTGATCAATTCAGATTGTATACCTGTATCAAAACATCACAGGTACCCTATAATGATATACGACTATTATGTACCCATAATAATTAAAAATTTTGAAAAGAAAGAAAAGAAAAAAAAATAACCAAGCATTGTGACCATTCCACATCTAAAATATTCTTAATTTCTTAAACTTTGACAATTATGGTTAAGTGCCCAGTCACAACTTAAGTTTGACAATTTAGTACTGCAATTGCCAATTGTGACTTCCATTAGAAATGATTTAACAAGCAAAAACCATCTCTAAAGGGAAACCATCTTCCAGATAAGCCAATGAAACAAATTTCAGGACAACAGGACATTAAAATGTTGAGCTCTGCAAGACTTGTTTGGCTCATGAGCAGAAATACTAAAGCTGAAATACAGATATTGGGAAATCAAATCAAAGAAATTAAGTCATTCAGGGTATATTCTGACAGAAAATAAGTAAATAACTAGAGATGCTTTGACTTACGATGGGGTTATGTCCAAACAAAATCATCAGAATTTGAAAATATTGTGAGTCAAATATTCATTTAATATCCCAATAAACCCATCCTATGTAAAGCCAAAAAATCATTAGTGGAACCATACTAAATGCAGATGGTCCTCAATTTACAATGAGGTCATATCCAGATAAACCCTTCTTAAAGTCCAAAAACCATAAGTTGAACCATCATAAATCAGGGACCATCTGCATATGTAAAATTCAAAATTACCTTTTTCCACGCAAATTTTTCAGAGCAGTTGGCTTTTCTTGCAATGTATGTTTTTGTAGTATTTAAAAAATAATTGAATACAATCTCAAGAAGTAAATGAATACAATAGCATAATGATAAGAGTTTTAATGCCACTCTGGAGCCATTCTGCCTGTAACCAAATCATAGCTTTGCCATTTACTAGTTTTGAGACTTTGGGAAAATTATATTTCCTATGAGTTAATGTCATCATGTGTAAAACCCATCTTATAGGAATTTTATTTTTTAAGGACTAAATGAGTCAATAAAGGTTGAATAGTAAAAAGCCTGGCACATATTTAATGGGATGTAACTGTTTGATATTATTAATCTAATCATTTTTAGGAACTAATTACTAATTAAAGCATTTAAGTAGAATAAATCCAAACATCATGTAGTACTTATGGGACCTGCTGAGAAATTGATAAGCACTTACCTTAAGACATTTACCTTCAAAAACTGGAATCCTGGTATTTAGTGGAAATGTTGAGATGGGGCTTAGAAATATACAACTAATTCCCAAAGGTTTACAAAATCTCTCAAGATTTGGCTCTGTGTGCAATACACAGTTAATGAAAAAACAAACTAGAGCTCTACATGATCTCAAAAAGATTACATCACCCAATAAATTGGTTCCTGTTAGTAGAAATCAATAATAAAGTATAGTTTGTCCTTCTATAACACTTTAGAATTTACAAAGTGTTTTGTTAAACATTAGTTGTCTGAATCTCTGCTCTAGTTGCCCTCAGACAGCCCCAAAGAGATTCGCTGCCTGAGAAAGCTTCTGAATTTTTCCTACTTAACAGTCCATCTTCTTTCTGTCATAAAATCAACAAGAGAACACAGGTTCTCACATATAGTTGTTTCTGGAACAACTCTAATTAAAATAGCTTTTCTTTTGAATAATGACTTCATTATTTTAATTCAAATCTCAACTTTCTACTTTGTGACATAATGTCAGATAATTTAAATATCTGTATTATAACAATGAAATTAAATCAATGACCCTTCAAAACATGTCAGGTTGCCCTATTAATATTCCTTTTTCATACTGTCCTTGTTTGGTTGAGATATAAATGTTATTTTAACAACTTGGGAGAGCTATTCCCTACTTCTAGTCCATAAAAGTGTTCACGTAAGTTAGGGATAATCTATCTTGCAGTTAAGTTAGAACTTCCACGTAAAACTATCTCAAGCATTTTGGGGAGGATAGAAATTTTAAACTATTGATTTAATTTATTATTATAGATTTATTTAGAATATTTTTAAACCAGTTTTTGTTAAGTTATGGTTTTTCAAAAAGTTGCTTGTTATTGCATCTAAGTTTTCAAATTTCTTACATAAAATTATTCATGGTATTCTCAGGATGTTATTTGCTGTATCTGACGTTTTAAGTTATGTCCCTATTTTCTATTCTTATTATTTATTTGAATCTTGTCATTCATTATTGATTGATTTTGCCAAATTTTTTTCCTACTTTATTAGTCATTTCAATAGCCAGCTTTTGATTTTGTTGTTCCTCTGTTTTTTCATTTCTTATTATATTATTCTCTTCTAATATTTATTATTAAAGTATTATTGTATTATATTATTATTATATATTATGTTATTAATATTATATTACTATTGAAATATTATTACTCTTTGACTTTACATTTTAACCTTACCATATTAATTTCAAAATATTTTCTTTGCTTAAAACAAAAATAATTCCAGGCCATAATTTCCTTCTTACTACTATTTTAGCATATCTTACAAGTTTTAGTATATGTGTTTTAATCGTCATTCACTTCTATATATATTCTAATTTTCATTTTGAATTGTTTCTTTCTCTATGAAATTTTGAATTGTTTCTTGTTCTATGAAATATTTAAGGTGTTTTGTAAAATTCTAAACATGAGATGTGAATATATTTTTGGTTTTTATTTCTCATTTTAATGCACGTTAGTCAGGAAATGTGGTCTTCATGACATTGGTTTGTTTGTATTTGTTGAGACTGAATCTAAGCACTAGTCCATAAGCAAATTTTGAAATATATTATACATGTGTTAAAAATACAATGTATGCTTAATTATTGAATGCAAAGTCCTATGTGTAATATCTACATGTCTAGTTTATTAATTTTATTGCTCAAATTGGCTATTTCCTTTTTAGACTTTATTTTTATTTTCATTTTATTATTATGTTATTTCTTATCTCCAATAATCATATTTAAAATCTATTTATCTTTGTATTAACTTAATTACCCCAGTTTACATTGGTAGATTTTTGCCTGATATTTCATTTTCAGTCCTCTATTTTCAATTTTTCTTGTACCTTCAGTGTTCTAGTTGTCCCTTCTAGACAGTCAATAGCAGTATTGGGATAAGGGATGGGGGCTGTATGTTTTTTTCCCTTCTATTCTGAAAGTTTCACTCTTTTAAATAATAGACCTATTTCATTTACGTTTATTATTGTTACTTATGTATTTAAATTTATTTCTACTACTATTTTGTGTTTTCCATTTATTATGCTTCTGTTCTGCTCCTTTTTCTTGTTCATTTTTCTAATTGTATTAAGCATGTTTTCTTTTTTTTTAATTTCAGTATATTATGGGGGTACAACACTTTGGTTATATATATTGCCTATGCACTGCCCAAGTCAGAGCTACAATTATGGACATCCCCCAAACTGTGTAACCCACACCCAATAGGTGTGAGTTTTCCCATTCCCTCCACCCCCCTCACACCTGCCTGACCCCTGATGAATATCATTTCCATGTGTGCACATAAGTATTGATCAGTTAGTACCAGTTTGATGGTGAATACCAGTAGTGCTTGTTTTTCCATTCTTGTGATATTTCACTTCAAAGAATAGGCTCTAGCTCCATCAAGGATAATACCAGATGTATTAATTACCAGTTGTTTTTTATGGCTGAGTAGTACTCCATGGTACACCTATACCACATTTTATTAATCCAGTCATGTATTGATGGGCACTTGGGTTGTTTAAATATGTTTGCAATTGTGAATTGTGCTGCTGTAAACATTGCAGTGCAGATGTCTTTATTATAGAATGCCTTTTTTTCCCACTGGGTGAATACCCAGTAGTGGAATTGCTGGATCAAATGGTAGTTCTACTTTTAGTTCTTTCAGGTATCTCCATATTACTTTCCATAGAGGTCGTACTAATTTGCAGTCCCACCAGCAGTGTATGAGTGATCTTATCTCTCCACATCTCCATCAACATTTGTTGTTAGGGACTTTTTGATATGAGCCAATCTCACTGGAGTTAAGTGATATCTCATTGTGGTTTTGATTTGTATTTCCCTGATGATTAGAGAAGTTGAGCAATTTTTTATAATTTTGTTGGCCATTATTATGTCTTCTTTTGAAAAGGTTCTGTTCATGTCCTTTGTCCATTTTTTAATGGGGTTGTTTGATTTTCTCTTGTTGATTTTCTGTAAAGTTCTGTATAGATTCTGGTTATCAGCCCTTTATCATATGTGTAGCATGCAAATATTTTCTGCCATCCTGTATATTGTCTGTTCACTCTACTGATAGTTTCCTTGGCTGTGCAGAAGCTTTTTAATTTGATCAGGTCCCATTTATTTATTTTTGTTGCTGCTGTGATTGCTTTGTGGGTATTCTTCATAAATTCTTTGCCTAGGCCAATGTCTATAAGAGTTTCTCCAACATTTTCTTCTAGAATTCTTATGGTTTCATGTCTTAGGTGTAAATCCGTTATCTATCATGAGTTGATTTTTGTGAGAGGTGAGAGGTGTGGATCTAGTTTCAGTATTCCACATGTGGCTATCCAATTTTCCCAGCACCATTTATTGAATAGGGATTCTTTTTCCCAGTGTATGTTTTTGTCTATTTTGTCAAAGATTAGATGACAGTATGAGGATGGTTTTATATCTGGGTTCTCAGTCCTTTTCCATTGGTCTATGTCTCTGTACTTGTGCCAGTACCATGCTGTTGTGGTTACTATTGCCTTGTAGTATATTTTGAAGTCTAGTGGACTGATGCCACCCTATTTGTTCATTTGCTAAGATTGCTTTGGCTAGATGGGGTCTTCTCTGGTTCCACACGAAGCATAGAATTATTTTTTATATATCTGCAAAAAATGGTGTTGGTATTTTGATAGGAACTGCATTGACTCTGTAAATCACTTTAGATAGTATACACATTTTAACAATGTTGATTCTACCTATACAAGAGCATTGTAGGTTTTCCATCTGTTTACAACCTCTTCAATTTCTTTTCTCAGTGTTTTGTAGTTCTCCCTATATAGGTCTCTCACCTCCTTAGTTAAACATGTTCCTAGATATTTAATTTTCTTTGGTGCTATTGTGACAGGTATTGAGTCTTTGTGTTGTTTCTCAGCTTGACTGTTATTTGTATATATGAAGACTACTGATTTGTCTGCCTTGATTTTGTATCCAGAGACTTTGCTGAATTCATTTGTCAATTCTAGTAGTCTCTTGGTTGAATCTTTGGAGTTTTCTAGATATGATATCATATAGTCCTTGAAGAGTGAATCTTCTGCCCCAATTTGGACACCCCTGATTCCTCTCTCTTGTCTGATTGCTCTAGCAAGGACTTCCAGCACTATGTTGAATAGAAGTGGAGATAGTGGGCAACCTTGTCTGGTTCCAGACAGATATTGGTCTGTGGTTTTCTTTTTTAGTTGTGTCCTTCCCTGGCTTTGGTATCAAGGTGATATTGACTGTGTAGAATGAGTTTGGGAGGATTCCATCCTTCTCAATGTTATGGAATAATTTCTGCAATAGAGGTACCAGTTCTTCTTTGTAGGTTTGATAGAATTCAGGTGAGAACCCATCTTGTCCAGGACTTTTTTTTGTTGGAAGATTTTTAATTGCTGCTTCAATTTTGGTGCTTGATATCGGTCTGTTTAAGAATTCTATTTCTTCCTGATTGAGCCTGGGAGGTTGTGTGTTTCTAAGAATTTGTCCATTTCCCCTACGTTTTCATGTTTTTGGGCATAGAGATTTTTAAAGTATTCAAAGATGATATTTTGTATTTCTGTGATATCAGTTGTGACCTCTCCTTTTTCATTTCTAATTGAGCTTATTAGAGTCCTTTCCTTTCTGCTTCTGGTCAACCTGGCAAGTGGCCTGTCTCTTTTGTTTATCTTTTCATAGAACAAACTTTTTTTAAATTAATCTTCTGTATAGTTCTTTTGTTCTCAATTTCATTTAGTTCTGTTCTGATCTTGGTTATTTCTTCTCTTCTGCTGGGTTTAGGGTTGGTTTGCTCTTCCTTTTCCATTTCCTTGAGATGATTCATTAGTTTACTGATTTGTGAACTTTCTGTCTTTTGGATGTGGGCATTTAAGGTGATAAGTTTTCCTCTCAGGACTGCTTTTTCTGTATCCCACAGATTTTGATAAATTGTGTCCCCATTATCACTTAGTTTGAAGAATCTTTTGATTTCCATCTGAATCTCTTCCTTCACCCAATAGTCATTCATCAATAGATTGTTTAATTTCCATGTTTTTCGATAGAGATATGTGTTCCTGTTGGAATTGATTTCTAATTTTATTTCATTGTAGTCTTAAAAGATACATGGTACAATTTCTGTTTTTTTAAATTTGTTGAGATCTGTTTTGTGGCCTAGGATGTGGTCCATTTTAGAGAAAGTTCCATGAGCTGATGAGAAGAATGTATATTCAGTGTTATTTGGGTGGAGTGTTCTGTAGATGTCTGTTAGGCCCAAATGTTCTAGAGTCCTGCTTAGGTTCATTGTCTCTTTGCTTATTTTCTGCTTGGAGGATCTGTCCAGTTCTGTCGGTGGGGTGTTGAAATCCCCAGCTATTACAGCATTGCTACTTATTATATTGTCTAGATCTAGCAGTACTTGCTTTATGTATCTGGGTGCTCCTGTGTTGGGTGCATAAATATTGAGGATTGTTAAGTCTTCTTGTAGGATTTTTCCCTTCACCACTATACAGTGACATTCTTTGTCTTTATTTACTTTTTTTGCTTTAACGTTTATGATATCTGATATAAGAATGGCTACCCCAGCTTTCTTTTGGTTTCTAGTTGCCTGGGAAATTGTATGTCATCCCTTCACCTTGAGTCAGAATGAGTCCTTGTGAGTAAGATGTGTTTCCTGGAGACAGCAGATACTTGGCTTATATATTTTTATCCATTCAGCCAACCTATTTCTCTTCAAAAGGCAATTCAAGCCATTGACTTTTATTGAGAGAACTAATATTTGGGGTGGATTTCTGTTTATCCTGTGGGATAGACTCTTGTTGTTTTGTTTTACCTCTCAAGCCATTGTGGAATCAGGGTTCTGGACTGTTAGCTTTTGAGTAATTTTACACTGGAGGGTGTCTGTTGCACTGGTTATTGTACAGTGCAGCTTAGTGTACTTCCTGCACACAGGTCTGGTCTTTGCAAATTCCATCAGTGATTGCTTGTCTGGAAAAGCCTTTATTTCTCCCTCATAAATTAAGCTTAGTTTTGCAGGATAAAGAATTCTGGGTTAGCCATTATTCTGTTTCAAAATACTGAGAATGGGTCCCCAGTCCCTTCTGGCTTGTAATTTCAGTTGAAAAATCTGCAGTCAATCTGATAGGTTTTCCTTTTCAGGTTACCTGCTATATTTGCCTTACTGCACGAAGGAGTGCCTCTTTCATTTTTACTTCGGCTGCCTAATAACTATATGGCGTGGTGATTGCCTTTTCACATTGAGTCTCCCAGGAGTCCCGTGTGCTTCTTGTACCTAGACGTCAAGATTTCTGGCTAGGCCATGGTAATTTTCCTCTGTTATTCCTTCAAATAGATTTTCCAGCCCTTGTGAATTTTCTTCTTCACCCTCTGGAATGCCTATGTTTCTTATGTTTGGCCTCTTTACATAATCCCATATTTCTTGTATGCTTTGTTTATGTCTCTTGCTTTTGTGTTCTTTCTCTTAAACTGATTTATTTAGTGCATAGGAGTTATCTTCCAGCTCTGAGATTCCTTCCTCTGGGTGATCCAGCCTAGTCTTAAGGCTTTCCACTGTGTTTTGTAGATCCTTGAATGCCTCTTTCATTTCTAGTATTTCTATTTGGTTTTCCCATAACACTTCACTTTCTTTACAAAAGTTTTCATTCATTTCTTGCATTGTTCTTGTGACTTCTTTGTGCTGGGATTTAATTTTCTCTTGAATTTCATTGAGCTTTATTATAATCCATAACCAAAATTCTTCCTTGTCATTTTACCCATTTCATTTAAGTTGGTATCTGTTACTGAGGAGCTAATGATTTCTTTGGAGGTGACTTTTTGCTCTGATTATTCATGGTCCCAGTGTTCTTTCACTGATTCTTTCTCAATTGGCCTCTTGGGGGGAAACTCGAGAGCTGGGGGTGCTAGGGCTAGTTTATGGCCCTATCTCCAAGACTCTGAGAATTGTTCCCTGGCAGAGACGGAGAAAGGAGTGCTGGTCTGTATTGCCTTTAGCATATTTTAGCAAGTTTGGTGGACCTCTTGGGTTACCTCTGACCTGTTGTCTTCACCTCTTCTCAGTGGAGTGGAGTGAGTTTGTCCTCCCAGCTTGAGCTCCAAGCTGGTGGATTGTACTTGAGGGTACGAATCCACTGCTCAGTAATAGCTTGAGATGGAAGGCAGTATTTTTAGCTGTGGGGTTGTTCCTGCTGTCATTGATTGTTTGTGTGGAGGAGCCAGGTACCTAGGTAATCTTTTGTGCCCATGGGAGGCTCTGGTCCCCCAGGTGGGGTATATGAAAGCCCCAAGCTTTGGGAGTGGCCTTGTAGCTCCCAGGGATTACTTTGACCCTGCTCCCCCTGAGATGGGGGAAGGAGCAAGATAGCTTGCAGCTGCAGTGGGAGAGATAGGGTGGATAAACTTCAACACAGCTCAGAAGTTGCTTATCCGGCCACTGCAGGGGTTGCTGTTAAGGAGTTCAGAGCCCTCTCTCTCCAGGCTTGGAGGGCCGCTTCTGTTGGGAGGGACCAATTGGTGTGATTGCTCAGGTCTCTAGGAAAGTTTTTTCTTCCCTGTCCACAAGCTCAGGCACTTTCCCCTCTGGTTGGACCACTTGTGGGCTCTCGAGCTTCCCCACAGTTCATGTGTCTGGCTCTCTGATGTGCGTCTCTGTGTGTCACTGGCTGGTAGGGGATGTCCTATCATCCCTGCTACGTTTTGTAGGGGAGAAGTGGAGAACCTCGAAACTGGCCAAAAAAGAGGTCTGGGATACAGGGTGGGGCTTGGATGGAACCAGAGAGTAATTAAATCTTTCATTTTCAATCCTAGATTTTTAATGTCCTGATATTTACTTCTGTAAATATCAGGGACAGCGTCCTTCTCTTAAATTTCTACAGAGTTTAGGGGCTACAGTTGGATGGGTGAAGGCTTACAACCAAATTTACTCAGCATAAACTTGCATAAAATTGAGAAAACATCAATTGTCCCTACCAAAGGAAGCAAGAAAGAAAGAAGGAAAGAAAGAAAAAGGTAAAGTAAAAGAGAAGGAAAGTAGGAAGAGGGGTCTTGAGATTAGGACATGGCTAAACCCCCCTCCAGCCCGCACAAGGTTCCCCAAACTGCCAAATCTGCAGAAAATCCCGGGATCACACACTAGGACTAAATTCACCAGCTCTTGGACTTGCAGTTACAAGAAGCTCCACAGGTCTCCAATCTGGGGAAAGGGAGTTAGAACGTCCAGTCCTTAGTCCTCAGGTGCAGGGGGTGGCGTCCAGCCCCAGGACCGGCAGCACGGTCACCTGCCTTCTCCTGAAGTCCCAAAAACAACAGCAGTCAAAATTTCCAGGAAGGCCCGCCCCTTCCAGGGACCAGTTATAATGTAGCAATAACATGAGTAAGGGACCCATGGAAAATTCTTAAACAAATACAGGCAGTACCCATGTTCCTCAGAATGTCTTTTGGTCAGATTTGTATGTAACTACGGATCCCTACGGATCCCTGATGAACAGCACATATACAGTAGTAATAATAATAATAACACTATAATAGCTTATATGTAGTAATAATAATACAGAGTAATACTGTAATAATAATACCTCTGTACTGTAATAATAAGTTACAGAAACTAGTGTGCTCTTTCTTTTCATTCAAACAACAACATAAAAACAAGCTCATACAAAAAGTTAAGATAGGAGATAGGAGAAATGTCAAAGAAGAAGATTAAAGGTTAACACTCACCTAATGTTGCATCAATGTCTAACTTACTGGAAGGGGCATTTTTGAGGCAAGAAGGTGGCTGACATTAATCAGAAGGGGATGATGGAGATGGTGTTGGAGAGGATGGAGTGGGTGCTGGAGAATCAGGGATTGATTCTGTTGCTGGAGGAGGGAAGATTACTGTTGAAGGCGGTTTCTTGAAAAAGGTATCTAGGGTTGTCTGCACAGCCTTTTCCTTTCTTTAATAATAAATGGCCTTGTAGCAGCTGATGTTCTCACTAACTGCAAGGTAAACCTTTGTAAACCACTCAGTGTTAGGATCTTGCTCCTCAAGCTCAGCAAACCCTGCTTCAGTGAGAGGAAAGGCCTCAGCTAATTCTTTTGTCATAAACTTTCTTTGGATCTTCTGATTCTTCATGTTCTTGTGTTTCTATCAGATGTTTCTCTATCTATCTAAGAGACTATGTGCTGGTGTAAAGATGCTGCCCCAACAAACTGCTTATGCCATGCATGTTTGTTTATGTGCACAGAAGAAACTAGGTCCCAAATTATTAATTTAAATATTTAATTATAAATGATCCTATAGGGAGCCTTGGGAACCCATTCATAAGTATGGAAGACCTTAAATCGGGTCATCTGTAACCTGGGTACTGCCTGTAACCAAACTTTTGCTTTTCCCTGGAGAAATGGAAAAGTCTTCAGCATTGGAATGTTTTCCTTTTTCCTCTGATCTTCCCTAAGAACAATCAGAGGATTGGCAAAGGGAAGGGAAAGCGAAAATGCCACAAGAGTAACAACATTAACAATGACATTAAAAACTACATATTTCTGTAATAGTAATAGAATCATTTACCAAGGGCTTACAGTGTGCTGGGCCCTGCTAATAAAAACTTTACAGGCATTATGTCATTGGCTCCTTATCTCTAATTTCAGTCATTTGTCTCAAAGTTGTGCCCTCCCTACAGCACTGGGGGAGATCAGCAGCTGGGCTAAGACACACACTGCTGCTCTCATGAGAGAACTTCTAGTCATGCAGGGCCAAGTCTTCCCATCATGGATCACTTAGGGGTATTTCATCAGGATCCTGACATCAAGTGTTTGGGGTAACAATGTCAGTAACTGAAAATATCTGTGCTCATTTTCCTGGCCAAAGGACACTAGAAGTGATCAAATTTCCCTTATCTTCCCTATTTCAAAATGACTTATTAAATCTGGGGTTTAAAGAGTCATATTGCTGTTAGAATCTGTTTATGGTAAAGAATATATGACATGCATGCATGATTCAGCCTGACTTTGGTCTCTATAATATATTTCTGGTAGAAATTTTACTCTCCCAGACTTACCTGTTCTCCTATCTGTAAATGGGGATAGTGATATATCTAACTCCCTGGGTTAAGATTTAGTGGATCTTAATGGATATGAAAGTAGTATACGTATAAATGTGTGTGTGTGGGTATATAAAATATACCCACACATGCACATACAGTATACATACATGCGTATATAGTAAAGCACAACAGAAGCACAAATTCTATTTTCATGGCCTGAGAAATATGGTTTTTACATGTAACAAACTAATTATAAGAGGGAATGATCCTTTATCCTCTGGGTAGAAATCATGTCTGATGTTGTTTTTTGTGGTTGTACCTTCTGTCCATTGAGTGAAGTATCTGGGAAATGTCACCTTCTTTTTTATACTAGTAGGAAACCCAAGTTTAGCAATGTCAATGGCCATTCAGAACAAAGACATTTCCCAGCCTCCATTAAAGCTGGTGTGACCTTGTGACTAAGTTCTGGCCAATGAGATGCAAGAAATGACATCTGCAACACTGCATCATACCCCTTCACTTCACCCTCTTCCTGCTCACTGGTGGGAATGTAGATATATCTGAGCCATCTTGGACCATGAAGACTAGGGGAAAAAAACCCTAAAAATGGAGAAGGAACAAGATAGAAAGATCCTGAATCCCTAAGACTGTCAAGGAGCAAGAACTCTGTATCATCACAGACTTTTACAAGAGAGAGAAATGAATTTTTCTATGTTTTATAACATCTCTAGGGCTCTGTGCCACACAATCCTTATCCTACCTAATATACCTGATTATGATCAATAAAAAGAGTAGACTTTTTAAGGAAACTATCTTCTTTTGCATGTGAAAAGCACATTTGCATAAAATGAAATGAGAGATCTGTGTGTTATGAGAACAATATCCAATTCATTTTAGCACCCACCAGTGTTCACACATGTGCCTTAAACTATGCCGGTGTGTGTTGATCATAGATTGCTACTTACTTTTCTACAGTTCTTCTGGGAGTCATTTCCCTTCCTGAGATAAGGGCTGTGTGTCTTACCACATAGAGTGCTTACCACTGGCTCAGAACAGACTGTCAATAGATCGTTTTGCTCATCCTCCCTTTTCTGTTTTTCTCTTTCTTCAGTGTTCTCTATCTTTATCATCAAGGCGTTTTATTTAAGTCTCCTGTTCTATTTGTTCTCTCTCCTCTGATGTTTCCACAGCAATTCATCCAGCACTTCCTATGGTTCTTACCATGCTTGAGCCCTTTATGTCCTCTTAAAACTTGTGAACCCTTAAGAAAAAAAATTTCCAAAATGCATAAAATTAAACGATTAATGAATAAATACATAAAAATGCTGGTCATTGTATGTATTTTTATGTCTTATAATTGCTATCCACGATAGATATTATAAGATAGATTTCAAAAAGATCAAATGAACAGATGCTCAGATATGTGCACA
The DNA here is from genome assembly GCA_023783475.1 of Daubentonia madagascariensis. Lineage (NCBI taxonomy): Eukaryota > Metazoa > Chordata > Mammalia > Primates > Daubentoniidae > Daubentonia > Daubentonia madagascariensis. Next base: position 27,242 of record JAKFHU010001323.1, read on the forward strand.
AGCCTTATAAACATTTATTACCTGGTAATAACAATTATAATCAATAGGCATCATTTTCATATGATCACTGATAACTTGGAAATTCAGTATTTGAAAAAATCACATACAAACTGGGATCACCAGAAACTTATCATAGATAAATGGATAGGTAGGGTAGATTTGTATACACACACACACACACACACACACACACACACACACACACGCTCTATGCATATATATAGTTCCTATTCGAAACCAGTGATAAGTATTTTACATGATACATCAAACTGCATTAATTACAGACAGGAATAATGCCTGTCATATAACAAAGCCACTTTGTTATTTGTCAGAAATTTCTTTGAAAATGCTGACCTTTGCTTAAGAGTAGCGGTTTTCATCAATTACAAGCAAATATGCTCCTTCAAACCAAAAGTATAAATAAGTGCCGAAGGAGATAGGTAGGATGAAGCCCAAGGATCTAAATCTCTGAGGACTAGTAAAGGACGTAACTCGCTCATCCAAAGGTCAAAAAATTGCAGAGAAAACTAGGAACCAGGTACTGATATATTAGGATCAACTTGGTTCCATCACAGAATTAACTCTGTGAGCTTTAGATTCAAGCAGTCGAGCTTGATCCTACTTCTAGTACTTAATAGTTGTATAATCATGAGAAAATGATTTACTGTGAATCTATGGAATCATTTGTCAAATAGTCTAATAATACCTACTCTATAATATGTTGTAATAATTAAGTAAAGTAAATTTTTTAAAAGGCATCCATCACAAGCAGGTACTCTCTAACAATCTCTAAATGTTAGTTCTACTTTCTCTTTTTTGGGTTGTCCGGCTGAATCCTGAGAATCTGGAAAACCATATGCCATTTATATTGCTGTATAGAACAGGCTATTTTTATGAAACAGATTCTGAGATTTCTTGTACTTTTTCTAAATCTATTAATATTACTTTTGTTTTGGTTTGTTTGTTTTGTGTACTAACCCTCTTTTTCTTTGTAATTACTCATACTTAAAACAAACAAAATGAAACCACCAAACAAACAATAGAAAGAAAGAATAAGGGGGGGGAAGAAGGAGTGTAACAATGAAGTGAAGATGTCATAATCCATCCAATTTCAGAAATAATAAATATCACAGGAGCACACAGTGTGTCAGGAAGTTTATAAGTATTATCTTATTTAGCCCTCACAATCACCCTGTGAAATACTATTATAACTCCATTTCACAAATTACAATACTAAGGTTCAGAGAGAACTGTTGACCTGCTCAAGGACATGCAGCTAATGAGAAACAGACTTGTTCTTCACACCCTGAACCTTCTGGCTCCAAGGTGGGCGCTCTTCACTCCGTAACAGTTTCTTCCACAGCCATAAGAGCTAAGGGGACAGCTACAAACCAGAGAAATTGCAGATTTGGCAGGCCAAATCCCTGAAGTCCATAGAGGAGAAAAGGGGTCGGTGGAATATATACCCCAAACAGAAAAATGGGGTGGTCAGGAGAAATCCACTGCTCTTACATTTGATTCCCAGTTCCTTTAACGATGACCTGTGATTAGTACGTCCCATTTCCTAACTCCTGAACTCTCTTATCAGCTGCCATTTAATTGCTCCTATGCTCAGAGGGCTCCTGCTCCCTGAGTCTCAGGCTATATCAAGGGGGAGGTTCCAGAGGGACTAGGAGACCATTTAAAATCTCCACAAAGGTGGGAGATGTTTCACTTCTGCTAACTCTGAGGAAAGCATCCTAGGGGATAAGGCAGCATCAGCTGTATAGTCGCCTCTCTCTGCGTTATCCTGAATGAAAAATAAAAAGACCATCTGGGGTCCGCAGCGAGAGAACCCAAACCCAATTCCCTGGCATCTAGGGAAAGAAAAATTCAGGATGGAAGAGCCCCAAGCTCTATAGAAGAAACTGAAAATAGAAGGAGGGAAAAACACTTGTTTTCCTTACTTAAGCCAGTCACGATCCTTTCAACTACGTAAGTGTTCAGAACTTCTCGTTTTTCTCACTTTTTACTTTTCACCCTCTTTCTAGACACCTGGGTAGCAAGGACTGTTGGAAGAAAACACCATGAAGGGCTCCCTCCTCCTTCTACGTGATGACCAGGGTCCTTTCCTCCATTCACGCTCCCACACGGCACGCACGAACGCCTTCCGTCATTCTTTTCTTTGCTCCTTACTAATTAATTCGGCATCCTATCGTGTTCCAAGCACCACAGTTGCTTAGGATTAAAAATTACTTGGATATATTCCTTGACATGGAGAATATGTATTTCTATGACATAGAGAAAATAATAATCTTTATAAGACAAAGGTAGGTAAAAGACATTCTCCTGATTCTCTTCCTAATTCTCTGAAGTATATATACACTTCTTCTTAAATGGCTCCCGCCCCTTCTTTTCCTAAAATGTAGTATTTCTCAAGGTTTGGCCTCCAGTCCTATTTTGCCCTGACGTTACCCTGTGTCTCCTAGTGATCTAATTCAGGCTTAACACATCAACTATCATCTCCATGAAGGTAGTTTCCCAAATTCTGTAGCATGGGACTCCCTATAGTGAATTTAATAATAATGAACCATTATATAGCATCTTGTTATGTATCTAAATCTTTCATAAACATCATCATATTTGATCTTGACATCAATTCTCTGAGAGAAATATTATCCCACTTAATCAAAAACATATGTTTAGTGGATACTTACTACATGCCAAGCATTATTATAAGAACATCCCACATTTTCAAGAAGCACAATTATAGTGTGGATAATTGTGCAGATGTGAAAGTACAGATTTGTGAGACACAAATGAGGGGCCTATAATTATGGAGACCACACAGTGGTGTGGCAGGAGCTTTCCTGTTTCACCCCTATTGTCCTGTCTTAATTATTAATAGTGCTTCCTTTTACTACTAAAAGTGTCTTAGTTAGAATGATAAATTTTAACTGATTACTTCAGGTTCAGGCTACTGATGCAGGGAATGTTTTCTGCTACTGTAAAGATGAGAAGCTGAGATTCAGAGATCATAAATTACCACCATAGTCACACCCAAAAATCAGACTTGAACTTGGCTTTTAGACCTCTAACTTTTAATATGCCATGATGTCTCTTTCCTAGACAAATGTTTGGATCTGAGTTGAATCTTCTAGAAAAGTCGTATCCATTTCTATTATGAGTGCAACCCTAAATTACGATTTAAATTACCATTCTCAGTTCTGTGTGTCTTCAATGTCCATGAATCTGTCTGATTATGGGTCTAGAAATGGTGAGGAACTTAAAATGTCTAATATTCTTAAAAATAATATTTGAAGTTATGAGGACAAAAATTTTAAATTGTTATTAAAAAATCTTAATCTGAAATAATGTTATTGTCATCAGATATTTCTCACAGGTTTCTTTGCTTTGAATTTTTTCTTACAGAAAATCATGTTTATAGTGTACTGCTTTAGAATCAACAGCAATATGACTGGTTTCACCTCTCTTATCACTGATATCATGTATTAGAATGATTCATATTTTACTGTGTTTTGAATGGCTGGGAAGGGCACTTGCATGTGGGCTGTGGGGGATGCAGTAGGCACTGAAGTCATGGGTCCCAATCTTCTCCATCACGTATGTTATTTTTGCACCTCAACAGAACCCAGTGGAGACCTCCATGGGTGCTCAGGAGTATTTTCTAAACACTTGCCCAAAACTGTGTTATTTAGCATTAGCTATGCTCATGCTGATATTACGAGAGTGTTTTTACCTTTGCCTAGAGTTAAGGACTAAATAACAGTTGCTGGGCACCTGCAATACGTCAGGCACCATATTAGATACCTCAGACTACATTATCCCTCTTCATCTACTGAAAAACCCTTAGAATGTAATACTCTCCCTATTTTAGAGATAAGAAACTAAAGGCACAGCAGTCACAAAATTAGTAAACAAGAGCCTATATTTAAAACCAAGTCGTCCTGGCTTAAAAGTCCTGTCTTTCCTTATCACCATTCCTCCATTGACTTCTCTCCTCCACGTAGAAAGCAACAGAATTATTCCCTCTATTTTCCAAGGTTACATCAGGAATATCATCATATTTATTCTTTACAGCAATTCTGTGAGGTAAATATTATCTCAGTTAATTAAAAGTAAACACTTACTGGGTACTCACTATATACCAAGCACAATTATAAGAATGTGTCATATTTTCAGTAATATTTTTTATTTACTTGATATTGATTCCCAACACCTACTTCTTTTTCTATTTGTCCCCCCATGTTTTTATGGTTTAAAAGTCACATATTACTTTTCACTTTTTTCTGTACTATGTTATTAAAAGTCTTTTCCTAGGACCATGTTAAAACGCGTATACAGCAGTTCTTCTACTTGTACTCGCAGTTCACTGAGCCTAACTGAAGCGGCTCAGAAACCGCCCCGGATGCCCATGGAAAGAGGTGACTAATCCAGAGCATGGGGGCCACCGGTGGCCATGCGCTCTTTCTTCAACAACTTCAGCACAAACACGAACTGACTTGAGGTCCGTCCAGATGATCCCCCACGGGAAGCAGGCAAAAGCAGTCTGAAGAAAAAAAAGTGAAAATACTGGCTTTCCTCCAATAAGAAACCCAAAAGGAGCCAAAGACTCAAAGAACCCAATACAATGAACAGAATCTCTATCGACTTGACACCATAGACAGTAATAAAGGAAATCAATTTCATTAATATATTGTGATAACACTATTCTAGATCTAATTATTACATGAACTAAGATACATGTAGTACCTATGGTTATGTGAATAATTTTTCCTATTTAAGGTATTTTTACACTAATTCCTTTTCACATCTGTTTCTTTTTGTTACAAAACTTTCCACTAATCATGATTTTCTCTTTTTTCTCCTCTTCAGGGAGGTCCATTTTCCCTCCTTAACTCTCTACCTCCATCTACCATGTGTGTTTTTTCCTCCAGCAAGAAGTAATTATGATTACTAGCAATTTTGAAGATGTTCAAGGCTCATTTTTATCTTTCCTAGCTCAGGAATTAGATACTCTACGTTTCTGTGAATATCTAAATTCCTTTTATTAGGCATGGAATCTGAAGCCATAAAAAGGCTCACTATAACCATTGTTTTTGGGGTAATAAAAAACGCCTTAAAATAGTCTAAGGACAGAAGGAATAATTTCAGAGCTTTCAAAAATTTGATTCAAATAAACACATTTATTGGGTGCTCCTATTTCCTTAAACCTACAGATACAGTGGTGAACAAAAATAGACATGGTCTCTTCATAAAACTTATAGTCAGAATATATCCATACATTAATTTCCAACTTTTAATTAATTAATTCATCTAACAAATAGTTAAATGCCAGCTATTCACAGGCACTTTGATAAATGCTACAGGTTCAATGACAAATTATAGTCTTTACTCTCAAGATATCCGTAGTCTAATAGAACCTGAACTCAATTCCAACAGTATTTCGTGTGTGTGTGTGTGTGTGTGTGTGTGTGTGTGTGTATGTGTGTGTATATAATATTCATCTACCTTATCACTTCCAATTTTTTGGAGAATGAAATTATCAATCAATTACCATTACTTATAAAAGAGAATAAGAGAAACTGACCAGGAATTGCGAATAGAAATCAGGGCAATTATAATTAGACAATTATCATATACTTTGGATCTCAAAAAAAAAAATAATGAAAGTAAAAATGCAAGTGAAAGCATCACCTCTTCTTGGGTGATTCACAGGAACCTGAACACTCAGGCATGGTGGCAGCTGACCACAGCACCCCCTAGTGGTGAGTACACATTCTCAGCATATTCAGTTACCAGATTTTTTCTCTTAAGATAAAATAGTCAAATTCACACAGAGAGCAGAAAAGTGGTTGTCATGGGCAAGGGAGAAAAGGAAAATGGGAGTTACTAATCAACAGGTATAAAGTTTCCGTAATGCAAGATGAGTAGGTTCTAGTGATATGCTGTACAACATTTTGCCTACAGTTAACAACAGTATTCCACATTGTATTCTACATTTAAAAATCTGTTAAGAGAGTAGAGTAGATATCATGTTAAGGGTTCTCACCACAACAAAATAAAAATGAAATATTTTTAAATGCAGAAAACACACAAAAAATTTGCAGAATTGAAATATTTTAGGACTCAAAATGCCCAATTGTTAGTAAAGATTAAATATCCCATATCTGCATCTTTATATATGATATGACCTCACTAAAAACTAAGACCTAAAAGCTAAGATGTGATAAAACATCTTAGCTGCTAATCTCTAAACAATATAAACCTCCTGGATAGTAACCAATTAGTCACTGTTAATTTTGTTCACACAAATGAATATTTCCAAACAAGAAAATACTAAAACTACAAAGTATACCCAATTAGATTGGTACTAATACAACCCAATATTAATGCTCGTTGCACTGTATCTCAATCCATTGTTCATATCTGAAGTGCGGGTGACCAAAATGACCTTTGATGAATAATTAGGGTATTTGCTCACATCTTTGAGTAACTGTAGACATGTTATGGAAAGGAATCAGGAGGATCAGATTTGCGGGTTGGTCTGTTTTAGTGCATGCCTTGCTGTGTACGTTAGTTAAGTTCATCTGTTCAGCATTGAGATCTTTGCTCTCTAAGCCTATCTAGTATTTCACCATATTAATATTTCATTCATTTTGCTTTGTATCTATACTCATGAAGGAATAGGTCTCAAGATATGAAGATATACATATGCTTCACTAGTCCCTAAAGGTCTTTGGGAGAATTCCTAATTCTTAATTTTAACATTATCTTTATGTTTAAACAAATACTGGAGCCGAGGAATATACTGCCACTCTAACGCTCACACTCAGCCTCCACATTCATGTTTTCAGGTCTTTTGTGAAACCCAGACCACGGTTCCATGAACGTGAGGAATCACACGCTGCTGGATGCGTTCATTCTACGGGGGATGCCTCAGACAGAGGGACTGGAGGCCGTGCTCTGTGCCACCTTCTCGTTCATCTACCTCTTCACCCTGCTTGGAAATTCACTCATCCTTACAGCCATCGTCTCTTCCTCCACCCTTCACACCCCCATGTATTTCTTCTTGGGACTCCTATCTATTTTTGACATGTTGTTTCCATCTGTGACCTGTCCCAAGATGCTATTCTATCTCTCTGGCCAGAGCCGCGTCATTTCTTACGAGGGATGTGCTGCACAGCTCTTCTTCTATCATTTTCTGGGTTCTACCGAAGGCTGCCTCTATTCCGTGATGGCTTATGATCGCTTTGTTGCCATCTGTCACCCACTGAGGTATATGCTCATCATGAAACCTGGAGTCTGTGTCGTTTGGTCATAGCAGCCTGGTTGGTGGTTGTCTTCAGGCCACCATCTTGACCTCCTTTACCTTTCAGTTGTCCTACTGTGGCCCCAATCAGGTGGAATACTTCTTCTGCGACATTCCTGCTGTTTTGCCCCTGGCTTGCACGGACAGTGCCCTGGCCCAGAGAGTGGGTTCCATAAATGTTGGCCTTCTGGCTTTAATGCTTCTGTGTAGTGTTTGTGTCTCCTATACTCGCATTGGGATTGCCATCTTGAGAATCCGTTCGGCAGAGGGCAGGCAGAAAGCGTTCTCTACCTGCAGTGCTCACCTCACCGCAATCCTCTGTGCCTACGGACCTGTAATCATCATCTATCTGCAGCCCACACCCAATCCCTTGCTTGGTGCTGTGGTACCAATATTAAATAATGTTGTCTCACCCATGTTGAATTCGTTAATTTATTCCTTAAGGAACAAGGAAGTGAAAAGGTCCCTGAAGAGGGTGTTCCAAAATGTTATACTTAGTGTTCAGAATAAATTATGGGTTTTATGATGGATTTTATAATAGAAATGTGTTGTGTCTTAAAATCATCCTCCTATTTCCTCCTCTTAAATAAATAAGCACATAGTAAAATGTGATTCCTCTGAAAAGCATTATATTTTGTTTGCCTAATAAGATTTCCTATGTTTGCATGCCTCTGTAATCCCTGAGACCCCATAAATAACTCTATAATTAATATTACCCTTTGTGCCTTAATTCTGGGTAAAGAATCCAAGGGGCATAGCAAACAGCTGGGAAACCACTTTCACCTGATTGAAGATAAGATCTTTGGCAGTCCGAAGAGTACCCTTCAGTAGTCCCTCTCTGTGCCAAATCAACATTCATGTGATTTTTTTTCTCCACTTACAATGTAATTGTTCTTTTCTGCCTATATGTATTTCAGTTCTTCCGTCTTGCGAAGAGGAGTATTAACTAACATTTATAGAGCATGATCTGTCTTTCAGGCATTGTGATGAACATTTCACATATATGATCTTATTTAATCTTCATATCACCCTGTAAAGTGATAAGAAGATTTCACTTAACATTTCCACATTTACTTTCTACATTTTATAGAAAAGAGCTTTGAGAATTACAGAATTCAAGTAAAGAACCAAAGTTTGCATATTAAGCAGAAAATCGGATCTTGAACTCAGATCCAGTTAACTTCAAATGCCCTGCTCCTAACCCCTCTACCTTGTGGCTGCCCTAAATGACCTGCCTGGCAATTTACCCAGCCTCATTACCTCTCTCCAGAGCTCATGATACAAAGAAGTTTTTCAGTGAATAACTAATAAAATAAGCACTGATATAGATTATGTTTATATACAAGTGGCCCCCCATATCCATGGGTTCCCCCTTTGTGAATTCAAGCAACTACAGAAAAAAATATTCAGAAAATAAATTCCACAAAGTTCCAAAAAGCAAAACTTGAATTTACCCCACATGAGTACTACATTGAATCCTCTTGAATGAAGTGATTTATAGACATTGGATTTGGTATTATAAGAAATCTTGAGATTATTTAAAGTATATGGGAGGATATGTATAGGTTATATACAAATACTATGCCATTTTAAATAAAGGACTTAAGCATCCTTGGATTTTGGTATCCATGGGGGTCCTGGAACCAATCCCCTGAGGATACCAAGGGATGACGGTATTGACTTTACTATCATTTTAATTTATTCTGTTCTAGTACCCACTGTTCCCACTTGTAGATGGTGGCACTAAGATACAGCAATAAGTGCCTTGCCTATGTAACACATGTAGTTACGGTAAAGGTAAGCCTAGACCAAAGCTCTCTTAGCTCCTACTGTGTCATGGTTTTCCCACTGCACCATGCTGCCAAAATTCCGAATTACTCTTCAGTGAAAATCAGCAGGAAAGCCTTCCCATGCAGTGGTGCTGAAGAGAAGATGGCCTAATTATGGAGTTCAGTCAACATGCTTATTTTGTTCTCCCATCAGGTTACATTTTCTAACTTGGCTTCCAAGAAGACTGGAGTTGATAATTATTTCTCAATTTTCTCAGAATCCAAGGAGAAAGAAGGGGTACTATTTACCTAGGATCCCACAGACACACCAGCTCTTAGTTTTCATGACATTTTAGTTATTTGTAGTTTTTTATATTCCATTTTTGCTCCCAAAAGTTCTCATCTTATTTGAAAACATTAAAAGAAAACAAAAAATTGAAAATCTCAAATAAAAAAAAAAACGTTGCTTCCCTTACAAAAAGCACCAGGCAGGTAGGACAAAACTAAGCCCAATCAAGCACAGTTAAATGGCTTGAGGTACTAAGTGAGGATTCTATGGTCCCTCTTAACTTGACTGGCAAAAATCCAAGATCTCACAGAGTACTATTCCTACACTTTGGAGACATATATCCTAGATGATATGTTGGATCCAAACAACTGTAGTATTTACATTGCCTTTCTATTAATGCTGGATATTGGTGGAAGAACCCACATGCGTTGATATTGGTAAGGCCTGCATAGTGTTTAGTGACAGATATTCACCACACAGATACTTAACGTGTTCAATAGACTTCTCGTCTAGACAATGGAAAGTTCCATAAGGGTAGGGAATATGTTTGTCCTATTCACTGTTATATCCACAGGACACAGCCCAGTGACATAGTAAGCTTCAAATATAGAATTGTTGAATGAATGAATGAATACCACGTAGCCATTCAAGTTATGATGTAGTTGCATATTTATTAACGTAGAGGAACATGAGTGAAATAACTAAGATACGGAACATGCCCTAATTTAAATATATATCCATATTTAAGTAAATTGAAGATATATAGAAGCCAAAAGCTCTGAATGACCACTTTTTTGGCCCATTCTAAATGAGTGTTACAATGACTGGCATGGAAAAAAAATTTTATTAATAGTTTAAATCTTTCCTATATTTCGAAGCATCTAACATAACATTTTATTTAAAACACATGTGCACACATACATACATAAACATAAACACATGCACACCACATCTTAAAATCTACCCCATCAACAGCAAAAAAGCAAATAACTGATTGAAAAATGGGTAAAGGACTTAAATATACATTTCTCCAAAGAAAACACACAAATGACCAACAAGCATTGAAAAAGATGTTCAACATCACTGATCATTATGGAAATGCTAATCAAAAACACAGTAAGATACCACCTCACACCCATTAAGATGGCTACTGTTAAAGAAAAACAGAAAATAATAAGCATTGGCTATGATGTGAAAAATTGGAACCTCAGACCCTATTAATGGGAATGTAAAATGGTGCAGCTGGTATGGAAAATAACATTGTGTTTTCTCAAAAAAAGTAAAAATAGAATTATCACATGATTCAGCAATTCTACATCTGGGGATATATAAAAAAGAACTTAAAGCAGGGTCTTGAAGAAATATTTGTACACCCATATTCACAGCAGCATTGTTCACAATAGCCAAGAGACAAAAGCAACCCAGGTGCCCATCCACGATGAATGGATAAACTAAATGTGGTACATACACACTACACAATATTATTCAGACTTAGAAAGGAAGTTCTGACACATGCTACAACATGGATGAGCCTTGAGGACATTATGCAATGTGAAATAAGCCAGTCATAAAAAGATAAATATTGTATAAATCCAGTTATGTGAGGTATCTAGAGTACTCACATTCACAGAAAAAGAAAGAGGAACATTGTTGCCAGGGTTTGGAGGTGTTGGAAGGGAATGGACGAGTTGTTGTTTAATGGGTACAGAGTTTCAGATGTGCAAGATGAAAAGTTCTGGAGATTAGTGGAGCAAAAACATAAATATACTTAACACTACTGCACTGCACATTTCAAAATGGCTAAGAAGTTAAATTTTATGCTTTGGGTATTTTACCACAATTTAAAGAAAAAGGCCACTTATCCAATTTTCACATATTGTATGGTTTGTGAGTTTATAAATTCTCTCCTTTTTGTTATAACTACATCTACCATTGAGCTCTCTCAAATCACTGTTTATACCCCAATTTGGCATGGACAGAGGAAGAGTGAGAAATGTAGCCTAAGGTAGTATTCCAGGAGATATGCCTGGAGTAATAATGATGAGTTACCCTGTATTCTATCCTTACTCCTAACTAGGCTCTGTGTAACTGCTTAGCATATATTATCTAATTTAATCTACATAACAGTCCTGCGAGATCATTTTATAGAAGATGAAACAAAGTTTAGCAATGTTAGGTAATTTTCCTTAAGTCACATAGTTTGTGGATATAAATTGAATTCCATCTCAGATCTTCATGTAGCTAAACACAAAACAGGAAATTTGCTGAAACTTTAAAAATAAACTTTTCCACCCCACCAAAAAAAAATCTTACCTCAACTTTTTTATCCTTTCAATATTTCTGATGCATGAGAGAAATTCCACATTATTTCTTACTCCCGTCTTCAAGCCCTTCAAAAGTCTCTTCTCTTAGCCAACATTGCCTTTAATTTTTCCTCATCGGCTCTCTTTCTCTAACCCTTCTTTTTATTTTCCACAAGTCACTCTTTCCTTTCTATTTTTCTTTAATCTTTCCCTCCTAGCTTCTCTAATTCTCCCCTTACCCAACATACTGATTCTATGAAACAAAGACCTACAGAATCTGGCAGTCAAAGACAACTCCCATAGCAGCTGAAAGCAGTAAAGAGATTGTGAATTCTTATGTCTTATTTTATTTATCTCCATATAAATGGGTCCACATACAAATGAACAATTAAAAGGCTGTACCCAAATGCTAAAAATGAACAGTCTTATTTTGAGGAATTTTTTCCTTCTTTAATTATACTTTCTGTGTTCCTTTTATTATTTTGCAATGAGTTTCTAACTTTCCTTAAAAAAGCTATATTTAAGAGGGAAGAAAGAGGACATCTCAATATGGGATCAAATGAGGTTGATTATCTAAACCAGGAAGTTTTAAAGGGGAAAGAATCCAGAGTAATTCCTTAGAAGAAAAAACTAGACAATCATTTCTAAACTGAATGATAGAGTGTTTATTATGCTATAATTTCTTAGGCATTATAAATTATGCCTAAACTCATTTGTAATACAACATTCTAATCCCACAGAGTGGGGTTCTATTCTCATTCTCATTTTGTTACTATCCACTGCTGGTTCTAATCTTCTGTGTGTTCCCAGAAGGCATCTGTGTGGGGGCTTTACCTGATAATTAGAATCAAAGTATAGCGCTCGGTGCACATTCAGGTACACAAACTTAAAAAGCAAAAATTGAAGTTGTGTTCTGATATCATCACATGAAGATAAAGTAGGGCCTTAATCCACACACATTCCTAGTAGTATTTCTTTGACCTATTGACTGTCTTTTCTCCTTTCTTCCCGACCAAGTACCTCAAAATCCCATAGCCCGATGATCCTTATTTGTCTCCCTGAATGTACAATTGCTTCCCCCAGGTGCTCTCCCCACGGGAGCTAGAACTGCCTCTCCCATTCTCTCTCTCCTACAATATACTGAAACACAATACTGCTTAAAACTGTTTTAAAGTTTTAAAACTTTCCAATATAGAGACCATAGTCTTTCAAGTGACCAACAGAGCCCTGAGTCATAGTTTGCTTTTCTGCCTCTCAAGCTTTATCTCAATTTTTTTCCTCTCTTTCCTCAAGTTCTTCAAATATCCTAGTATCCTTTCCAGCAAAGTTTTTCTGCATGCTATTACCCCTGCCTAAGAAGTTTTTTTGCCTTCACTTTTCCTACACTCTTACTCTTCAGATCTCAGCTGGGATAACTTTTCTTTTTCCCCCCAGGGAAGTCCTTCCCTACCTTCAAGAAACAGCACCTAGCCCTACGAATCATGATGAAAATATATACTTACTGACATGAAAGAGGAATATGAGTAGGACACAAATATTCTCCCGTTATAATTTTTCAATCCACTGAATTTTTCTTCCTAGCACTTACCACATTAACTAACTGTAATTTATATGAATGACTATTTGATTAGGCCTCTCTTCTGCTAGAGTAAGCTCGTTAGGGGCAAAGACCAGAGCTAATTTCTTTTCATTAGGACATGGCAGTTTGGATACATTCATGGTAGCTGTTAATAAATGACCTCATAAAGGTTAAAATGACCTCATTGACATCTCTAATTCATTCACATGATCTTCTCTCTTCTTGTCAGCCCTTTCTTGTCTTTACTTAGTTTTTTATCAAGTTCAGATTTCTTAACCATTATTATAATTAGTTCCAAATGGCTCCAATCCTTCCCTCCATCATGTCTCCCTGCCCGGCCTTCAGTGAGCTCATCTGCCTGCTCCATTCACACAGCCACACTGTTAGGCTTTTCTAGAGAAAAATCACAAACTAGGCAATTTTGCAACATTACAAATTCATTTTCACCTCCCTCAAACATTTGCCAGCAATACTATTACTTTTCTTTCATGGTATTTCTCCCATTCCCTATTGGAATGACTATTGATACGGCCTTAGGGCCTAAGACTTCTACTCAACTCCTAGGTTCTAACTCACAAAGAATGAAAACAAGAGTCACCAGCAAATGGGGTATGAAAAGACCAGCAAGAGCTCCACATTGCCCATCACAGAGTTCCCTGGTAAGGTGAGTGGAAAATGTGGCTTAAACTGAGTCCAAGTGGAGACTCTTCTTTCTTGGTTGAATTGGAGGCAGTAGAACCTGTAGCACAGGAGCTATCTGATTTATCCGCCTGTCACAGAAGGGGAAGCTGAAACAAGAAGATAAAGGGTGAATAACTTTCTTCCCCCACCAGTTCTCCTTACTCTTTACCCTTTCTCTGTCCCATATGGAGAGCCTACATCAACTAAACCACTCCACCATTTACTTTTCTGTATGACCTTTATTATCGAGCACAAGGCTATATGCATTACCAGCATGCATAAATACGTTAGTCTTTAATAAATTAAGTTTCCTAAAGGGTAAAATGTTTTTTGCATGATAACTTCCTTAATATATCATTCATCTATTGAAGAAAATAGAAACCGTGGGTACATGATTTTGCTGTGTAAAATGTAAATTAAACACAAATTTAAAAAGTTATATTTCTTTGAAATCAGTATGTTTATGAGATATCTGCACTCCCATGTGTATTGTAGCACTATACACAATAGCCAAGACATAGAAACAACCTAAGTGCCCATCAATGGATGAATAGATAAAGAAAATGTGGTATATATACACAATGGAATACTATTCAGCCTTTAAAAGGAAGGAAATACTTTCATTTATGACAACACAGATAAACCTAGAGGACGTTATGCCAAGTCAAATATGCCAGGCACAAAAAGACAAATAGCACATGATCTCACCTATATGTGGAATCTAAAACAGTTGAACTCATGGAAGAAGAAGAGTAGAATGCTAGTTACCAGGGATGGTGGGGAGATATTGGTCAAAGATACAAAATCTCAGTTAGACAGGAGGAATAAGTTCAGGAGATCTACTATACAACATGGTGACTATAGTTAATAACAATGTACTGAATACTTGAAAATTGCTAAGAGAGTGGATTGTAATTGTTCTCACCACAAAAAATAAGTATGTGAGGTAATACATATGTTAATTAGCTTGATTTAGCCATTCCACAATGTATACCTATTTCAGAACATGTTGCACACCATAATAATGTACAATTTTTATTTGTCAGTTAAAATAATAATTTCTTTATAATTTCACTAAATATAAATACTTGACATGTTCAAGACACATATAGAATCTACATTTAACACAAAGAACTAATCGAACATTGAACTTTTGCTTAAAAATGGAGATAAAATACAACTTGCAATTATACTTTTTTTTTGCTTATGATAATTCTGGAATATCTTTACACTCTCTGGAGGAAAAGAACTATGAACAAAAATAAGAATATGTTTGAGTTATTTTACTAAAGTATGCCCTGTTGTGATCTTATCACTATTTAGTCTGTATCAGGTATTGTCACTGAGAACATCTAATCTTTTGAGAATGTAGAACATGAGTGTTTTCACTATGATCATCACATTAATTTAGCACATGCCAGCTTAATTCTAAAACATTCTGGTTGAACATCTAAAATAGTCCATGACATTGGTCTTCCCTGACTAAATTTTTACCAGACCAAGGTAAATTTAATGGGATTTTATTTGCTATATAAAAGTTTACTTATCATCTTTTTTATTTGTGCAAAATATTTTTTCAGGTCAGTCATCATGCTTCAAAACATTAAATAATCAAAGACAAATAATATGGCAGAATTAACTTTTGTATCCTATTTAGTTAGATGTGCAAGAAAATCATTGTTTACTTTTTACATAAAAATTCCAGATGTATTTGGAATGATGTAACTTCCTAAATATTCCCTAAACACTGAAACTTTATAATTAAAAACTTTTTTAAAATTTATTTTTAAATATCAGAATATTATGGGAGTACAAACACTTTGGTTACATATATTGCCTTTGCACTACCCAAGTCAGAACTACAAGCGTGCCCCTACCCTATAATTAGAAACTTTATGGCCAAAAGTCCTAAAGAAGAGGCCAAATCTAAATTCCTTCCAGGGTAACTCCATGATTTGGGGCAAGTTATTTGACTTGACCCTTACTTTCCGCATCTGTAGAAGACTTCATCAGAGTTTTGAGGCTTAAATAAGAGTGTAAAATATTCTTTTTCTTCCAGATAGATTATAAGTTTTTTAAGCAGAGGGACTATGTCTAACTTACCTCATCCTGACCCCAACTTTCTCTCTCTCCTGGCAAATAATTAATGCCTGACATATATTAATAAATGGCACTCAATATTTATTAAAATAAATGATTTCATGTATGCATAAATAAACAAATAAATGAATGCATTCAATGAGAAATTTGGTATCTACTCCCCCAATATATGTTAAGTATTCAAGGCATTTATCTTGGAAGCTTTAATAGATGCCAAGTAGTATAAGCAGATACTTCAAGTGACAGCTTAACATCATTTTTGGACTCTCAGCACATTTCTTCTCTCTTTCTCCTGGCACAAGCCTCTCCCCTCTTCCTCTACCCTTTGGAGAACTGCCCATCTCCATCCCACTGTATCCTGTCCCTGGTCACAGGGGTAGACAAGTGAATCAGCCAAGGAAATCAGATTTGAATCTTCAGCTGAGGCACACGGAAACAGAGGCAGCTGAGGCTGAAGCACCTGACAGCAGGCCCTGAGGCTGCTCCATAAATTCTTACTGCTAAGGTCCCTGGGGCTGCCCTAGTTCCTGCCCTTCCTGGGTATAGTTTTTCATCAGTTTCTTTAATTCTCTGAGCTACCTCAGTTACTGCTGCTTGCAGTAAGTCAATCCTGTTGGTACTGTGTAGTAAAATAAGGTTTAATTTATTCATAAAAACAACACATACACATGAAAAAATCAGTAAACATAAAAATACACACAAAAATATGTGTGATGCATGTGTGAAATGAATTTCTTTAAAATTGTT
Organism: Daubentonia madagascariensis; assembly: GCA_023783475.1. NCBI lineage: Eukaryota > Metazoa > Chordata > Mammalia > Primates > Daubentoniidae > Daubentonia > Daubentonia madagascariensis. Next base: position 44,022 of record JAKFHU010001323.1, read on the forward strand.
ATTCCACTGAAGTATATTTTACAAAGGAATTATAATAATCAGATTCTCTCTCTCTCTCTCTTTCTCATTTACTTCTAAGGCCAATTATACCAAGTATAATAGTTAATTGCTCCCTTGCTCAATAGGGCTCTTAATTTGGGGTACTAATACCCAAAGGAAGGCCAAGGTTATTTAAAATCTCCTGTGTTTGAGAATTATTGCAGTGCCCGGAGTGAGACAGGAAATTACTATAAGGGAGCTAAAGCACAGTTAAATTTGTGACATTCTATTTGAAAGTGACTGAAAAAGGGAAGAAGTCAGGATACCTATTTGCAGACTGAAGGCTGATGGGAATTTAGGCAGGGGAAGCTCCTTCCTTCTGCTGGGGAAGGAAAGGAAGACAACACTCACTAGCACCAGCCAGTTATGTTCCTCGTTTGCCACGTAAGTGCTCAAACGTTGTCCCTCACTTTTTATCTGGACTGTCATACTCTCCCTCCCCTCACAATTACCAGGAACAAAATTGACAGTTTGGAGACAGATGAATAGATACATAGATAAATAGAGATAGAGGGAGATAGGGTCTTAGGTACTAGAATACATGGGTTGATCTATAACTTAAAGCTCTCACTATGTTGGAAAAGTGAAAACAACTAGAATAATATACCAGGTGTTTCAAAATATTAAACTTGGAAAGGAGTCTTTACTACTCCTACCCCTGTACCTTCTACTGCCACAAAATTAGGGTGTCGCTTAACGTGGATCTGGTTAGACAATTACAGACTTTGGAGACTGCAATGAGGCTACCAGTTATTCATGTGTACGAAGATCTGGTGACTCCAGAGGATAAGGGCCCTGTACTTTTCTGTTCATTAAGAGCTATCTAAGACCTTTCTTTTGGCTGGTTTCTCACTGTTGACCGTCATACCCAAGGAGACAATGTGAATGCTTTATATTTTGTATGTGTGTTTCACATAATCATAAATGACTTCTGGAGAGCTAATGTAACCAACTTGTCTTAGATGAATATGAGGAATTTGGAAGAGACCTTGTTTGTTATACGGACATTAAATATTTACGTGTGTCCTTTAGAATCACAAAGTAGCATTTGGAATCAATGCAATTGAATAGTGTATATGGAGAATGGACGATAGGAGACTAGTTGTGTGAGGTTTCTTGGTGAGATTAGTAATGAGGGGCATTTGCAAGTAGAACTTGCACCGCAGAAAGATCCAGTACAGGGTGAAGCAGGCAGATCAAGACAATTCTACCAGGAAACACAACTCTATAAATATCCTGATCTTTTGCTGTTTTCCCATTTCACTGATCTAAGCACAGCCAATTTACATACATGTTAAATTAAACCACACATTTCTTTTCACAGACACCCAAGAATTGATTCTTCCATAAAAATGAGAAATCACACAATGGTGACTGAATTCTTCCTGCTGGGAATCCCTGAGACAGAGGGCCTAGAGACCGTCCTTTTGCTCCTGTTCTCCTCATTGTATTTATGCACCCTCTTGGGAAACCTGCTCATCCTTACAGCTATCATCTCCTCCTCTCGGCTTCACGTGCCTATGTATTTTTTCTTGGGAAACCTCTCCGTCTTTGACCTGGGTTTCTCTTCGACAACTGCTCCCAAGATGCTGTTCTACCTTTCGGGGAAGAGCCACGCCATCTCCTATGCAGGCTGCGTGTCCCAGCTCTTCTTCTACCATTTCCTGGGCTGTACTGAGTGTTTTCTCTACACGGTGATGGCCTGCGACCGCTTTGTTGCCATATGTTTTCCTTTGAGATACACAGTCATCATGAACCACAGGGTGTGCTCTGTCTTGGCCACAGGGACCTGGATGGGTGGCTGTGTCCACGCCTTTGTCCTAACCTCCCTCACCTTCCGGTTACCCTACTGTGGCTCTAACAAGGTGGGCTATTACTTCTGTGATATACCTGCAGTGTTGCCTCTAGCCTGCGAGGACACGTCTTTAGTGCAGAGGGTAGGTTTTACAAACATTGGTCTTTTGTCTCTCATTTGCTTCTTTCTCATCCTTGTTTCCTACGCTTGTATTGGGATCTCCATATCAAAAATTCACTCAGCAGAGGGCAGGCAACGAGCTTTCTCCACTTGCAGTGCTCACCTCACTGCAATTCTTTGTGCTTATGGGCCAGTAATCATCATTTACCTACAACCCAACCCCAGTCCCTTGCTTGGTGCTATAATTCAGATATTGAATAATCTTGTAACCCCAATGCTAAACCCACTGATCTATAGCCTGAGGAATAAAGATGTACAATCAGCCCTGAGGAATGTGTTTCCCAAGAGAAGTATCACTCTGGAAAATAAATGAGAAATTTTAAAGCTTTGGTGGACAAAGTTTGATTCTCCATTTCCTAAGAAAAAATCTTATCTGCAAGATTCTCCCAAGGCATGTTGAAATGGAACATGCCCCAAATCAATCAACTTACCTTGCTGTTTTAAAATATGTCTGTTTTTATATGCCCCCAGGCTTCAGAATGAATATCATTCATAGAGTCACTTAGCAGACATTGCACTGACTCTCATGCTGTGTGGATTCTCTCCCAGCATCACTAGCCCCCCGTCCCCACCCCAAAATTTCTTAGTTCCTTGAACCTTTGAAAGAGTAAAGAGAATGCAGTTGCTTTCTCACAGCCTGAGTTAAAGGTGCACTCATCTATATTGAGAGGGAAGTGAGAACGTAAGGAAGGTAATTCAAGAAATCCCACCCTGCTACAGAACATAATCTCCGATTTTATTCCAATCGATGACAAAGCTCAAAGTAATTTAAGTAATGTTTAAGGCAAGATCTTTATAGTATGCAGTCTTGTGTGATTTTAAGATCTTGCTAGTATACAGATTCCTTTGGTGTCCACATATTCCCTTGCATTATTAGACCCCTGAAAGGCTATAAATACATTTGGGTACCTTTTTCCCAAAAAAAAAAAAAAAGATAAAAAGGAACGTTGATTTATCCCTTTGTCTATCATAGACAGCCCATGTTAAAATTTTCATTTAAATTCAGGTAATAATAATAAATTTGCCTCCCTATGGGAAAGTGTGTGTTTCTTCCTGTCTCATAATAAGATCTATTGAACATCTGTGCATCTTATTTTGCCTCCTCTAATCTCTATGCTCCATAATGCTGAGGAAAAAAAATAGGTAAATTTTATTTATAGAAATGATGTCAAATTTTATGATGAACATATTCTCATTGCTTTTTTCCAATTTTGTTTTTTCTTTCGATATTTTACCTACCAGTTATTTATGACTTTTCTTGCAAGCCATTAAGTCCTTTTGGGAAAGAAATAGAGGATAAGTAATATATAGAAAGAAGGAAAGAAAGAGAGAGAAGGGGGAGGCAGGAGAGACTGACAGAGAGGAGGGAGGGAGGGAGGGAGGAAGGAAAAAAAGAAAGAAAGAAGTTGGTTGTATTTTAGAAGTAAAATAGCACTTCACAATGGAGTGATTATTACCTTCCTTCTGTTAGCTTCGATTCTCGTCTGTCAACACAGGTCACTGAACATCAGTTCTCCAAGTGGAAACTATGAACCATCACACTGAGCGTGCAGTGAGCTATTAGAAAATATTAAATGGGCTCCAGTGACAGTACATGCTGTGCCCAGTGCTTTGTTATATAAGAATCTCTACTGTGAGATGCTGTAAATGTACTTCAGAAGCAACCAACTGGTCACTCCAGCTAGAAATCAAATGGACGCTAATTCAATTTCAGAAAACCTTAGTGACACTAAAGTTCCTTGCAGATAAGTAACAATTGGATTGGAATATTAAACATGTCAATGTTAAAGGATAAAATGTAAATATTAATGATAGCTTAATTTTCCCTTATCTCTTTAACATAAACATCAAAAATGTAATAACTATTCCTTATAGCAAGGTTGTTATAATTTTCAATGTTCTGTTAACTGGGAAACACATCAGTCACTCCATCCTTGAACACGCATGTTTTCCTTCCTGCCCTTCCCTTTTTGGCAGGGAAATGCTGGAACAGGCATACGTTTCACAACCTCCATTCTGTTCTTTAAATATGCAAATGTGCACTTGTACACATGCCACAAGAACGCACTTTTGTTTTAATTATTTTACCACTTGTCAGACACAGATGGCAATACTGCAAAATAATGAACACTTGTAAAGTTACAATGGTTTAGAAAATCTGATTTAATTTTTAGCAGCAGTTTTCCTCTAATGTGTATTAAAATGTAATTCCAGCCAGTCCTGTCTTTCTCCTCTCTCCCAATTGCTTCACTTTTCATCCAAGGGTCCTGTTTACAGGCTAAGAGCCTTCCTAATTAATAATGTTTTTTTGGGAGGGAGAAGTACTTTGCAATTCTGTAAATATCCTATTTCTCCTGAAATTTTTATCTGCTAGTTTTAGCATCCATGAATGATTCTTGCCTGAATCTATTATTATGATATTTGCCAAATAATGATTTTCCAGTTGAACCATTCTTACTACACTAATTGGTTTTCTACCACATGGAAGAGCTTTCCCTCTCCCCCTATTTATTTACAACAAAGTGACACTCTAACAAACTGGATAAAGCATATGATACTTATCTTGTTGCAATGTCAGCTAGAATCATGGGCTAAGATGATCACACTAGGACATTATCTCTCATTAAGGGAGGAGTGTCCCTTTTCAGGAGAGGAGATATAAAAAATATCAATGGAAGATGCTTCCATGGGACTAGATAACTTCTAAGTTCCCACCCAACTCTGAAATACTAATTCTGTGATTTCATATGGCTGTCTCATAACTGTAGACCCACTTATCTGGTTGGAGAAATGAGAGTATGGATAGAGGAAGGAAAGGCACATGGGAGGTTATAATGGAACAAAAACAGATATTTGTTTCTTAGCATGAAATCTTTGCTCAGTTAGCCAACAAATAAAAAATAAATTCATCTTTCACTTGCTTGTTGCCAGCTAATTTTGTAACAGAGGGAGTGGACTAAAAAAGGGTAGAATGTTTTATGAGTTGTCTCTTTAACCACCTCCCATGACTGTTTTTGGGAATTAAAACCTGTATCCCTGCCCGAGGCCATAATCAGAGGGTTGGGGGAGTGTCCTTTGTTCTTTGTACCGTAGGAGATGGCTCAATGGAATTGTCCAGAGAGAGGTCATGAGATTGTCTTCACCATAGCTCAAAGCTTAAAACTCCCTTTAAAAGCTCTGTATTTCTGTTTACAGGGAGGACGTTGCTACTTTAAGATGAGAGTCTGCCATCCTCCTCATTTGTTGGCAAATTAATAAACTTCTCTTTCCTTCTCCTTAAACCACTTGTCCTTGTTCTTCCTTCGTTGGCCAGTGGGGACAAGTACAGAACTTTTGGTAACTGTTGCAAATATTAGATATGAAATACTAGGCAGGTATATCAGTCAAACAAATAAAATTTATTTGTTTTAAGGATATGGAAGAGAAGTGTCACAATCAGGATATATTACAGAGAGATCAGAAACATTTTTCAAGACTGAAGATGCAAGGTCCCTGGACCTAAATCTCACAGTTGAACACAGGGATGGACATGATAATATAGAAATGAATAAATTTACATCAGAGTCTCTAGAAACACTGTAAACTCCCTTCACATTGTAAATTAGAATATAAAGCTCGACCATTCCTATATATATTGTAAAAAGAAAATCAAACTCTCAGGTCCACCTCCTCAACTCCTTATGCAAAAGAGAAGGCAAAGCCTCAGGCACCTGTGAAGAGCAGGTCCCACACATCATTCATTAAGGAAATTTCCTGCTAACCTCCCATAAGCAAGGACATGAAAATTATACCTGTGTCTGGTACCTAAAACTAAAGCCTGTTCGATTCTGCATTAATAATGAATTACAAGTTTATCTTACAGGTAACAGAACTGGAGACAAGACAAAATCAGACTTTCTTCCACCTACGCAGGGACATCTATGTAATTGATGCTTCCTTCACTCCCTTATTTTATGTAAAATGTAGATCTCTTGGGCCTCACAGGAATATAACCACTTCCTCATCAACCCCACCACCTCCACCCCACCATGCCCTAACCATGGCCCTGCTTTTTTCTTCTTTCTGTACACCTTTAAAATGCTAGAGGTTCCAACCTCCCCTTTGGAAAAACAGCCACAGTTTGTCTGTGGTTCGTATTTTTCCCAGGAATGCCCTCAAAATCTTGGCTTAATAAACCTCCATTGATTGAGACTGTTGCCTCAGTCATTTATTTGGCTCGATGGTATGTGCTACCAACTACCTCAGCCTGGGGCAGACACACCTCATCAATCTCAGCAGTGTGATTATAGGACAGAGCACACGGTAAACTCAGATCATTACATCCTCACCCATCGCTCTCAGACTCTGCAGTCCATGGTGTCATGGTGTCTGCTGTGACATTTCTGAACTAGATGATGCAGAATTAGAAAACGATTCAGTTCCCAGGGTTCTTGGTGGATCACACCAAGAATTCCATTGTCCATCTCAAGCAGCACTTAGTTTCAATCTATACAACACCCAATTCTGTTTGGGAATTTCATATTTTCCACAAAATGTAATTGTCCTGTATTCTGTACTAGCCAGAAGCCCTGAAGTCAAATGGCCTGGTACTAGAACACTTTTATAACATAGTGGTTCTGCCCATTAAAATCTTAATATTAAATCTTCTTGGTTTTCCCTAAACTATCACCTGTGAGCACATGATATGAAATAACTTTGTCTAACACACACTTAAGCGGCCAAGAAATAGTTACATGGCAAACCTCTAAACGGTTTTGGAATATTTGTACAATATGGATACTGAGTAGTATGTGATAACATCAAACATAGAGCAAATCACCTCTGTGGAATGAAGAAGATTTTAACCGGCAAGAACACAAAGCCATAAATATTGCTTGCAGAGTTATAAATGTGGGGTATCCTGATTATAAGGTGAGTTAGAATGAATGTACTTCATATATAATTGGTGTGACAGAAACACAAGGCCCAAAAAGAATGAAAATTAATAGGTTTAGCATATACTGGGTTGTGTGTTATTATTCAGCACATATTTATTGACCTATATATAGGTAGGATCAGTGGGTACAGAAGGGAATAAAATGAACATGGGCCCTATCTGAAATCTAATCAAAGGAAGAGGGAAGCCTTAAGTAAAACCTGGAGACTGTGATGTCACCACCGTAAATTTCTGAACATTTCAAAAAACAGGAATTTCTGAAATTTGTCTACCAAAGAGAGAAAGATGTATCTATAGGGGAATTCTTTCACTGGATATAGCAGCCTAACACCATACAAACTTCTCCAAAAGATAATATCACAATTGAATTCTAAATCCAGACTCAGTTTACGGGCTCTAGGCAACCTGAACAGACTCACTAGCACCCTGACAGGACTGTTCTCAAGATTTTCTCCTTTCTCGCACATTGTCTCTGTCCACATTCCTACCTCCCAGAGCCACTAGTTCTCTCACATAATTTTTGCAACAGCTATTGGGTTGGAATTATATCATGTACTGGGTCCTAAGAATATATTGCTTGGAATGTTACTATATGGCTAGGAATTTGTTTCTGTTCTTAATTTTTTAGATACTGGGCTGACATTGTGAAAACAGTACATTTTCAGTTGGGAAAGTGGAAATTAATTAAGAGCCTTCATGTTGGAGCAATTCAAATTTGGAAGTACTAAAGGAGCCTCAGCCTATTTCACCAGGAGAAAACTTAGAGATAGCCACAGAAGAAGGAACTATGACCCCCAAATAAGGCACTCATCCTTAGAATAAGACGAAATGAAATTGTGGAGGAGAAATATTGGACTCTTAATTCTTTGGACTTTCATATACAACAAAAGCATATTCCACATTTGTATTTTAATTTCTTTCTGAAAATTTAGTAAGAAGAAAAGTTCATATTCAGAGTTGATATTCATATGCAATTTAATTTTGTTGGCATTATATTATTTGGCATATTTTAACACTGTTGTGAGTGTTCATTTTACAGCTTCTTCTGTTGAGCTGCTTTGAATACCATGGCTAGACACAATTTGGGGTGAGAAATAGATTGGAGAATGTATTTTGGCTGCAAGTGTTTGTGGTGAGAAATAATTAGAGAATGTATGTATTGTGGCTGAGAGTGAAGTGCACCCTTGATATTAAATCAATTTATGCTGTGTTCTAAAGAGAGACTGTGAGACAGGCTGCTGGGTGATCCAGGCAGCTCTCCCTGGGTTGCCTGGCAACAAGCTGGCTGAAGTCAGTGTCCTGCTTTCTCCCCAGCAGAGGGGGAGGGCAAGTGAACATGCTGCTGGTTCCAAGGTTTTAAAGGAAGAGAGAGAGGATATTCTCTTGCATTCTTAATCCAGCTTTATCATCAATAAAACTAACATTTTATTTTGATCCTCAGTTGTATCCTTACGTTTATTCATCAATTTTTAGTACTCAGAGATGAGGAAGTGGGCAGAAAAGTGATTGATTAGGCTCCTTCAGTATACATTGTTACATTATTCTATTCTCAGGTTGTTGGGATAATTCACACAGCCCAAGTTGCTTACAATTGAATGGATGGATTGATAAAATAGGAGCTGATAACTTTGTTTAAATTTCTTCCTAGCCTCAGCCTAATATATGCAAAGAAGTATCACAAATCTTCTCCAAGTGCATGCCAAGGTAAGCTTCGTGCTGAACACACTACAAAGAGAGTAATACCCTATCAATCATCACAGCCTCTTGATGAGACCCAAGACAAGATACTACCCAAGAGAAATTAGCATCTCCCCCTTCTCTTCCATCTGTAGAGTAGTGACCTTACAACATGCTCAGATGCCCAAGTCAGAACCTAAGAGCAACCTTTACCTTTTCATACTCCCACTCTGCAGATCACCCATTAACTTCCACTACTCTGTTTCTTCAATTCCTTTTTCCTACTATCATCCACTCTTCCTCTCAATCGCCACCACCCCATCCCACAGCCTGATCACACCCTGATAGCCTTGTCAAAGGAATTCCAGTCACTTCTCTGGCCTGTGTCCAGCTGCCTGTGCACGCTGACTCATATCACCTTTTCATAACAACATCTGATTACGTTGCTCACCCACGGCTCTCCACAGCCCATCTCCACAGGCTGTTTATTTAGAAGGACCTTTATATTAAGCAAAATTTTCCTCTCATCAATATCCTGTGTTGACTCTTCTTTAAAATGGGAAATCACACAGTAATATCTGAGTTTGTTCTACTGTGAATGGCTAAGGGCTGGCAACTATATTTTATTATCCTGATCTTATTTTTTTAATTATATACCCTCTTGGGAAACGTTATAGTCAGGACTATTGTTTGTTCCTTTAGACTTCACACCCATGTATTTTTTTTTTCTTGAAAAATATCTCTAGGTTTGACATGAGTTTTTCTTCAATGATTGCTTTACCCTCGGGGAAGAGACAGGTCATCCATTTTCAGGGTCCTGCTATCTATGTTTTCTTCTCTCCTTGCCTATGCTGCCCCAAGATCTTCTTGTATGCAATGACACAGTGCTACCGGCTTGTTGCCATTGGTCGGCCACTGGAATACCTGATCACCATGATGCACCAGCTTCATATACTGCTCACCATAGCACCCTGGAGAGGCTGCTGGCTATGTGTCAAGCTCCTGGCCCTTCATTTTACAGTCACCCTAATCCAGTGCCAAAGAGTTCTGGCTATCATTCCCATAAAATTCCTGAAATTAACTTGTGACCTATACAAACACATTGTAAGCCCAGAGGGTAGGTTTTCTTAATGCTGGTATTTTTTTTCTGTCTCCTTTTTCCATTATTTCCATATCTTATATTTGTAATAAAATTGCCACACCAAAAATTGTCTCAGCAGAAGGTATGCATGAAGCTTTCCCACCAGACTGCAATTCTTTGTGGCCATGAACAGAAGCTTAGATCCAGAGACTTCTGTGATTCTCTAATTCAATTAACAAATTTGTGTGACCCTTTTGTTGAACTCCCTGATCTCTGGCCTGAAAAACAAAGGTATGAAACAAGCTCCAAATAAAATATTTAAAGGACAAACTTCATTCATGAAAATAACAGAAGCCTCAGAACTTCTAGAGGAATCTCAAATATCTTTTATTAGCAGTTTCAAAAACCTGTGCTTTAAATAGTACTGTCCTTAACTTCACATCCCAGTGTGAAAATATGCTAGTGCCCATGCTTTAAAAGGAAATATAGCTTATTATGTGCATAGCAGATATTCAATTTCTGTTTCTCATTTGATCTGCCTCCAAACTAAACAATTTCTGGTTCTTTTCTGATTTCTATGGAGAAAGCATGGGAACAGAGCCTATATCACTGCAAAACAATGACTAAAAATCATTATCTCTCCTATGTTAGAACACTAAATTTCAAGCATTTTTTAGAAGAGACCTTACTAAAAATTAAACCTTTTCTAATTCCTGTACATAAGGCAAAAGTTAAGGAGAGTTGCTGAATAAGGCAGGGTTCCTTTTTTGGAGTAAAGCTAAACTATATAGAAAAAAATTCACCTTGATTGGCATAACAGGATTGTTACAGAAAGTCGGCACTGGTCCAGGAGGCTGCATCAGAAGAATGAGGACAAGCGGCTGAGGAGAAGGAGTGAGAAGTTTATTACTTTGCCAGCAGAGGAGGAGAAATGGTAGACTCTCCTCTCAAAACCCAAATTTCCTGAACATAAGCAGAAATACACAGCTTTTAAAGGGAGTGCCCTCAGTTCTAGGCTATTGTCCTTAAAGAGTCTAATCCTCCCATCTCTGCCAAAGACAAAGCCTGTGACCTCTGCCCATCTGGGAGGCCCACCCAGACCTCTGCCAGCCAGGTGCTGGGCCTGAGATAGAGCTGACGGTTCAGCTGAGCTGTCTTCTGTAACACAAAGAACAAAAGACATTCCCCTGCCCCTCCTGACCACCTGCCCCGAGGCAAGGATGCAGGCCTCAGTTTCCAAAAAGAGTAGGGGAAGTTTTAAAGACACAGAAAATATATTTTTGACTTTTTTTTAAAAGGCCATCCCCTCTGTTACATATTCCCCCACTCTCAACTGTAAGTTTCCGTATCTATGGGATGAGGGGCGACTGCTCTGTTACATATTCCCCCGTCAATTTTACTCTTCCATAACTATGGGAGGAGGGGTGACATCATCATTGGGCTATTTCCTGCTGAAATGGGGCGACATTTCAGATGGAAGGTTTATACTCGTGTATGACATTGCAAAGCTTTGGCAGTATATTTACAACAACAGAAAAAAAATCATAAGCAATAACTACAACACTGAGGACTGGCAAGGCAAAATGCACTGTCACCTTGTACACAATGTCTGGTACAAGGCTGGACTACAGAGAAACATGGGACCTCTGAGTGCAGAGCTATTGCACCCTGTAGGTGATCCGAGAGATCAACTTTTGCAAATTCAGAAATTATATACAGCACTTAACAAGGTTTAGGATGACAAACCCAGCAGCAAGACAGATCAACAAAAGAGGCAATAGCCCAGGGAAATCCTCACTAAGGAGTTGTCTCTCTACCCTATAGACAGAATAAATAATCAAAGAAAGGTTAGCAAAAATATTTTTCAAGAAAAAAAATACATGGGTGTGAAGTCCATTATCAAATAGTGATGAAGACGTAATTTATATTTTAAAATATGGAATATATTCCAAAATATAAAAATTTTCAAGCAATAATATAAACAATTACATGTAGGTTAAAAGTGAATAGGAAATGAAGCAACAAATCAGTATGATAATTTTAAACATGTAATGAAATATAGTTCAAGCAATAAGAAACCAAACCAATAAAAATAGATGCTTCATATGACTATTAATTTTTTTTAAAATATAGTAAATGATATGACATGATACCATTTCATATCTACTCGATTAGCAAAATAATATTAAAGAATCAAACTACATATTAAGGTTACAGAAACCCTGCAACATTTGTATACTACTGGTAGCATCTATTGACTTATATATTTAGTCAGCATGTATTTATTGAGCATCTATTCTATGTTTTGTATAGTGACAGGAGCTGGGTTTATAAGTCTAATAAGACATTGACTCTGCCCTGAAGGTAATGATTGCAATGAACAAGCAGGATTTTATGACAGCACTTAAGAGGGATATATGTTTCAAAATGGGGAGAGATATAAGGAAAACCACCCAGTGGGCAAATTTAAATATTAATTTAAATTTAATTTAATTAAAATTTCAACCTTAATTTAAATATAAAAACAGAAAATAAAAGTCATCTCTGCAAAAAACAAAATAGTGGAGGAATAAGAGGAGCAGGAGTCATGAAAGTCCAAAGAATAAAGAAGCATGATCATTCAGGGGTTTAAAACATACTGGTGCATTCTTCAAAAAGCAATTTTTAAATACAAACCAAGATAAGGTAATATGTTCATGTATTTTGGCCCAGTAAGTCTAATGTTGAGAAGTTACCATACCAAAATGTTCCAAAGGAGAAAAATACGTATATAATGCCACTTCATTTTAAAGAGCAACTCAAAAAGGAAACAAATGTTCAGAGATGGATAACCTATTAGGTAAAACATAATATACTGACTTAATAAAATATAGGGTTGTCATTATTATTGACTGTCAAAATTATGTAGCAGCAGGAAAAAAGATTATAAAATAATGTAAGTTAAAACAGCAAAACATAGCATTTAGTTTACCAGGCCTAAAGGTGGTCTCTTATGTTTTTTTCTTAGAAGCTCTATACCTTTATTTAGATATATAATACATTCCAATTAATTTTTGTTTATGGTTTGGAGTAAAGATGGAGGTTCATTTTGTCCACATATAACTATTCCATTGTTTCAGCACAATTTGTTGAAGAGAGTTCTTTTCCTACTGAATTGCTATAAGGCCACCATCAAAGAATCAAGTGTGGGTCCATTTTGTACTTCTCTTCTACTTCTTTGATCTATCTATCTTTAGGTAAATTTCACACCACATTGATTATGGTAACTTTATTGATCATCTTTTTTTCTTTCGTTCGTTTAAGAAATCCATGTTATTTTATAGGGAATCTTTTCCCCAGTGTATGTTTTTGTGTAATTTGTCAAAGATCAGATGACAGTATGAGGATGGTTTTATATCTGGGTTCTCAGTCCTGTTCCATTTGTCTATGTCTGTGTTCTTGTGCCAGTACCATGCTGTTTTGGTTACTATAGCCTTTGAGTATAGCTTGAAGTCTGGTAGATTGATGCCTCCCAATTTTTTCATTTTGCTTAAAATTGCTTTGGCTAGATTGGGTCTTCTCTGGTTTCACATGAAGTGTAGAATTATTTTTTCTAGATCAGAAAAAATTATGTTGGTATTTTGATAGGGACTGCATTGATTCTGTAAATCACTAGAGGTAGCAAAGACATTTTAACAATGTTGATTCTACCTATCCAAAAGCATGGTAGGGTTTTCCATCTGTTTACATCCTCTGCAATTTCTTTTCTCAGTGTTTTGTAGTTCTCTCTATATAGGTCTTTCACCTCCTTAGTTATATATGTTCCCAAATATTTAATTTTCTTTGGTGCTATTGTGAAAGGTATTGAGTCTTTGATTTATTTCTTGGCTCAACTGTTATTGGCATACATGAAGGCTAGTGATTTCTGTGCATTAATTTTGCATTCTGAGATTTTGCTGAATTCATTTATCAATTCCAATAGTTTCTTGGTTGAATCGTTGGGGTTTTCTAGATATAATATCGTATCATGCATGAAGAGTGAAAGTTTGATCTCTTCTGCCCCCATTTGGACACCCCTGATTCCTCTCTCCTGTCTGATTGCTCTGGCAAGGACTTCCAGCACTATGTTGAATAGAAATGGAGATAGTGGGCAACCTTGTCTGGTTCCAGTTTTACAGGGGAATGCTTTCAATTTTTCCCCATTCAGTATGATATTGGCTGTGGGTTTATCGTATATGGCTTTAATAATCTTGAGGTATGAGCCATCTATGCCTATATTATTAAAAGTTCTTATCACAAAAGGGTGCTGGATTTTTTCAAAAGCCTTTTCTGCATTTAGTGAAAGGATCATATAATCTTTGTTCTTGCTTTTATTTATATGGTGAATTACATTTATAGATTTATGTATGTTGAACCATCCCTGCTAGATAGCCACATACAGAAGATGAAACTAGATCCACACATTTCACCTCTCACAAAAATCAACTCATGATGGACAACAGACTTAAGATGTGAAACCATAAGAATTCTAGAAGAAAATGTTGGAAAAACTCTTATGGACATTGGCCTAGGCAAAGAATTTATGAAGAAGACCCACAAAGCAATGACAGCAGCAACAAAAATAAACAAATGGGACCTGATCAAATTAAAAAGTTCTGCACAGCCAAGGAAACTATCACTAGAGTGAACAGACAACCTAGAGAGTGGGAGAAAATATTTGCATGCTACATATCTGATAAAAGTCTGATAACCAGAATCTATACAGAACTTAGGAAAATCAACAAGAAAAAATCAAACAACCCCATTAAAAAGTGGGCAAAGGACATGAACAGAACTTTTTCAAAAGAAGACAAAATAACAGCCAACAAACATATAAAAAATTGTTCAACTTCTCTAATCATCAGGGAAATGCACATCAAAACCACAATGAGATATCACTGGACTCCAGTGAGATTGGCTTATATCAAAAAGTCCCCAAACAACAAATGTTGTGGGTGGGGATGCGGACAGATAGGAACACTCATACACTGCTGGTGGGACTGCAAATTAGTACAACCTCTATGGAAACTAATATGAAGATACCTCAAAGAACTGAAAGTAGAACTACCATTTGACCCAGCAATCCCACTACTGGGTATTTGCCAAAAGGAAAAAAAGACATTCTATAATAAAGACGTCTGCACTCGAATGTTTATAGTAGCACAATTCACAATTGCAAAGATGTGGAAACAACCCAGGTGCCCATCAATACACAAGTGGATTAATAAAATGTGGTATATGTATACCACAGAATATTACTCAGCCATAAAAAACAACGGTGAATTAACTCATCTGGTATTATCCTGGTTGGAGCTAGAGCCCATTCTTTGAAGCAAAGTATCACAAGAATGGAAAAACAAGCACCACTGGTACTCACCATCAAATTGGTACTAACTGATCAACACTTACATCACACATGGCAATAATACTCATCAGGGGGCGGGCAGGCAGAAGTGGGGTGGAGGGGATGGGAAAACTCTCACCAAATGGGTGTGGGGCACACAGTTTGAGGGATTTAGCTCTGACTTGGGCAGTGCATAGGCAATATATATAACCAAAGTGTTGTACCACCATAATATTCTGAAATAAAAGGAAAAGAAATCCATGTCATTTTATAGACCAAAAAAATTTAATTGCATACATTTAAGGCATATAACAAGATGTTTTGATATACTGTACATATACATACTGAAATGATTACTACAGTTAAGCAAATTAACATATCCATTTCTTCACAGTTACTTTTCAGTTATCGTAAAAGGGTCTGAAGTCTACCCTCTTGGCAGATTTCCAGGATACAACACAATATTATTAACTATAGTCATTATACATTTGTATGTGTTAATGTGCGTGTTGTACATTAGATCTCTAGACTTATTCATTCTACAAAACTGCAACTTTGTACCCTTTGACCCACACCTCCCCATCCTCCCTCCTCCCACCACTCTTGCCTCTGGTAATCACCTTTCTATTCTCTGTTTCTATATATTCAACTTTTTTAGATTCCACATATAAATGAGATCATGCAATATTTTTATTTCTATGACTGCCTTATTTCTTTTTTTCCAACAGCTTTATTGTGGTATGATTGACTCACAAAAACTGCATGTATCTGGGGTGTACAATGTGATGTTTTGATATATGTATACATTGTGAAATGATTACCAAAATCAATCTAATTAACACATTTATCACTACAGTTATCTTTTTGTGTGTATGTATGATGAGAATACTTGAGATCTACTAGAAAATTTCAAGTATACATTATTATTAACTATAGTCACCATGCTGTATATTAGGTCTCTGGTACTTATTTATCTTATAACTGAAGGTTTATATTCTTTGACCAATATCTTCCCTTTTCCCCTATCCTACAGCCCCTAGTAACCACCTTTCTATTTTGTTACTATGAGTTCAACTGCTTTTTTTTTTTTGTTTTTTGTTTTTTGTTTTTTTAGATTCCATATATAAGTGAGATCATGTAGTATCTATCTTTCTGTGTGTCTGGCTTATTGCACTTACCGTAAAGTCCTCCAGGTTCATCCATGTTACAAATTGCAGGAACTCCTTTGTCCAGTCATCTGTCAATGAACACTTAGGTTGTTTCCATATCTTGACTATTGTGAATAATGCTGCAATGCGAATGGCAGTGCAGACACCTCTACAAGGCACAGCATTCCTCCCTTATACTCGGGGGATATGTTCCAAGATTCCCAGTGATGCATGAAACCACAGAAAATAATGACCCCTATATATACTCTGTTTTTCTTGTACATACATACCTATGATAAAGTTTCATTTATAAATTAGGCACAGTAAGAAATTAACAACTAATAATATAATAGAGCAATTATAACAATATACTGTAATAAAAGTTATGTGAATGTTATTTTTTTCCTTCTCTCTCAAAATATCTTATCGTAATTACTCATTTATTTTCGGCCCATAGTTGACTGCAGATAACTGAAACCACGGAAAGTGAAATTGCAGATAAGAGGGGTTACTACTGTATTGATTTCCTTTTCTTTGGGAGAGAGAATCTTGAGTCAGGCAGTCTGTCTTTCAACATTGTTCTTCTTTTTCCACATTGTTTTGTCTCTTCTGTGTCAAAGACAAAATATCATATCAATTTCAAAATCATCTGGTCAGTTTCTATTTTATAGAAAAAATGCTTCCTAGTATGATTATTTGGATTTATAAAAATATATGGATGAATTTGAAGAAATGAGAATTTTAATTTATTGAACCTTCAAATCCATGAATATGGAATATCTCTGCAATTATTTAGGTCTTCTTTATTCTCAACAGTGTTTTATAGTAGTCACTGATTAGGTCTCACATTTTCTTAAATTTATTTTTAAGTATATGATGTATGTATTTTTATGCAATTATAAATAGAATTATTTTATTACATTTTCTAGTTGTTTTATGCATAGCACCTGTATATAGAAATATATTTGATCTTTGTATAATGACATTTTATCCTGTAACTTTTCTAAATCTGTGTATTAGGTCTTGTAGTTGCTTTTCTGATGCCTTAGAACTTTCTGTGCAGAATATCATCTTATCCACAAAGAAAAAAAGCTTTGATTCTGCTTTTCAATTTTATGTCCCTTTCCCCTTTTGTATAACTTTAGTACTGACTAGGCCCTCTGGTGCAATTATGAATAAAATTAGCAAAAGAAAAACCTTTGCTCATTTCTAACCTTAGGGAAATAACATTCAATATTTCACTATTAAATATTCCATTATTTTTTCCATCTATGGAGATGACAATTTTTTTTCCACTCTTTTAACATGCTGAATTATATTCATTAATTTTCAAATATTAAACTAAATTTCATTCATGGGGTAAACCTCACTTTTTCATGTTGTATGACATATGCTTTTTGTATGTTATGGGATTCCACTTGCTAATATTTTGTTAAGGACTTAAGTCTCTCAATTGTTATTTTTTGTAAAGTCTTTGTCAGAGTTTTGGAATCAGAGTTAGACTCACCTCACAAAATAAATCGGTATGTGTTCCCTCCTGACACCTATTTTGTAGATGTGTGTTTAAGATTAAAATTTTCAACTCTTCTTAAAAGTTTTGTGAAACCATCTGGCCCTTGAGTATCCTTTGCAGTAAGATTTTTATAATTATTACAAAATCAATGTATTTCATGGTCAGAGGGCTAAGGTGCTTTTCTGTTTCATCATTGTTGGGCTTACTCAGGGTGGGAATTCAAAAAATGTATGGAAGGGATTGGGGTAGATAAAGAAGTCAGATAAGGGCCCCTGCTCTGGAGATTATAAAGATAACTCTGAACCACAAAGGCTGGGATGGAGCCGGCAGAGACTGGCAGCTGTTCCAGGAAGAAGTCCCCCTCCCTTTGTCAAGGATGTAACCCCCATCCAGTCCTCCTCCTTAATGAGAATCCCCCTTCTGCCCTGATCTTTGACCCAGCTGACAAACCACCTCCCTATGCCCATAGATGACCGACCCCTCTCACGGTGAGAATTCAGCCCCGCCCCCTTGAGAGTCCTACCGAAAGCCCTTAAAACCCCTCAGGCCGTAAGACCCGGGGTCTCTTTCTGTTTTGGGCAGAGGCCCTTGTCAGGTTTCATCATTAAAACCTGTCTTTGCCTGCTGAAGCCAATCTTTTGTCTCTATCATTTCTCCCTCTACCTGACATTTTGGTGTGTTGGCTGGGAACGGGGCTGGGAACGGGATCGGGAACGGGCCTCTCTGCAACCCAGGAAGCAGGGCCTGCGGCAGCTTGCCCAGGCTTCTCCTGGGCCCTCGGGTGTCCGGCTACCCAGTCCCCTTGCCTGTCCATATCCAGACCCACAGCGTCTACCGGATAAGGCAGTCCCCCCAGCTCTCAGACGAGTTCTACCGGGGTCAGGTCCGAGTCAGGGGTTTATACTGACCTGCCAGTTACCATGAAGTTTCCAGATTCTTCTCATCTCTCCTCTCTTTCTCTTTCACCTTCCTGGCTTCAGCAGCGAGAGGCCATTTGCCAATTCCTTTAAAAACATCCAACACCGGTCATCATCCTGAACTCTGGTAAGAGGGAGCTAAAAATCTCTCTGTCTCTCTCTCTCTCTCTCTGTACCAGGAGAGAGAGACCGGCCATCCCAGTTCCCAGGGAACCATGTGGGACTTTCAGTCGTGGCTTGAGAACCCTCTCGCCTGATTCTCAGCCACCTCCTATTGGTCCTTCTCCAGGAGCAGGACCCTGGCTCTCTACTCTTAACTGGGGATGCCTGGAAGGGAGATAGGGAAGCCACTGGCCGACCTCTTACCATGGGAGCAGGCCAATCTCTAATTCCTCCCTCCTCACCTTTGGGAATTTTTCTAAATTGGGTCGGCAGGGGGAGCTCAAGAAAAGTGATTGATATTTTTCTATAACATGGCCTGGCCACAACACAAATTAGATAATGACAACCACTGCCCTGAGAATGGCACTTTCAATTTTTAGGTCCTTAGAGATCTGGACAACTTCATACAAAGAAATGGCAAATGGTTGGAAGTTTCCTATGTTCAGACCTTCTTCTACTGTGAGGGAAAAATAGAAATTCACTAAAAACCTTTTACCCTGAAACGGACAAGCTGTAACCCTATGTATGTTAATTGCTTAATCTGCTTCTGTAAGACTGCTTGTCGCCACACCCACAGGAATGTTTGTGAAACTGATGTTATAAAAGAAAGAAACTGAAATTGAATAACGCCTGCAGCTCATGCTCCTGTAAACAGCTCCCCCTTGCAGCAGCTACCTTGTAAATTACAGTAACTTCCGTATGTGTACACGTCCTGGTATAAGCCGCTCTTGTACCACCTCCTTGCTCTTGAAGTATAGAAGACAAGTCCCCCTGATCGGGGGGTGCTCAGAATTTGGCGGAGGATCCCCTCTGAGCCCGCCTGCATTAATAAACCTGATCTGTCTCCATCCTCGTGTACCTCTCAGTGTTTCTCTCGGCAACGTGACTCCGGTTTTTGCCGTTAGGCTACCTCTGCTCTCGGCCCTCCCTCTGTCTAAATTGCAATCTGGCACAGTTTCATATAATCTAAAATCTTAAGGTCATGCCTTCCATGTATTGATTTATGACTTTACCTGTAATCCTTGTCTTCCTGAAATGTGTAAAACTGAACTGTCTTGTCTGTAGATAAATGCGAGACTGAGTTCCTCAGCTCGGAAGAGGAGGGGCTCCCCTGGGTGACCAGGGTCCTGAGTGTGAGTTGCCTGGGGCGATTCCCCAAGGTTCGAGTGGCCCCATAGGGAACCCCCCAACAAATTAATTAAAAGAAAGCTCATCCAGGAAACGCACATAAGAGCTGATCACTTGGCATTTTGAGCCCTCTCAGAGGTACTAGACCCTGGAAGAGAAAAACACATAAGAGAAAGACACATAAGAGGGTGGGGCTGACTCAGTGGTGAAACATTGAGAAGCCCCCACCCACAATCAGCACACTCTGATCCATGACATTAAACCCTGGACTGCCGTTCATTTGCTTCTTTAAAAAGAGAAATGGGAAACAAATCCCTTAAAAATGTGTAAAGACAAGGAGAACAACCCCCCTCAGACACCCCAGTTAGTTTATGGCACCTCTACTTACAAGTATCTGTGTAAATATTTCAAAGTATGTTCAAAGACATGCCAGGTTCCAGCTGGTTATAGCCAATTCTGGTACACAAGTTTTTACTAAAAGACAAATTACATCAAGGAAAATTCAGAACTCAAATGGTTGACCTGCCACTATAGAGTTAAAACGTCTCTCAAGCTATTTCTCTCTTTTCTATTCTGGCTACTCTAAAACCTGCTAACTTCTTCTGTTGAGATGGAGATAACTCATTGTTTGTGGTATTTACAATTGAAAGGCCACCTGGGGATCCTGTAGCCAGTGCAGCCAGTGCTAGCTAAGATGTAAACATTGAAAAGTCATTTTAGACTGAAGAAAAAAAAGGGGTAAAAGGACTTCTAAAAATCAAACTGCCATGAAAACTGCTTTACCCAAAACTTTGATCCACAGGCATACTTACTTTACCTATCAGGGCAACTAAAAGCTTGCCATGTGAACAAGCTGTAGTTCTGTCAGAAGAAATTTGGATCCAGTTGTCTTTTACAGACTGGTGAGTTATGTTACCCTCTCATGACTAGAGTTCTAGGGTAAAATCTATTAGAACTTGGTATGTGTGTGTGCCTGTGAGTGTATATGTTTAGGTATGTTTTGTATATGTCCATATGTTACATGTTTGTGCCTACATAATTCTAGACTGACTTATAAATAAGGGAGAGCTCAAATTAATTAAACAAACTCAAATAGTTCACGTGAATTTAGTAATCTTTAGTGAAAATATTTTGGTTTTGATCTTTTAATCCTAGCTACAGATAGTTTTTCGACTGATTTCAGTGTCTGTGGAAAGGTACACATAAAATGTGTTTCTAACTCACTCTTTAGTAACAGTACTACTAGGGATTCAAAGTCGTCCTAGAAGTTGTAGCTACAAGAGCTTAAATCGAAAGCTTTAGTTTTCCCTTGATCTTGTCCACTTTTAATTTCCTAGCTGGTTATGTGTACACTATGTTGCTATAACAAAGTTTTTGCCTAGGAAGAAGACTCCTAAAGTGTTAATATTTCTATAATAATTTATTTTAAGAAAAAAAGTAAATGATCATTAAAATCCAAAGAAAATCTCAGAAGTCTTAAACTCTTTAGAAGTATTACATATACTCAAGTTTACACCCAAGTTGAAAAATGTTTTCAGATTATTTAGATTGTTTTAAACAGCTTAATCTTGATCCTCCTGTAAAAAACGTGTTACAACTCTGTGTCATTATTTCAGGCGTTAAGGATTGGTGCTGAAGGTTTTTTTTTTCAGTCTAAAGTCAAGTAATATCATACTGATGGGGTTCAGAAAACTACCCTAAAATGAAGGCCTCAGAAACAAAAGTTCTCTGACCTTCCCTTGTCCTCCTAGTTGTCCTTAGTTCCATTTTTCCCTGAAGCTAGCCAGAAAACCCCGTTCCAGGAAGGGCCCCATCCCCGACCCAGAAGGAAGGAATGCACACTCAGGCCAAATTGAATCTAGACAGAAAGGCCTCCCTGGGTTTCCCACTCAGCCCTTTTTGTCTAACCCCCTACATCTTTGAGTGTTCATTCTGAAAACATGCATATATAAGTTTTTAATTTTTATCCCATTAATCTTCATGTCAGTAAATTTTCAGCAAATCTTTATGAGAACAGGGACACTTTGATCCCTACAATGTCAATAGATTTTATTTTGGGCTGTGGTATTTTAGAAGGTATTTTAAAGGTTAATTAACACCTTTAAACAGGATATATCCTAAAACATATACTAAGATTTTATTAAAATTAACTTTATCAGTAATACACTAATACAATGAAAAAAATTTGGTTTATTCTTTTGAACTAGATTTTCATATGACATTAATAGGAAAAACAAGATTTTAAGAATAACAAAATATTTTTGTTCACCTTTTAAATAAACTACAAAAAGGAGCAAGGGCCCTTATCTGACTTCTTCATCTACCCCATTCCCTTCCATACATTTTTCAAATTCCCACCCTGAGTAATCCCAACAGTCATGTGCCAGTTTTCATGTTGTTCTTTTTAATAAATTTGTATATTTTGTTTAAATTATTAAATTTATTGGAAAAGACAAATTAGAATTAGAAAGCTAAACATTTCCGCTCACCAAAATCACTGTTAAAAGGATTTTGATTCGGGTTAAGATGGAGTAAGCATGCTCTGCCTGTTTTCTCACATGAAATGTATGGAGTTACTATCTGATGACTCTGAGAAGTAAATGGTCGCAGGAAGATGGGAAGAGAAATTGGTACTCAAAGTAAGACCAATACTGCAGATTTCCTGTCTGTGCCACCCCCACCTCAGTGTCCCACAGCCTGGATTAAAAGGCATATTGAAACCCAAAAGCCCACCATTTGCAGACAGAAAGATCTCAGAAAGAACTTTCTGATCTGAGGAAAGAGAAAGGGCCTCCAAAGGCCTGAGAGAACGTGGGAAGTGCCCTGGGTTTGTGTGTGGGGTGGGAGGGTGTGGTGTTCTTATTCTCTCCTACTCCCTCCCACCTCCCACCTCCTACCTCCAGGTGATACTGAGGCAGAGACATGGGGGCAGAGGCACAGTCAGGGAAAATGGCACCCAGGCAAGGGCATAAAACTCTGAGGAAGGGGAATTGAGGTTTCAAGGATCTGGGAAAAAATTTCTGCTGCATTTTTATCTTTCCTCCACTTGTCCCCAGAGACAGATGCCATCACAGAAATGTGCATCAGAGTGGGAAAACTGACGTCTCAACTTTCTAGCTGGACAGTGAGTAAAAGAAGCTAAAAGTGTAGTTCTCTAAGAATACAGAGTGTTTTTAAAAAGTGTGTATGTGAACCCTGGGCTTATCCCCATGCTGTACATGCATGGATTTGACCATAAACAGAGTAACACAGCTTTTGATAACTGAACTATGGGGTACACTGCATAGGACCCTGACTTGCACAAGATGGTTCACATGCAGGACAGATCCAGATAACACTGTAGTTGCTTCCAAAACTAAACTGACAGTAGGACTATAACCTACAGAAGGCAGGCCTAAACTTGAGATAAGCTGTATGAAAAAAACCCAATTTTCTGAAAGTTACAAGTTATCAAAATTTATCCGAGAAGAGACAGGCAACCTGAATAGACATATCTATTACAGAAAATGAATTTGTAATAAAAAACTTCTCACAGAAGGTAATTCCAAGCCCAATGGTAGAAAATAAATCACTAACATTCACTGAGTTTTATCTTCATTTGTAAAACAGGACTTAGAATTCATACTAAATCTTCACAGGGATTTGCTGAAATCAGATAATGCATGAGAATATATTTATATGAATGGCAAAGCTCTATACAAATGGTAGGAAATAAGTAACTAAACAGCCCACCATACACGCAGAGTCTTTTGGTAGAAGTACAACCAATTTAGAGTTTGGGATTATATACTATTTATATATCAGGAATATCTTTTCTTCTTTCCTCTCCCAAATAAGCCTTCCTGAACACAGTTACTCACTATGTAGAGGCTGGAAGAGGTCAACCTGTGGCCTGAAGTTGACATGAAATGTGAACTCTTGCCTACTACAGGTGGGAAATCACCCAACTAAAACAGGTAATAGCAGAGAATGAGTTTCCTTTTTCATCCATAACAAGGAAGCAAGTGCCCAAGAGCAAGAGACAGTAACTCTGCCATCATTGGGGATGGTTATATTGGTGTTTGTTCTGAATATAAAAATTAGATGGCTACAAATGGAACTGACTAAATTAGCTCTCCAGAACAGAAAAAGGGTCAAAATAAAGACATCATTATTGTATAATGATAGACAGTGAGGATAATTTAAATACTTCTTTCCTGATTTGAATTTATATCCTGAGAGAATTAAAGTCAGTGATGTTCATGACTAATGAAGACTCAGAGATATTCTCCTTAATGAGAAACTCATTTAGCATCCTCTAAGCATTCGAGAGAGACAACGCAACTTTATAATTAACCTCACAGTTCCTTGTCTCCTGAGAGCCCAAGGCAAAGCTCTGGAGTTTGCTCCCGGAAACACAGGCTTACAGATGAGTTGTGGGTCTCAGGGTATAGTGCATTTTCAGTCAAAAATAACAGAGCTGAGCCTGGATGTGGTAAAGACAACAGAGTAGAGATTATAAAAAGTTCCCAATCTAAAATTGTGAGAAAAAGCCTAGAACAAAAACAAGACGCCATCAGTCAGCTCATTGTCTCTAGACAGAAATGCAACTAAATCATTAACTATAACCTTGTCAAGCTTATCAAAAAAGCCATTTGTATTCTCTGTTAGTCACCTAGACCAATGTATTAGAGTCCTTACATGTATAATGTATTCCTTTGTTCTGCAGATTCTCATTTTCTTAAAGCTTGAAAAAACTGGAAGGAACCTTAGAGGCAATATAGTTCAAGTCTTTTTTTTCACCCCCCCTAAAATGAGGGAGGAAGACCATGGCATGCCTGAGGTCACTTAAGCAGCTACTTTTGTACTGTGTCTTCACACTGAGTTAAATGCCATTGAAGGAAAATGGGCTGTTAAGTCCACAAACCAAGCTGTAGTAGCATCCAAATGCATGTGTAAACTTATCTCCACACAGATTCAGGCCCCATCATTCAAAATACCCCTGTCCAACTCAGTTCATTCCTAATTTCCAGAAGCAGTTGCTGATGTTGACATCACATCTAGAATATAAAGTACAAGTAAATTAGTTATAGCCATACTTTCTCACCATGGTTCTGTAAAGAAATTAATTTTAGAGACTGAATACTTATTAACACAGTCAAAAATCAAGTTAGGAGTTAGGGGAAAGTAAACTGAGGCACTAAGGAAGAAACAATGGAGACAGGACTAGAAACCAGTAGAAAAACAAGAAAACGTTTGCTTCCTACCCTGAAGAGTAAACACCTTGATGATAGGGTCTGTGTCTAATTCATTTTTGTGTCTTTCATAATACCTAGCTTATTGTTTGACACATCATAAGAACTCGGTGGTTTTCAGCTAATGAAAATAAATGACCATATGATCCAGCAATCACACTCTTGGATACATATCCAAAAGAATTAAAATCAGGATCCCAAAGAGATATGTGCACATCTATGTTCATTGCAGCATTATTCACAATAGCCAAGATATGGAAACAACACGAATGGATAAAGAAAATGTAGTATATACACACAATGGAATATAATTCAGCTTCAAAAAAAAGGGAATCCTACTACCATTTGTGACAATATGGATGGACCTGGAAGCCATTAAGCTAAATAAATCACAAAAGGACAAATATTGCATGATTCTACTTATAGGAGGTATCTAAAATAGTTAAACTTATAGGAACAGAAAACAATATGGTGGTTCCCAGGGGATGGAGGGAGTGGGAAATGAGTGTAAAGTTACAGTTATACAAGATGAGTAAGTTCTAGAGATCTACTGTAGAACATAGAGCCTACTGTTAACAATACAATGTTGTGCTCTAAAAATTTGAGAGGGTAGATCTCAGGTTAAGTGTTCTTAATACACATATACACACACAACAAAAGCAAAAGTACACAAGGAAACTTGGAGATGATGGATGTATGTATTATCTTGATTGTGGTGATGGAATCATACGTGTATGCATATTTTCAAACTTTTAAAAACTGTATACATTAAATATATAGTTTTTTGTATATCAATTATTCCTCAAAAATCTGAAAAAAAGAACAGAAAAGGAGTTAAAATTTTCATATCTAAACTACTCTATGTGGCCTTCAAAGTAAAATGTAATTTAATCCACATCAAAGCCCTACCTACCTAATATCACCACCTTCATCTCTTACTATTTTTCAGAAAAAATACTTTATTCTCCTCCAAACAGTCTCAATATCCCACATACACACTGCTCCATTTCTTGACCTATTTATAATCATTCTACTCCACTTATCGAGAAGTATCATTTCTATTTGGAGTTGATAGTAACCTCCACACACCCTTCCCTGACTTCTAAAGCACATAATGAATGCTTGTACTAACTGCCAAATTCAGACTCCTGTGCACACTGCCTTGCATTGTTTACACTTTTCTGAAATGTTCTAGTGTAGTCTTCTAACTGACCTCCATGAAGGCATGAACCGTGACTTACAACTTCCTATATCCCTTCAACACAAATCTCATTTTAGTTTCTTAGCAGAAATTATTTGATTGAATGATTGTATGATTCCTGTAAGTAAAGAAGTGTAAAGTGAAATACTCACAGTGAAAGTATAATTTAATTTTATGCCAAGGGTTCTCCCTATTCAAGTGACAATGAATATTTCAATAAATAAATCCAATACTCTTCAGAGTCCGGATTCCTACCATCATGTTGAATTATTTCTATTTTTTTTTTACATATATAGGAAACCAATATCTTGGATAACAGTTAGCAAGATTTTCATAATAAAGTAATAACATCTGCAGAAAAAGTATAAGAGCCATTCTGTGAGTAACAAACTCATATCAGCCTCATCCCCTGAACTGAGGTTATTGATTTGTTGGCTTCCTATCAAAGGAAGGGCTTCCTTGAGGCCCTGGAAAGCAGTGGTGATTTTAGACACTGTTCAGATGCAAAAAATTGAAATCAAGAGACGGAAGATCTGAAAGTGTAGTTCAACTGAAAAAAAAAAAACTAGAATCTGAAACATAAGAAGAGATTATAGAAATATATCAAGGTGTAGAGGCCAATAAAATGCACAGAAATTTTTAGGGTTTTTTTTGGAGCAAGTATGCAGTATTTTTTGACATTAAATAAACTTCTTGTTTTAGAATAATTTTAATTTAACAGAGAAGTTGCAAGACTACTACAGAGATTTCCCATACACCTTTCACCCAGGTTGGATGTACCCAATTAACATTACAATGGTACATTTGCCACAACTAATGAATCAATATTGATATATTATTATTATCTAAAGTTCATACTTTATTCTGATTTTCTTAGTTTTTACTTAATGTCCTTTTTCTGTTCTAGGATTCCATCCAGGATATCACATTACAGATAGTTGCCATGTTTCCTTAAGCTCTGCTAGACTGTCACAATGTCTCATATTTTCCTTGTTTGTGATGATTTTGACAGTTTTGAAGAGTACTGGTCAGATATTTTGTAGAATTTCCCTCAGCTTAGGTCTGGCTGATGTGTTTAATCATGATTAGGTCCAAGTTCTATTTTTGTGAGATGAAGACGACAGAAGTAAAGTGCCATTGTCATCACATCATATCAAGGGTCATTATGTGCAGCTCACACTTACGGGCTGGGTAATTATGCTTTACTTGAGAGGAGAGTATCTTCATCAATTACTTGGAATTCTCCTGTTTTGGAGATTTGTCTCTTCTCCATTTATTTATTTAGTGTTTATTTATTTGTTTATTTGTTATTTTAAATCAGTGTAGACTTATGGATGTTTATTTATTTATTTATTTGTTTTTAAGAGACAGTGTCTCACTCTATCATCCAAGCTGGAGTGCAGTGGTGCAATCATAGCTTGCTGCTGCCTCAGACTCCTGGGCTCAAGTTATCCTCCCGCCTCAGCCACCCAAGTAGCTGAGACTATAGGTGCATGCCACCGTGCCTGACTAATTTTTATTTTTTGTAGAGGTAGGATATCACTATGTTGCCCAGACTGGTCTTGAATTCCTGGCCTCAAGTGATCCTCTCGCCTCAGCCTCCCAAATTGCTAGGATTATAAGTGTGAGCCACTGTATTAGGCCATTGTGGATATTTATTTTATACTTTCATTTATATTCCAATACTAGTGTATTTATTTTGTTGCTCAACTTGTTCCAGCATTGGCCATTAGAAACTCTTTTATTTGGGTCCTGTGGCCCATTGACGTATCCCCACTATTTTTTTTTTTTTTACACTTTTTTGCTTTCTGGCACTACTAGACATACCAAACATGTTCTATATGCCTTGCCCAGCCTTAATATTAGCCATTTCTCCAAGTAGCTAATTCTCCTTGAAGCTTATTCTTTTTACTGAAGAATAGTGTTAGGGAGCTAGGTGTGCTCATTGCTAGTTGGGTGTCACCGCTTTTAGTTTTCTTAGCAGACTGAACTATGAAATATGTGTGTGTGTATTAACCTGTGTGTACACAATTATAAATACATAATTAAAGATACGTGTGTGTCTATATTGAGCTAAACAGTGGTTGGTATTGATGTTTCCTGCTCTTGTTTAGTATCACATGATTCACTCTAAAAATCCCCCCTTGTTTATCTGTAACCTTCCACTCCAAGAAACTTGGTCGCTATCATCTGGATCCCACTTATTTACTTGTTTATTCCTCGTAAAAAAAAATTACAGTGGTTTCAGAATTGTTAGCCTGTACTCCTGTGGGAAACAACTTTATCAACAACTTTATCAACTAGAGTGCTGTGCTTACGTACTGTTCACTTTATCTTTAATCCTGAAATCTCCACTCATTTCCAAAGTTACCAAGGTCAGCACCTGTCTTCCTGGACTCTTTCACTGAAGTTACGCCACGCATTTATAATACAGTTAGACTCTTGTTACAGTCTACAGTCTATCATGGGGTCTCTTGTCTCCCAATTTATTTTTTAGAATTCACTTATATTAAAGTTTGCTCTTTGTGCTGTAGTATTATATCAATTTTGTCAAATGTGTAGTGTCATGTATCTACCACTACAGTATCATACAAGCCCATAGAGAATCTCTCTATGCTTCACCTATTCAACCTTTTCCTTTTCCCAAACACCTGGTAACCACTTATCTGTTTACTTTCTAGATAGGTTTTCCTTTTCTCGAAGATCATATAAATGGAATTGTTCAATGTATAGCCTTTTCTGACTGGCTTCTTTGATTTAGCATAATGCATTTAAGATTCAACTTACTTTTTATTATGGATTTTTGTGTCCATATTCATGAGACATATTGTCCTATAGTTTTCTTTTCTTTACCTTTTTTTGGTATGTTGACCTCATAAAATGAGTTGGGAAGTGTTTCCTCTTCTATTTTTTTGGAAGAGATTTTATAAAATTGGTATTAATTCTACTAAATGTTTGTTAGAATTCCCCAATGAAATGTGGAACGAGTGTTTTCTTTTTTGGAATGTTGTAAACTACTAATTTCATTTCTCTAACAGGGCTATTGAGGTTATCTCTCTCTGCCTGCAAGAATTTAGTAATTTCTGTTTTTCAAAGAATTGATTCATGTCCTTTAAGTTATTAAATTTGTGAGCATATTAAATTTGTGTTTGTAATATTCCCTTTGAACAGCCATGAGATTAGTAAGGGTGAACCATTTTTCACTGCTGATACTGATAATTTGCGATCTCTCTTTTTTTCTTGGTTGACCTGTGCTATAGTTTGGATGCGTTTGTCCACAAAACTTCATGTTGAAATTTGATCTCCGATGTTGGAGGTGGGGCCTAATCGAAGGTGTTTGGATCATGGGGCAGGGAGAATCCCTCATGAATGGCTTGTGCAGTCCTCCCAGTAATAAGTGTTCTACTTCCTGTCAGAGCTGGTTGTTTAAAAAAGTCTGGCACTTTTCTCCTCTCTCTCTTGCTTTGTCTCTCACCGTGTGACCTCTACATGCTGGCTCCCCTTCTGCCATGAGTGGAAGATGCCTGAGCCCCTCCCCAGAAACAGATGCAGACTCCACGCTTCTTGTACAGCCTACAGAACCATGAACCAAATAAACTTCTTTTCTTTATAAATTACCCAGCCTCAGGTATTCCTTCATAACAACGCAAATGGACTAAGACAGACTGGCTAGAGGTATATCCATTTCATTCACCTTTAAAAAGAAACAATTTTGGCTTCATTGATTTTTTTCTATTTTCCTATTTTCAGTCTTTTTGATTCTGCTTAAATTTTTATTATTTTTTTCTATTCTTGCTTTATATTTACTTTTCTCTTCTTTTTGTAGTTTCTAAGGTGTAAGGTTAGTTTATTAATGTTAGATATATTTTCTTTTCTAATGTTTTTAGTACTCTAAATTTCTTTCTAAGCACTGCTACATTCCACAAGTTTTTATAAGTTATATTTTCATTTTCATTTAGTTCAAAATATGTTTTAATTTCTCTCAAGACTTCTTTAACCTGTAAGTTGTTTAGATGTGTGCTGTTTATTTTCCAAGACTTTGGGAAATTTCCAGCTGTCTTTCTGTTATTGATTCTAGTTTATTATGGTCTGGGAATATACTTTATAGGTTTTCTGTTTTTGAAATTTTATTTTGCTGTATTTTATAGTCTAGAACATTGTCTACCATGGTGAAAGTTCTATGTACCCTTGAAAAGAATGTATATTCTGCTGTTAATTGCTGGAGTATTCTGTAAATGTCAATTGCATCAAGTAGATTAATCACACTATTCTAGTCATTCATATCTGTGTTAGTCATGGTTCTCCAGAGAAACAGAACAATAGGGTAAAGATATAGATAGGGATATAGATATAGATATAAATATAGAAACAGATAGATTTTAAGGAATTGGCTCATGCAATCATAAGGGCTCACAAGTCTGAAATTTGCAGGGCAGGCCAGCAGAGTGGAAATTCTGGCAGCAGTTGATGTTGTAGTCTTGAGTCCAAAGGCATCTAGGGGCAGGACTCCTTCCTTTTTGGGAGACCTCAGTCTTTTTCTCCTAAGGCCTACAACTGATTAGATGAAGCCTACCCACCTTTTGGAGGATAACCTGCTTTACTCAAGTTCTACTGGTTTACATGTTAATCACATCTAAAAAATACTTTCATAGCAATATCTAGACTGGTATTTGACCATACAACTGGGTACCATACCTAGCCAAGCTGATAACATAAAATTAACTGTCATGATATCCTTTCTGATTTTCTGCCTACTTAATTGGCTTGACAGAGTGGTATTAAAGCTACCAAGTATAATAGTGGGTTTGTCTATTTCTCCTTTCAGTTTTATCATTTTTTGCATCATGTACTTTAACATTTTGTTATTAGATGCACAAGTGTCTAGTACTTGTATTATATCTTTTAGAAGAATTGGCCCCTCTGTTATTACATAATGTCCTTTTTATTCCTGATGAGCTCCCTCATTCTGAAGTTTTCTTTGTCTGAAATTAATGTAGCTACTTCAGCCTTCTGTGGTTAGTGTTAACATGGTATATCAATCTCCACCCCTTTACTTGTAACCTATCTGAGCCTAGACACTCAAAGTGGGTTTCTAACAGACTTAGGTATTGGTTTTTATCCAATCTGACAATCTCTGTCTTTTAACTGATGTCTTTATATAATTCACATTTAAAATAATTATTGATATGGTTAGATTAAAATCTACTATCTGTGTAACTGTTTCCATTTGTTTCTTTTGTTATTTCTTTTTTTCTTCCTATTTTTATACCTTCTCTGGTTTTAACTGAACTTTTTTTTTAGTTCATTTTATCTCCCTTCTTGGCATGTTTATAATACTATTTTTTAAAAACTCTTAGGGGTTTTAACAGGATTTACAATAGACACACACTCACGTGATGTAATCTACGCTGCCTTATAACAGAGTACTCCAAATTCCTCCTTCCCATTCTCTATATTGTTGTCATTGGCTTCACTTATCAATATGTTATAATTGCCCAATACATTGTTACTATTATTGCTTTAAACAAATAGTTATCTTTTAGGTCAATTCAGAATAAGAATTTATTTTAACTTCATCTATTCTTTCTCTGATGCTTTTCCTTTATTTATGTAGATTCATGTTTCTGTATTAAATTTTTTTCCTTCTTCCTGAAGAACTTCTTAAAATATTTATTACAGTGTAGGTCTGCTGTCAATGAATTCACTTAGTTTTTTGTTTGTTTTCTTTTTTTTCTGATAAAGTCTTTGTTCCTCTCCTTTGAAGGATAATTTTTCTGCATATAGAAATCTAGGTTGGCAGGTGTTGTTTTTTAACACTTTATAGATTTCACTCCACTCTCTTCTTGCTTGCATGGTTTCTGACAGGAAGTCTGCTGTAATTTTTATTTTTGTCCTTCTACAGGTAAGGTGAGTTCTCCAACCCACTGATCGCCTCTCTCATCCTCCCCAAGATTCCTTCAAGACTTCCTCTTTTTCTTTAGTTCTCTGTAATTTGAATATCATATGCCTCGGAATAGATTTATGGTATTTATCCTGCCTGTTGTTCTCTGAGATTTTTAAATCTGTGGTTTGGTGTCTGGAATTAATTTTGGAAAGTTCTAGGCCATCCTTAAAATATTTCTTCCACAAGTATTTCTTCTTCAAGTATTTTTTCTCCTCCTTCTTCTGGTTTTCCAATTACACATTTGTTATACTTTTTGATATTGTCACAAAGTTCTTGGATATTCTTTTATGTTCTTTTTAAAATTATTCTTTTCTTTCTTACATTTCATTTTGGGAAGTTTCTATTGACATGTCTTCAATTATTTGATTATTTCTTGGGCCATGTCTAGTGTACTGATGAGCCCATCAAAGGCATTCTTTATTTCTGTAAGGGTATTTGTATTTCTAGCATTTCCTTTGTTTCAATATTTCCATCTTTCTGCTTATATGATCCATCCATTTTTGCCTGTTATTTGTTTGTTCCATTACAGCCCTTAACTATTAATTATCACAGTTATTTTAAATTTCCTGTTGGATAATTCCAACATCCCTGTCATATCTGAGTTTGTTTCTCATGCTTGCTTGGCCTCTTCAGAATATACTTTTTTCTTGCCATTTGTCAAGTTCTTTGACTTGTTGAAAGATGGGCATGTTATATATCCTAAATGGTACTGAGGTAAATAGGCCTTTTGAGTGAAGATTTATGTTAATCTTGCTAGGAATTAGGCTGTGTTTAATGTTTATTGTGGTTCTAGGTATCAGAGACTTAAACTTTTTGGTCCTTGTATTTTGCCTACTGTCTTGGCTTTTATATTTTGTCTTCTCTTTGTACTATTCATCAGAGATCATCTGTGCTTCATTGTTATTCTGCTGGAGGGTCATTGGTGAAGTGACAGGGTATGGGGAGAGGGAGCTTTCTATGATATTCCTGTGGGCCTTTTTTCCAGGGGTGTGGCCTTCAAAAGTGTTTCTATCTTTCCATCAGTAGTTACAGTTTTCCTTCCCCTTGTCCCCCCTACTCTTTTTCTTGCCTGCATCATTCCCAATTTATTTTTTTTGAAGACATGTTCCATGTTGTCAATTTTTTTCCCCATTAGGTAAGACACGAAGACTGGAGATGAGCATAATCCCTTTCCCTTACTGGGGAAAAGGTTTGAGAATTGCCGTCTGTCAAATTCCTTCCCCGTGCAGATGAGGGCTTTGTTAAGGAAAAGAAACTGAGTGGGTTCCGAGATGGCTTATCTTCGCATCCACCTGCCATGGCTCAGAAGATCTGCCTCAGGTTCTTACCATGAGAACCCCAAGTGGACTTTTGCAGGCAAAGCAAATGTGGGGTCCCCTTATGACTGAGGACCCCAGGAGTTTCTCACTTTCATGCTAGTCTGCATTCAGCCTCCAGCAGTTCTTCAGAATAATTATTTGAATATTGCTATCAGCTTATGGAGTTCAATGACTTGTGCTTCAAATAAGCAAATCACAGGGTCTGTGTTTGTCTGGATGCACCTCTCTCTCTAGATTTCAAAATGGTCATTTGCCCTGAAACTTCTATTCTCTGATGGGTCCAAGAAAAGTCAATAATTTCTAGCTTTTCAAATTTTTTCTTGTACAGACAAGAATAACAACTTCTAGATTCTTTACATGGTGGAATTGAAACTATAAGTCAGGACATAAGTTTTGATACCTGATATTGGCTAACACAGAAAATAAAAAAGGTATTATCCAGGGCATAATTATTAAAAACATTTTTACACATTTATATAGCATCTCTATAAACTTTAGATATGAACAGATTAAAAATGGTTAGTGATGTAAACATACTAGAACCATTCAAAAAAAGAAAATGAGATTAATTTTAGAATGCTTAGTGTAGCCACAGAAAATAAATTAAGGGTATGCCTAGATTAATTTTCCTGGAAATATTTTTGAGTTCATGTCATCCAAAGTACTTAAACATAATAGTAATATTTTCTGTATACTTATCATATTTCAGGATAGACACTGTGATATTAAATTCTTGTAATAAATTCACTATATATATATATAAGTACTGCTATTAGCACCATTTTGAAGATTAAGAAATTTTACATAGATCTGATCACTTTTTCTATGTCAAGCAGGCAGTAAGGCATAGAGCAAGGATTTGAGCTGCAATTCATGTGACTGAAAAACTCATGTTCTTAACCAGTACTACAATTCCTTTCAAAAGATAGGAAAGTATTTCTAGACAAAATCCTATGATTAGTATGTATGACCAAAGTCTTTTTAGGTCTGAGAAGGCCTGCAGGGCATCAATATATATGTAAAATGTGAAGCACTATTCATATTACATATGCTATATTGTGATAATTTCTGGGGAACACTTTTTAAAGGGGAAATTGACATGATTGGGTCCACAAAAGTGGCCAAAGTGTTGACAGCTTGAGAAATATTACATGAAATGATAGGTGATAAATATTTTATGGAAGAAGAAATTTTAGTTCAGAGGTGTGAAGTCTCAGAAGTTCTCCACACTTTTTTCACTTCACTGTCAAGATGGATATAACATAACCTTGGAGCTCACTTTCTGAGTTCAGGACTCACTTCAGTGATCTCCTCATATGCAAATGCTTAGATGCTAGAGACCACGAATGACAGGGTCCCATCACATGATGGACCTATCCTCCTTAGCAAGAATCACTTTTATAATTTTATATATTTGATAATTTTTTTCACTAATTTCTCCCTATTCCATTGAACTAATATTGCCCAGTAGAACTTTTGGCCAAAATGGTAACGTCCTATGTGTTCTGCATTCTTCAATACAGTAGCCATTAGCTACATGTGGCAATTGAGAACTTGAAATGTTACTAATGTGACAGAAATTTAATTTAGTTAAATTTTTAATGACATGGGGCTAGGACTACCACATTGGTAAGTAGAGTAAACACATGTCTCAGTTTGCCAGGCATGATCTTGGTTTCTGCATGTTGTCTTTTTGTAGTTATTTATAGTATCTTCATGCACATTTATGTACTTCAATTTCCTTACCCATAAAATGAGGATAATTCTAGCATAGGCAAACATGTAAGGATAAAGCATAAGAGTGCTTAAACATTATTTGACACAAAGTAAGTCCTATATAACTGTTTACTATTTGCACTAAGTTCAATTGTAAGCAAATTAAAAAACATAGTTTGCATTTCTGAGTTTATGTCATAACACATAACATTGTATATAGCATGTCTGTTGAATGAAAAAATGATTAGATGCTTTAAAATATATGTAATACTCCAAATATAATAATTTTATGAGCAAACTAAACTGTAACTTACTACCTGGGTAAGCTTGGACAAATTGCTCAAACTTTCTGTGCTTGTTTCTTTTTAAATGGGCATAATAAATTGAATTATATAAACTACAACTTGGTTCAACCTAATATTGTCTTCCACATTGAGCTGTTGTGAGAATTAAATAGGTTAGTAAATACAACAAGGTAAGAATTACGTGTGGCACTTAAGTGTCTAATAAATCCTTGCTGTTATCCTTATAAACAAAAGATCTTTATGCGCATTAAAATAAAGTATCTTGAAAACTATAAAGAGCAACTTCCACTCACATTGTATGTAATTAAAATTTCTCCAAACCTTAAATAAATGGAATAAGATGATAATCATAACTTCAAATACTGCAAAAATTATATTCAGATAGGAAGTTGTTGTTAGGAGGACCTCCTAGAATCACATCTGCTAGGCTTCAATTTCTAGCCCTTAACGTAACAACTGCCACTGTTTCAACACTAAGAGAGAATATTATACACAAGGGAGTTAATGAGACTGTCATACAAAGGATGAAAAAAGCACATTTTAATTGCTCTTATATCCCAATAGATCATCTCTGTTGAAAGGAAATCTTGAGGGAGCTTCCATCTATATGTTTTTGATTATATCTCTTAATATATCAAAACCTTACATAAAAATAATGTCACTCTGGCTAGTGCCTCGGGTAGCATTATGAAGAAGCTACAAGAGGGAATCGGGGCTTTTGATTTGTGATGTCTATGTGGGCTACTCAGAAATTGAAATCTGCACTCCTTATCCTGACCCTGTAAGTAAAAGAGAGCCCAGGAGTCTCTATTTTGAACTGCCACTATCAACATTATCAAGAGCTATTTCCTGTAGAGCACACTTGTTCTAAAGCTTATACAAGGTTTCCAGGTAGAGAAAGGGTGAGTATCTGAGTTCCATCTGTCCTAGAACCTTTCAATCTTACTTAGCACATTGAAGGAACTTCATGAAGTCTAGCCTCCTTATAACTACAGGAATTTCCTAAAACTACCTGGAAATGATTATTCATCCTTTGATGTAACATATCTGAAGACAGAAAATTACCCTTTTCATGATTCAAACTGTACTACTTTCAGACATGCTTAATAGAGAGATTTTGATGTTAAGACAAAAGGTAACTTATAGGTTGTAGCTCTGCCTTCTGAGGCAATATTATATAATAAGTTCAATCTTAATTTGTGTTATTAGTCATGTAGATACTAGGTGTGAATTACTGTAATCTAAATCTTAAATTTTCCTGGATAATTGTAATTTATAAATCACCATCATAAAATATAGCTCCCAGAATTAAGCACACAGTTCACTGGATGCAATTTATCTTGTGTGGCGATCACTTCCCCCATTGGGGTACTTTGTTTTTTTTAATAAATCCTCTGGAATTTATTGGAATTTATAGGCGTTTTTCTCCAGATCCAGATCTTTTGAACATGAAATGCCATTAGGCCAATGCTTCTCAAATTTAAAGGTTATGCAGACCTAGGTTATTTCCACTTATCCTTCCAGACTGAGGTTTCTCTTAGGAGCCTTCATTGACTCCCATTCTGGGGTACCACCATATTCACTATATTCCTGTAGGACACGTGCAGTCAGGATGTTTATCACATTGTCTAGTCTGCCTCCCCCCCCTTCTAGATAGTAACATTCTAAAGAGCAGGGATTCTATATTATTTGTCTCTCTATCCTGAAAGCTCATAGCATTTTTTTTTCTTATCACTATTAAACTCTTCTTGTTAATATCAGTCCATGTTCACAGCCTAACAATATCCTCTCAAATCATTATCGTCATATAAGTATTGGTCACTATTTTCTATATTAATATAATCCATAAATTTCATAATAATTTCTTGTATGGCATTATCCAAGTTATTGATACAATGGTTTTTCAAGACAAGACTAAATACAAATTCCTATGGAATAATAACCTCAAGATTTCTCACTTTATGATTAATCTTCAGATCTTCCTGAGATATTACTCTGTATTTTCATCTACCACACAAAACTGTATCATTTCCATAAGACTATTATAAGAGATTTAGCAAATACTTTACTAAAATCAAGATAGTCTAGGGCTATACAATTATTTTACTCTATTAATCTAGTAAAATTTGAAACATAAATTCCGGGTATACTTTAGCAATCTTCTGCTGTCTTAGAGTCATCACTGCTTTCTTTTACAAGAACTAAAAACTTCCCCCACCACCAAGAGAAATCCTGCCATTTGTAACAACATGATGAAGCTGGAAGATATTATGCTAAGTGAAATAAGCCAGTCACAGGAAGACAAATACTGCAAGATTCCAATTAAATGAGGTATCTGTAATAGTCAAACTCACAGAAGCAGATATACAATAATGGTTGCCAGGGACTGGGAGGTGGGAGAAACAGGGAGTTGTTCCATGGGTATAAATTATCAGTTATATTAGATGTATAAGTTCTAAAGATCTACTATACAACATAGTGCCTATAGTTAGCAATATGGACTTCAAAATGTGTTAAGAAGGTAGATCTCTTGTTAAATATTCTTACCACAAAATACAAGAACAAAAACATACAAACAAAAAACACACAAAGGGATACAAAAAAACTTTGGAAGGTGACAGATGTCAATTACCTTGATTGCGGTGATGGTATCATGGGTGTTTACATATGTCCCAACTCATCAAATTGTATACATTAAACATGTGCAGTTCTTTGTATGTCAATTCTACCTCAATAAAACTGTTAAAAAAAATTCCTTTTTTCACCTTAAACTATTTTGGTAATTTGCTTAGGATTCATTCATCTCTAAGATGGGTCAGACAAAGATAGGCTAAGACCCCTGATGCAGGCCAGGTTATTTGGAAATTCTCCACAAGTAATGGTCACAAGTGGTGTTAACAGGGCAGAGCAACAGGAAGCAGTAGGAATTAAGAGCATGTGTCAGAGTCAGACTTCATAGGGAGCTGCTCACATGTACTGGATCAAAAACCCATACCTGCTGTCAAGGCTGCAAAGATTAGACAAGAGATAATGGAGCTTGAGTGATGAAACTAGCTTTTAGTAGGACAGCCTTGTAAGAGACAAGGAACACATTAAAAAACAGTCAACCAACCAATGTAAAGAGTCAGAAATATGGAAGGATATGAAAACAAAGCTCCTGTAATAGAGGTAAAATCAGGATGCACTAAAATAAATAACTGGGATTTTATAAAAAATAACTGTGAAACTATCATTTCTGTGTTTACAAAATATGCAATAGCTTGGCTTGATCATGAGTTGACAATTTTGTACTCTAGGCATTGTTAAACTTTTTTAGTATAGAATAGACCCAGAGTTGGCGATGGCTGGCCTCTGCAGGAGATGGCAAGCTGGGAAGTTAAAGGAAAGCAGATGCCAGGCAGCACATACTGGGCAACTCACTTAAGTCTGCTGGGTATTTTCTGACAATCTCTTCAACTACTTTGTGATTTCAGTCCTCCTTAACTGTTTTTTTTTTTGTACTTGATGTTTTTTCTCTGATGAAAGAAGAAATATTTAAAATTGAGTATGTGCCTGTTTTATGTCTGTAATTTATTAATAATTAAAGGTTAGAAAGACCTATGTTTTTCTTGTTTATATATTAAAGAGAAAAAGACTATGACAGTAAAAGGTAGTTATAATTCGTGAGTCAATATAGCACTTTTTTGTGTGTGTGTGTGGGAGAGAGACATACATTGTTTAGAGAAAAACTTAATGAACATATTTGGCATAAATAAAGAGGCATACACCAAGTATGACCTAGATGGGAAAGGCTTAGAGGATGGTGGCAAAATAGTAACTTGGGGTGGAATGTTTTATATGATCAGCACAGTATCATCATTATTGTGTTGTGGTTTAAATTATTATAACCTATTTATTGAAACGTAATTAACATAGTATAAAATTCACCCTTTTCAAGTGTGTTTCAGTGATTTTTCAGTGTATTCATAGAGTTGTACAACCATCACCATGTTCTAATTGTAGAATATTTTCATTACCATCCCCCCAAAATCTCCATACTCATTAGCAGTCATATGCATTACCTCTCTTCCCACAGCCCCTGGCAGAAACTAACTACTTTCTATCTTTATGAATTTGTCTTTTGTTGACACTTATAAATGGAATCATTCAATATATGGCCTTTCATGTCTGGTTTCTTTCTCTTAGCATATTTCAGGTTCATTCATGATGTGGCATATATCAGTACTGCATTCCTTTTTGTTGCAGAATAATATTCTATTATATGGATATGCCACACCTTGTTTGTCCTTTTGCCACTTGATGGAAATTTGGGTGGTTTCCAATCTTTGATTGTTATAAGTAATGCTGTTCTGACCATTCACGTACAACTTTTTGTGTGGACCTATGTTTTCAGTTCTCGTGGGCAAGTATCCAGCAGTGGAATACCTGAGCCATATGGTAACTCTATGTTTCACATTTTGAGGAAATGTCAAACTGTTTTTGTAACAGTCTGTACTATTTTGCAATCCCACTGGTAATGTATGAGGGTTCCAATATCTTCATATCTTTGCCAATACTTGTAATTCTCCATCTTTGTGATTGTAGCCTTCCTAATGAGTGTGAAATGTTATCTCACTATGGTTTAGATTTGTATTTTCTTAATAACTAAGGATGATGAATATCTTTTAAAGTGCTTATTAGTCATTTGTACATTTCATTTAGAAAAATGTTCATTCAAATCGTGACAATTTTTTAATTGGGCTATTTGTCTTTTTAATTGTCAAGTTGTAAGGGTTCTTTATGAATTCTGAATACAAGTTTTTCATCAGATATATGACTTTAAAATATTTTTCTCATTCTGTGTTTTGTCTTTTTATTTTCTGGATGATGTCCTTTAAAATATAAGTTTTTAATTTTGATGACGTCCAGTTATTATTTTTCTCTATGGCTGTCTCTGCTTTTGGCATCTTATCTAAGAAACCATTGCCAAATCCAAGGCCACAAAGATTTACTCTTTTGTTTTCTAAGATTATTTTAGTTTTAGCTCTTACATTTAGTTCTATGATCTATTTTGAGTAAACTTTTTTGAATGGTGTCAGCAAGAGGTACAAATTAATTATTTTACATGTAGCTATTCAATTGTCCCAGCACCATTTGTTGAAGAAATTATTTTTCCCCATTAAATTGTCATAAAACCCTTGTCAAGAATCAATTTATCAAAGATGGATGCGTTTGTATCTAGATTGTCGATTCTGTTCCATTGATCTGTGTGTCTATAACTGATGATAGTACCACACTGTCTTGATTACTATAACTTTGCACAATAGTAAGTTTCCAAATGGAGAAATGTGAGACCTCCAACTTTATTCTTCTCTATCAAGTTTGTTTTGGTTATTCTGTGTCCCTTGCATTTTCATAGGAATTCTATGATCAGCATGTCAATATCTGCAAAAGACAGAGCCAGGATTTTGATAGAGAGTGCATGGAATTTGCAAATCAACTTGGGAAGTTATTGCCATTTTCATAATATTGAATCTTCTGATTCATGAACATGAGATATCTTTCCATTTATGTAGGCCTTCTTTAAATTATTTCAACAATGTTTTGTAGTTTTCCAGTATAATGTCTTGTATTTCTTCTATTTAATTTATCCCTAAGTATTTTATTCTTTGTGATGCCATTGCAAATGGACTTTTTTTATTTTTCATTGCAAGTGTATAGAAATATAATTAAACTTTTATGTTGTTCTTGTATTCTACAAACTTTCTGAAATTTTTAATTAGTTCTAATAGGTTTTCTTGTGTGTGTGTGTGTGTGTGTGTTTGTGGTAGATTCCTTAGGATTTTCTACATACAGGGTCATGTCATTTACAAATACAGTATTACTTCTTCTTTTCCAATATGAATGCCCTTTATTTTCATTTTCTTGCCTGATTGTCCTAGCTAGGACTTCCAGTATGATGTTGAATAAAAGTGTAGGGAATGAACATCATGTTTTGTTCATTATCTTTTGGGGGGGGAATTATTCAGTCTTTCACAATTAACTGTGATGTTGGCTGTGGGTTTTTGTGAATGCTTTTGTTATTTTATATAAAAATTTACATAGAATGTTTTTCAGCAGGACATGCACTCTTCCTATTACATTGTAACCTATTTTCTCACATCAAGCTGATCTTTAAGTTTGAGAAATCTTGTCAAAATTAAAGTTAAAATGGAATTTTGGAGTTATAATTTTTTCCCTCAGGGAAGATGCTTATTGTTATTGTTGTTTTGTTTTTTTCCTTAAATAAGGGATTTGATAAAAGGATTTAGAGAGTCATCACAAACTCAAATTCCTTCATGGGTCAACCAGGTACAGAAGTACATAAAGGATTTAAGACAGTAATGTTGTGATTTAGAAAATGCATGTTCTGTGAAAGACTCTAAATTCAAATTTATTTCTGAAACACTGTATTCTCATAACAAAACACATCTACTGAACTACATCTGCTTACACCCAGCTATTTACAACTCCTTTTCTAGAGAGATAGGAGAACATGGCAGACAAACCCAGAGCGCTGGAATGATGGCCCAGCTAGAGAGGAAATACAGGAGCAAAATTCTGCTAATATGCAGGATGGTACTTGACCCATTTTATTTCAATATTTTAAAAATGTGGTGTCCAGGTTATTACCTGCACTGGAGACACACAAGTTATATTATTATACTAAAAGCAGCTAAGCATCATTTTAAAATTTGGAAATTTGGAAGGAACTAATTTATGACACAATATACTAGGAATTTAGTGTAACTACTGTGTATATTGTGTACACATTAC
The DNA here is from genome assembly GCA_023783475.1 of Daubentonia madagascariensis. Classification (NCBI taxonomy): domain Eukaryota; kingdom Metazoa; phylum Chordata; class Mammalia; order Primates; family Daubentoniidae; genus Daubentonia; species Daubentonia madagascariensis. The sequence continues at coordinate 86,474 of JAKFHU010001323.1, forward strand.
TATAAGCTATGCTCTAGTCATATTTCTAAGGCAGATATTTTTCCTAATTTTTACACTTATTTTATCCTTGAGTTCAGAACTTTGTGTTTCTAAGCTATTAGATATTTTTAGAAATCTTTTTAAAAAACAAATGGATTTTTGAAATATTTAAAATATTGTAAATAATGGGTTTTAATTTATGTAAAGTGCTAAGTGTTATTGAGTGTTATTTTTGTAAAATAACAACTCAATGGTTTTTATATACTAGATATTTAAAACACAAGGCAAAATTCAAGTTTACTACAAGATCCAAAATGATAAAAACACTTAATCATTAGTGTTTCTTTGAATGTTTGCATATGATATTGTACTTGCATTATATCAAGCATATAATTTGAAATGCAATGCACTTAATAATTTTTTTTGACTATTCATCTACTATAGTTCATTACCACTATTTGAAGCATACATTTGAAAATGTGATAGCTAAAAATTACTTAATCTATACTTGTTTTGAGATGTGAAAGCCACAGAAGGGTGTTTTCAGCCCTAAAATTCCAATTACTTAACACCAAATTTGGGATTTTTTTGTTTCTCACTTCTGATCTCTCCTCAATAGGAAACTCACATCCTTCCTAGATTGGAGTTCAAGTTGAATAATAGACAATGTTATCCATTCAGGTACTGTCTAGAGCTACTATTTCTGTATTTTTGAAGCAGTGGCAGTAATCAAGGTACTCACTAAAGGGGAGCCTAGCCTGGATCAGTGGTTGATACACTATTGTCAGTACTTCACGAAAATTTTTTCCTTCACATTCATTGCTGTGAGTAGTTTCTCTGACATGTCAAAGAGATAAAGATAGGAGGAAAGCCATGAATAGCTAAAATAAGAGATGGAAGATGAGACAGACAGATCTTGTCTCATACCCTTAATTACTCATTTAGTACATGCCTAACTATTGGCTGATACTCAACTACTATAAGCCTCAGCCACCTAATACATAAAATAGATACACTATCATTTACTCTGCAGAATAGTTGAGAGGATTATAAGTAAGGCATGGGAAGTTCTTAGACTTTCAATTAAAGTAATCAGAGCAGTCTTTGGGTGTTCAGGAACTGGGGAGTACTAATACCCACTCTCATAGCATAAAACACAAATAAAGATAGTTCTATCTTATATTTGTTTACATTCCCCATATTTCTGGGATCTCAGGGTCATTGGCTGCTAACATTGTAAGGAACAGGTAAAGAACTGGGATACCTGGTTGAAAAGACTTGAATTTTGTTTTATACTATACTGTGTGGTGAGACAATAAATACCTAACTCAAATTTTCTTCTTCTTTCCTCCATAAAATTCCCATAGGGAAATGGCAGAAGGAAACCATTCCTCAGTGACTGAGTTCATCCTGGCTGGGCTAACAGAGAAACCAGAGCTCCAGCTCCCCCTCTTCCTCCTCTTCCTGGGAATCTACATGGTCACAGTGGTGGGGAACCTGGGCATGATCACACTGATTGGGCTCAGTTCTCACCTGCACACACCCATGTACTATTTCCTCAGCAGTCTGTCCTTCATTGATCTCTGCCACTCTTCTGTTGTTACCCCCAAAATGTTGATAAGTTTTGTGTCAGAGAGGAATATCATCTCCTACCCAGCATGCATGACTCAGCTCTACTTCTTCCTTGTTTTTATTATATCAGAATGTCATATGTTGGCTGCAATGGCATATGATCGCTATGTTGCCATCTGTAGCCCCTTGCTTTACAATGTCATCATGTCTTATCAGGTCTGTTCCTGGATGGTAGTTGGAGTTTATATCATGGGCTTGGTTGGTGCCACAGCTCATACAGTCTGCACGCTAAGAGTGCTTTTCTGTAAGACTGATATAATCAACCATTACTTCTGTGATCTTTTCCCACTACTGGAGCTCTCCTGTTCCAGTACTTATATCAATGAGGTAGTAGTTCTGTGCTTCAGTGCATTTAACATCCTCTTCCCCAGCCTGACCATCCTTAGCTCTTACATCTTTATCATTGCCAGCATCCTCCGCATTCGCTCCACCGAGGGCAGGTCCAAAGCCTTCAGCACTTGCAGCTCCCACATCTCAGCTGTTGCTGTCTTCTTTGGATCTGCAGCATTCATGTATCTTCAGCCATCATCTGTCAGCTCCATGAACCAAGGAAAAGTGTCTTCTGTGTTTTACACTACTGTCGTGCCCATGCTGAACCCCCTGATCTACAGCCTGAGGAATAAAGATGTCAAAGTAGCCCTAAATAAGTTCCTTGAAAAAAGATGTTTTCTGTAAAAAGGTATATTTTGCTTTAGCAAAAATTTATAATTTCTAGAGAAGATTTGGTAAGAAAACAATCCAGAGACAGCAAGGCATGTCCACAGTAATGAGATTACTGCTAGTGCTTGCTTATTTGGAAGAAAGGTGCCACGAAGAGAACTAGATTCATAGGATCAGTAACATGGGGGCAGCACCATTTCTGGGACACCCAAAAGTCCATCTACCCAGTCCGTAACCTGTATGACCTCCAAATATTTTTTTAAAATCTTTGAAGGGCTCCATATAGGTAATTATACTTTGTATGTATGGAATATGCCATTTCTGGACAAGTCTTATTTCTCTTAATTCAGGGAATAAATACATCTCATCAGTATCCTTTGATATTCTCAATACTCTGTGTACCTGGCCTTTTCAACTAAGTGTATAAGCAAATATTTGTGAATGAGATAAATAATTTTAACCACTTAGAATACACAAAATTCAATCCCTAATTCCTACTAAGTGCATAGAACTACATTAGGGAATATGGAGGCATATGGTGGGTGATAAGACAGTTCCTACCTACAAGGAGATGATACTATGGTGAAAGAGATGGAAATTAATAAACAGGACTGAACACAATATGTGTATTTTGACATATATTTATGCAGTATCCCTTGCTCCACAGTTTGGAGGCTTTGCTACCACCTCTATTTTCCTGAAAATCCTATACTTATTCTGCCTTATCCCAAAAGCGGATGGATAACTCTTTTTCCACCCCCATTACAGAATCTCAGATTTAGAAATGACATTCTTTTACCACCATGACCATATGGGTTATTTATTCACTTGGAAAAGTTAAAATTGGAAAATTGTTTCCTGACTAATGACAAGTATCCGTCTTACCCAAAAAATCACTACACATTCTGGAAAAAAAAAAATGATATTTTTTAAGGGGGAAAGGAGACTTTTAACCAATAAATTTCTTTTTCTCCTCTTCACCCAACTAAACTCCTACTGGTGCTCTTCAGAACAGAAACCAGAAGACTGGGTTGTCCTCCTGGGAGGTGGTCATTCCCATGAATAAGGCTCGGTAGCCCTTGGTGGAATCCACCCATTGGTCAGCTCCCACATCTTCTCTTGCTGGTGGTAGCAGCACAGCAGCACATAGATTTTTTTTCTCATTTCTCCCTGGAATAGCTCCTTAGACTCTTGGAGACCAGATATTTCAGTTTTATTTTAGAGCCATTTTAGATGACAGGTCGTGGTTGTGTTCTTTCTGATGCCTCTGAGCTTCAAAGCCTTCAAAAAAAAAGCTATATTAAGGAGATAAGCATGGACATATCCAAATAACATCATGTTCTTCACTGTTCATTCTATTACACTGTACCCAGAGGTAGATCACAGGTCTACTTATTTTGCTTTAACCCAGCATGAGAATTTACACTTGGTTAAATTCCATTTTTAAAATCATCTGTCTCATCTAACAGGCACAAAACAGTACCTGCTTTGTCACCACTTCAAATACGTGGCATGAGCACCCCAATGTAATGTCACCTTCATCTCACCATAAAATGAAAACTTGCAATGAGAGAGAGGATGTTATTCCCCTCTTTGAAAACTAGAGGAAACTTCCTTCTTGACTTTCTATGTGCTAATCAGTCCTTATCTTTATACTCCATTTTTTTATCCTACAAAAATATCTATATGTGTGTTTACCTATCCATATATGTGTATATGATACATATATGTGTGTATGCTTATGTGTAACACATATGTGTATGTGTGTATTATAAACCAATACACATCTGTATTGCTTAGATATAAGGTTTACGTGTATGTATTTTTTTATTTTATTACTCTAGGCACTAAACAAACAATATCTAGTTAATTTTTCTCATATTGATAGGTGATAGAAATGACTATTATTTTTTTCTGTTGCCAAACATTCATTTATGTATTAAAGCTATTAAAAAGAATTCAGAAGGAATTCAGAAGGACAAAATTTCTAGAGCTTCTGAGAACTGGTGGAAGATATGCTATTAAATTATTAGGATAGATATCCTACAGATTCCAAGATGGAGATGGAATACTACCACAAGAATAAAAGGTAAAGACCTTGAAGATGGTGACTTATTACAAATGGGAAAAACATACAAATATATAGGACTTATCAAGTACCATTACAAAAGAATACCTGTAATCAAACATTTTAACAATTGAAAAGAACATGAAAGAGTAAATATATTCTAACACTAGGCACTATGATAAACTTGGATAATGTTCTCAGAGTCTCATTTCTCTGATATAATCATACATTAATTTACAAAAGAAAACAGTTCCTCATGAATAATTCACATTTTCAGAAACCATGAGTATGTCACAAAAGCAGAGTTTAGACAGAATCATGTTTTACCTTCTATATTAGTTAGGATTAGGCTTGACTGTGCATCACATAACACATACACATACACACGCACACACACCCCATGCTGCCTTAAACCAGATGATGGTTCAGGTGCGGTACAGTGGCTCATTCCAGACATAGCTTCTTTTAAATTGTTGCTCTACTGGTTATAATATGCAGCATCTATCCTTGGGCCCCAATAATGGCTGCAGATCCACCCTTCACCCAGCCATCAGACAGAAACATAAGGAAAGAGAAGGGAATGTCCCCTAACTTGAATAACACTGCCTGGAAGTGATGGACCTCATCTCCACCTGTATTGTCTTGGTAAGGACTTAGGCACAAAGACAAACCCACTGCCAGAGGGATTGAGAAATACCACGGTTATCTATATTGCCACGTGTAAAACTCAGATTCAGGACATTTATTATCGAGGAGAAAAGGGATAATAAATATTAGATACTACATTCTTCCACACTTCCAGTATTGTGTCAGTCATAGATGATCATGTGCTATCTTATGTTTAAATTTGGGTTAGCATTGCGTGAGAAAATAGTGCTGTTAATTGTTTAATATACAAATCTATAATGCAAATAAATTATCATATTTAACATAAGACTTCTAGAAAGGTGACTTTAGGAGTGTTCAACTCACATTTGGTCATCCTATGCTGTCTTCTTATGCACTTCCATCTGAACGCTCTTACTCAATGTGCCTTTCCAATTACGTCATGCAACAGTGTTCATTAATGCTTTTCTACCCGTTTAATCAGGAACCTCGTTTCACATGCATAATATTAGATTCTCTTTGTATTCTTATGTATGACCTGTGGTTATACTAGAATGCAATTCTGACAAAATGTGTTTCCATGGATTTCTATTCACTTGAGATAGAGGTCACTTTCAGATTTTATTATTATCTGTTACTAAGTTTACCTTAACATTGCAAATAACTTAAAAATTAAGTCCAAAATATAAAAATAATTTTAAAGCATTTGAAAATTAAGAAAATTTATTGCATTTATCTCAAAAATTATATAACATTTAATGAATACTGAATAAAACACTAAATGTAATTTTACTTCCAAATAGTTTAGTTTTCATGTAGTATAAAAATAATTTCTACAGCACACAATTTTCATTGTTCCTCAACATTTCTCTTTTATTTTTAGAAGGAAAAAAGTCATCTTTTTTTCTTGTTAGGCTTGTTAAGAACTCCTCATGGATGTTTGGTATCTACTAAATTCAGTCTTTGGCTGAATTCATTCCCCATGTTAAAAATATTTCAAGCATTACTGTTTTATGAATATACAAGGGCTGTCCGGAAAGTATCCAGACATTGTTAATACTATTTTTCATCTTACATGGCTGGATGCTTTCTGGACAGCCCTCATTTCATAATGTCTAAATACAGTTAGTAGAGGCCAATGAAAATAAAAACTTTCAAATCTTAGACATTGGTTGCTCCTCCTGATTTTCTATTTTTCCCCTTGTGACAAATCACTGTAGACAATTCCTTTAGTGTGCATCTTTAAAATTTCCCAAAATTTTGAATTTTTAAAAGTCTTGTCATTAAACACACTAGAGCTATAATAATGTCTCTCACATTCTTGTTTCCAATCTATAATCTAACAAAAACAATGAATCACGCCTATGTGACAATATTAAACACTTGAGAACCAATGGGGAAAAAGGGAAATTCTGTTTCTTTTCCCAAGAGTTAATACTTGAGGGATAAGATTCTAGTGGGAGGTCATTATCATTGTTTGTTTCTAATCAGACTACTATTACCTACAGCTAACATATAAAATCATCATACTAACCAACCTTTGCAGAGGGCCAGATGGCCTTGGTATCAGCTTCATCAGAGATTAGGACGAGTGACTAAAAATAATTGCCAAGAAGACTTTTGGGCTATGACCTCCTCATATCATCAGAATCATTTTTCCCTCCAGAGAAATGAGAAGAAAAATGTGCAGCACTGAGCTCTCTGGGAAGAACAAAGGGTATGTCTGAATCCCAGTTTTTGAACTTTAAAATCTTGGAGTCGTCTATTCTAGCCTATCTCCCAGTGCAAAGGGAAATGCACATGGCTATTTATCTGTCTCTATCTGCCCTCATTCTAAGTTTCGTACTCCCTGATGAGCACAGGTTTCCTTGTCATCTCTCTGTCTCCTGCAGTTTAAAATTATGGCAAACACTTCTTTGCTCATTTTAATTCAGGCAGTGTGAGGGCTTTGTTCAGTTATTTTGAATCTGTATTAACTTATCTCTACACTTATTTCAGCAATTTTATTGAAAACATATTTATTGAGACTTATTTTATGCAAGGCACTGTGCCAAAAACTATACTGAATTTACAGTCTAGTACAGAAGAAAAGCCAGTAAATAACTTATAATAATTAATACAGAATTAGGTAAGTGCTACATGTAAACATAAGAAACATATTCATGGGTACAGAGAAAATGGTCTTATTAATTGGGGTTTATACTATTAAGGCCCTTAACTAAGAGTCGTAACTATTAAACAGGATTTCATAGGATAGAAGTGATAGAAGGTAAAAGTAAAGGAACATTATGAGTTAAAACTGAGAGCCTACCAAATGTCCTTTCGTGGAAGAGACAAATCATGTAATACTTGAACATGTGGATATAAACATGATGTGCCACATATATTTTTATTGCATTAGCTAAATATCCTCAGGTATTTCAGCCATTTTTCAAATGACAAGATTACTATTAATAGATCATTTTTTGAAATTATCCAGTTTTTATATATCCCACATAAAATACTGTACCCCAGACTGAAAACACTAATCCAACTGTCGCTTGAGTGTTAAGACTACAAATTTCCCTTTTGTAGAATCTACTAGTTTTTTTTTTTACAAATGTAAACTAAAGTCTTTTTTGAAGAACCATATCACACTACTGACTAGTATTGAATTTAGACTAAAATTTCTAATCACATTTCGCATGTGCTCTACTAATCCACATATTCATTATCTTTAAATTCTATATAGAGCACAAGGAAAATACATGATTATAAAAAGTGAACAGTATAGAAAACGCCTAATGTTTCTCTTCCAAAAGCCTTCTGATTTTTTGGGAATATGAGTAGTTTTCTGACTTCCACCAACTCAACCATGAAGTACAATTAACAAAGACCAATCCATAGTCCTCAGCTCCCCTGGACAGACTGGTATAATACATGATCTAAATTTAGGTCATTATATTACTCCTCTAGGATTATTCAAATTAGAAGAAGGGAAGCCAGCCCCATTGTCTTGGAAAAGCTATTGAGATACAAGGATGCTAGCTGCCAAGCAGCTACGTTCCTGCCTTGTGGCAGAGCAGACCCACAGAGCAGCAATTTCAGGCAGAAAGATTCAGGTCATTGCCAAGTTCTTCAGCTACTTTTAGTTGGAATTCTAGTAAGGAAAATAACTCAGACTAATATAAATACTTTTACAGACTTATGACTCCTATGTTAATAAACTTTAGGAAGCATTTGCTTCTCTTCCTTATTCTGAGTCAAATCAAAATTCAATCATTATGCCATTTGACATGCATGATATTTATATATTCTACAGAATATGGGAGGAAGAAAAGGAGTCCTCAGAAATAACATTAGTAACCTTCCTTCTAACTGAGATAAAAAATCCAAAAGTTGATGTGTTTTCTTAAGAGGTCATGAACTATTTTAATTGTAAGGTCCTTGATGTCTGTAATTCTTCCTCAGGTCAACCAGAATTATTAGTTGTCTCAGAGAAGCAGGAGAGGCACAAGAGACCCCTACATTATGTATCTATCTCCTCTGATGAGGGATAAAATATCTAATGATCTCCACAGAATTTCTCTCTTTTGCTCTCACGCACGTTCTCTCTCTACCCACCCCCCACACACACGCACCAAACACAGGAACACACAAATACACTCATGACAATACATTCTTTTCTTTTATATTTATTTATTTATTTTTAACTTAGAAGCTGGTGACAGAATAATGGACCCTGGAAACCATTCCTCAGTGACTGAGTTCATCCTGGCTGGGCTAACAGAGAAGCCAGAGCTCCAGCTGCCCCTCTTCCTCCTCTTCCTGGGAATCTACATGGTCACAGTGGTGGGGAACCTGGGCATGATCACACTGATTGGGCTCAGTTCTCACCTGCACACACCCATGTACTATTTCCTCAGCAGTCTGTCCTTCATTGATCTCTGCCATTCTTCTGTTATTACCCCCAAAATGTTGATAAATTTTGTGGCAGAGAGGAATATTATCTCCTACCCAGCATGCATGACTCAGCTCTACTTCTTCATTGTTTTTATTATATCAGAATGTCACATGTTGGCTGCAATGGCATATGATCGCTATGTTGCCATCTGTAGCCCCTTGCTTTACAATGTCATCATGTCTTATCACCTCTGCTTCTGGCTCACAGTGGGAGTTTACATTTTGGGTGTCATTGGCTCTACAATTCATACAAGCTTTATGTTGAGACTCTTTTTGTGCAAGACCAATGTGATTAACCATTATTTCTGTGATCTCTTTCCACTCTTGGAGCTGTCCTGCTCCAGCACCTACATCAGTGAATTACTGGTTCTGGTCCTGAGTGCGTTTAACATCCTGACTCCTGCCTTAACCATCCTTGCCTCCTACATCTTCATCATTGCCAGCATCCTGAGCATTCGCTCCCCTGAGGGCAGGAGCAAAGCCTTCAGCACTTGCAGCTCCCACATCTTGGCTGTTGCTGTCTTCTTTGGATCTGCAGCATTCATGTACCTTCAGCCATCATCAGTCAGCTCCATGGACCAAGGGAAAGTGTCCTCTGTGTTTTATACTACAGTGGTGCCCATGCTGAACCCCCTGATTTACAGCCTGAGAAATAAGGACGTCAGATTTTCCCTGAAGAAAATTCTGGACAGGAAATTGTGTTCATGAATAGGATTAACGTCATGTCGTCACATAAAAACAGACCTTTGGATTGACAGGATATGTAATTTGTTAGGTTTAGTGTTTAAACTTTTGGAAGTTCTGTGATGCTTTCCTATGTAACAGATCTCAAAAATTCCCCACTAGTTCACTCTTTTGAAACTATATTGAAGTAACTATGGAGAAATACTAAGAATAAAATCAAAAGACTCCTGAGGTTTAAAGGAGAACTAGTTTTACTTTTTAATAATAATAATAATACAAACAATAACAAGAAGAACAATGATAATGATGTCAATGATGATGATGGTAGTAATAACATATATGATTGAGATTTTATGAAATATTAAGCACTGTGTCCAGTACTTTCAATGGATCACGTTATTTATTATTTACAGTATTCTTTCAGGGAAAGTCTTAGCATTGTTCCCCTGTTAAAGATGAAAAGTTAAAGCTTAATTAGTTTGAGTTAATGCCTCAGGGTCCCAAAGAAAATAAGCAATTGATCCTAGGAAGTTTGGTTCCAGGACCTGTGATATTACTCATAGGGATACTCGGTCCAGGTAATTGTGGGTAAGTCTAAGGACTCCGAGAATTCACTTCTACACATCAAGCATCCGCAGTTCCCTACATGGCTGTGTTTCTGTCCTCTGGATACCTTCCATGATAGTTTCACTTTTATTTCATTTGATATAATGAAAATTATCAAAATCTTTCAAATTTGTCATGATCAATGAAAAATAGAGCAAAACGAGAAACTTATTCGAGCCTCGTTACAGAGACTCAGGTTATTAAACCTGATAGCGACAATTTGTGTCAAATCAGCCCAAACAACACTGTCTTACCTTTATACCAGTAATGCTGTGGCTGTTTATGGGGCAACTGCTCCTGGCAGTCAAAAATCTCACTAAGTTGTATTGTTTCCATGCAGTTCACACTCCTTTGCCCCACAACTTACATTTGCTATTCTATGTCATTGTCTTTTAAAAATCTCTTCTGTGCCCTCATGTTATTGCTTTTCTTCTACTGGGAATTTAATGTCTTGTAATTGTGAATTTACATGATATTATAAATACTCAGTTGCCTTTGTCTCCCCAATTCAAACCCACCCTACTGATTATTGTCATATCAGTATTTTTTGGATGTTGTTCTATATTATTCACCTGAAAAAACAAGTTTCAGTGTTCACTATAGTTTCCAAATATATTCCAAAACTATATTCCAAATATAGTTCCAAAAACTATTCCAGAAATAGTTTTCCAAACCTATATAATATATTTTTACCATCCTTATATTCCATTATACAAGCATTCATTACATTCAAAGATTTATTCTCAAAGACCTGTCACACTTTTTATTTCAGTTAATTTTTATCACTCACATAAAGTAAGAGGAAAATAACCACAATTACAGCTCTTATCTGAGGCATAATTCCTAGTCCAGTGCTCTGACCTATAGACTGTCATATTTGTAAATAAACTAACAAGAGAACAAAATGAGTACTGTTGCATAGACTCTTGAATCACTGGGGCTTAAGCTCATATAGAAAATATAGAATTATTAAAAGACAGTCCTTCCCTCCTCTCCTCCTCCTTCCCTCCCCTCTCCTCCCCTCTCTCCTCCTTCCCCGCTGGTCTGCTGGAGCCTGGTGGGACAAGCAAGGCAGGGGCCGCAGTGCTACCTGTGAAAAAGCTGAACATGGAGCACGTCCCATCCAGGCTGACCACTAGCTTTTCCTCCAGGACTTGGAGAAACCAACACAGATCTATAGATTTCTTTGAACTTGGAATCTCATAGCACCAATATTTTTGCACAGAACTCTTACTTATATGTCTCATCAAAACTCCAGAACAAACATCAAGTTTGTCAACTCATTCGCAGCTTTCATTTACTGGTTTCTTACACAAATATAAGCCATCACAAAACTTAGAAAATGAACAAAATTCTGTTACCTTGGAAATCCTACTTATGAAAGTTTGCCACAAAAAAAGAATGTAAGTTGTCTAATAAGGCAAGTTCCCACAGGTAAAAATCAGGTGCCTTTGAATCCTGACCTCAATGAAACAAAACCTGGAAATTTCCCATCCCTTGCAGTTTCCAGTAATGAATCTGAACCTAGTAACAGCCATATGACGAAGTCTTACTCGTTGCTATTTAGAGTGACTCGTCTGGGAAGAAGAGAGTTTAAATGAAACGATTAATGGAGAAACCCATGAAAATACTGATGTCAATGAAGAACTTCCAGCCAGAAGAAAATGAAATTGTCAAGATGTGGAAAAGACATTTGTTGTACAAATGACAGTATTTGATAAAAACAGGTGCTTACAGCTTTTAGATGGGGAATATGAAGTAGCTACGCAGGAAATGGAACAATGTCCAATAAGCAAGAAAAGAGCAACATGGGAGACTGTTCTTGATGAGAAAAGCCTGTCTCCATTTGAAACATTTTCAGGGGCCTACCTTGTAGTTCACTCTTCGTTGGACAGGAGAGTCCAAAGATAAATCTACAACTCCTATTGTCAAGCCTCTTGCCACTAGAAATTCAGACAGTCTCCATCAAGGAAACAAGCCTGGTTCAGTTAAACCTACTCAAACTATTGCTGTTAAAGAATCATTGACTACAGATCTACAATCAAGAAAAGAAAAAGATACTGCAAATGAAAACCGACAACAATTAAGAATATTTTATCCGTTCCTTTATAACAACAATAACGAGACAACAAACCGAAACAAGAGATGACCTGTATTGCCCTTGGTGCACTCTGAACTGCCACAAACCTTATAGTTTACTCAAGCACCTTAAACTCTGCCATAGAAGCTTTATCTTCAGTTATGTTTATCATTCAAAAAGTGCTAGATGTTTCTATCAATGAGTGTTATGATGGCTCCTATGCAGGAAATCCTCAAGATATTCATCGCCAACCTGGATTTGCTTTTAGTCGCAATGGACCAGTAAAGAGAACGCCTATTACACACGTTCTGTGTGCAGGCCAAAATGAACAAAAGCAAGCATGTCTGAATTTCTCGAATCTGAAGATGGAGAAGTAGAACAGCAACGAACATACAGTAGTGGCCACAATCATCTGTATTTCCATAGAGATACCTGCTTACCTCTCCATCCACAAGAAATGGAAGTAGATAGTAAAGATGAAAAAGATCCTGAATGGGTAAGAGGGAAAACCATTACACAAATTGAAGAATTTTCTGATGTTAATGAAGGAGAGAAAGAAGTGATGAAACTATGGAATCTTCATGTCATGAAGCCTGAGTTTATTGCTGACAATCAAATGAATCATGCCTGTATGCTGTTTGTAGAAAATTATGGACAGAAAATAATTAAGAAGAATTTATGTCAAAACTTCATGTTTCATCTAGTCAGCATGCATGACTTTAATCTTATTAGCATAATGCCAATAGATACAGCTGTTACCAAGCTCCATGAAATGCAGCAAAAAATAGAAAAAGGGGAATCTGCTTCCCCTGCAAATGAAGAAATAAATGAAGAACAAAATGGGACAGCAAATGGATTTAGTGAAATTAACTCAGAGGAGAAAACTATGGAAACAGATAGTGTCTCAGGGGTTTCAAAACAGAGCAAAAAACAAAAACTCTGAAAAGACCTAACCCCATGTTATGGACAAACACCGAAATTGCATTTTAGGGAATTCAGCCTCTAAGAAAAATTGTGTTTTTATTTTTAATCATAGGTTCCAAACAGGCACTGTTAGATGAAGTAAATTAATTTGATCAAGGATATTTGTACCAGGATTCTACTTCATTTCATTATGCAGCATTACATGTATATCAGTTTTACTGATGTCATTAAAACATTCTCTAGATCGAGCATGAAAACAATACTTCAAGGAAAGTATTTTTAACTTCAAGAATTGTCTTATGAAATATATTGAATTGATAATCTAGAAATTATTTCATATATTTAAATTATAATGTTTTTTGCATTTGTGACTGGCTGTTTTTCTACTTTGTAATTGTGAGAAATTTTCTTGGGGAGGGGAAATTGGAATGTGATTCCCTTTTTTAGAAATTGAAGGATTTTTGTGAAATCATATTGCATTAGTATTTGCAATCAAACTTTGATCCTTGTTTTTAAAATCATTTATCAGTTTGGGATGAAAAATTACAAAGTTACATAACAAGTTCATTTTACAATTTCAAAATAGCACTTCTTCATCTTATGCCTGTTTGAGAAGACGTCAATTTTTCACATTGTTGACAGTGAAACATCATCTTGGTTTATAAGGTTAATGACCATTTGTTTTCGTTTGGATAATTTTAGTGCATTGCTCACCCAGTATATATTTTTTAAACTTGATCATTTTTCTGGTTTTGGTTTTTCCTTTTAAATTAGATAATCCATGGAAAATTCAGCTGTTCACATCTTTATATTAGGATTGTAAACCAAGGGAAGAACGAGTTTGAAATTTTAAGATGCCACTTTCTAGGGGGGGAAGTGTTCTATAAAAATGAACCAGAAAATGTTATACCTTTTTTTCTTTACAAGGATATCTTTGTAATATATGTCATGATTAGAATATCCAATACAGATAAGCTGACTTGAATCATTTTGAGCAATTTGCCCTGTGTTATATGTGCTTTATGCACATATTAGTAGTTGGATTGTCTCCAACAGAACGTGGTTTCAGAAGCACCTTAACAAGCACCTACAGGGTTTTATTACAACTCCAAGTACTGTAGTAGTTGAATAATATCACCTCAATTTTTTATTATCCTTAAATATATTGCATTTTCATATTATTTATTTATAAAGGATCTATGCTGCTATAAATACAGGTATTTTTAATTTTTAAATTTCATTCCACCACCATCAGATGCAGTTCTCTATTTTGTTTAATGAAGGGATATATAAGCTTTCTAACAGTGTTTTCAGAAATTTATGAAATGTAAATATTGATTTGATTGGTCTTTAAGATGTGTTTAACTGTCAGGCTATTTAACTAATAGTGTGGATGTGATTTGTCATCCAGTATTAAGTTCTTAGTCATTATATTTTGAGTTAAAAAAAATAAGAAAGAGGAAAACCGCAGCTTTCATTACAGACCCCTTGACTGGTAAGCTCTCCAAATGATGAGTTCCATTAAACTCTGATTTTGCCTCTGGATAGTGGATCTCCAGCATTACTCTTTGGCTTTAATTTGCTAAAGGTGTGCACATATGTAAAAAATATAGATTATTTTAGGGGAGATGTAGGTGTAGAATTATTGCTTATGTCATTTCTTAAGCAGTTATGCTCTTAATGCTTAAAAGAAGGCTAGTACTGTTTGTACAAAAAGCAATGAAATTACTTCTGTTGAGCAAACTTTTTATGTCATCTTATAATAAAAGCTGAAAAATCCCTTTGTTTCTATTTATTAAAAAAATGCTTTTCTATATGTACCCCTAATAGCAGATTTTGAAGAAATCATGTAAGATGATAAAGCATTTAAATGGCACAGTAGATGTAACAAAAAAATTTAGAACATTTGTTTTTACAGTAAATGTTTATTTGAAATAAAATGATTTTGTACATAAAGTTCAATAATATAAAAGCTGTATTCTAAAAAAAAAAAAGGCAGTAGACTCATGCAGGCAAAGGGGAAAAGCTTGTGCATATCCAGAAGGGCATATCATATCCAGGGTAAGACAACCAAGCTACAAGGATGCAAGAGTAGGCAGGAACAGTTCATAAAACACCTCTGGGTAGTCATCTGACATCACTCCTTACTTTAGTGAGAGGAGCTGCTAAAAGGTCTTTAAAGCAGGGAAGTGACACAAATAGTCTTGACTGCTGACAACATCACACTTAAGTTGGTGTTGAATAAGGATGGGAAGAGAAAGAGTCTAAATTCAAGGAAACTGGTCAATAGCCATTTTATTATTCTAAGCAAAAATTGCTTGTAAATGAGAGTGGAAATAGACAGGAAGACTTTCCGGAGACACTGAGAAGCTGACTTAAGACACGGCTGATTAGAAGTATGTTGAAGGTACAGGAAAGCATGACAGTGAACACAAGTTTCTAGCTCAGATTATTAGACAAAAGGAAGAAGGACAGTAGAATTCTGAAGAAAGAGTTCAATAAACACAGGTAAAAATTCACAGCAGAGCAAGTGGATGACATAAGTCTTGGTGTCATTCAAACACTGTTTCTCTCTCTCTCTCTCTCTCTCCCCGCCAAACTGTCTATCTATCTATTCTCTCCTAAATCACAACATATACCCTGACAAAACTGAAAGAATGCTCCTACAAAGGAGTCTCTGAGTAGTTTTCATTATTGTATAATCATCTGTGGAAAGGCCTGTTGTGCCTTCTCAGTTATGACCTCAACTAAACTTCAGCTCTTTCTCATTCCTTTTACTTACCACATTGAAGTAACAGTCAATCATAGTCTGGTCACCTGTGAAGTGGCATTCCAGATACATAGGAATTTCCTATAGACATCCCAGAATCTTGCTGGTACTGCAATTTCAAAGCTAAATGGAAGCTCTCTGATACATGTGTATAGGGGAACGTGCTCAACTCTCAAAGAATTTTAGTGGAAAGGATTCAATACAAGAGATCATATAACACCTTGATTCTCATAGTGGTCCTTAGAACAGCAGAACTGGAAAACCTGAGAGTTGGTTAAAACTGCATAATCTCAAGCTGTATATCAGACTTACTAAATCAGAATCTGCATTTGAAGAGGATCCCCAGGTTATTCCCATGTGCATTAAACTTTGATAAGCTTTTAAAAGCTTGATTTAATTTATATGGGAGGACAATTGAGTTTTTGGATTAAAAAAATCCCTTGATTTTAAATGAGTAGCTGTAATTGAGAAACACCAATGTAGCCCAACCCTAAACTTTTAAAAATAGAATTTAACCTAATATATCTATCCCTACTTTTTAAGAGGTACCTTGATGAATGTCCAAATTTACCTTGATGTATACTGCTAAGACTACATCCAATTATTCCTATATTAAGGAAAAAAAAGTAAATGTATATAAGAAATAAGAAGGAACATGGAACATAGGAACCTAAAATAAAATATTTCCTTTAAATATTCAAATTAACAAACAGAAATAATATTGTTAAGGACTCCAAAAAAGCAAATACTACATCAATATTCTGAATTTTTACCCCATACCTCCTAAAATCCAATTATATATAGATTTTTACTTTTGAACCAAGTAAATTACCGATTTATACATAAAATGCAATTTTTTACAAGGGCATAAATGGTTTAATTCATTATTTAAGATTTTCTAGCCCTATTAGCAGTAAGATAACTTGTCAGGATGTGCCTAGTGCTCTAAAATCTGCTAATCACAGCATAGGGTGTGAACCAATAGCATTGGCTATGAACTTGTAGGAAATGCAGAATCTCAAACCCCACTCAGACCTGCTGGATCAGATTCTATATTTTGACAAAATGCCCCGGTACTCTCTATGTCCAAAACTTTATCACTAATGGATAAGTAGGATTGGCAGAGAATCTCACTTGAAGGAAAAAGAAAAAAAATTAGACCACGAGAGAAATGTCATCTGTAATTGCTTCTTTTCTCAAGAGCTAGTTTCCCTGAGAAATGGAAATCTTTGGGGAGTATTTATTCTGAATTGTTTGGCACCTAGCATATTTAAATCCATGACATAGCTGTATAGCACAACCATCACAACTGCTCAAAGGAGTATGTTTGCTACCCAGACGCTGGAGAAATATAAACTGAAAGGTTACAATTGTGGATGCTGACTTGTGATGCAGACCAGCTTCAAAAGTGGTTCTGAAACCAGGGCAGGATATGCCCTGCCCACTTGGGATACAGAGGAGAGTAAGTTTGAGTTGTTCCGTCATCTAGCTTATAGTCTAGCTCACAGTCTAAAATTGTACTGTGTTAGAAATTACAGGTGGCTTTCTAAGCTTATATTCAGAAGTTCCAATCTATTCTAAGGAGTTGGGAATGTTTCCCTGATAATGTAAATCTTTAAGTGAGACTTGGAAGAAATAAAATTTCATCAGTCAATTAAGAGGTAGGATTTAGTAAGACTATTTAATCTGAAAGGAAGCATAAATAAAAAATGTAGACAGTTAAGAGAATGTGACATATTCCAGAAACTGAAAGGAACCAAACTGAACCAAGTCTGGAGAGTGCCAAGAGGTAGTAGGGATATTCATATTTTATCTTAAAAGCAATAAAGAAAATCCTGTCTAGTGTTTCTTAAAGTAGATCATCATCTGATTGAGTATATTCAATGATTAGGAATAAGTATACCTCATTCCATTTCTAAGAGCTCAAATCATTAGAATATTTTTCTGTGTATCTAGTAAAAGGTGTATCTTTACATTTTACCAACACCACACAGAAAATCAGTCTTTCTTTCCTTTAAATTCCCTGCAGACATATGATGATGTCTGCTAAGTGTTCCATTACTTTTGAATGTTTCCAAGATCTCCATCATTTCTGTGTGCCTGTCATCTTGTTGATGTCTGTCCTTAGAAAGGAAATCTACAACCAAACACAAAATTCCAGGCGTAATTTAAGCATTGCACAGTGCTTCCTAGCCTCATGGCACACATAGGAAATGGTAATATTTGTATGGCACATCACCTGGGCATAATTATGATCCATTCATGTCATTTCAGTTTTATGACTCTCAAGTTAGGAAGCTTTGTTATGGTTGTTATGGAGATTATTACCCATCCTACTCTAGACACTGTATTTCTCTAACGTAATACGAAACAAATTGCTTTATTAACCATCCACTTACTTAGTGGGCTGAATGAATTAGTAAATAACTAAGTCCTTCTTTTTTGCATGAATTATACCAAAAACATATATCCAGTATGCAAATAATTGGTTTTTTAAAGCTAAATTAAGCACTTAAATCTTTGCACTGCTCAATGTCAACTTATTTGTTTTAACTGTCTTCAGTGTGGGATCCAATCATGCAGTTGTAGTCCTTCTGGCCTGGGTTATGATAACTTGGGAGGTTTTTGTTGACCAGATGTTATTTATCATATATATATATCATGATGATACATATCATATTCCATTGCCTTTATAATTGAAATAAGTAAAAGGGCTGAAGGTAATGTCTTTAAAGTTTCTGATGTTCAATGACCTCAGCTTATATTCTGATAAAATAATTTATCATATCAAATATATTTTTGAGAACCTCAGAGGTGGAGTCTGTGGAGTTTAGGTTAGCACAAATAAACAAAAAAGAGGATATTTGGAAATAAATAAAAATGACAAGACTGTCAGTTTCCTCATTCTGATTCAGTTAATGACATATTCAAATTTTAATGGGTCTGAGTTCCCACTAATTTTATTTTCATATTAAGTTTCATTATGGTGAATATTAGGTGTCCTTAACCTCAAGTCATTGTAACAATATTTTCATACTTAACACAGGCCTATAGAGATGTATTAATATTCACTTCATCTATCCCCTCTATTAGCTATTTCTTTCACTTGTATGTCATTTGTAAATTATATAATTAAGGCGTCTGCATCTTGATAAAAAGTAGGAAAAAAAAAAGATACAGGTTCTCAAGCTCTCCACTTGAAGCATGCCACTACGTTGACTTTGGTTTCTTAATCCATAGTTCCCTAACGTGCTATTCATCAGAATTACTTGGTAGTATTGCTTGTTTCTTTGTTTACTTTTAATTTTTCTGTTTTTTGAAAGTTTAAAACTATCACTCAAAGGGTATGATTCACTAATTTTGTTCTTGGAATAGAAAATCTGTATTAAAAATTTCTCCAGATAAATTGAGAAAACTTTGAAAGTTGATGAACAAAAAGTTTTGAGGAAATTTTTACATTTCCAGAAGTAACTAGAAAAGGAAATAAAATGAAACATAGTTATCAACATTGGAAAGGAAGGGAGATAGTGGTAATGATTTAATTAAAGTAACTACAAAGGTAATATAATGGAATGCTAAGATAATATTCAAAGTTGACAATTCTGGAAAAAGTAATAAGAACAAAGTATTTAGATCTATGGGGGTAACCTTAAGAAGAACTAGAAGCAGAAATTGTAAATATGAAGATTAAATTGTCTCTGGGGACTAGGACTAAGCGTGTAGGAAAGGTTTCTCCAGAACTTTTGTTTTTCATTATAGTCATGTTTACATCCCTATGTTCATAATTTTTGTAAATACTGTCATCTCCCTAGATGATGCAGGTTATCAGCCATATTAGGAAATACTTGCATTCACTAATACTCTTTGCGTTCAAATATGTTCTTCTATATCTGACTGTAAAGCAACCAGCCTACATAACTATCTTATCCACAAGCATATTATGTGCCACCCATCTGTATAAATTAAAGATGAACTGTGTCTATGTCCTATCTGTGCTGAGCAATTGAAATACTGGCCTTCACATAAAATTCCTTTGACTTGAAACAAGTTGGATTATAGAAATGAAAGCATTTACTGATTCTATATGTAAATATTAAGTGTGTTCAATACAAGAAGAAAGGGGTATAGAATGAAGGATAGGATATCCTTCATGTGAATAGCATATGAATATCCTACAGATTTGTCCCATTTATTAAAATAGTTCTCTCCTCACTGCAGAGTCACCTTTGACATTAATCAGGTGACTGCATATGTGTATCTATCTCTTTTAGATACTATGTTTTGTTCTATTGTTCTACTTTGGCACCAAGATCACACTATCTTAATGTCTTATAATATGCTAACATCATTGACATCTGTGGCATAATTTGTAGAGTGCTGTTCTTCAAAACAGGGCTATTTGAGGCCCTATGCATTTATGTATGGCAACCCACAAAATGCTACTGAAATTTTAATTGGAATTATATTGACTCTATATGTGAATCTGGGGAGACTAGATATCTTTACAGTACTGAGTCTTCTAATCCATGAATGTGCTAAATCCCTCCTATTATTAAGATTATCTTGAATTTCTCTTAATATTATTTTATCATTTTCAGCATATATACATTATACATATTTTGTTAGATTTATTTCTAGGTATTTGATGCTCACTTGCGATTTTAAGTGACATGATTTTAAAAGACTTTTATTTGTACTTTTTGCATCTTAGAAAAACACAATTTAATATAAGGACACACAAACATCAAAAGGAAGATGACTGAAAATGATATGCCATGCAAGCACTAAAAAAAATTGTTTTGATATTCTAATATCAGGAATAGAAAATTTAAGCATGATGCATTATTAGATACTAGGGAAACTTTCCATAATGATAAAGTGTTCAGTCCAAGGTTATACTAACAGAAAGTTCTCAGAATCCTAAACTTCTGCATAACCCAAAGCATAATCCCTAAATTTAAAAGCAAAAATGTTGATAAAATAAATTTAGAAATAGAAAAATCGAAAATTTGTAGTAGATTCATACATACTGCTCACAATAGCTGTTAAAACAGCAGAATGAAAAAACCATCATGTGTATAAAACACAAACAACACAACTAATAAATTGAAATTCACTTAATTGAAATGTATGGAACACACAACTCTGAAAGGACAACATATTTTTTCAAGTATATTTGAAGTTTTTTCAAAAATTTACAGTATTTTGTAAGATAAACAGAACAACAAATTTCAAAAAGTTAATTCAGAGTATGTTCATTGACTACAATGAAATTTACAACCACTTAAAAAGAGAGATACTTTTCAAAAAGCCCAATTTTCTGGAAATCAATAGTAAGCTTCTAAATAATTCATGGGACAAAGAATTAAAGAGAAATTCTAAAACATTTAAAACAAATATAGTGACAATTAAAAACTGGTACCTATCATGCAGAAATTATTCTATAACATAGAGAAGGAAGTAACCCTCCCCAACACATTTTATGAAGCAAACATCACCTTCATACCAAAGCCAGGAAAGGACTCAACAAAAAAAGAAAATTACATACCAGTATCTCTTACAATATAGATGCAAAAATTCTCAGTAAAATCCTAGTGCACACAATTCAGCTGCTCTTCCAAAAAATAATCCATCATGACCAAGTGGGCATCATCACAGAGATTCAGGGATGGTTCACCATACTCAAATCAACAAATGTAATTCACCAAATAAATAGAAGTTTAAAAAAAGACCACATAATCCTCTCAATAGATGCAGAAAAAGCATTTGACAAAATTCAGCACCCTTTTATGATAAGAATGCTTAACAAAACAGGCACAGATGGGACTTATCTCAAAATGATAAAAACCATATACAACAAACCCACAGCCAACTTTATAATGAACAGGGAAAAACTGAAAGCATTCCCGCTTAGAACTGGAACCAGACAAGATTGCGTACTATCACCACTTCTATTCAACAAAGGGCTGGAAATCCTAGCCAGAGCAATCAGACAACAGAAGGAAATCAAGGGTATCCAAATGGGGCAGAAAAGGTTGAACTATCGCTCTTTGCTGATGATATGATCTTATATCCAGAAAACACCAAAGATTCTGCCAAGAGACTACTGGAATTGATAAATAAATTCAGCAAAGTCTCAGGTTACAAAATCAAAGTACACAAATCAGTAGCATTCATATACGCCAACAACAGTCAAACTGAGAACCAAATCAAAGACTCAATACCTTTCACAATAGCAACAAAGAAAATAAAATGCCTAGGAATATATTTAACTAAGGAGGTGAAAAACCTCTAAGGGAGAACTACGAAACACTGAGGAAGGAAATATCAGAGACGTAAACAGATGGAAAAATATACCATGCTTATGGATTGGCAGACTCAACATTGTTAAAATGTCTATGCCACCCAAAGTGATCTACAGATTCAATGCAATTCCTATTAAAATACCAACCTCATTTTTCACAAATCTGGAAAAAATAATTCTACATTTTCTGTGGAACCAGAGAAGACCCCAAAGGTATAGCCAAAGCAACCTTAAGCAAAAAGAATAAATTGGAAGGCATCAATTTACCAGACTTCAAGCTACACTACAAGGCTATAGTAAACAAAGCAGCATGGTACTAACACAAGAATAGAGACATAGACCAATGGAACAGGACTGAGAACCCAGATATAAAACCATCCTCATATTGCCATCTGATCTTTGACAAAGCAGACAAAAACATACACTGGGGGAAAAAATCCCTATTCAATAAACAGTGGTGGGAAAATTGGATAGCCACATGTAGATGACTGAAACAGGATCCACACCTATCACCACTCACAAAAGTCAACTCACAATGGGTAACAGACATAGACCTAAGGCATGAAACTATAAGAATTCTAGAAGAAAATGTTGGAAAAACTCATATACATTGGCCTAGACAAAGAATTTATGAAGAAGACCCCAAAAATAATCACAGCAACAACATAAATAAATAAATGGGACCTGATCAAATTAAAAAGCATCTGCACGGCCAAAGAAACAATCATTAGAGAGAAGAGACAACCTACAGAATGGGAGAAAATATTTGCATACTATACATCCAATAAAGGACTGACAACTAGAATTTATAAAGATCTCAAGCAAATAAGCAAGAAAAAATCAAACAAAGTTGGCAAAAGGCATGAACAGAAACTTCAAAAGAAGATAGACTAATGGCCAACAAAAATATGCAAAAATGCTCAATGTCTCTAATCATCAGGGAAATGCAAATCAAAACTACAATGAGATATCACCTAACTCCAGTGAGAATAGCTTTTATCAAAAAGTCCCAAAACAAATGTTGGCAGGGATGCAGAGAGATAGGAACACTCATACACTGTTGGTGGGACTGCACAGTACTACAACCTCTACAGAAAGTAGTATGAAGATACCTCAAAGAACGAAAAGTAGAACTACCGTTTGATCCACTACTGTGTATTTACCCAAAGGAAAAAAAAAAGACATAATATAAAAAAGACACCTGTACTCGAATGTTTATAGCAGCATGATTCACAATTGCAAAGATGCGGAAACAACCCAAGTGCCCATCAATGCATGAGTGGATTAATAAAATGTGGTATATGTATACCATGGAGTACTACTCAGCCATAAAAAACAATGGTGAACTAATACCTCTTGTATTAACCTGGATGGAAATGGAGACCATTCTTCTAACGGAGGTATCACAAGAATGGAAAAGCAAACACCACATGTACTCACCATTATATTGGAACTAATCAATCAACACTTATTTGCACATATGGAAATAACTTTCACTGGAAATCAAACAGGTGGGAGGGGGGAGCCAAGGGATGGGTAAATTCACACCTAATGGGTACAATGCACACTATCTGGGTGATGGGCACACTTATAACTTTGACTCAAATGGTACAAAAGCAAGTTATGTAACCAAAACATTTGTACCCCTATAATATTCTGAAATTTAAAACAGAAATTAAAAATGATAAATCATTAAAATACATAAACATATTTCCCCTTCATTGGATGTCTTCATCATTTAAAAAAAAAACTGTATATAACCTGCAAAAAAAATATAGAAAAAAGAAAAGAAATTCAGTCTCTTCCTTAAAATTTAAACACCAGTAATGTGAAAGGTCTAGAATGTTTCACTGGTGAATACTTGCAAACATTGAAGGTAACATTTATATAAACCATTCCAGAATCAGAAAGAGAGGGATCATTTTCTAAATTTCTTATGAAGTCAATGTATTTTGAAGTCAAATTTGGACAAATCATTAAAAGAATGTAAAATTAGAGATCAAGCTCACTCATAGAGTCTAGATATTAGCAATTTGAATCCAGTTACAAACACACTCACATACACATCCCCCCACACAGACCATACACAGAGAGAAAAAATGTTTAAGATATACACTAGTATTTTCATGTTCTAAATCAAACATGATATGTAAAATTTATTTTCAAATATTCACTTCACATCCAGAAAACTTATTTAACTCATTTAATTATTTCTAACACTTTTTATCCATATTATATTGATTTCTTTCCACACAATCATGTCATCTGCAAATAAGTTATATTTCTTTCTTTCCAATCTTCATTATTTTCTTTTTCTTGCCTCATTGAACTTGCTAGAATCTTTAGTACACTGATGGACAAGAATGGAGAGAGGAAGCAGGAATCTCTCTTCTTCCCATTACCAGAGGAACATTTTTCATATTTTGCCATCAAGTTTGTTTGTTGTTTGCTATATGTCCTTTTTAAGCAGTTTAAAGAACTTACTGTCTGTTCCTGGTTTGCTAAGAGGCTTTTAAAATTATTACTACTTGATGTTTCCTATGTGATTTTTCTATATTTTATAAGAAAACCTGTAAGATTGTTGTTATTACTTCTTAATGTGAAGACCAGCAAAAACATCTGGAAAAGTATTATAGCTTGCTTTATGAACCAGCAAACAAATAATTCTGGAAACGTTCCAGGTGCTCTTAAAAAAAATATGTTATTAGTTTTTGCATGCTGTGAGATTATACTGTACATATTAATATACTTTCAAATCATAAAAAAACTCATTCAGATCTTATCTTTGCTGATTCTTTATTAGATTTTTTAAAAATGAAGATTAACTTATTTTATTTATTTATATATTATTAGGATTATATTAAAATATATTTTATCTAGACTACATCAACAATGAAAGTACTCAAGTTTAAAGTTCATCTAAATGAATTTTGAAAAATGTATACACTGGTGAAACCAAGACCACATTATTGAAACATTTTCGTCATCCCAAAATTTCCTATGCCCCTTCCCAGTCGATCTTCCATATGCCACTGCAGTCAGCCCCTTACCTCATTTCTATCATCATAGATAAGTTCTGCTGTTCAACAAGTTCATATGAATGGAATTGTACAATGTGTACCCCTTCATGTCGAGAACTTTTTGCTCAACATGTTTTCAAGATTAATCCATGTTGTTGCATGTATCTGTGATTTATTCTTTGTTATTAAAACTTTATTGAGTAGTATTCCATTCTATGCATATACCCCAAATAATTTATCTGTTCATTGGTTGAACAGTTGGGTTTGTTTCCAGATTGGGATTGTTAGTAACAAGGCTGCCTTTTTGTATGTGTCATTGTGTAGACATATGTTTACATTTCTCTCGAGTAAATACTATGGAGCAGAGTTGCTAGGTTATATTCTAAGTATATAAGACATTGCCAAGTAGTTTTCCAAAGTATTAATAGTTGTAAAATATTACATCTCTCCTCACCAGCTATGTTTGAGAGCTCTCGTTGTTTCATATCCTTGTCAAAATCTGGTACTGTAAGTTTTTGTTTGTTTTCTGTTTCTTTCTTTTTTCTTTTTTATTCATTTCATTGTGGATGTATAGTGGTATGTCTTTTCCCTTATGAATAATGAGTTTAGTATCTTTTCATATGCTTATTCACTATTCATATATCTTCTCTCATATCAATTCAAATAACTTTCATATATTTTAAATTGATCTGTTGTCTTCATTTTATTGTCAGGTTGATGTTATTTATATATTTTACATAAAAGTCTATAGTCAGATATATTTATTGTCTTTGGCTTGCTCTTAATTTTCTTAATGGTGCCTTTTGGAGATCAGTTTTTAATTAGGATAAAACATAATTTATTAATACTGTATCATTAGTTCATGTGTGTATGTCCTAAGAAATCTTACTAGATTAATATATTAAAATTTTTCTTCAGTGTTTTCCCAGAAGTTTAATATTTAGTGCTTATTCTTAGATTTGAAATTTACTTCAACATTTTTCTTTGTTTAGGTGTTAGCTAGAACATTTTAGATACTCTGTTTCTTCTTTTCTTCTATTCAAGTAAAATTTCTTTGGAATTTTACTTTGATGTGTGAAATGATAAAATTATAGATTTGCTGCTTAACATAATGGGGCTCCATTTATAATTTTATATTCCCTAATTTTATGACTGTCTTTTACACAATCCTAATTCACAAAAGAAAAAAGATGAAAGAAAAAGTTCAAACATGATGATTGCTGCTTCTGTATTTTGAAGTATGCAAGTATCCCTTATTTTTCAATTGAAGCATGTTGTAACAACTAAAACAAAAACAACAGTTACCATTGTCATTTTCAGAGTGCTAAACATCTGATAATTAGCTGATGATGGTATTTTATAAGTCCACATTTATCACCTGGTAAATCATGGGATCACAATATGAACAGAGACACTTTGACTTTAAGGACTGTTCACTTAATTACTACTCATACTGTTTCCCTGAATCAAAAGCAGAGGCATTTGGTCCAAGAGCTATAAACCTGCTGACAGTAGGACAATCCAGCTAGTACATCTATACAATAAATATTGTTGGTGCCACATCACTTTAATAATAATATTAAAAATCTGAAGATTTTATGTAGAAACCCAAATTACCTGATTATCATTAAAAAACATCAAACAGATAACAATAATGTGTCTCTGTTACTCTTGGCAGAACACAGCTGCTAGTCTTACTAAAGGCTACTGACTGAAACTGTTTCTGCCCTCCTCAGGTGGCCCTCAGCCACCTTCCATCATTTTCTTTGACTTCTCTAAGTTTTTAAGTTTGTGAGAATTACCTTAGAAAAAGTGACTTAAACATCATCGAAATGTTCAAATTAAAATATTTATAAAATAATATTTATATAAAACAATTTAACCAATTTATTGTTAAACTGTAAAAAATTTAATTAAATAAAATATTTCTTAGGTAAAACTATCCAGAGTTATTATTATATAGAAACCAAAGCGGGCACCTAAATCATGAATCCTCAGTATGGGACACCCTCCTCCAAATGGAGAAGAGCAATGAAATCCCTCCAAACACCATGTTTTTTCTCTCCCCTGCAGAAACTGACCAGAGGAAAATGGTAGCAGGAAACAATTCCTCAGTGACTGAGTTCATCCTGGCTGGGCTAACAGAGAAGCCAGAGCTCCAGCTGCCCCTCTTCCTCCTCTTCCTGGGAATCTACATGGTCACAGTGGTGGGGAACCTGGGCATGATCACACTGATTGGGCTCAGTTCTCACCTGCACACACCCATGTACTATTTCCTCAGCAGTCTGTCCTGCATTGACCTCTGCCATTCCACTGTCATTACCCCCAAAATGCTGGTGAACTTTGTGACAGACAGGAACATCATCTCCTATCCTGAATGCATGGCTCAGCTCTATTTCTTCAGCATTTTTGCTATTGCAGAGTGTCACATGTTGGCTGCAATGGCATATGACCGCTATGTTGCCATCTGTTGCCCCTTGCTTTACAATGTCATCATGTCTTATCACCTCTGCTTCTGGCTCACAGTGGGAGTTTACATTTTGGGTGTCATTGGATCTACAATTCATACAAGCTTTATGTTGAGACTCTTTTTGTGCAAGACCAATGTGATTAACCATTATTTCTGTGATCTCTTTCCACTCTTGGAGCTGTCCTGCTCCAGCACCTACATCAGTGAATTACTCGTTCTGGTCTTGAGTGCGTTTAACATCCTGACTCCTGCCTTAACCATCCTTGCCTCCTACATCTTCATCATTGCCAGCATCCTCCGCATTCGCTCCCCTGAGGGCAGAAGCAAAGCCTTCAGCACTTGCAGCTCCCACATCTTGGCTGTTGCTGTCTTCTTTGGATCTGCAGCATTCATGTACCTTCAGCCATCATCTGTCAGCTCCATGGACCAAGGGAAAGTGTCCTCTGTGTTTTATACTACAGTGGTGCCCATGCTGAACCCCCTGATTTACAGCCTGAGAAATAAGGATGTCAAATTTGCCCTGAAGAAAATTCTAGACAGGAAATTGTGTTTATGAATAGGATTAATGTCATGTTGTCACATCAAAACAGACCTTTGGTTTGACTAGATATGTAATTTGTTAGGTCTATTGTGCAAATTTTTAGAAATTCAGTGATGTTTTGCTATGTAACACATTTCCAAAATTTCCCCCCAGTCTATTTTCTTTCAACACATATTGCAATGACTATGTCTGGAGAAATACTGAGAATAAAATCAAAAGACTAGTAAGTTTGAAGGAGCCTTAGTTTTATTTTTTATTAATAATACAAACAACAACCTTAACAACAAAGATTATGATGACTATGATAATGAAGATGTAGTAGCAACGTATATTGATATTTTATGAAATATCAAGCACTGTGCCCAAAACTTTTAAGTGGACCTCTATTTAATATTTACAGTATTCCTTTATGGAAAGCCTTATTATTTCCTCTTTACTGATGAAAAATTTGAAGCTTATTTGAGTGAATGTTCAGGGTCCCAAACATAATAAGAAATTGATCCTAGAAAGTTTGGCACCAGGACCTGCATTATTACTCAAGGGGATACTCAGTCCAGGTAATTGTGGGTAAGTCCAAGGACTCCTAAGAATTTTTCTTCTACACATCAAGCATCTGCAGTTTCCTACATGACTGTGTTGCTTTCCTCTGGTTAGCTTCATGACAGTTTCACTTTTATTTCATTTGTTATAACGACAATAATCAAACTCTCTCAAATTCATCATGATCAATGAAAAATAGAGCAAAACCAGAAACTTATTCTAGCCTCATTACAGAGACTTATTATAGAGACTCACATTATTATACCTGAGAGCAACAATTTGTGTAAAAGCAGCCCAAACAATACTGTCTTATCTTTACACCAGTAATGCTATGTCTATGTATGAGGCAACTACTCTTGACAGTCAAAAATCCAGATAAGTTGTATTGATTCCATGCAGTTCACATTTCTTTGCCTCAAAACTTACAGTTGCCATAGCTCCTATTTCACGTCAATTTTCTTTTAAAAATCTCATCTTTCTCCTGTTATTGGAAGAGTGATAAAAATATATCACCCTTGTATATCCATTCAATCATTGCAATCAGACATTTATTCTTACAGCCCTCTCACATTGATTATTTGACTTAAAAGTCATCATTCATATAAATTAAGGGAAAATGGCCATGATTACAACTTTTTCCTTAGGCAGGATTCCTAGTTCAGTGTTCTGTCCAACACACTGTCATATGTGCAAATAGACTGTGGACAAACAAAAAGAGTGATCTTCCACAGACCCTTGAATTATTGAGGCCTGACCTCATATAGAAAATACAGACTAATTAAAAAGCAGTAGATTCACACAGGAAGAGGTAAAAGCTTGTGCAGACTCAGAAGGAGATATCATATTCAGGGTATGACAAGTAAGTGACAAGGATAGAAGAACAGGCAGAAACAGTTCATAAGCCACATTTGGCCATTATAAGACATCACTGTTCACTGTTTATCTTAGTGAGGGGAGCTGCTAAAATCTTTTTAAGCAGAGGAGTGACACAATTAGCTTTGCATGCTAATAATATGACACATGTCGTTGTGGAAGATACATGGACTTGAATGAGAAATTAGACTACTGGGGAAACATGAACTGTAACTACTTTTCTCAAGAAAATGATTCTCAGGGAAATGGAAATCTTTGGGGAGTATTTGTCTCTCTGTTATTTGGTACTGGCCATATCTAAATTCAGGACATAGCTTTATACCACAGCCATCAGAACGGCTCAAGAGACTGTCAAAGGTGAGGATGCCCGTTACCCCAAGCTGGAGAAACATAAACTCAACAGTTACAATTGTGGACACTGACTTGTGATGCAGACCAGCTTTGAAAGTCGTTCTGAGAGCAGACTGAGGGCTGCACGCTGCCCTCTCGGAACTAAGGACAGCAGAACGCTGGGTACCTATGACCCCCAACACCAGCATTAGTGTCATTCTTCTCCCAAAGAGAAGAATTTGCAAATAAAATTTGACATTGCAGTTTCTAAACAAAGGAAAGGTGACTGTGTTCATCCCATACTTGTGATTTGGCACTTAATTGATATAAGACGACAAACATCCCTCTTAATATATTCATTCATTAAAGTATTTTTAAGCACCTTTGATGTGGCAGACAGTGTGCTAGTGACTTGGGATACAGAGGAGAATGAGTTTGAATTGATCCATCATCTAGTTGATAGTCTAGCTCACAGTCTAGACTACTGTACTGTGTTAGAAATTACTGGTAGCTTTCTGAGCTTGTATTCAGAAGATCTAACCTATTCCAATGAGTTGGGAATATGTCCCTGATGATGTAATTTTAAATGAGACTTGGAAGAAATAAAATTTTACCAGGCAATTGAGAGATAGGATTTAGTAAGACTATTTAATCTGAAGGGAAGCACAAACAAAAATGTAGATAGCTAAGAGAATGTGACATATTCCAGAAACTGGAACCAAATATGAACTAGGTCTGAAGAATATCAAAAGGAAGTCAGAATATTCATATGTTATCTTAAAAAGCAATGAAGATCCTTTATCCAGAGTCCCTGAAAGTGGACTGTCCTCTGTTTTATGTTTGAGTGTATTCAATGATTAGAAATAAGTACCTCGTTCCATTTCTAAAAACTCAAACTGTTGGAATCTTTTTCTTACATATAGTAAAAGTTGTATCCTTAAATCCTCTAAATACCATACACAAAATCAGTCATTCTTCCCTTTAAATTCCCTGCAGATATACAAAGATTCCTGCTAATTATTCCATTACTTTAGACTATTTACAAGTTCTCCACAGCTTTTATGTGCCTTCCATCTTGTTCATGTCTGTCCTTAAAAAGGACACCCATAACTAAATACAAAACTCCTGATATAAAGTAGTGCAGCACAGCGCTCCCTAGCTTCATGGCATACATAGAAAAGTGTAATATTTACGTGGCACGAGGCCATAGCACGGTATGTTCCATTCACAGCATTGTAGTTCCATGGAACTCAAACTGGGAAGCTATGTTATGGCTCTCATGAGGATTATTACCCATCATATTCTAGACACTGTATTTTTATAATTGTAATCTGAAACAAATTGATTTATTAACCAGCCATTTACTTTATGGCTTAATAAGTTAATAAAGAACTTTCCCTTGATTTTTTTCACATGGTTTATGCTCAAAATGTGTACAATGGGCAAATAATTTTTTTAAACTGAATCGAGAATTTAAATCTTTGCACTGCTAAATTTCAACTTATTTGTCTTAACTGTTTTCTGGGCCTGGATCTGTTTGCATAGTAGATGTAGGACCTTGGGGCCAAGGTTATAATAACATGGGAGGTTTTGTTGACCACATAGTGTGCATCATACTTACCAGGCAGGATTAGCAACCTCCAAGGCCAAGCTTAACTGAGAAAAGAAAAATTTCACAGATAGAGTCAAAGTCTCAAGCACTTTTCCCTTATTGTATTCTCAACTATCCTCTTTACAATTTAAACAAGTAAAAGGACAGGAGAGAGGGAGAGAAAGAAAAAGAGAAATGAAAGAAGAAAAAGAAGGAAAGGAAGAAAAGGAAAACACACGTGTTCTTAAGTTCCCACTTGAAGCACGCCCCTACATTGACTTTGGTTTCTTAATTCAGTAGTTCCCAAACTTGGCTACTCATCAGAACCACTTAGTAGCTTGGTTTGCTTGTTTGTTTGCTTTAAATAATTTTGGTTTTTGAACGTTTAGATCTTTAAAACTATCACTCAAAGGTTCTGATTCACTAATTGTGTTCTTGGAATAAGAAATCTGTACTAGAAATTTCTCCAGATAAATTGAGAAAACTTTGAAAGTCGATCAATAAAAAGTTTTGAGAATATTTTCACATTTCCAACAGCAACTAAGAAAGAAACTAAAATAAAATACAGGTGTCAAATATTGGAAGAGAGGGGAGGTGTTGGTAATGATTTAAAGTAACTCCACGTATAATATAATAGAAAGTTGAAGTAACACTCAAAGTTGATAATTCTGAACTAAGGCAGTAAGAACAAATTATTTGGACCTATGGAGGTAACCTTTAGGACTAGAAGCAGAAACTGGTTATTAGAGATTAAGTTGTCTCTGGAGACTAGAACTAAGAGTGTAGGGAAGGTAATACAGGAACTTTTGCTTTTTATTATAATTATGTTTAGAGTTTTACATTTATCATTTTTATAAATACTGTCATCTCCCTAGATGACGCTGATTTTCAGTGATTTGGGGAAATCCTTGAATTCATTAATGCTCTTTGTATTCAAGTATGTTCTACATCTGACTGTAAAGCAACCAGCTCACATTAACTCTACCTTATCCACAAGCACATTATGAGAGCCTGTCCCACCAGCCTGTATAAACTGAAGATGAACTGTGTCTATATCATATCCATCTTGAGTAACTAAAATACTGGCTTTGACATAAAATTCCTTTGACTTGAGACAAGTTGGATTTTAGAAAGGAAGGCATTTACTGATCCCATAAGTGGATGTTAACTGAATTCAGATACGAGGAGAAAGAAATATAGAACATGAAGGATAACATATCCTTTACATGCTATTCATAGGGATTTCCT
Organism: Daubentonia madagascariensis; assembly: GCA_023783475.1. NCBI lineage: Eukaryota > Metazoa > Chordata > Mammalia > Primates > Daubentoniidae > Daubentonia > Daubentonia madagascariensis. The sequence goes on from JAKFHU010001323.1 coordinate 119,342, forward strand.
ACTGAGTGTCATCCCATTTACTGAAATACTGCTCTCCTCGCTGAAAGCAGTGTCATCTGTCATAAATCAAGTATCTGGATATGTGTATGAATCTAGTTTTGAATTCTGTATTTTGTTCTGCTGCTCTATCTTTATGCCAATAACGTGCCAACACCATATGACAGCATAACTTATAGAACTTTGTTCTTCAAGGTTGCTGTGTCTATTTTGGACTGTAGGCATTTTCATGTGAAATTGGCACTCCACCAAAAATATTACTGCAACTTTAATTTGGATTATATTGAATCTACAGATAAATATAGAGAGACTTGCTATCATAGTAATATTGATATAGAATATAGTATACTATATAGAATATAGTAATATTCTAATTTATGAACATGGTAAATACCACCTATTATTAAGATTCTCTTGAAAATTTCTCAATAATAATTTTATAATTTTCACTATGTAGACATATATTTTGGTATATTTATTTCTAGATATTTCATGCTAACTTGTTGCTATTTTAAGTGATATGATTTTTAGAAAACATTTATTTGTATTTATTGCATTTTACCACATAAACCCCATACATTTTAATATAAGGACCCAGAAAGTTCCAAAGGGAAAGAATTGAAAGTGATATGCCACGCAAACACTAAGCAAATAAAAAATGGTTTTGGTATTCTAATACCAGGCAGAGAAGTTTAAGCATGATGCATTTATAGATATTAGAGAAACAGTCCGTAACGATAAGGGGTTCAGTCCAACATTGCCTACAACAGTAAGATCTCAGAATCCTAAATTTCTATATGACCCAAGCATAGCTCCCAAGTTTTAAAGTAAAAAGGTTGATGAAATAAATTTTAAAACACACTAATCAAAAATTTGTGGGACACTTTAATATATATTCCTCTGTCAATAGCTGTTAAAACAGAAGGCCAGAAATAAAATCACTATGGATATAAAAGATGAACAACAAAAAATAAATTACACATAACTTAAATACATAGACCACGCAGAAAACATTTTTTCTTCAAGTGCATTTGGAATATATACAAAAATGGACATTATGTTGTAAGATAAACAAAACTTCAACAAATTTCAAAAACTAAATAATTTAAAACATGTTTATTGACCACAATGACATCGATAGTAATTTTGAAAAGGGATATTTTTTAAAAACACGATTTTCTAAAAATTAATAATATATTTTAAATATTCTACAGGACAAAAATATTTGAAGAGAAATTATAAAACATTTAAACAGAGGTATAGTGACAATTTAAAACATTAAAACATGTGAGATGCAGCCGAAGAGGTGACTTGAGAGGAATTTGTATCTTATAGATGTATGTTAGAAAAAAGAAGATTGGGATAATTACTTCAGCTTCAATAAAGAATTTAGGGAAAGAACAGGAAAGCATACCAAAAATATAAAGAAAATGGAATAATTAAGTTAAGAATAACTTAAATAGAAAGTACATAAAATTTATAAAATCAACATAATGTAAAGTTTGTTATAAAATAGATTAATAAAACAGACAAACTTGTAGCATAAATAATCAAGAGAAAAAAGAAGAACCACAAATTATTTATTTCAGGAATGAAGAAATAAAAAATATCGCGTAGCCTATAAACATCAAAGAAAAGTGAAAGTGGCCGGGGGGCGGGGGGGCTCACACCCCTAATCGCAGCACTCTGGGAGGCCGAGGCGGGAGGACTGCTTGAGGCCAGGAGTTCAAGACCAGCCTGGGCAACGTGGTGAGACCCTGTCTCTGTTAAAAATTTAAAAATTAGTGGGTCATGATGGCACTTGCTTGTCGTCCTGAGGTGGGAGGATCCCTCGAGCCCCAGAGCTTGAGGCTGCAGCGAGCTATGATCCTCCCACCGCACTCCCGCCTGGGCAAGAGAGAGAGACTTGGTCTCAAAAAAAAAAAAAGTTAAAGAAAATAGTATAAAAACCATTTGATCATTTTCAAAATAGATGAATGTCTTTCTTAATTTCGGAGAGTTGAAAAGAAAGACAAAAAATCTGAATATTGACAGCTATTTCAGAAATTTAATGTTACTTAAAATTTGAATAAAAAGAATGTCAAAGATCTACATTGCTTCACTGGTGAATACTTTCAAACGTTTGAAGGTAATTATTGTGTAAAGTATTCCAGAATTAGAAACAGAGGGAACCTTTTCTAAATCTCTTACAAAGTCAATTCTGAAAAAAAAAATTACAAGAAAGGGAAATTAGGGGTCATCTCTTTATGAATATAGAGAATACACATTTGTAATTACATCCACTGACAGAGACACACACACACACCACACACAAAGAGAAAATGTTTATTTCAAATATGCACTAGTGTTTGAACATTCTAAAACCAAACAATGATTTTATAAAATTTATTTTCAGTTATTCACCTTGCATCCAGAAAACTTATTTAATTCACTTATTTATTTCCAAGATTTTTTATCTTATTTTGATTTTTCTATCTACTCAATCAGGTCATCTACAAATAACAGTTATATTTCTTTCTTTGCAATCATTGTCATTTTATTTCTTTTTCTCACTTTGTTGAACTTGCTAGTATCCTCAGTATACTGAAGAAATGGAGAGAGTAAGCAGGCATCTGTCTCCTTCCCATTACCAAGTTTTCCTATTTCACCAAATTTGTTGTTTGCTACGTGTGCTTTCTAAGTAGCTTAAAGAACTTACTGTCTATTCCTGATTTACTAAGAGGTTTTTAAAAAATTATTACTATTAAATATTACCTCTTTTTCTATAACTTAGAAGAAAACTTATAAAATTGGTGTTACTACTTCCTTAAATGTGAAGACTAGTGAAAACATCTGGAAAGGTTTGGGAGCTAACTTTATGAGCCAGCATATGAACAATACTGTAAAGTTTCCATGTGCTCTTGTAAGCAATATGTATAATATTATTTAGTTGTTGAATGCTGTGAGATGATAGGTATAGGCAGATATTCAAATTTATGAGTCTTGTTCAGATCTTGTCTTTGCTGACTCTTTATTAGATTTCCTGTTTTAAAACAAGATTTTAAATTTATTTTATTATATTTATTATATTAATACCTTATCAAGATTACATAAAAGTATAATTTTATCAACATTACATCAAGAAAGACAGTACCCTGGGTAACGTTCACCTAAATGACTTCTGACAAACGCATATACTATACACTAGTGAAACCAACACCTCATCATTGAAACATTTTCATCACCCCAAAGGTTCCCCATGCCTCTGCCCTCATTCTCCCATAACCCACTGCAGTCAGCCCCTGTCCGTTTTTCTATCAGTATTGATTATTTCTGCTGCTTTAGAAGTTCATATCAATGGAATATAAACTCTTTTTATGTTTGGCTCTTTTTGCTCAACATGATGTATTCAAGATTTACCTGTGTTGTTGCACGTATCTGTGATTTAGTCCTTGTTATTGATGAATTCCATTCTGTGCACATACCATAATTCATCTGTCTATTCGTTGGTTGAATAGTTGAGTTGTTTCCAGTTTGGGGTTGTTAGTAATAAAGCTGCCATGTACATTTTTGTATGTGTCATTTTGTACACACGTTTACATTTCTCTCGAGTAAATACTGAGAAGCACAGTTGTTAGGTTATATTCTATGCATATAATTAAGTTTATCACTAATTGCCAAAGAGTTTTCAAAAGTAGTTAGACAATATTACACCCCTCCTCATCAGCTATGTTTGAGAGCTCTAAGTGCTCACATCCTGGTCAAACGGTGGTAGTACTGTAAGACTTTGTGTGATTGTTAGTTTTGGTTCTTTTATTTCTTCATTCTTTGTTTTCTTTTTTTTTTTCCATTTCAGTGTAGATGTGTAGTGATAGTCATTTTGGATTTAATTTTCAATTCCCCCATAAATAACGATTTTAGTATCATTTCATCTGCTTATTAACTACTTATATATCTCTTCTTGATATGTCTGTTCATATAGTTTTCTTATTTGTAAATTTTATTATCTTTATATTATTGTCTGGTCAGTATTATTTGTGTATCTTGGATGAAAGTCCACAGTTGGATATATGTATTGTCTGTGGCTTGCTCTTAATTTTCTTAATGCCTTTTAAAGAGCAATTTTTAATTAGGATAAAATATAACATCCTAATATCGTATGGTTAATTTGTATGTTTGTGTGCTCTCTCTAAGAAATCTTAGACTACTCCAGTACTGAAGATGGTCTTTAGTGTTTTTTTCTCAGAAGTTTAATAATTTAGCATTTATGATTTCAAGATTTGTTTCAAACATTTGGTTTATTTGTTTAGGCATGAGTAGAACATTTTAAATTTTTTGTTTCTTCTCTCTTCTTTTATTCAGGTATGATTCCTCTGGAATTTTACTTTGATGTATGAAATGATAAAATCATTGGTTTACTGCTTAACACATAAGGAGGCTGCATTTTATGACTTTACATCCCCTTAATTTATGATTTTGCCTTTCACACCCTCCTGGGTAACAAAAGAAAAAAGAGATGAAAGGAAAAGTTTAAACATTATGATTGCTACTTCTGTACACTGAAGTAGGCAAATATCCCTTATTCTCCAATTGATGTATGTTGTAAATAACTGTTATTATTATTGTCATTTTCAGGATGATAAACATCTGCTAATTAGATGATACTATTTTACCTGCCCAAGTTTATCAACCAGTAAATCATGAGGTCAGAATATAAACACAGGCACCTAGACCTTAAGGCCTGTTCAGTAAACACTACACAAACTGCTTTTCTCAAGAAAAGGCCAAAGTAAGTGATACAAAAGCCACAAACCTGCTAACAGTGGGACAATTCAACTAGTAGATCTGCACAATGAATGCTGTTTGTGCTGTTTCATTTTAATAATAATATCGAAAATCTGAAGAGTTTATGTAGAAAACTAAATTGCCTGATTATCATTTTAAAATCTCCAAAGGTGTACCAGTAATGTGCCTCTGTAACCCTTGGCAGATCTTAGCTCCTGGTTAATAAAGTCTCCTGCACTTACAAAGGGTCTTCTCTCTCCAGTGGCCACTCAGCCAGCTTCTGTCATTTACTCAGCTCCTCTAAGTTTTTAAGTTTATGAGCATCACCTTAGAAAAACTGACTTAAAGATCATTGAAATGTTCCAAATAAGGAATACCTAAATGATTTAAAATCATAATTATGACTGAAATATTTTCATGTGAAATAATTTGATATGTTTGAGGTTAAGGTTACAGTATATGAATTGATGTATTTCATTTTGGTGCATCTGCCTATATTTCTCCCCATTTGGTGAGATTCTATTGCCATTATTTCTTCTTCTCATGACCTTTTGATGCCATTTCCCATGTGGGGCTTTATCTCATATGTATCACTGAGACACAAATTAGAAGATATACTAAGAATGACATGGACACACAGACCCTTTAATGCCAACCCCATCACCTTACCTCTCTTCTACATGATTGATAAACACTTAGCACTGTCCTCAACCGTAATAAAAATACCATCATCCAACAGTGATTACCAACCTTATTTATTCTATCTACTCAAAAAATAACATAAATCACTGTAATATGGTAGCTGTAACCTCTAATTTTTCCACAATTTTAGCCTGCAACAGTCTCTTTTCTATCCTATCCCTCTGTCTACCTTATTTGTCCATCTGCTTTCTTCCATCTATTTCTTTAGCAGCTTAATCAGGACTTTATTATCTCAGTTCTTGCCCTTGTGGTTAGCCTTACCCAGTGGAACTAGACACTGTGTATAAGGGATGCTGTTTCTTCCTGTTCCTCAGGGAAGCCATATTGGTAAACACTACAGGCTTTTCTCATGAGGTGCTGGCCAAATTGAATTCCTCTTGAGAATCGTGTGTTATTTACAGCATCTCAATAGCATATTCCAATGTTAGCTTTTTGTCCTTCCTATTTTGTTCAAGACAAAAATCAACAGATTAAAGCTCCACATCACATAAAGTATTTCAAAATAAATTCAATTAAAGAAATTCATTATAATTAATGTCTCAAAATGATATTTAATGAATATTTTACATAAAAACTTTAATTTTTTAAAATTTTTAAACAAATAATTTGATTTGGCTTTATATAGAACCACAATCATCTCTACAATGCACACATATCTATTGTTATTCCTAAACATTTCTCTTTTATTTTTTAGAAGAAAAGGAAGTCATTATCCCCCCTTTTTTGGCTCCTTAAGAATTCTTAGTGGGGTCATGGCAATAGCTACCAGATGCTTTTATTCAGTTTCAAAATTAAAATATTCTAGGCATTTTTATTTTATAGTACATTATGATATTTCATACAGCTGGTGGAGGTCAATCAATATAAAAATTTTCAAATCTTACATAGTATGTTGGTTCCTAGTGCTGTCAAAACAAAGTAACCGAAACTGGGAGATTCTAAACTACTCAAATTTTTTTCATAGTTCTAGCATCTAGAAGTCTGAAATCAAAGTGTCAGTAAGAGCTCTGAGGAAGAATCTGTTCCATGCCTCTCGTGATGGTCCACAATCCACCCTAGCTTTATTTTTTTAATAATAATACAAACAACAATGATGATGTAATAACTGTAATCATAAACATTATTTTTTGAGGTGCTGTTGAATTAATTTTCTAGTATTTTATGGAGGATTTTTTGCATCTATATTCATAAGAGATACTGGTCTTGATAAAGTGAGCTTCATCTCAGGGATGCAAGGATGGTTCATCACACATAAATCAATAAATGAGATTCACCACATAAACAGAAGCAAAAACAAAGACCATATAATCATCTCAATAGATGCAGAAAAAGCATTTGACAAAATTCAGCACCCTTTCATGATAAAAACCCTCAATTAACTAGGCACAAAAGGAACATATCTCAAAATTATAAAAGCCATATATGACAAGCCTACAGCCAACATCATGCTGAATGGGGAAAAGTTAAAAGCATTCTCCCTAAGAACTGTAACAAGACAAGGGTACCCACTGTCACCACTTCTATTCAACATAGTGCCAGAAGTACTAGCCAGAGCAATCAGGAAAGAGAAAGAAATAAAGGGTATCCAAACCAGGAAAGAGGAGGTCAAACTATCAGTTTTCACTGACGATATGATCTCGTATGTAGAAAGTCCCAAAGACTCCACCAAGAGACTCCTGGAATTGATAAACAAATTCAGCAAAGTCTCAGGTTACAAAATCAATGTACATAAATCAGTAGCATTTCTATACACCAATAACAGTCAAGCTGAGAGTCCAATCAAAGACTCAATACCATTCACAATAGCTACAAAGAAAATAAAATACCTAGAAATATACTTAACCAAGGAGGTGAAAGATCTCTATAAGGACAACTATGAAACACAGAGGAAGGAAATCGCAGAGGACACAAACAAATGGAAAAACATATCATGCTCATGGATCGGTAGAATCAACATTGTTAACACGTCCATACTACCCAAAGTGATTTACAGATTGAATGCAATCTCCATAAAAATACCAATGTCATACTTCATAAATGTGGAAAAAGTAATTCTAGGCTTCGTTTGGAACCAGAAAAGAACCTGAAGACTCAATCTGGAGGCATCACATTACCAGACTTCAAACTATACCACAAGGCTTTAGTAACCAAAACAGCATGGCATTGTTACAAAAATAAAGACACAGACAAATGGGACAGAATAGAGAACCCAAATATAAAACCATCTACCTACAGTCAAGTGATCTTTGACAAACCAGACAACAATACTCACTAGGGAAACGAAGCCCTATTCAATAAATGGTGCTGGGAAATTGGATAGCCACCTGCAGAGGAATGAAACAGGACCCCTATCTCTCACCACTCACAAAAATTAATTCAAGATGGATAAAAGCCTTAAATGTAAGGTATGAAACCACAAGAATTCTAGAAGAAAATGTTGGAAAAACACTTCTAGATATCGTCCTACGCAAAGAATTTATGACTAAGACCCCAATGGCAATTACAACAACAAAAATAAATAAATGGGATTTGATTAAAATTAAAAAGCTTCTGCACAGCTAAGGAAATAATCAACAGAACATATATGCAGCCTACAGTATGGGAGAAAATATTTGCAAACTATACATCCGATAAAGGGCTAATATCCAGAATCTATTAATACAAAGAACTCAAGCAAATCAGCAAGAATAAAACAAATCACCCCATTTAAAAGTGGGCAAAAGACATGAGCAGAAGCTTTTCAAAAGAAAATAGACAAATGTCCAATAAACATATGAAAAAATGCTCAACGTCACTAATCATCAGGGAAATGCAAATTAAAACCACAATGAGATATCACCTTACCCCTTTCAGAATGGCTTTTATTAAAAAGTCCAAAAACAATAGACGCTGGCGTGGATGCAGAGAGAAAGGAATGCTTATACACTGTGGGTGGGACTGCAAATTAGTACAACTGCTATGGAAAATGGATGGAGATTCCTCAAAGAACTAAAAGTAGACCTACCATTCAATCCAGCAATCCCACACTACTGGGTATCTACCAACAGGGAAAGAAGTCTTTTTATCAAAAAGACACCTGTGCTCGAATGTTTATTGCAGCACATTTCACAATTGCAAAGATGTGGTATCAACCCAAGTGCCCATCAATTCATGAGTGGATTAATAAAATGTAGTATATGTATACCATGGAGCACTACTCAGCCATAAAAAAGGATGAATTAATGCCTATTGCAACAATCTGGATGGAACGGGAGACCATTCTCCTAAGTGAAGTATCTAGAGAATGAACAAACACACACCACATGTACTCACTATTAAATTGGAACTAACTGATGAGCACACATGTGCACAGAGGGAAGTAAAACAGTGGAAATCAATTGGGGGAGGGCAAAAACCTATCTAACGGGTACAATGAACACTGTTTGGGTGATGGGCACACTTACAACCATGACTCAAGCATTACAAAAGCAACCCATGTGGCCAAAAACATTTGTATCCCCTTAACATTTGGGGGGGAAAAAAAGCCAAAAAAAATCATTATAGAGATTTTGTGAAATATCAAGCACTCTGTCCATGACTTTAAATGAATTACTTTATGTAATATTTATGATAGTACCCTAGGCAAGTACTACTATTCTTCCCACTGAAGAAATCCAAGCTTAGAGACTTTACATAACCTGCTCAGTGTCTCAAACATAATAAGCAATCAAGACTTAAGAACAAACCAGAAATTTGCTCTAGGACTCATGATTTTATTCACAGTGCTACTACAACTCCATGAAATTGTGGGTAGGTTAAGGACTTTCAAAGAATTAATTCCCTCATAGACATTGAGCATTCTTATTTCTTTATATGACTGTTCGGCTGTCCCCTGAATACCTTCATGCTATTATCACTTTTGTTTTTAGATATAATTAAAATAATCAAAATCTTTCTTATCTGTTCTGATCAAAGCAAAATGGAGCAGAACTAGGGCCTTTTTTTCATTATACAGATTCAAATTATAATAGACGATAGCAACCGTGTATATACAAGCATCTCAAATAAAAATTGTCTTGCTTTTATACCAGTCATGATGTGGTGGTTTATGAGTGAACTGCTCATAAGACCCATAAATCCTGCTAAGTTCTATCATCTCTATGAGGTTCATGTTCTTTTATCTCATAATTACCGTAAGGAAATGATAAAAAATAAAAATATCTTCTTACCACATAATGACCTACCAAGATGATTAATTACAAATAGTTGCTTTTTCATGTCAATTTTACCTTTAAAATATATTTTCTCTCCTCAATTTCATTGATTTCCTGATTCTGAGCAATTAATATCATCTAACTATATCTTTATTTTTAAAATTATATGTATTTAAGGTATACAACATGATGATTTGATGTACATATGCATAGTGAATAACTCCTATATATTCAAGCAAATTAAAATATTCATGTCCTCAAATAGTTACCTTTTCTTTTCTTTTTTTTGGGTGAGAACACCTGAAATCTACTCTCTTAGCAAATTTCCAGTATACCATACAGCATTATTAACTGGAGTCATCATATATACATATATATATAAACACACACACACATTATGGAATATTATTTAGTCTTAAAAAGGAGATCCTGGCATTTGCAACAACATGAATGAATCTGGATGACATTATGCTAAGTGAAATAAGCCAGATGCAAAAAAAAAAAAAAGAAAAGAAACAAACTTGCATTATCTCTTTCATCTCTCATATGTGGAAACTGTGGCCTTAAATGATATCCTAATACTTACCTGCCTACTGTCTCTCTCCAATTCAAACCATCTTACATAATATTGCAGATCCATACTCACGGGTACTCTCTGTATTACTTAGCTGATATAGAAACTTGTGGTGCTTTCTATTCTTTGCCATATATTAATTTCCTACTGCTGCTGTAACAAATTACCATAAACTCAGTGGTTTAAAACAACACAACTGTATCATCTTATAGTCCTAGAGGTCAGAAGTTCAAAATCAGCCTCAGTAGGTTAAAGCCAAGGTGTCAACAGAGTTGTTTTTTTCTGGCAGCCTGATGGGAGCATCCCTTTCCTTGCCTTTGTCAGCTTCTAAAGGCTGCTGGCATTCCTTGGCTTCTGATTCCATGTTTGCAACACTCCAACCTCTTGTTTCCACTGTCATATCTTTAACCAACTCTGTTCCTCCTGCCTCCCTCTTGTAGGAGCTCTTGTGATTACATTGGGCCTATGCAGATAACCCAGGAAAACATCTCTATCTCAAGATCCTTAAATTAATTTCATCTCCAAAGCCCCTTTTACCATTGTCTAACAAGTTCCCAAGTTCTGGGATTGAGACATAGACATCCTTTGGGCAGCATTATTCAGCCTAGTGTCAAGTTCTCTGTACCAAAATGGAATTGCTTATGTCAAACCCTAACAAAGTGGAGCCAGGAGGCCATGAAAGAGGGACATGCGTGTATGCCTATAACAAGAACTATTGTAAGGACTCTCTAAAAAATACAACAGTTTTTAAAATTCCAGTTAAGCTGCCTACACAAGGACTCTTGCTTAGCAATGGCTGTCTCCACTAATGAGCCAACTCTTGCAAGAAGCCCCTATAACCAATGGTCTTTGTTTCAGAACAGCTTACATGAACTTCTCCCTTTTTTCTTGTAAAAGCTTCCCCTTGTCCTTCCCCCCTTAGATGTGCCTATGATTCACCATAGCATACATATCCCAATTGCAATCCCCTGCTATTCTCAAATATACTTTCTGTTTTGAAGAACCTGTCTCTCTGTTATTATTTAGGTTGACACGACCCTGTGCATCCTTTGGCTCCCAAAGATTCACTTCCATCCCACATGTAAAATACATTTACCCTTTTACATGATCCCCACAAGTTTCAACCCATTTTCAGCATGAACTCCAACCCAAAATCTCATCTAAGGTTCATCAGCTCAAAAATCCCAAATATCATCATCTATATAATTTAAATAAAGATGGGTGAGAATCTAACTATGATCCATCCTGGGGAACTAGAAAAGAAGTCATCTGCTCACAAAATACAATGATGAGATACCAGCTATAAACATTACCATTCAACCAAGCTCCAACTCTCTTTTTAGTTTCCAAATGTTCTTTTTATTCAGCACTCTAAAGAGTCAGCCATACTCTGCTCACCCATGAATTAGTATGGATGACACATAGTATTCCCCCAAATGTATCCCAGAATCCTGTAGCTACTACAATGCCATAGTGAAAAGAGGCTTTATGAAGCCTAGGAATGGTAGAATTTGCTTGAATCTGAAAATTTTTATAGTGGTAATAAGTTAAAACAAGGGATCATCTTGATTCTCAAAGTGTTTTGCACACCAGCAACATTGGCAAAAGCTCAGGGGGTTCTTAAAAGTTCATAATCCCAAATTGTACAACAGACCTAATGTCTGAATAATAAGATCCTTAGGTGATTCTCCGCACAATAAAGTTTGAGAAACATTTCTTTATATTTAACAAATATTGATATGTGCTCCTCAACCTAGAGATTTTGATTTAATTGTATGGAGTGCAACCTGAGTATGAAATTATTAAAAACTCCTTTGTGGATTTTAAATGTGCAGCCATAATAGAACCACTAATCTAGACCAACCCTCATTCTCTTTAAAGATAATCTAAACTGATCTATATACACTTTTTTTTTTCCAGAGGTCATAATATAATCATTCATTTCCTTGATTCACATTTAATCTATGACCCCTTCCAAATTTTTTAAATAAAAGTGAAAAAAAATAAGAAGAATGTGGAACATATTAGCTTCCCATTAATTAAATACTTCCTTTAATTCTAAAAAATTAGGAATCAGAATTCAGATCAAGAGGCCACAAAAGTTAAAAATTACATCTATTCTCCAACTTATCACATTATGATTCCTAAAATACAATTAAAAATAGTTTTGAATTTTGAATCAAGTACATATACTACCTATTTACACATAAAACATATTTTTGTGCAACGAAATAAATAGCTTATTATTTTAAATTCTCTAACCCTATTAACAGTAAGATACAACTTGTTAGGATGTGCCTGATCCTCTAAAATTACCTAATTATAGTATGAGATGTGCACTAAAATCACTGACTAGGAGATTGTAAAAAATGCAGAATCTCAAACCCCACTCAAAACTGTTGCATTAGAATCTGCATTTTTAGCACATGTGATCCCTGTGCACAAATCGTTACCACCAATTAACAAGTTTAGAATTAACAGGAAATTCATCTGAAGGAAAATCAGACAACTGGAAAATGTCAAATCTAACTGCTTCTTTTTTCAAGAGTTTTATCCCTGAGAAATGAAAACCCTTGGAGAATATTTGTCTCCATGGTATTTGGTACCTGGCATATCTAAACCCAGGGAAAACCTTCATAGCACAGCAATCAGAACTGCTCAGGTGACTGTGAAAAGTGAGGATGTTTGCTACCCTGAAACTGGAGGAACATAAACTGAGAGATTACAATTGGGAACGCTGACCTATGATGTAGACCAGCTTCAAAGGTGACTCTGAGATAAGGGCTAGGCCTTGCCCTCTCAACACTAAAGACTGCAGAATGCTGGCTACCTGTGACTTCCAACACTAGCATTAGTGCCATTCTCCTCCAAGTCAAAGAGAGCAAGTTGCAAACAAAATTGGGCATTGAAGTTTTTATGGAATGGTGAGTGTGTTCATTCAACACTTACAATTTGAGATTATATTTGGAAGTAATCCTTGTAAAAACTCAGGGAAATATTCCTCAGTATCTTTATTTATTCAATTATTCATAAAATACTTTTTTGAACCTCCTACAATGCTCCAGATACTTTGCTAGTTACTGAGGATACAGAGGAGAGTAGGTCTGATCCATCAACTGGCTTATATTGTAGCTCAGTCTAAAAATGTGCTGTTTAGAAATGAGAGTTTTCTGAGCAGGTAATAGAAACATTCAATCGATTACAATAAATTGGAGAATGTTTTCATGATGACTTCAATTTTAAATGAGATTTGAAAAGAAGTAAGTATTTACCAGACGGCAGAGATAAAGGTGTTGGTAAGACTATCTCATGTGGAAGAACCAGTGAATAAAAAGGCAGACAGCTAAGTGAATATGACATATTCCAGGAACTAAAAGAAGCCAGATGTTCCTGTAGCAAAGGAGGAAGATTACAGGAACTGACAATGAAGAGGGATAAGAGATAGTATGAATTTGTGTAATTTATCCTAAAAGCAATTAAGGCAATATTTTCATCAGTGTCCCTGGAAATGGATCATCATCTGGTCTCTGGTCCAGTTTATTTCATGACTAGAAATAAGTGGCTCATTCCATTTCTGAGAATTCAAATGTTAGAATATTTTTTCTTATATTGATTAAAGGAGGTATCCTTAAATTTTTCAAACAGCATACATGAAATAAAACCCACTTCCCTTTTACTTCTCTCAGGATACCATGAAAAATGCCTGCTAATTATCCTATCACCTTCAAATATTTTCTAAGCTCTTGATAGCTTCTGAGTGTCTTCCATCTTGTCAATGTCCCTCCTTAAAAAGAACATCCGTAACAAAACACTGAACTCCAGACATAATATGATGAGTGTAGAACAGTGCTTCCTAATCTCATGAGCACATAGAATAAGATCATATTAATACGGCACAATGGGGTAAGTGGATGGGTCAGCTCCTGGCTGATGGTGACCAGCTAAGAGGCTCTGGATGCCACAGGCAGATCCACAATATCCCAAGAGCTATGAACCAATACCTCAGCATCTTATGAACCTTGAACCTTTCCTGACATTTTAATTCCATGGCATATGAGTTGGAAGCTAACTTACAGATCTTATGTGTATTGTTACTCATCTTAGTCTAGTCATTATATTTTTGTAAGTAAAATCTGAATCTTTCATTGCTTTATTCATTATCCACTATTCTATGGACTTCATTGACTTAATAAGAAATTATATCTTTATGTTCATTCAAACCAGATATCTTACATGCAAAGAATTATTTTTTTAAACTAAGATTAAAAATTAACAAATATTTTCCTTGATAAATTTTAACTTGTTTGTTTTAGTTATTTTCAGTGCCTGGATACATTTTCCTGGTTTTTTCAGTCATTTAGGGCTGAAGTTATAGCAGCTAAGGGGTATCACTGACCAAAGGGTGTACCTATACTATACCACGGAGGATTGGCAATGTACAAACCCAAGTTCAACTCATAAAAAGAAAATTTCATTGAATTTAATTCCATAGAACTCTTCCCAGTTGTACTCCCTACATAATGATTATAATTCAAGTAATCAAAAACCTAAGTAAGTGAAGGAGTAAAAGAAAAAAACTTTTGATGTTCATGGTGTTGAGTGATCTTATTTCATTTTTGGGTATTGTGTAATTTACAACCTCACTTAACTGGCTTTGGCCTGACCTTTTATTGCTACTGTCATATACACCCAATTTTTAACAAGCAAAGATGAATAACAGACAGGAAGCCCTACATTTTAAATTTGTCCTGATGTTAATAGGGGACCATAATTTGTTTAATAAGCAAAGGTATTTTTCAGAGCCTCATATTCATCCTATAGTGATTAGATTAGAATAAATAAAAAAGATATTTTTATAGAAATTTAAAAATGAAATATATTTAGCTTCATAGCCCTGAATTAGTTGGGGATACCATTCAAGTTTTATGCCTCTCTGATTTTACTCCAATTTTATTGCCACATTATGCCTCATTATGGTGAATATTAGACTTAGTATCACATTTCTCCAATAATATTTCTCTCCTTTTTAACACAGGCTTGTTGGGATGCATTAGCAAGTAATTCAACTATTGATTGTTTTGGCTATTCCTTCCACTTTCATTTAATCTGTAAATTAGATAATCACACATTTACATGTTAATCTCAAATAAGGTATTGAAAAATTTGTTGACAGAATAGAATTAGATTGTGAGTTCCATTACAGCAGGGAATGTGTCATTTTAATTTTTGTATCTTTAGGCCTCAGTTTAGTGTCTGGGCTTTCACCTCCCAGTAGTGTTTGCTGAATAAATAAGGGATGGGAGAAGAGGGAAGGGAGAAACAAGGAAAAACTGTTAGAATGCTAGAAGTCCAGAAGCTCTCTTTGAAGTATACCATTAGACTGACTTTAATTTCTTAATCCAATTGTTCTAAAACCTGGGTAATCATCAGAATTACTTTGATAGGTTTTTTTGTTGTTGTTGTTGTCATTCTTTTGTTGTTGTTTCATTTTAAAGTTCTTTTTGGAAAGTTCATGTCTCTAACCCTGCCCAGAGAGATTCTGATTCACAAAATCTGATGTAGGGTTAGGAAAATCTATTTTAAACAAAAAAAACTAAAAAAAATCTTTCTAGATGAGTTGAGAGTATTTTGAAAGTTGATAAAGAGTTTTGAGAATATTTTTAGTAGTTATGAAAACTACTGAGAAAATATCTGAAATAAAACACCACTATCAATTATCAGAATGAGAGAGCAGGTAAGAGGGTTACCAGTTTAACTGAAGTAATTCCACATGTAACACGAAAAGTTTATATAATGTTCAAAGCTGATAATTCTAGAATTAGCAATAGGAACAAATTATTTAGCAGTAGCCTTCAGAAGAACTAGAAACAAAATGTTTGTTGGAACTATTCTACAAACCTCAAATTGTCTCTGGGGAACAAGCCTAAGAGCATAGGGAAGTGATGTAGGAATTTTTATTATGATCATCTTTACATTTTTACATTCTACATGTTTTGTAAATACTATAATCTCCCTAGATGGCTCTGATGAGATTTTTAGATTTTGTGTATTGACTACAATGAAATTATGATAGAAAATTTTAACCATATTGGGAAATCCTTCAATAAATACACACTCTTTGTGTTCAAATATGTTCTTCTACATCTCACTGTAAAGCAACCAGCCCGTGTAAATCTATGTTGTCCGCAGCATAATATGAGAGCCTATGCCACCTGCCTGTAGAAAACAAATATGAACTGTGTCTATGTCCTATCCATGCTGAGTAACTGAAATACTGTCTTTGACATAAAATTCCCTCATTTGAGACAAGCTGGATTTTAGAAAGGAAGGCATTTACTGATCCTATATAAGATGTTAAGTGGAGACAAATGCAAGGAGAAAGGGGTATAGAACACAGTATAGTATCCACCTCAAGGTTTTAGAGTACAATATTTATAACCTTTTCAGATTCACTATCTTGACTCTACTCTAATTTCAGGCTAAGCTGATATTTTTTATAAATCCTAAGAGATGACCAGAAGTAACCAATGATCCTTTTAGTACTTTATTCGTGTCTTAAAATATTGATTATCTGTTTAGATATTATACATAGGAATTGGATTATGTTGAGTCTATTCGTAAGTTTGAGAGACTTAATATCATCACAATATTGAGTCATCAATTATGTATACAGTAAATTCTTCTCCTTATGTAAGGTTTCTCTAATTTCTCTCAAGATTATTTAAAAATTTCAGTGTATAAACATTGCATGTATTTTCTTAGACTTATTCCTAGGTATTTGATGCTAATTTATTGCTATTTTATGAGATACTGTTTTTAAATTTTTATTTTGTATTTAGCTTCTTTCAAAAAATACACTGTAATATAAGGACACAGAAAGAACAAATGTTAGAGGATGGAGAATTATATGATTTGCAACCATAAATAAATAAATAACCAAAAATAAATCTTGTGATGATATACTAATATCAGAAAAAGAAGGATTTAAGCAAAATGAATTACTAAACATAAAGTGGGCCATTCCACAATGATAAAGGGTTTGATCTAAAGATTGAACAAAGTACAAAATAGAAAAATCAGAAATTTTAGCAGAAGACGTTGATATACCTCACTAAATAGCTATTAGAATAGCAGATTTAAAAATCACTATGCATATGTAAAATCTAAACAATATAATTAATGAATTAGATATCATTGAAATATATCTATCACATGGCCCTGCAAAACCACACAACACACTCTTTAAGATGCATTAGGAATATTTATGAGAACTGATTACATGTTGTACTATAATGAACACCTAAGCAAATTGTTATAATTTACATAATTTAGATTTTGTGTATTGACTACAATGAAATTATGATAGAAAATTTTAAAAAATGAAAAGCCCAATATCTGTAATATTAACAACTCATTTTTACATAATTTATAGGATAATGAACAAATGAAACAGAAATTATAACATATTTCAAACTGAATAATAAGTTTGATATATCAAAACTTCTGCGATGCAGCTAAAGTGGGGCTTAGAAGGAAATTTATAACATACGTACATATTAAAAAAGAATACAAGTTGAATTATTGATTCAAGTTTCTACTTTAAGAGGTCAGAAAAGGGACAGGAAATCATATCAAAGAAAAGTATAAAAATACATAAAAATTTGAAGTCTGACAACAATAAGATCTGTGTTCACCCTTGCCAGAAATTAGTTTCAGGCAATTAAAGGTTACTGTCCATGGGCAGGTCTTGCTCTCTCCAAGTTGTCCTCAGCCAGTTTCACTCATTTACATTGGCTCTATAAATATTTATGTTAGTGAGTCTCAACTTAGAAATATTGGCTTGAAATTATTAAAATGTTCAAAATAAAAAAGGGACACAAAAAGTGTTCAATGATGATAAAAATGGCAAAAATATTTTATATGGAACACATGTATTATATTTGAAACGAAGTTTAATAAATATTAAATTGAGACGTAAATTTATCCAGGGAAATGTTGAAACAGAGACCCAGGAGGACACATAAACCATGAATCCTCAGAATGGGGCACCCTCCTCTAAATGGAGAGTAGCAATGAAGTCCCTCAAACCACCATGTTTTTTCTCTTCCCTGCAGAAATTGGCCAAAGGAAATGGCAGTAGGAAACCATTCCTCAGTGACTGAGTTCATCCTGGCTGGGCTCTCAGAGAAGCCAGAGCTCCAGCTGCCCCTCTTTCTCCTCTTCCTAGGAATCTACATGGTCACAGTGGTGGGGAACCTGGGCATGATCACACTGATTGGGCTCAGTTCTCACCTGCACACACCCATGTACTATTTCCTCAGCAGTCTGTCCTTCATTGATCTCTGCCATTCTACTGTCATTACCCCCAAAATGCTGGTGAACTTTGTGACAGACAAGAACATCATTTCCTATCCTGAATGCATGGCTCAGCTCTATTTCTTCCTTATTTTTGCTATTGCAGAGTGTCACATGTTGGCTGCAATGGCATATGATCGCTATGTCGCCATCTGTAGCCCCTTGCTTTACAATGTCATCATGTCCTATCAGGCCTGCTTTTCCCTGATTTTAGGGGTATATATTATAGGCCTGGTTTGTGCATCAGCTCATACAGGCTGCATGTTTAGGGTTCAATTCTGCAAATTTGACGTGATCAATCATTATTTCTGTGATCTTATTTCCATCTTAAAGCTCTCTTGTTCTAGTACTTACGTAAATGAATTACTGATTCTAATCTTTAGTGGAATTAATATCCTTGTCCCCAGCCTGACCATCCTTGCCTCCTACATCTTCATCATTGCCAGCATTCTCCACATTCGGTCCCCTGAGGGTAGGTCCAAAGCCTTCAGCACTTGCAGCTCCCACATCTTGGCTGTTGCTGTCTTCTTTGGATCTGCAGCATTCATGTACCTTCAGCCATCATCTGTCAGCTCCATGGACCAAGGGAAAGTCTCCTCTGTGTTTTATACTATTTTTGTGCCCATGTTGAATCCTCTGATTTACAGTCTTAGGAATAAAGATGTCAGTGTTGCCTTGAAGAAAATGCTAAAGAAAAGAATATTATTGTGAGCAGAGTAATGTGAAGAAGATTTTATTAGATCTAAGTCTTTTGCTAATACATTGTATGAATTGATGTATTTCATCTAAGTGCATCTGTTAACATTTTTCCTCATGTGTTGGGATTCTATTGAGTTATTTCTTATTCCTATGGCCTTTTTAATGCCATTTCCCTCTGGGTTTTTTTCTCTCATATGTATCACTGAGACACGGATTAGAAGAAATACTAAGGATGGTATAGATACACATATCTACTAATGCCATCCTCATCACCCCCCCGTTTTCTTCCATATAATTGATGAAAACATAGTCTTCAACGTAACAAAAATATAATACCATCTCTAGCAGTGATTAACAGCCTCTTTTCTTCTATCCACTTAAAAAACAACATAAATCATAGCAATGAAAGCCTGTAATCTTTAGCTTTGCACATCTCTAGCCTGAAAATGTCTATTTCCTACCATATCCCATGTCATACCGTTTTATTTGATTCCTATATCTCTTACTTAAGGAAAACCCAATCCGAACTTTAAAATCTGAGTAACAGACCCATGTATGTGCTGTAGTTGCACCCAATCCAATATATCTCAGCTTTGCCATCTGTTATCTAGTTTTTAGCTGCCTACTTATTTTTAATTCTGCACTGGTCTGTAACCTCCATGAAGGTATTCCCCCGTGCACATAGTTCTCTGCCACATCTCCAATATCTACTTGAATGTCTGCTACCTATTAGACCCTGGATAATTTTTTTGATATTTATTTCCCTCCATAAAGTATTTATATAAAAACCAGTATGTATCCAACATAGATGTCACTCAAGTGCTACATACAGCTATTTTGGGTTTATTTTTTGTTCAAATCAGAGATGGTTAAGTTTGGAGAATCTTTTAAGATGTGTAAGATAACTAGTAACATCCTTAGCTGTTTCCATATGAGGATTTACAAATGTTAGTCTTATGTTCCTTCTGTGGTAAATCCCACACAGGTGTGATAACTAGTGTACACCTGATTTCTTAAGTCATCAAATCCTGTCCAAGGAGTCCCTAAAGCAAGTCTAATTTTTTCTTGAATTAAGTATGCAGTGTAAGAGACTCCAACATTTTTAAATAGATTTGAAATCCAATAAGTCAACATGACAAATCATGTGGAAGGGTGATGTCAGGGGTCTAAACAACACAGGTCTAGACCACCATTTCCAGAGCAGAAAATAACCTTACTCATGCTGGCAAAGAGGAAATTTTCTTGCTGTTTAGACTTCAAAAGAGAGAGCATTAAATATTTAAGCATAAAAGTCTTGGTTACTGCTTCCAGTGGATACATCTTATTCATTCTCTGTTTTTATTTTTCTTTTCTTTTTTTTTTTTATTGGTGGACAAGGTTAAACTTCTTTGCTTGACTTACAGATTACACAGCCTGATTTATCTATAAGTTTATTCACACCTCTCTGCTTATCCAATTTGTAATCCACCCCATCCTTTGGGTGTAGGGAAGGTAGGAGAATGAGCCACAGCTCAAAAAGGCTGTCCCCAGGAACTCTAAAAATGCCCAATACTTTATGCTAATCATACCAAGTAGAGTTGGTCAGAATCTCCATCAGTCATGGACTCTATTGTTTTCAGTCAACAAAAATTCTAGTGTGAATACATTTCTTCCACTTAAAGTTGATTTCCCCAAGCTAAACCAAACTATTGGCTTATTTGGTATTGCCCGCACACCTCAGGATAACCAATGTAACATATGCTAGAATCTGACCTACAAAAATAAACGTTTAAAGGCTAAAAGTACTTAAATGTCATTTCCTCAGAGAACTCATCTTTGGAACCCCAACTAAATTACGTGATACACTATTCCTTTCTTCTTACTCTCAGGTACAGACTCATTTTTATCTTGGCACATATGGCTTGTGGTAATTATATGATACATAAATGTTTATTCTTTTAATCTCCCTTTGTACAATTGATTTAAGCTCTAATAAGACATAGTGCAAGCACTCAAATAATGTGACTGACGATATCAGCAGACCCCTCCGTTTCCCACATTACATCCTCCGACGGCCTCTCATTTCAGTCTCATGTACATTTGTCAGGTCTTTGCAAGCTCAAACTCAGTTTGCACTGATAGTATTTCAATTTAGGTATGTACCATGATTTTTTTTTTTTTGTATTTTTAAATTAACATTATTTTAGGACCGTTTTAAACTTGTCAAAAAATTTTGATGATAGTACAGAATTCACATTTCTCTGTACCCAGTTTCCTCTATTACTAACATCCATATATTAGTACGTTACATTAATTACAATTAATGAACTGTTATTGATACTTTATTAACTAAGATCCATATTTATTCCTTAGTTTGTTTATTTAATTTAAAAATAAAAATTGTATTTATGGTGCACAACATGATGCTTTGATATATGTATACATTGTGGAATGGCTAAATCAAGTCAATTAACATATCCACTGCCTCACATACTTACTTTTTTTTGTGGTGAGAACATTTAAAACCTACTTTTTTTTTCTTAGCAATTTTCAAGTATAAAATACGTCTCTATTAGCTAGTCACCTTGTTGAACAATAGGTCTCCTGAACTTATTCCTCCTGTCTGACTGAGATTTTGTATCCATTCACCAACATTTATCTAATTGTTATCCCCCACCCCCAACCTCTGGTAACCACCATTCTACTCTCTGCTTCTATGAGGTCTACTTTTTTAGATTCCACATGTAAGTGAAATCATGCAGTATTTGTCTTTCTGTGCCTGGCTTATTCACTTAGCATAATGTCCTTCAAGTTCATTCATGCTGTCATAAATGGCAAAATCTCCTTTTTCAAGGCTGAATAGTATTCCATTGTGTATACACACATTTTCTTTATCCATTCATCTGGTGATAGATAATTAGGATGATTCCGTATCTTATCTATTGTGAATAGTGCTACAAGAAACATAGGTGGGAGTGTAGATATCCCTTTGACACGCTGATTTCATTTCCTTTGGATATATAATCAGTAGTGGGATGACTAGATCACATGGTAGTTTTATTTTTAAATGTCTGAGGAACTTCCATACTGGTTTCCATGATGACTGTACTAAATTTACATTCCCACCAACAGTCTGCAAGGGTTCCCTTTTCTCCATATTTTCTCCAACACTTATCTTTCATCTTTTTGATAATAACCATCCTAACAACCATGAGGTGGTATCTCATTGTGGTTTTAATTTGCATTTCTCTGATTAGTGATTTCAGTATCTTTTCACATAACTGCTGGTCATTTGTATGTGTTCTTCAGAAAAATGTCTATTTGGGTCCTTTACCCATTTTTAAATTATTTTGTTTTCTTGCTATGAGTTGTTTGAATTCTTGATATATTTTGGATATTAACCTTTTATCAGTTGTATGGCTGCAAATATTTTCTCCCATTCCATAGGTTGTCTCTCCATGCTGTTAATTGTTTTCTTTGCTGTGCATAAGCTTTTTAACTTAGTACAATCTCATTTGTCTATTTTTGTTTTCCTTGCCTGTGCTTCTGGAGTCATACCCCAATATCAAAAAGCTTTTCCCCAATGTTTTCCTGTAGTAATTTTACAGTTTCAAGTCTTATAAGTCTTTAATACATTTTGAGTTGATTTTTGTATATGGGGTGAGATGAGGGTCCGATTTTATTCTTTTACAGGTGGATATACAGTTTTCCCAACACCATTTATTGAAGAGACTGTCCTTTCCATACTGTGTATTCTTGGCACCCTTGTCAAAAATCAATTGACTGTAAATGCTTGGATTTATTTTGGGGCTTTCTATTTTGTTCTATTGGTCTCTATGTCTGATATTGTGCATGCTATTTTGATTGCAATAGCTTTGTAGTAGGTTTTGAGAACAGGCAGTATGACACCTCCAGCTTTGTTATTTCTGGTCAGGATTGTTTGCTATTTGGAATCTTTTATGATTACATACAAATTTCAGGATTTTTTTTCTATTTCTATAAAAAATACCATTGGAATTTTGATAGGGATTGCATTGAATCTGTAGATAACTTTGGGTAGTATGGACTTTTTAATATTAACTCTTCAAGTCCATGAACATGGCATATCTTTCCATGTATTTGTGTATTGCTCACTTTTTTCAGCAATGTTTTATAGTTTTCATATTTGGTAGTTTTTACCTAAGGTTCTTTTCCTGTTTCAAGATCTTATCCAGGATGTCAATTTAGTCCTTATGTCTCCTTAGGTTCTCCTTGGCTGTGACAATTTCTCAGACTTTTCTTGTTTTTAATTATCTCGAGAGTTCTAAGGAATGCCCATTAAGCATTTTGTAGACTGTCCCTCAATTGGGAAGTTTCTGATGTTTTTCTCACGAATAGACTATAGCTATGGGTTTTGTCAAGGAAGATCACAAAGGTGAAGTGCCGTTTTCACCATATCATATCACAGATACATACTATCAAGATTAAAGTGACTCATTACTGTTGATTTTAACCTTAATCATGTGGCTGAGGTACTGTTGTTCTGGTTTCTCCACTGAAAAGCTACTCTTTTTCACACATTTTCTCTAATCTCTGGAAGGAAGTCAGTATGCACAGCTTACACAGCTTACACTTAAAGAGTGGGTGGTTACGGTTCCACCTCATTCAGAGGAGAGTGTCTACATAAATTATTAAGAATTATTCTTTGTGTGACTTTTATCTTTCCCCATTTATTTATTTGTCCAGTCATTTATTTATTATCATGGATATTTACTTTATACTTTGGGTTGTAATTCAACAGTACTTTATTTTTCTGTTCAAATTGTCCTAGTGTTGGCCATTGAGAGCTCTTTCAGCTGGCTCCTGTGTACTTCTGACAAACTTCCATCAACCATGAATGTGGTGTTTTGTTTGTCTGTTTCTTTGTTTTAGTTCTTGTTTTATGATAATTCCCTTACTTCTAGCACTACAATATGCCCCAGGCACATCTTGGAAGCTTCCTGCCTACTTGTAGAATCAGCTATTTCTCCTATTGCTAACAACAGAGAAAGAAAAACCTAATTAGCAACAGGACAGAACCTAGGCTCCTATCCCACTCCATTCACAAAATGATCATATCTGCACTCTCCATTGTTCTGTCTTTCTCCACCGTCACCTACAACACCTAACTTGATATGTGTTATAGTACTTCTTGGAATATGTTAGTTTATATCCTATACCTTTGTTCTTTTTAAAAATAGATTTAGCTATTCTAGGGCTACTGAAATTCCACATCAATTCTAAAATTGATAGACCTGCAAGAAAAAATAGACAAATCCACAATTATTTTTGGCGATACCTATGCTACCCTCTCAATCACTGATAGAATAAGAAGACAGAAAATCAGTACGGGAATAGAAGAACTGATCAACTCTATCAACCAATATGAATTAATTGACAATTTTAGAACATTCCACAAACAACAGAGGAATACATACTCTTTTCAAGTACACACAAAATATTCATCAAGATAGTCCATGTCCATATTCTGGTCCATAAAATGAGTTTAAATAAACTTCAAAGAATTCAAGTCATAAAAAGTACATTATCCAACCGCAGTGGTATTACATGAGAAATCAATAACAGAAAGATCTCTGGAAAATCATCCCATATTGAAAAATAAATAACATACTTCAAAAAATAATCCATGAGTCAAAGAAGAAAACAAAAGGACATTAGAGTATTTAGAACTGCATGAAAATAAAAATACAAAATTTGTAGGATGCCATTAAATTAGGACTTAGATTTCACAGCATTAAATATATATATATACTATAGGTTACTAAGTATGAAAAGTCTGATTTCCTTAAGCATTAAGTTTCAGTTGGTATCTCTGACATTTCACTTTGACACTTCTTGTTTTATTTTATTGTGAAGGTACATCCTCATTCTTTCAAACACATGGTTTGGCTTGTGATTACCTTTCAAATGTTTTTTAGAGCAACTTTTGTGAAACCATGGATAAGTCAAAAATTTGTGTTATTTTCGAATACGAGTTCTGTTGTGGAACCAATGAAGCGCAGACAGTTCGAAATGTCAACAAAGTGTTTGGAAAGGCTGTGGCTAATGAACACATAGTATGTCGATGGTTTCAGAAGTTCTATTTGGTAATTTTAATCTCGAAAATGAGCCACGTGGGTGACCTGAGACCAAGGTGGATAATGATAAGCTGAAAGCCGTAGTAGAAGCAAACCCATCTCAACCTATGCGTGAATTAGCAGCAAGGTTTGACATTACTATTCCAACAACGTTGGACCATTTGAAACAAATCAGCAAAGTAAAGAAGCTGGATAGATGGGTACCACATGAATTAAACGAGCATCAAAAGAGAAACTGTCTCAAAACTTGCTTTTCTTTGCTGTCACGACATAAAGGTGAAATATTTCTATACCGTATTGTTATGTGTCATGAAAAGTGGATGCTTTGTAAGAATCACAAGCATTTGGTACAATGATTGGATAAAGCTGAAGTGCCAAAACACAGTCCAAAACAGAATATTCATCAAAAAAAGCTAATGGTGTCTTTGGTGGTCCCAGCGCTGGTATTATCCACTACAGCTTCATGAAATCTGGTCAATTACAGCTGATGTCTACTGTAATCAACTGGGTGAAATGATGAGGATGCTTGTGATAAGCAGTTGAGACTGGTCAACAGAGACAGGCCAATCCTCTTGCAAGACAACTCTCAGCCACATGTCGTACAATGCTGCTCAAACTACACAGGCTGGACTTGGAAACTTCTGTCATCCACCATATTCACCAGACCTTGCACCAACTGACTACCACTTCTCCCAGCCTTCGGACCACTTCTTGCAAGGAAAAATATTCCATGCTCAAAAAGCTGTGGACAATGCCTTTCGTGATTTCATTGCCACTCGCTCTCCAGGCTTCTTCACTGCCGGCGTAAACACGCTGCCGTTAAGATGGCAAAACTGTGTTAATAGTTTAGGTGCACACTTTGATTAATTGTACTGCTTCTGGTTTGAGATATAATAAACTAAACTTCTGATTCAAAATCACACATTTCATATCTAATGACTTAATGCAAAAGAAGAAAGCTCTCCAATCAATAAAATCACCCTACATATTAACACATTAACTGCCATGTGAGTTGTATTTAATTTATACTAGTTTTAAGCCCGGGGACTCGTGAAGCAAAACCCTGCAGTTGGTTCGTGACAGTCTTACTTGTCGATGTTCTTTATTGTTACAATTAATATTGACAATTCAATTCTAAAAACATGGACTGTGTTGCATATAACTCACACACAAAAAACAATAAAAAATAACAAATTAGAAAGTATCATTTTGTCCTAATAAAACACCATGGTCCAAGGGAAAAATTTTTTTTTCTAGTGTGGCAGTCAATGTGTTAAAGAAATTAGCAAAAGATAATTAAACCCAATGTAACTAGAAGAACGCAAATAATTAAGATAAGCACAAAAATGATTAAACTAATAAGCAAAAAGTAAACAGGTAAGATCAAGTATGTCAGAAGCTTATTCTTTGAGAAGATAAGTAAAATTGATAAATTCCTTCTCTTGGATTTGAAGAAGAGAGAAGACACATTACCAGGGATAAGAACAAAAAAATAATGTCACTACAGATTCTAGAGACATTAAAAGGATTATAAAGGAATATTATGAGCAAATTTATGTTAATACATGTTACAACTTAATGAAATCAATAAATTCCTTGATAGATTAAAAACTACCAAAGCCCACTTAAGTAGAAGTAGGTAGCTTGAATCTTTTAAAATAATTGATTTAATGAGGTCACTTCCCTCCCTGCAAAGAAGCCAGGCCCCAATAACTTCATTTGTAAATTTTGCCAATCACTGAAGGAAGAAATTATGTCAATTCTACACACTCTTCCAGAAGATTGAAAAGGATGGACTACTTCCCAACGCATTCCATAGGGTCAGCATTACCCTGAAAACAAAACCAGGCACAAATATTAAAAGAAAAGAAAACTATAGACTGACATTCCTCATGAATATGGATGCAAAAATCCTGGACAAAATTTAAGCAAATCAAATACAACAATATATAAAAATGATAAAATACCGTGGCCAGATGGACTTTATCTCAGATATTCAAGGTAATTTTTAAAAGTTATGTAATTTGCCATATCATCATACTAAATCTGTGAGTGTGTATATATTCAACTGAAGAAATAAAGAAAGCATATTTGATGCAATCCAGCACACATCTCTGATAACACTGTCAGAAAAATTACAGAAGTTAATTTCCTCAACTCATCTATGAAAGATCTACAGCTAACATCATACTTAATGATGAAAGTCTAATGCTCTTCCCCCAATATCAGAAACAAAAGGATGCCCATTCTCACCATGTCTATTTAACATTTTACTGGAGGTTCTAGCTAGTATAATAACTCAACATTAAGAGGCCTCCCAAATGGGAAGAAGATACGATTGCTTTTGTAGAAAATCCTTAGAATTTGCAATAAAAAAGTACTAGAATTAAAAAGAGACTTTCACAAGGCTGCAAGAAATAAGATCAATATGAAAAAGTCAATTTTATTTCTGTATAATAGCAATGAACAATCAAAATTAAAATTAAAAAAGTAGCATCAAAAGCATAAAAAAACTTAATAATAAATCTAAATCTAACAAAAGATGAAAAAAACTCTTGTCAGGGACACTTCAATATACAAGATATTTTTGAGAGAAATTTAAAAATACCTCAAAGAATCAAGAGTTATGCTGTGCTCATCAGCTGGACGACAAGAGTGTTAATATCCAAAATGCCTGGTTTTACTCAACCTGTATATATATATAATGGAAAACGATTCAGTCTCAAAAAGGAAGAAAATTTTGAAACATGTTACAACATGGAAGAACCTTGAGGACATTATGCTAAGTGAAATAAGTCAGCCACAAAAAGTCAAATGTTGTAAGGTTCCACTTACATAAGGTATCTTGAGTAGTCACATTCATAGAGACAAAAAGTAGAATGGTGGTTGCCAGGGGCTGGGGGAAGAGAGGGATGGGGCATAATTATGTAATGGGAACAAAGTTTCAGTTTTACAAGATGAAAAGAGTTCTGGTAATGGCTTGTGGGGATGGTTATACAAGAATATAAATGTACTCAATGCCAGTAAACTATACACTTAGAAACAGTTAAATGGTAAATTTTATATTATGTGTATTTAACACAATTATACAAAAAAAGTGTTAACATGTCTAATATCTCCAAATTATCAATAGATTTAACACAATCCAAATCAAACTCCCAGAATAACTTTTGTAGACATTCACAAACTCATTCCAAAATTAAATATGGAAATGTATATGCCTAGAATAGCCACACAAAAAAAAACTCACCTCTTTGAAAAATAAAAAAAAAAGTTGGAGGATTAACACTACTTTCTAGTAGTGGTATACTATATCCACACATAAATGAGCAAGTATTTTTTATAAAAGTATAAAGGGATTCAGTGAAGAGAGGAAACATTTTCAACACATGGAGCTAGAATATTTGGATATCAAGGTGCCAAAAAAAAAAAAAAACACAAGAACCTTTAATGCACACCTCACACCATACAAACACACACACACTCAGAAACAACTTAATTCAAAATAAATCACAGACTTACTCATAAGACTCAAAATATAAATTTCTAGATGAAAAACTTTGTTATCTTGGGTGAGGTAAACATTTTGAAAAAGGACTTCAAAAACATGATTTATTAAAAAAATCAAATTGATAATGTACATTTCATCAAAATTAAAAACTTTTGCTCTTACAAAGACACTGTTAAAAGAATAAAAAGATAAATCACAGAATATATTTGCAAGTCATGTATCCATTAAAGTCTTATATCCACAATATGTAAAATTTCTAAAAACTCAATAATAAGAAAACAATCCATCAAGTGAACAAAATATTTGATGAACTCTACTATACCTAAGGGAAATTTAACATATGTTTATACAAAGACTCCTACATGAATATTCATGGTTAGCCTAATACTGGAAATGACACAAGTGTTCATTAAAATAAAACACTTTGCAGTTTATCCTTCCAAAAGCATATTACTCAGTAAAAAAGCAATGAACACAGCAACATGGATTAATGTCAAAACAATTATGCCAGGCAGAAGCAGCCAAACTTGCACCCCACCCACACAGGAAAAAGTACATCTATATGATTTCATCTATTAATATATAAAATTCTAGCAAATGCAAACTAATCTATACTGATAGAAAGTAGATCATTGTTTGCCTGAGGACAGGAGTAGGGGATTACAAAGAGGCAGGAAAAAACATTTGTAGATAACAGAAATGTTCACTAGCTTCACTGTGATGATAATTTTACATATGTTTAATATGTATATATACACATACATATGTAAATAGTGATGGTTTTGCATATGCATGTATGTATATTAATTTACATATACATGTAGATAGCTAGATAACACTTACCAAGTTGTATATTTTAAATGGACAGATTATTGTATGCCAACTATATCTCAATAAAGCTCAATAATTCTCAAATAAAAATTTATTATCCATTTTAAAGAAAAAATAGATTGAAAGCTATTCTTTACATTTTGTCAGAACATGTGATCTACACTGGATCACTAATTCACCTAAATTATTTTTTTTAATCCACAATCCTATGTAGAAAAAGAGCATGTAAATTACATTACTGGATGTAGAAGACTTTTCAATATCAATTATATCAAAAAAAACTCTTGTCAGGGACACTTCAAATATTTGCCACTTTCATATTAAAAGCATCCATTTATCTCCTAATTTCTTCTAATATGCTCTCAATCCATGCTTTCTGTTCATATTTCATTATAACCTTTAAAATATCAGGAAAGATAAACTCCTTTATGTTTTTATGTTGTTCTAGTTACTTAAAAAGGAACAAATACATCTGTGGTTTGCCTATTCCCTGTCTTAGCTACGTCTTTTAATAAGCAAATGTTTTTAATTTGATGTAGTCTACTTCATCAATTTTGTTATGCATAATAATTTTTATGTCTTCGCTAATAAAAGTTTTTTATTTCAAAATATTAAGGGAGTACAAATATTTTAGGTTACATGGATCACTTTTGTAATGCTTGAATCCTGGCTACAGGTGTGCCCATCACCCAAATAGTATTCATAGCACCCATTAGGTAGGTTTCTTTCCCCTCTTCTCTTCCCCCCTCCCACCTGGTTGATTTCCATTGAGTTTTACTTCCCTCTGTGCATATGTGTGCTTATCAGTTAGTTCCAATTTAATAGTGAGTACACGTGGCATTTGTTTTTCCATTCTTGAGATACTTCACTTAGGAGAATGGTCTCCAGTTCCATTCAGATTGTTGCAAAAGGCATTAATGCATCTTTTTTATGGCTGAGTAGTATTTATTAGTCCACTCATGAATTGATGGGCACTTGGGTTGATTCCACATTTTTGCAATTGTGAATAATGCTGCAATAAACATTCAACTGCAGATGTCTTTCTGATGAAAAGACTTCTTTTCCTTTGGGTAAATACCCAATAGTGGGATTGTTGGATCGGACGGTAGGTCTACTTTTAGTTCTTTGAGAAATCTAAATCCATAATTGGGGAAAAGATTTTATTTTGGGGGGGTTTTTTCCCCCAAGAGATGGGATCTCAACATGTTGCCCAGGCTGGTCTCCAACTTCTGGGCTCAAGGGATCCTCCCACCTCAGTACCCTCACAAGCTGTGACTATAGGCTCAGGCCACCATGCCTGGCTATGATAAAAGGGTTTTTATAGTAATCACCATCATTCTAATTGACATGTGTATCTATATCTATATCTATATCTATATCTACCTTAAGCTTCAGAGAGAGCCCTGTACATATAGCTTAAGCTAAATAACTCAATTATATATGTACATATATGTATATTTATTCCTTCATATATATGTACATATGGAAGAAAAGCTAAGTGTAGAAATTCACAGGCGCTTTCTTCCTCCCTGCTTATATCTCTTTCCCCACCACTCCTGACCACAGACATACCAAGGTACCTAATTCTAGTCTGAAAATTCTCAAAAAGTACAAACTTTTTTATCTTATAATTACTTAAGATTTTCTTCAACATGATTTTTAAAAAGCCCAATTATTTAATCCATTCATCAGTTTATTTTATTTCTCATATTTTATTACAGTATCCCCACATTAACTGATGCTTGCTGAGAGGAAGACATGGCCCTATGACATCCCTGGGAGGAAGACCTGACAGCAGGCAGTGCAAAGCAGGAAGCACAGCCTAGAAACTTAGTCATGGTGACGCCATCATTGGTGCTCATCCGGCTCTTCCCAACATACTGGACTGTGGGAGAAGGAAAAACTGAGTAGTTTGGAGCCCTCCTTACAGATGTTTGTCTGAATTCTGCTTTTACAAATTAATGTGTCCAAAGATTCTAAAATTCTCATTTCAAATGCAAATTATTATATAAATAAAAGGAATGAGGTAAGTACCTAAGAAAAAGAGGTCTCTGTTCATGTTACAGAAAGGAGGGGTACCAGGAAGGCAGAGGAAGAGACGCCAAAGACAAATTTTGCTCTTGATTGTAATTTGGTCAAAGACCAATCTAATGTGTTCAAACCACTTATGGAATACGCCACCTTGCTGAAATCAGTTTACTGGCCACCTACATTGTTTCAGGCATAATTATTATGGTTAATTCTCTAAGGACAACTTAGCCAGGATCTTTGAGCTGTAGGAGTTCACCAATCAATGGAAGAACAAGACACATATAGAATCATTCATAATAAAATATGGTAATAATAACAGTAAACACATTCATAGGGCTTTCTATGTGCCAGGCATTAATTGAACTGCATAGATTTATTAATTCATTTAATTCTCATAACTATATTATTTGGTAGATATTTCCATTATCTTTATTTTACGTATGAGGAAACTAAACCATGGAGATATTAAATAATTCCACAAATGTTACAAAGGTAGGAAAAGGCAAAGCCCAGGCAGTCTGACTTCCACAAACTTTCCTTAATTATTTCAGTGTACACCTCTATAACTGTGACATTAGCACAGATGCGACAAGAGCACAGAGCAGTCAGTAGTGACCTCTGCGTAGGGGGCTCTAGGAAGGCTTTGCAGGAAAGGGTACTTGAGAGTCAGACCTTTAACGATGAACAAAATTTATCATGGAAGAGAAGAAATGAAAGATGAAGGAACGTGAGGCAAAGAGGGGAGACGAAGTACTTGTCAATCAGAGGAAGCGAACAACTCGACACGATCAGGAGTGACAGCAGGAGAGGGTTGGTGGAAAGAACACCAGACAGGACAGTTGAATTTCATAACTAAAGGGCACTCTGTAAAGCTGAGGGGTCTCAACTGTAGCATAAACAGTGGACACAGGGAATGCATTCAAGGTATTAAAGCAGAGAAATGTCAGTGAGATTAGTCTGCACTGAGAGTTCCCGTCAGGGCAGACATTACATTTTGCACTGATTAGCAAATAGAGACAGCTCTGCTCTTGGACACCGCTTCACACTTCCTAGCCACTGAAATTCGCATTTGGGCCCAGATCTGTCATCCTCAGAGGCCTCCCCTCTGAGGAGATAATTGCCATGCAAGTTATCCTGTGGATCCCTTTTCTTCCATGTTTTGAGCTCATGCAGAGAATGTAACGAAGCTGTGGGAAAGTAATAAGATTTCTGGTTTGTTTTCGTTCTTTCCACTATATCACTATGTTTTTCCTCAGTCAGAATTATGTTCTATTGTATTATATATTATCATATTGACTGATGCACCTCTAGAGTTCTTTAATTTTCTAAGGTTAAACTGTTGCACAAATCCCTGTGCATGCTAATCTACATGCAAGCTGGAAAGGACAGAGGTAAACCTTGGAATTTGGGCTCAGTTAAAACTTTTTCCTGTAGACAATGAATGTGAGGCTTCCAAGCAGGAAGGTGACAGAAACAGCACTGAGATTTAAGAATAAACAAGGGAGATTTATCTCTTCACTTAATTTATCCTAACTATGGGTCCTTTTGTCAAATCCAGACCAATCAGAATCTTTTGTATCTGGTGAAATAAGTGTCCCAAATTGTACCCTGGGGGCAATTTTCCTAACTCATAGGCCCAGAAAATGCAATCCAAATATTTTCTTGAATGAAAACACAGAAATGACTCCACTCAGGACAGAACACAGTAACTGACTCCAGACCAGGAACAAAAAGAAAAAGACAACATATCATACTTGCTCCTGTGACCATGGCAAATGTGGTTCCACATTTTTGGAACACATTTGCATTAACTATGCCCAAGTCAATAGTTTTGGAAAGAGCTTTTAATTCTATTAAAATTAGAATTGATAACATTTTTGTAATTAGGCATTGCTAAACATGCTTTCATTTAGCAGTCAGTACTCGATAGTGAGCAAAAATAAAGAAATTGATTTCATCTATTTTAGAGCATTTCACTTCCATAACTACTAGTTACTTATTAGTTGGCACCTAATTAGGAGTTCCTGTCTGAAGGCTCATGACTAAGTTATGACATGGTGGTCTGGGGCAGAAGAAACATCTCTACCCATTTCTGAGAACATGGATTCTTAAAGTAACTTATGAGCAAAAAAAAAAAGTTTTTTGAATAGAAGGAAAACAAGGAATAATATTCATATGAAGAATCGCAATCTAGGAATAATTTAGTTAATACGAGATGATTTTTTAAAAACCTGACTCTTGGCTACAGAATTGAAAAGCGCCCAGACATGTTAAGAGTGTCTCTGAAAACGACTTTGCCCTCAGAAAGCATAAACAGGTTCAGGGACCATTCCCCATTAACCAGTAAAGTGAGGAAAAACAGGGACTCAGAAGCGAGTAAAGTGAAAAATTAAATTATGAAAAGGCCAAATGAATGAACCTGAGAGGAGGTGATAAAATTCTCAACACACACAACTGTGTTTATACTAGGGAATCACCTGAGGTCTAACAGCAGGTAGTAATCGCCCCCGCGAATGGCAGAAGTCTTCCCCTTTGACCTCACCAACCTCATTCTTTGATTAAAAAAAAAAAAAAAGTGAAAGGCTCCTGGTTTTTCACCTGGGTCAACCACCCACCCTCAGCCCCCACACACACACCCAAACACATCCATTGTTTAGGATCCAAAGCAACACAACAAGCGCACGCGTCCTAGGGATCCCAACACAGCTGTTGGTAATGCCCAGCACCCAGAGCGGAGCATGTTACCGTTTTCTTAATAAAATGTCCTCTTCTTGTCCCCTGATGAAACTCAGGATTCAGAAGGCAGCCTTATACTCTCTCCACACACGCTCCGTTAGGGGATGAGTGTCCGCACACACAGCCCCAAGGGCCAGCCACCGCCTCCCCATGCCACATACTTCCCGTCCCTTCCATCACCTCCACGCCACGACTCTGGTTTCCCATTCAGTTGTGAACTGTAACGAGGAGTCTAGTCCCTGGAGGAAAGAGGGGAGGGTGTCTCTCGACCCTCGACTCCTCGCTTAGGAGCGTCAGAGAAGAACTTACACAGAGGGAAGCCAGCGAGCACCGGGACAAGGAGCAGCAACCCACGTGCGACGCGGCTGGCGACCTCCTCCTGAATGAAACCGCACGCCGGCGCGGGGAGGCGGGCGGCAGTGGGAGGGCCCCACGGGAGCGGCAGGCGCGCTCCCTCGCCTTGACGTTTCCACCGTGCCTGGCGCTGGAGCTCGGGATCCGGGCGCGGGATTACGGTCCCGAACCCAACTGCACTTTGAGCCACTTGGAGTCCCCAAACCCCGGGTGACTTCCCCAGCGGCTCTTCCGGGCGAGGGCTCCAACCGCCGCCGGTTCCGGAGCTGCGCGCCGCAGTCGATTCCGGACTGCACCCGCGACGGCAGCGGGGCCGAGCCCCGGGCCCTGCAGCGCGCACCCGACGGCCGGCGTCCCCCGCCCGGCTCCGCGCAAGCCCGGCAGGACCGCTCCCCGCGAACTTTGCGGGGCGGGTCGGGCGAGCACTCACCAACCGCGTACTTCTGCCTCTTGGTCGGGATCCAGCGGGCCATGGCGGCGGCTGCGGCGGCCTTTGCAGCCCCGCGCTCCTGCGCGCCCCGGCCTCTTCCGCCAAGGCCCGTCCGACTGCGCCGGCCACCTCACCGCTGGGTCCGGCGCCCCTGCCGCCCAGGCCGCCTCCGCACCCGCAGCCAGACTCCTCGCTCTGCCCGCGCCGGGCTGGTTGCGGCGCCGCCTCGCGCACTTCCCGGGAGCAGCTTCCCGGGGCCAGCTGGGGTCTGGCTCTCGAATGAACCGAGTTTATTAATGTTGCTTTAAAAGTGTGTTTGCTAGAAGAACGTGTAGATAATAATTGAATTATTGTTTATCATTTATTAAATCCTGTCTTAAATAGTGATGCTAATTGTAGATATCTACATAATTCCAGAAACATTTGTATAATTGAAGTGCAGGTCTTGCAGTGTTACCACATATAAGAAACAGGCAGAAAAAGAAGCATGAAGCCTTAAGGTCAGGATTGGAGTCCATTCTTCAGGCAAGCAGACTGGGAAGGGATGTAGGTATTTCCTTTGTCAAAGCATCTCACCATTATTTTATTTTGGGTGGCAAATGTGGTTAACTTTAATGTAATTGCTCCCTTAGCACTACAAACGACAGAATCATGAGATATGCCCAGCGATATCTGAAGAAGTGATCAGGGGAATGAGTATGTAAATCTTGACAGTGTATGCCCTTGGGACCTTCATATATGAACACCAAATTTCAGTTCCCGAGGCTGGGATACCCTGCTCTTCTGAGAACCAGAGAATGTAAACTGGATTACCTTTTACAATACTGCAGGAAATTCCACCATGGTCCCTGTGGACAATGTGAGTGTTCACAGATATACTTTCAGATTTTGTATGTAAATCTGTGATCCATTTAAGTATATTTTCGCACTTGGAATATGTTTAGGATCATTGTTTTTTGTTTCGTTTTGTATATGAATGGTCAATCGTCCCAGAATTATTTGTTGAAATGACTATTTATTCTCAATTTACTTGCCTTTGTACAATTCATCAAAAATCAGTTGACCATATGTTTGTGGTTCTGTTCTTGGGTTCTGTAGTCTGTTCTATTGAGCTATGAGTCTCTTCCTTCACCAGTACCCCATGATCTTGATTAATGTAGCATTACAGTAAGTTTTAAAATCCAGTAGTATGAGCCCTCAAACTTTGTTGTTTTTCAAGTGTTTGTCTATTATAATTATTTTGCTTTTCATATAAACTTTAGCATCAGTTTATTAATATCAAAAAATTCTGTTGGGATTAAGATTGTGTTAGGTATGTGGTCTTTACCCTGAGGGAAGGTTTGCAAAGCCAGAAAAGGGGATGGGAGGGAGGAGGGGAGATAAAAGGCAGCTGAGCAGGCAAAAGGGGGAAGGTTTGCAAGCCTAAAAGAGGGATGTGACTGAAAAGGAAGACATCTCAAGGACTAGCCCTTTGATACAGCACAACTCCCTCCCAAACTTCAAGGACTTGCTGTATACTGGATTGACTGCCCCCTCCCACTCCACTCCCTCCTCCCAACCCACTATAAAAACTCACTAGACCCCATTTCGGGGTGGACACCCTTTTTCAGCCTCCACCCACCTACACCCAGGTGCTCAAATAAACAATTCTTTATATTTTTGGGCTTCAGTTGTTTTCCTCTCAGCTCAGACCTAACAGATTGGGATTGCATTGATTGTATAGATTAGTTTGGGACGAATTGATTTTTTTAACAACATGGAGTCTTCCAACCCATGAACACTGTTTCTCCACTTATATACGTCTTCTTTGATTGCTTTCACTAATGTTTTGTATACAATATATTGATCCTGCACATAGTTTTTAGATTCAAAACTATGTATTTTGGTGCTGTTGTAAATGGTACTATTTGTTTTACTTTTGATTTCCACGTTTTGGTTGCTAACATATGGAAATATAAAACATTTTTGTATATTGACTTTGCATCTAGCGACCTTGCTAAATTCACTTATTAGTTCTAGAAGATTTTATTGTAGATTACTTGGTATTTATTATGTAGATCAACATATTATTTGTAAATATAAGCAATTTAGTTTCTTTCTTCTTCTCCTCTTGCC
Organism: Daubentonia madagascariensis; assembly: GCA_023783475.1. NCBI lineage: Eukaryota > Metazoa > Chordata > Mammalia > Primates > Daubentoniidae > Daubentonia > Daubentonia madagascariensis. The sequence continues at coordinate 156,729 of JAKFHU010001323.1, forward strand.
TTTTTGTTTTCCATGTTGCACTGTATAGGACTCCCAATATGAATTTAAGTGTTTCTAATTTCTTAAGCATCAATTACATTTTTCAGTTCTGAAAGTTTTATCTGCTTCATTTTTTATACTTTGTATTTGTCTGCTGAGAACATCTGTGCTTCCATTTATTTTAAATGTGTTTATACCTCATAGAGCGTAGTTATAATAGACACTTTAATATCTTTGATAATTCCAACATCTGGGTAATCTCAGGGTTGGTGTCTGTTGATCATCTCTTCTTTTCAGAATTGGTTACATTTTCTTATTTTTTTAATATGTTGAATAATTTCAGATTACATTGTGGAATCTTTCCATGTTATGTTATTTAGATTCTAGATCCTGTTAAAATATTCAAGAAATACAGATTTTTGTTTGCTTCTTTGTTTGCTTTAACAGACTGTCAATCCAATTAACATCAGATAGGTAGTTTCTCTTGCCTTCTGTGGCAATGTTTCCAATATCAGTTCAATTTTCAAAGCCTTTAATGTGCTGCATTGTATTTGTCCTTCAAATATACCATACAGAGATTAGTATGAGATTTTGCCACTCAGGGGTTAGTGTGAGACCTGGGTGGTGTTTCCAAATTGTAGTTCAGTTCTCAAAGCCTTTGTGATACTTCTTTGTGTCCATTCCACACATGCACAGTTTAGGAGTGATCCCTGACTTTGTTTCCTTCCCCAGCTCTCTCGTCTGCAGAAATATACAACCCCCTTCCTACCCCCTACACAGACATATTTCTCCATGTGAGGATCCTTTGTTCAGAAGCTGAAATGTCTCTCCAAGTTTTTGCTTCTCATGCTGTTGCTGTAATACATAGTTCCAAAACTGAGATTATTCTTGGGACACAGCTGGAATTGAGAGAGGGAGAGGGAGAGAGGAGAATGGGGATTCACTCACGCTCCTTCATCACAGAGGCCCCTTTTTATCAGCTTTCCCAGTCAAAAGCATGGGTTACCTATTGGCATTTCAGCATCCTGAGCAACCACCACACAATTCTGTAACTGTGGCTCACACTCAGTTCAAAACCACGAGAGTAGATGGGAAAACAGTAGAAACTCACATCTGTATGGGTTTCTCCTCCAGTCTTTTTCTCCTCTCCCCAATCTGCCTTCTTCTGTTTACTTTTCAGAATTCCTAGGCAAATAATTTTTTTGTTATTTTACCTAGAGCTTTATTTGTAATCTGTGAGAAAGATAGTCTGTAGTGACCAAAACCAAAAGTTCCAGAATATAGTCAAGAATTTTTATTGTCCTTATGTTTTTATGTAGACCTGCCCCTACATAAGAGGACTGATTGTTGATTGTTAAAACATGAAACCAACACGTCCATCACAGAGCTCCTCAGTTTGACATCAGTGTTCATACTTTGGAGTCCTGTGTGTTCTTCTTTGAAGTTCCACATTCTGACAAAGATGACGAATGTCTCGGTGGTGACTGAATTTATCCTGCTGGGCATCCCACACACAGAGGGTCTGGAGATGATGCTTTTTGTTTTGTTTTTGTCCTTCTACATCTTCACCCTTGTGGGGAACCTGCTCATCCTACTGGCTATTGTCTCCTCCACTCGGCTTCACACTTCCATGTACTTCTCCCTGTGCAAGCTGTCTATTTTTGACATACTTTTCCCTTCTGTCAGTTCCCCCAAGATGCTGTTCTACCTCTCAGGGAATAGCTGCACCATCCTCTGTGCAGGCTGCATGTCCCAGCTCTTCTACCATTTCCTGGGCTGCACTGAGTGTTTCCTTTACACGGTGATGGCCTATGACCACTTTGTTGCCATATGTTACCCTCTACGCTACACCATCTTCATGACCCACAGAGTGTGCGCCATCCTAGCCATGGGGACCTCATTTTTTGGCTGCATTCAGGCCACCTTTCTAACCACTCTCACCTTCCAATTGCCCTACTGTGGCCCCAGTGAGGTGGTCTGTTACTTCTGTGATATCCCAGTGATGCTGCCTTGTGAAGACACCTCAGCCCTGGACATGGTGGGGTTTAACAGTGTGGGCCTCATGCCCCTCAGCTGTTTCCATCCCATTCTTACCTCCTACAGCTGCATTTTTTGCTCCATTCTTCAAATTCTATCTACAGAGGGCCAACACCAGGCCTTCTCCACCTGCAGTGCCTACCCCACTGCCATCCTCCTTTCCTTCATGCCAGTGGTCCTCATTTACCTGCAGCTCATTCCCAATCCCTGGCTTAATGCAACTGTTCAGATTCTGGGCAACCTGGCCACCTCCATGCTGAATCCTTTGATCTACAGCCTGAGAAATAAGGAAGTTAGATATTCTCCTAGGAAGGTGCTACAGCAGGTGGCCTTCCTTCCTGAGAAGTGATAGAGAAAGGTCAGTAGCTTAACTCTTTAGTAATACCACACTGCTTTCAAAAGGTTATTTCCTTTTGTGCAATAGAGAGCACAGATATTATCACTTCTTCCTTTTACAGATGAAGAAGCTAAGACTTAAAGACATAAAGCAAATTATTCAAGGTGAGATAACTAATAAATTATCCTGCCCAGGAAGAATTATCTGTTCCCGGTTGGCAAAACATCCTGGACCTTCTCTTCAATTTTCTCTTCTATTTTCTTGTTCCTACATCCTCTTTTTCTCTTCTCTTCCTCCTTACTCTAGCACTGCTTCATCTTCACTGGTATTATTATCTAATTACCCCTCAAATATCTGCACTGAATAAGCCATCATTTGATAGTCTAGCAGTTGCTGAAAAAATTGGAGAGGTTCAACTACATGGCTCAGGGGGTATCCTGTGACTTCTGAAACACAAGGAAGTTGTGTTTAAAAAAAGAGCTTCTAGACAGGTCTCTTATGAATGAATCAGAGGTACTAGTGTGCTCTATCATCTGCAAAGGCTATCTATTGGTCTTAGACCTTAAAACAGGTGTTGGCCTGGTGCTGAGGCTGTGTGTGAAAGAGAATGTGGAGCGAGTAGGTACATAAAGTCTATGAAGGGGTGAAGATTCTGTTGTTTTTCAGTTTTAGAAAATTTGATTTTGGCTTCATAATCCCCAGCACAGGTGGGGCAATCAGAAGTTCAAGCTCTGTTATTTAACAGTTTTGGATATTCTGCTTAGACAAAGGCTTGACTTTAGTTCCCTCCTCCTTGTATTTCTTTGTTCCTTTTCCTAGTGGGCGCAGCATTAGAAATGTGCTAGGAGGTGGGGAAAAATGGTGGTCTGATAGAGTCCTCCAACCGCACCACTCCCAGGGAAGGAGGTGAAAAACACCAGCGGCTACCTGCGAGCACAGACCGCTCACTCCGAAAACAGCATTGCGAATTACAGAGAAACAACCCCGAACGCCCAGCCCAAGAAAACAGGTACAAAATTTTCACAAAGATCGGAGGGCGCACGGAGCACAATAGAGCCCAGAGCGCGGGAAGGACGCGCTTGCCAGGTCGGCGCAGCGCGACCTGCCCCCCAAGCGGTTACGCACCTCCCCATCCACTCAGTCAGGGACAAGCCCAGAGTTGGCGCAAAGTGGTTGCACAAGGCAACAGACCCGGTGGAGAGGAGGCAATTGCGAAAGCCAAACACAACTCTCAGCTGCAATATACAGAGACTGCCGAGGGCTGGGGAAGAACTGGGCAGGGACCGCGCGGAGATACAGCTTCCCGGGACAGTGCGCGGGAACCCACAGGCTGGCACTGCGCCACTAGAAGTCAGCGGGACTGGGCCCAGGAGTTTAACGGAGAGTGGGACACACCCTTAGAGGCTGCTAGCAACTGCCGCCGCCGCGGCTGGTGGAGAAAAGCTGCGTTCCCGGCACAATCAGAGCCCGGCTGTGCACCAGGCTGGCGGCGGCGGCCATCTTTAAAGCCGCCCGCCCGGAGCTGTGAGCCGCGTCTCTAGCTCCGCCCCGCCACGGCCCGGGGCTCTTCCGCTGGGGCGAGACAGGCTTTGCCTTTGGTGGCCAAGGACAGCTGCGACAGCTGCATCCGTGGGTTCCAGGTGGGACGAGATCCCGGAACTGTAGCGGCAGGACCTTTGTGTATTGGAAACAGTTTGCAGCTCATCCATCTGGTCCTGCTCCCCGGGCTCTGGCTGCTGACGAGTCCACTACGTACTGGTCCTAGTGCCCGCCCTTCAGGTCCCAGCCCTCCTGTACCCCAGAGACCGGTCATTTTGAAGGTTGCTGCCTATAGTGACTTATTTGGTATAACTGCTGTTTCTCATGACAACCAAATACCTCAAGAGCCACAGGCTGAACCAGAGCAGCTCCCCATAATCCTGCCCACTTCATTAGGGAATTTCGTGCCATCCAAGAGCGCTTCCTGTGGCCACTACTCCCCGCTCCCCATGGGAACATCCCCCCCGTGGAGACTGCTGAGGATAGAGAAGGCCACCCGCCTCGCCTTGGGGTCTAGTGGTAGAAAAGGGGTGCACAATTGGAGATCCCCCTATCAACCAGTATCACGTGGAGACGCACATCAGAAGGGCAGACACACGTGGCTAGATAAGCAACCTCTGAGGTGTGTAGAATTCTCCCAATTTAGTTCTCACACTGCAGCCAAAAGAAATTGTGTTTCTACCTGCACCTCAGGAGGAGCAGGGTCAAAGTAACCCCTAGGAGCTACAAGGCCCCTCCCAAAGCACGGGGCTTTCACATACCCCAACTGGGGGATCAGAGTCTGCTACGGACATAACAGAATACCTAGCTAATAGGGAGCTGTGGACTCATATCCTCAAGTACTATTCACTAGCTTAGAGCCCAAGCTGGGAGGTCATTCTCACCACACTCCACCAGGAAGAGGAGAAGACAACAGGCCAGAGATAACTCAAGATCCACCAAACTTGCTAAAATACACCTAAGGCAATACAGGCCACTACTTCTCTCCCTGGCTTTGCCAAGGAACGAAAATTGTGGGCCTGGAGACAGGGCCATAAACTAGCTCTAACACCCCCAGCTCTCGACCAAGTGGCCAGATGAGAAAAAACCAGCAAAAGAACTCAGGGAACGTGAAAAATCAGAGTGAAAAGTCACCCCCAAAAGAAACCATCAGTTCCTCAGCAATGGATACCAACCCAAATGAAATGGGTAGAATGACAGAAGAGGAATTTTGTTTATGGATTATAAGAAAGCTCAGTGAAATTCAAGAGAAAATTGAATCCCAGCACAAAGAAACCACAAGACAAGTGCAAGAAATGAATGAAAAATTCTCCAAAGAAATAGAAATATTACAGAAAAATCAAATAGAAATCCTAGAAATGAAAGAAGCATTCAAGGATCTGCAAAACACAGTGGAAAGCCTTAAGAATAGGCTGGACCATGCAGAGGAAAGAATTTCAGAGCTAGAAGACTACTCCTATTCGCTAAATAAAACAGTTGAAGAGAAAGAACACAAAAACAAGAGGCAGGAAAAAAGCATACAAGAAATGTGGGATTATGTAAAGAGGCCAAACATAAGGATCATAGGCATCCGAGGGAGAGGAAGAATATTCACATGGGCTGGAAAATCTATTTGAAGGAATAATAGAGGAAAACTTCCATGGCTTAGCCAGAAATTTCAATATCCAAGTACAAGAGGCACACAGGACTCCTGGGAGACTCAACGTGAAAAGGCATTCACCACGCCACATAATTATTAGACTGACCAAAGTAAACACAAAAGAGGCACTCCTCAGAGCTGTAAGATGAAAAGAGCAAGTAACCTATAAAGGGAAACCGATCAGATTAACTGCAGATTTCTCAGCTGAAACCTTACAAGCCAGAAGGGAATGGGGAGCCATCATCAGTCTCATAAAACAAAACAAAGGCCAACCCAGAATTCTGTATTCTGCCAAACTAAGCTTCTTATATGAGGGAGAAATAACGACCTTTCCAGATAAGCAATCACTGATAGAATTTGCGAAATCCAGACCGGCCTTGCAAGAAATGCTTAGACCTGCATTATACACTAGCCAGAGCAACAGACACCCACCTGTGTAAAACTATGCAAAAGCTAAAACCCCAGAAACCAGATTCCACAATGACGCAAGAGATAAAACAAAAGACACCACCCAATAGAATAAGCAGAAATTTACCCCAAATATCAATTCTCTCAATAAATGTAAATGGCTTGAATTGTCCTTTCAAGAGACATAGGCTGGCTGAATGGATTAAAAAATACAAGCCAAGTATCTGTTCTCTTCAGGAAACACACCTTACACACAAAGACGCATTCAGACTCAAGGTGAAAGGATGGAATACAATTTTCCAGGCTAATGGAAACCAAAAGAAATCCGGAGTAGCCATCCTTATTTCAGATGATATAAACTTTAAAGCAACAAAACTAAAGAAGGACAAAAATGGACACTATATAGTGGTGAAGGGAAAAATCTTACAAGAGGATTTAACAATCCTAAACATTTATGCACCCAACACAGGAGTGCCCAGGTACATAAAGCAAATACTGCTAGATCTAGACAACATAATAAACAGCAATGCCATAATAGCAGGGGACTTCAACACCCCACTGACAGAACTGGACAGATCCTCCAAACAAAAATTAAATAGAGAAACAAAAGACCTAAACAGGACTCTAGAACATTTGGGCCTAAAAGATATCTACAGAACACTCCACCCAAATAACACTGAATATACATTTTTCTCATCAGCTCATGGAACTTTCTCTAAAATTGACCACATCCTAGGCCACAAAACAGATCTAAACAAATTCAAAAAAATAGAAATCATACCGTGTATCTTTTCAGACCACAGTGGAATAAAATTAGAAATCAATTCCAACAGAAACTCTCATCTTCGTCCAAAAACTTGGAAACTAAACAATCTGTTGCTGAAGGACTATTGGGTCAAGGAGGAGATTCAAATGGAAATCAAAAGATTCTTTGAACTAAATGATAATGGGGACACAAGTTATCAAAATCTGTGGGATACAGCAAAAGCAGTCCTGAGAGGAAAACTTATCGCCTTAAATGCCCACATCCAAAAGACAGAAAGGTCACAAATCAGTAAAGTAATGAATCATCTTAAGGAAATGGAAAAGGAAGAGCAAAGCAATCCTAAAGCCAGCAGAAGAAAAGAAATAACCAAGATCAGAGCAGAATTAAATGAAATCGAGAACAAAAGAACAATACAGAAGATTAATAAAACGAAAAGTTGGTTTTTTGAAAAGGTAAACAAAATAGACAGGCCACCTCTGGACAAGTGGCATTACTTTACTATTCTTTTTGCCCACGAAGGTCAGAAACCACTGGAGCTGTGCTGTGAGGAGGAACAGGATGGTAAAGAGTGGATGGAGGCCATCCAGTTATGCAGGCACTCATGCCAGTTATGCAGACATTTTGGTTGAGAAGGAAGTGTTAATGCAGAAGTACACTCATCTAGTTCAGATCGCAGAGACAGAAAAAAATGCAGCTAACCAACTCCGACATCAACTTGAAGATCAAGACACAGAAATTGACAGGCTTAAATCAGAGATTATCGCTCTTAATAAAACCAAAGAATGAATGTGACCTTACCAAAACGGTCAAGAAAATGAGGATGCAGCCATCAAGATTAAAAAGGTTCAGAGCTTCATGCGAGGATGGTTGTGTAGAAGGAAATGGAAGACTGTCGTGCGGGATTATATCTGTTCTCCTCATGCTGAAAGTATGAGGAAGAGAAACCAGACTGTGTTCACCATGATGGAAGCAGAGTCAGAGTATTTTCACCAGCTCTACCTCCTGGTTAGCGGCTTCCTCTGGCCCCTGAGAATGGCTGCCAGCTCCAAGAAGCCCCCCATCAGCCATGACGATGGCAGCAGTATTTTTCTCAACAGTGAAACAATCATGTTTCTTCATGAAATATTTCGTCAGGGACTAAAGGCAAGAATAGTGAACTGGCCTACTTTAATTTTAGCTGGTCTGTTTGATATTTTGCTCCCCATGCTAAACATTTAACAAGAATTTGTGCGTAATCACCAGTACAGCCTCCAAGTACTTGCCAATTGTAAGCAAAACAGAGATTTTGATGAACTCTTAAAACAGTATGAAGCCAACCCTGCCTGTGAGGGGAGGGTGCTGGAAAATGTTCTTGACCTATCCAATGTTTCAGATCCCCAGGTATATCATCACACTGCATGAGCTCCTAGCTCATACACTCCACTAGCATGTGGAGAGGCAAAGTCTGGAGTTTGCTAAATCAAAACTAGAGGAACTGTCCAGAGTAATGCATGATGAAGTCAGCGACACTGAAAACATAAGGAAAAACCTTGCCATAGAAAGGATGATCGTGGAGGGCTGTGACATTTTGCTAGACACCAGACAAACTTTCATCTGCCAAGGGACCATGAAAAACAGCAACACAATCATAGTAAAGCATGAGTGGGGCAGTCAGTTACATTCTGACTTGATTCTCCTCCTCAGTGGACTGGACATTCTCTATAGCTCCAAGGAGAACGGGTCAGCCTGGCCAATCAGAGTGGCAGTACCAAGTGGTGATGATATCCAGGCCAAGGCCCAGGAGAAACTTGCTTTGCTCCAAGCCCTTTGCCATAAGACTGGAAAACAAAGGAAACTCATGCGTTTATCATCCCAGCGTTCTCATCAAATTTGATCAGACCCCAATTAATTTTTGATCAATGGTATTCAGTTGCAAGAAGTAGGACTCAGACGACCATCACAGATTCGGTAATGGTAAGTTATGTTGTATTTATTACTATTTTTTAATTGTGGAATTATTAGTTTCAATAAAAGCAGATATCAGACCTCCATCTTATGAAAATATACATTAACAAGAAAAGTTATATTTGTAACTATAAACGTAATAACACTATTTATTGATTTTTTAATTAATCATGAAAAAATGAAGATGATTAACCTAATTAATGAATTCATGAAATTATTATAATCTTTCTTTTACTATTAGGTTTTCTGACTTCTCTTTTAACAATCAACTTTTTAAATTATATTCTTAAACTCTCCATTCTACTTGCTTGGCACCTTATTTAGATTTATAGTGGTTCTCTTAATGATTTTTCTGTCTCTTAAGCTTGGTCATTTTTTTATTTTTTTTTCATTTACATTACATTCTAATGACCATCCTGAGTGCAATATGGTATTTTAATGATAATACCTAAAGATAAACTACCAAACCACTAATATGGAAACTTAACCTTCACTCAAATTAACCTTAATTAATGTCTATCTTAATTTCATACTAAAGTGGTTTTAAACCCCAAAAATATACCTGTATTTATCTTTATAATTTGATTATATGTAATTTTTAAATTGAAAAAAAATTTTACTCATACATAATTTAACAAATTGGTTATTTAAATATGATCAATAAATAAAATTAAAGCTAAAAAAATTTAATAACCACAAAAAGTCACAGGGGTCAGAAGGAAGAAAACGTTAAACAACCAAAACAAGATATAAAAACAATAATTCAAAAAAAATTACCCTTAATTGCAAGGTTGAATTACACCAATTTCCATACAAGTGAATATGAAAAATCATTCCTTAATACATGACATGACCTTGAAATTAATTTAAAGTATCATTTCAAATAAAGTGATGTAAGTAGGTGAAAGTAAAAGGGTAAAAAAAATGTATACCACTCAAACATCAATTTAAAAAATTAGGAGTAGGTATGTTAATATCAAGTAAAATGGACTTTAGAGCAATAAGGCAAAATAATAACAACAACAAACTAATAAGTTCATCCAGTTTGAGAAGGAAGAATTAAACTTTTTGACTACACCCAACATTACTGTCTATGTAAAAAACCTATGAAGTCTACAAAAACAAAACCCTACTATAAGCAGTGAGTTTAGACAGATTGTAGGATACAAGATCAATATTTTAAAAATCCGTTCTTTTCAATACATTGACAATGAATGATAGAAAATTAAAATTTAAAAATATCATTTCAAAAGCATTGAACATATAAAATCCTTAGTGATAAATCTGGTAAAATAGATGCAAGACCTTTGTAAGCAAAAGTATAAAACCTTGTTGAGAGAAATTAAAGAAAACCTGAATATACTGTGTTCCTGCATCATAAGACTCAATATTATTAAGAATTCAATTTTCCTTAAATTTATTCACAGATTCAATGCAATTCCAATCAAAATACTAGCAGTTTCCTTATGAAACTAAAATTCATAAGGAAATGCAAAATGTCTAGAATATAAAAAACAACTTTGATAAAAAATGAATAATGCTGGAGAATTTACGTTAAGATTTCAAAATACACTATGAAGCTACAGTTTACCAGACAATGTGGTATAGGCATCAAGGTAGATGAATAGAATATAGAGTTCAAAATAGGTCTGTATGTGGATGGTCAATTGAAGTCAACAAAGGCGCATTTCAAGGAAATCTGATGGTGCCATACAAGCAAAACCATGAGTGAATCTCAAAATAATTATGCTGAATAAAAGAAGCCAAGCAAAGAGTATATACTGTATGGTATAAATATAAATAAAAAATTCTTGATAATGCAAACTAATCCACAGTGGCAAAAATATATCCATGATTACCTAGGGATGGGTGGAAGAAGGTTGAGAGGGAGGATTGCAAAGGAGCATGAGAAAAATTTGGGGAGAGTGGGTAGGTTCATTATGTTTATTTTCTTTCTTTGAGAGATGACTTCATGAGTAAAATACGTATGTCAAGTTTATCTAAAACTATACACTTTAAACATGTGGTATTAAGTGTGTGTCAATTGTACCCCAACAGAGCTGTTAAAATTTTGGTAAAGAAATGAATAGACAATCCAAAATGATTTAGACTGGCAAAAAGTCACATATTTGAAATTAGATCTGAGCTGGAAAATTGTATGGACATATACTTTCTGTAGATATATGACATTATGAGAAAATGCTCTGGAGCCAGGTTGTACTTTTGGAAATTACAGAAAGGAAACAGGTCACTTGTTCTTTTTCCCATATATAATCCTGCAAAATGTCCAGACAGGTTGAATATAAAACAAATTTCCCCTATGTTTGGAGATGATGGAGTAGGTTAGGGCTGATTTATAGAAAATTTAAAATCCTAAGGAAAAATTTATTATTTTTGCTTTTCATAAAACATTTAATTTTCACATGTTGTCAAAAGCTTGATATTTACTATGGCAGCATTATTAATCACACTAATGCTCAGAGAAAAAAGTTTGATGTTTGCTTTGAATACCCCAGGGATATTAGGAATGCTGCTCTATTGTCAGCAAACATGTATTTTGTGATTATTTCTTCCTCTAAGGGAAACATTTGCTCACAATCATCTCCTCAGATCCAAACAGATCCAAATAATATTTGTCTTCAATAATAGAAGACTAAGGTTCAGTAGGGTTACTTTTCTTGCTCTGCTTGGTTGGTCTTAAATTGTTACTATTCATCGGTACTCTGAATTCTTAATGCAGAATCAACCCCACTATTTTGCCAGGATCTGAAAGATGCTGGGCTGTTCGTGTTGCATGTTTTTGGTAAATAGGTTCATAATTATTTTAGTGTTCTTGTTGCTATTGTAATTGAGGTTTTCTATATTATTACATCATGTAACTAGTTCTTATTTTTGTATTAATTTCTGAATGTTAATTTGCCTCTCATTAACTTACTGAATTATTTTTATTGTTAATTTTTTTACTGATTCTCTAGGGTTTTCTAGGTATGCTATCATGTCGTATGCAAATAAAGATACTTTTTTTTCTTTTTTTTTCCCAATTGATATGCTTTAGGTGGCTTCTCGTGTCTAATTGCATTGACTAATAATTTCAGTGTAATAATAAATTATGATGGGTTCGTGGGCACGCTTCCCTTGTTCTGTACCTTGGTAGAGAGACCACAAGTGTTTTCCATTAAATAAGGTGCTAGCTATAGAATCAGGGTACATTTGTTTTATTATGTTGAGGAAGTATTCCCCTTTTCCTATTTTATAAAGTGTTTTTATTAGAAGTAATACAAATTTGAGTTTGTCAATGACATCTTCAGCATTTATAGAGATATTTATATTTTTTCTTTTATCCTTAAATTTAGTCCATTAAGTATTACATTATACAATCCTAATATTGAAAAACCTGTGTTTCTGAGATAAATTTCATTTGGTCAGGGCACATTATCTTATTCTGGTGCTGGATTCTGTTTACTAATAGCCTTAATATTCTTAAGTGTTATTGGTTTGTAATAATCTTTTTGTGTACTGCTCTTGTCAGGTAGATGTATCCTGCTATATTTTCTTCATATAAGGAATTGGGAAGTTTTTCCTTATTTGTGTTCTCTGGAACTTTTTTAAAGCATTCGGACGATTTTTGTCTTTGAAGATTTTATAGAATTGCCTTTTGAAACCATCTGGACCTAGTGATTTTCTGTGGATTCACTTTTTGTAATTTTAATCATTAATAGAAATTGATCTATTTAATCTTTCCATCTCTGGTGGGTATAATTTTGATAAACTGTATTTTATTAGGAAACTCACTTAATTAAGTTTCAAAGTTTATGTGTATAAAGATCTCAAAAAAGTTTCTCATGGTTTAATTTAATGGTTAATTTGTCTTTCTCATTTTTGAGTTTGCATATCTCTTATCTTGTTCAATTTAAGCAAAAATTTGTATATTTTCTTAATTTGTTCTAAAAAATTGGGTTTTGATTTTTTAAAATTATGTTTGTTTTTCTACTCCCTACTTTATTAACTTCTCCTTTGTATCATTCCCTTTGGTGCTTTTGTTTCCTGTTTACTTTGTTGATTTGTATCTAGTTTTTAGAGTTGTGTACTTAATTGATTTTCATTTCTGTATTTATTATTGAGGTATTATTTACATGTAGTGAAAGGACAGACAGCAAGTGTGCAGATCAATCATTGTAATCAATGAACACACTCTGTAATGCACACTCCTAGCAAGATATAAAGCATTTCCACCACTCAGAATGTTTCCTCTTGCCCATTGCCAGTCAACAATCCCACTGCCAATGCACTACTGTCTTATTTCTGTAACTGTAGATAAATTTTGCCTGGGTTGATCTTCACATGCATTTCATGGATAAGATTTGCTCTTTGAGATAGTTTCCAGTAATTATACTTTATCTGTGACCTCTTTTGTCAGCATAGTAGTATGCAGTTTCCTTCATGGATGTCAGGAGTGGCATTTGGAAAGAGACTATATATACTTTTTCGTGGGGGGGGCTTTCTTTTATATTTCAGAATTTTATATTTATCTTTTTGCTTTCCTTTTCTTCTTTCCATCCAGTGTCTGAAAGTTTCCTCTACCTTCCTTTAATCCTCTTCTCCCCTGAAGTGTTGCCTTCCTAAGATTGCAGTACTTGAGTTTTTTGTGCTTTTTAGTTAAGTCTAGTTTCTTTCCTATAATCAGTGATCTTGTCTACCAGGACTATGTTTTTCATCATTTTTGCCCTTAAGATGGACCTTTTAATTCTGGGGGTATTTAGACTCAATTCCTTTGCTTAGAACCAGTGTTGTTTTTCTACTTACAGGAAATTTGAACATGATAATGTTCTCTGTCGCCAAGGTGCAGAATGAAGATGCAGTGGTCATGTGGTTTTATTTATTCTTCTAGTTTATCTAAGTAGGTTTTTGGGAGATGTATGGAAAGATAACTGTTAAGGCAGGTGACATCACTTGAGCTACCCCAAAGTTTTAAAGTATTTTAAAGTTTAAAATACTTTAAACTGCCATTTCAAAAAAATAGCATAGCCAAATATTCAAATCATATATGGTGAGATTTTCAACATGCTTAGATGTCAGGGGTTGCATACATTTAGATATTATGACATGTTCACCAAAAAAGAGTAGAATTAGAAAGACTCATAATACTAAGTGTCGGCAAGGATCTGGAGTTACTGGAGAATTGATAGTGGCAGTATTGCATGACCAACCATATCAGAAAAGCTTTACTTTCTAAAGCTATTTTAGCAAAAGCTACTAACTTACTTGAAAACCCAGGAGGTATATACGCAGGGGTGGATAAATACCCATGAGAAATGAGGACATGTATATCAACCAAAAGATAGGTAAAAGAATATTCATAGAAACTTTAATCACAATAGCTCTACTGAACACATCCCTAAATGTCCATCCAACAAGAGAATAAAATGTGCTATATTCATACAGTGGAGACTATACAAACACGCCACAACATGGATAACTGTTATAGACAATTTTTTGAATGGTATAAGATAAATACAGAAAAGTACATACTATATGATTCCATTTCTATGAAGTTCAAAAAAGGAAAAACTAACCAACTATACAAGCCAAAATACTGGCTACTTCTTGAGTGTGGCTATTGACTGGGGAGGAGCATGAAGAAACCCTATGGTGTGATGTTAATGTTCTATATCATTATCTGGAAAGTCACTTAATAGGTATAAACATCATCAACAATTCAAAGAACTGTAATCTTAGTGTATTTTGTGTGAATACATATATAAAAATTCACTGGGGTGGAGTAGAAGAATGTCTTGAAATGTGCTTGGAGTAAAAGATAACATCCCTACAATCCCCATGGACTCAATGCAGACACACAAAAATGATATTAAAATCACCTCTATAGTATTATTCTCATTCATTTGCATGGTATATGCTTACTTCAGTGGGAAAAGGAAAAGAAAGAATGTCAGTTAATGCACTAGGGCAGGGGTGAGGAACCTTAAGTGGTCTTCTAGGTCCTTAACTGCAGCCTTTTGACTGAATCCAAATTTTGTAGAACAAATCCTTTTATTTTTATTAATACATTTTTTCATCTTTTATATTTTTATTTTATTTTTTAAATGAACATATTTAAAATACCAAAGAATAAAATAAGTTTCAACAAAAAAATCCTTCCAGACTGACTGGCATAATTAGAACATTAGTAAGCCATAAGGGCTAAATTGATGGCTGCTACGCTTATGATTTGGTTCTAACTTCCCCCACCTGACTGGCACCACTACCGCAAGAGGCTGGTAGGCGAAAGTTATGGGTGTCGAGTACACTAGTCTGTTGTCAGCTTTTCACAACAGTGCGCTGTGTTTCTATTTGAAGTAGAATTTGTGCATAGTTGCCCAGCTCCACAGTATGTTTTAATTCTGTCTGCTTAACAGCCCATCATGTCAAAGAAGACCAAGAGAACGCTGAATGAAGAAAACAGATTTTTTAATGAGGATTGAGAATTGCGATACTATATTGTTTCTGCTAAAGATAAGATGATTTGCTTGCTTTGTGATACTGCAATATCAACATTAAAGAAATTCAATGCTCATCAGCACTATGACACTTATAAGGACCACAAATATTTTAAACTAGAGGGAGAGGCACAAAAGGTTGTATTGCAGAAATTAAAAGATGAAAAGCAAAAGCAAAGACAGTTCTTTCAAACATTAATAAGACTTGGAAATAATGCCGCTGAAACAATTTACAAAGTAGCTTATATACTTGGGGGGGGTTTCAGGGGAAGGGAAGCCATTCAGTGATGTAGAAATTGTGAAAGAATGCATTGTCAAAGTTGTAGGATGCTTAGACCCAAATAATGTTTCAAAGTACAAACAACTGCCTCTTTCAAGGAGAACCATAACTGATCAGCAGCACAAATTGCCTTCAACTTAACCAAACAACTTCATGCAATACTTCAAAAGGAAAATATATATTATTCAATTGCTTTGGATGAATCAACTGATAACTACTGACTACTTCTTTTGGGTCATAACAGAAGATTTTCTTTGCTACAAAGACTTACTCACTTTGGGCACTCTTGTGAACAGAACACAAGGAATAGATATCTTCAACAACTTTCAAGATAAATGTTGTAAGGTTGTACTGAATTTGGTAAATTTAATGAGGGTATGTACAGACAGTGCACCTTCTATGACAGGAAAACATGAAGGGTTTATTGCACAAATTAAAAAAAATATTAACAGATCCAGATGCTCTCATTTCTTTTCATTGTATCCTGCATCAGCAAAATCACCATACTAAAGCTGCTATATTAAGTGGCACTTTGCAACAAGTTATAAGTATTGTTAACTATATTCATGCAAATGCAACATGGCATCTTCAGTTTTGTAACATGCTAAATTCGAACGATGAGGTAATCAGTGTGGATTTGGTGTATCATTCTAAAGTGTGTTAGCTATTGCAGGAACAGGTATTAGCCAAAATTTTATCTCTGAGAGAAGAGATAGTTAAATTTTAAGAAGAACAGAATCAGCAATGTGAATTATTGGAAGAAGATTTCCATAGGAATGCAGCATTTTTGTGTGATATCATGTCAAATCAAAATGACTTGGATATTTTTTTGCAAAGTAAAACTAAGTCTATATATGATATGTGGCAAAAAATCCAAGCATTCAAGATACTTCTTCAAAAGAAAATTTCAGATGAACATTTCCCCAGTTAGCAAAGATCATTGATGAGCAGGATGATATATGCCAATCATTTGAAGCATATGCAGCTGTTATAGACCTGTTAATTGGAGAATACAATGAAAGGTTCACTGACTTTGAGAATCATGACATCACACTCAAATTAGCATTTCAGGCTCACCTAATTGATATCACCAAGGTACCTAAAGAACTAAAGATGGAAATGATTGAACTCTCAGTAGATGACATTTAAAGTCATTGTTTGATGCTAAGAAAGATCCAATTGAAATACGGAAAAATGCAGTAGAATACCCACGCCTTCGGCAACATGCCCCAAAACTGCTTTCTTGCTTTTCAACCACTTATTGCTGTGAATCTACATTCTCCTACCTAACCCAAATCAAGACACCCTTAAGGTCATAAATGACTCATACTTATCTAGAGGATCAGCTAAAACTGTGGACCTCCATGCTGCAAACAAATAGTCAAATGCTTTCCAACAAAAAGCAGACACAAAAAAGTCATTAAAAGATCAGTTAACTTTAAAATTAAGAAATAGTTTTCATTTTTTAAATTATTAAGTACATAGTAGTTAGATTTTTACAAAATAATGTACATTTTTAAGTACATCTAATTGAAGTTACTTCAATGCGGCCTTATTTGATTACAGCTAAATTAGTGCGGACTTCCAACATGAAAAGGTACCCTACCTCTGCACTAGGGATTTTCCATCTTAGTATATCATATATGTGAGGTACATTTGTCATGCCTGGCTTCTTAACTTACTATGTACTTTGAGTATACTCACTGTCAGTAAATTTTATTTTCTAAAATTGTATTTAATGGCCATTTTTTATTCAACTGTATATCTGTACCATATTTATCCTATTGTTTATCTGTACCACATTTAAACATATCTTTGGAGAGCATTTAATTCAATTCATCATTTTCCTATTATCAATAGCACTGCAATAAATATCATTATAGCTCTACCTTTGAAAATGTCACTTTTATTTCTTAAGTATACATGCCTAGAAATTCAATAACTTGGTACAAGTTCATATAGAATTATTTGATGTATATTATTTAGTATGTGTTATAAAACTATCTTACCAAAATTAATATAGGTATTTCCATATATTATAACTCTTATTTACCTCATATTCAAGATTTATTAAAATATTTATTATTTAGGTAAATATGCATATAACTGTTGTTTTATTGAATTTTTATTTCTAACAGAGTTGGACAAGTGCTAATTTGTATGTGATATATATGTGTGTGTACTAATGAATGTTGTTTCAGCATAAGAAAGGTCATCACTTTTCATAAGATTTACATAGAATTTCTTAATCACAATTTTAATTTTGAATCTTCAGTATTTCTTGATTCTATTTTTCTTCAGCATAATTTTGTCATTTTTTTCTCTCTGAATTGACTGGAATCTGTTTTTCTAAATTCTATGATACATGTAGGGAGAATGAGACACCTGTCTTCCTAGCTGATATTTCCTTCTGTGTGGAGGAGCATCTATTACTCTAATACTAACACCCTTACTCACTCCCCTTAGGAAGCGGGGATGACTTATCTGATTGATGAGTTTTAAGGAGAAACTGTTCCCTTCTCTTTTGTTGTGATTTTGAGAGTTAGCATACTTTCAAAAGGACATATCTATGATTGTCGTTGCCCAAGCCCTTCTACTGCTACTGATAAAGACCACTACTTATAGGGATCCAGCACTGTCTGTGATTCAAGTGACAGCTTTGCCTAATTCTAGAGCTTGGTATTAAGACATTACCTTGCCCCAAAATACACTTTGCCTATAATAATGATGTAAAATATATATTTTTCTCTCCACTTAATAACTCATTTATTTTCTCAATTTGTACAGAATAAAGACTATTTATTTTACCTCCTCAAACAACTTATAGCTGGTGCATTGAACGAGGATTGTAAAAAAGTTAACAAGAAAAGTAGATTTAGGTGCAAAAGTACACCTAAAAGTTTTGGGCTTTGATAGCAAGAGGGGATTGTGACCTAAGTGGCCTGCACTGACACACTTTGTAATATTGTAATAGTTTATAGTTTGTGTACAACTTTAACTATAGATATCCCAGCTTCTATAACTTCTGTCTAGAAGTTAGAGGTCCTAACTTCTGATAATGTGGGATTTTAACCTCCACAGGTATGTATAAAGCAGGATCATTCACAGGTGAGTGATAACTTCAGATGAGGGCACATTCATTTCTCCAGAGATCACACTGCTAGTACCAGGCCTTAAGCAAAGATGAATGCCTCAGCAAAGGTGAAGTCCTTTGAAAAATGTGAGCTATGTGAGTCTCCACAAAGCCGTGAGTCCTATGGTCCTCAGCAAATGTAGGTTCGGTAGGTTGAGCCAACCTTAGCAATGGCACAAGCCACTCAAAAATCAGCAAATATTGCTGCAGTTTAAACTTGAACATATAAAGGAAGCTTTTTTTTCAGCAGATATGCATTCATTATAACAGAGGATTTTACTCACATGTCTAGTTATACAATGGAGGTATGGTAATCATTTGTATTCCACTCTGTTGCGAATATCCAGTCAATGGGTTTTCCCACCTGAATGTGCTAATTTCCTGATTTTGTAATTAAATTTGGAGTTACATAACCGACCATGGCTAAAATCGACATTCAACCTGAGTTTATCCTTGAAGGGTAATATATTTCATATAACCAAATTAAAATGGGAGGTCTTTCAATAAAAAGAAGAATTATTATTAAGTCAGAATAGAAACAGCCAATTGAATATGAAACTGAAAACAAAATAATAATAACACAGTTTAAAAATCTGGACTTGAAACACTCTGTTTCTAAGATTCAAGTCTGCTTAGGAAATTGATTTATAAAAGGTTACTTCAGGTTTATAATCCTAACAGGAACAGCAGAAAAATAAAAATTAAAAAGCAAAATAAATTAATTAAACTGGAATAAGAGAAGAGGACATATCAGAAATGTATGTGATAGAAAACAATAATTTGAAGGCCAGGAGCCTGGATCCAGAAAGCTGTTCATTGTAATGTTAAAGCTGCTGAAAAGGAGTAAATAGAATGTGCACCCCTCAAACACTGAATGATCTTAAGGAATGGGAGGGCTTGAGAAGATACAGGTACTATCTGGATGCTGAGAAAACATACAAGAAATATACAGGCAAGGCATACAAAACAGAATACACATGAATAGGAAGATGGGCAAGGCAATGGTAAAAGTCCAGAACCTGGTTACACAAACTGATGGGGATATATATTCTGGGTGGGGTTATCAAAAGAAGGGAGCTCAAGGTAGATTAGCTTTGTTAGAACAGTGGGATTTTGGTAGATGCAGAATCTACTGATTTTATATTTCTCAATTGGAATGACTCCCTAAGATAAAATCTAGAGCATTTTGTTATAAAAACTATACTGGCAAAATCAAAAAAAAACTAAAGGGAAAAAGGCAACTAATTTCAATAAACACTACTGATTTAACACGTGATACAGAGTGAAGAGAACCAACCTTAGATGGAAGTTTAAATGCGAGAAATTCAACAGAACGTTCCTTGGAGGAAGAGGAAACAGCAGAAGGATGCAAAACAGTAGAGAAATATTTCAGTACTACCTCACCCACACCCCCCAAAATAGAGGCAACATTACTTGAGGCCTGAGACCTGTGAAAACCCAGGGAAAAACACTGTGTACAGAACTCATGGTACTTATTTGTACTACAAGGCCACATGCTCAGAAACATCAACCACAGCTTAATGTGGAGATTATACCTTTCCTGTGAGGAAGGTTTTACATACCTAGGCAACTCCATTGCAACACCCAGTGAAAACCCCAACCATGACACAGTCCTGAAAACACATGTTCAGTGGTCCCTTAGTGTAGAACTGCAAGGTTAAAATACATGCATACATACAAAAGAAACTCGTGAAGATTAGCAAGGAAATGGAAATAAAGATATTTTGAATATTCTGAATAGAAAAAAATAGTAAAAGCATTTTGAGTAAGACCTGCTGACTCGAATTGCTATTCTTGCTCTGTTAACTGGTTTTTCCTTCTTTTTTCTTTTTCTTTTTCCATGGCATTTCTCTTATTCCTCAAGAATTAATAGATATCTGGGATCAGGCTAATATATCTCTTAGCATTCATATCAGTGGACAACTCAGTACCTCCCAAAAGCAGATGTTCAATAATAAAACACAGAATCTTAGGAAGAGAAGACTAATGAACATTAGAGAAGATCAGAATTCTCATTATTTTTCTATCACAGTAAGAAAAAAATAAAACTATCTAAACCTCAGTTTTTCTGTCAAAAGATAAGAACACTAATTCCTGATTTACAAAATTCTTTTTCATTTCATGGAGAAGATTGGATCAATTGTGGATGGGAAAGTATTTTTAAAAATCTAGATATTATGTATACTACAATAGAATAACAAGAAAAATGAACACAAAGAACATATTTTCATTGGAATCATTCATTTCTCCCATCTATAAATCTCCAAAATCAAGACTCATCTCCCCAGCAAGACCTTCCTCAATGCTTTCTTCACATCCTTGTTCCTCAGACTGTATATTAAAGGGTTCAGCATGGGGATCACTGTGGTGTAGAACACGGAGGACACCTTTTCCCGGTCCAGGGAATTATTTGAACGGGGCTTGAAATATATGAAGGTGATAGACCCATAGAAGATCCCCACAGCCACGAGATGAGAGCTGCAAGTTCCAAAAGCTTTGGACCGGCCCTCTGAGGACCGAGTGTGAAGGATGCTGTGGAAAGATGAAGGCATAGGAGACGGCAACAGCCAGGGTAGGCACCAAAGTGTTAAAACCCGCAATGACAAAAAGGAGAAGCTCATTGAGGTGCGTATTGGAACAGGAGAGATTGAGGAGGGGAAGGACATCACAGAAGTAATGACTCGATGATGTGGGATTTGCAGAAAGACAGTTTCATCATGGCACTCGTATGAGCCAAGGCAGAGAGAAAGCCCAGGATGAAGGCAGCCAGCACCAGCAGTGAGCAGACCCGAGAAGACATGACCACGTTATAAAGCAGTGGGCTACAGATGGCAACATAGCGATCATACGCCATGGCAGTCAGGAGGTAACCCTCAGCCACCCCAAAGACCACAAACAAAAAGAGCTGGGCCATGCACTCAGAATAAAGGATCGTGTTCTCCTTGCCTAGGAAGTTCACTAGCATTTTGGGGGTGATGACAGTGGAATAGCAGAGATCAATGAATGACAAACTGCTGAGGAAATAGTACGTGGGGGTATGAAGCAGAGGGCTGTCTGCAATCAGGAGGATCATGCCCAGGTTCCCCACCACAGTCACCACATAGATTCCCAGGAACAGGAGGAAGAGGGGCAGCTGGAGCTCTGGCTGCTGTGTTAAACCCATTAAGACAAACTCGGCTGCTGCAGAATGATTTCCCGTGGCCATTTCTCTTCTGAGATTTCCGTGGAAATGGAAAGTAAGAATTACATTAACACGGACTTTCACTCCTCTTCCAAACAAAACCAAACCTGCATAAGGGAGGTTGACAATAGCCGAAAGACTGAGTCATAGTTTTCATTGTCCCTGTTCCTGATATTTCTGTCCTATCTTCCTTAAGCTTCCTTGGCCTCCTCCAAGTTGATCCAGAATTCAGAGCACAAAAAAGTGCTCCCTGACTGACCTAGAAACATTTACCTTCTGAATTTTGCAGCAAAACCAAATATTTGCTTTATGGGAAGAATTACTGATGGCCATAGTTGAGAGTTAAACAGTAGAAGAAATGGATGGAAGATTTTAATCACTTTTTCAATTTCCCTAGTTTTCTCCTACCCTAAGCCCTGCAGGCATCTCCCCCAACATCTGCAAACAAGGAGAGAACAAATTTGGAATGAAATGTTAGAAGGCAGTTTAAAAAACACTTCAAGGAAAGGACAAACTGGATGATGTGAACAAAGGGTGTGGGGCCCTGGTAGGGACAACCTGGGGGGCTGGGATTGCCCCGAAGGGGTTAAAATAGGAATAGCAGAGACCCAACACAAATGTCTTTGTCTCATAATTTTACCTAAAGCTGATGGCAGTTTAGAGAAAATATAGGGAAAAAAGAGCCCTGTTTAACAAAATAAAATGTACAAAATTATTAAAGAAAACTTTCCCATGCACCTTAAAGGGGGCACACGAGTCACTGTGTTTATAGCATTTCACAGCAAGTTCAAGATGTTTTGAAGAAAAGGAACAAAACAAAACAAATAGGTGTGCTTTCATTTTAAAGTATTTCCATATACCTCTCTTGAATGTTCATAGTGAACATTTGTGCATTAAAGGCTGTAAATGGTCCAGCAAAAAGAAATCTGTTCACCTTCGGGAACTTAGCACTTCCCACATCTATTTGATAACAAAAATGTTGAATGAGTTAAACAAGGTGAACTTGTAGTCTACTTAGCAAACCAATGGGAAGGTTTTGGTGTCAAAGTAAGCTTATTTTAAGGGCTGATTTTAGTGCAGGTCAGTTTACAACATTAGGCAAGTCATATAATATAAACCTCAGTGTTCTAATCTGTGAAGTGGGAATGATAATACTTCTTGCCAAAGATTATTATGATCAACCAAAATATTGAATGTAAATATTCATTATTTAAAAACACTAATCAAAATGTAATGAGGTAGATATTTTTAAATGTGATTAGATATAGAAAGTCACATAATTTGGGGGATGGAAATATACTATCTTCGTATGAAGACAGACAGACACATGTGTTGCTTCTTCAGCCTAGATCCTTTATGTTGGTATGAATGATGAAAATATTTTAAACATTTGGGGCTGGTTAGATTTTTAAACATTTGTGTCCCTAGATTTGAAAATTTTGAGAAGAGTTGGAAG
The DNA here is from genome assembly GCA_023783475.1 of Daubentonia madagascariensis. Lineage (NCBI taxonomy): Eukaryota > Metazoa > Chordata > Mammalia > Primates > Daubentoniidae > Daubentonia > Daubentonia madagascariensis. Next base: position 179,943 of record JAKFHU010001323.1, read on the forward strand.
TGTTCAGCCTTTTTTGGAGAATTTGAGGCATTGAAGGCTCTTTATACCAAAGGGGCAAGTGCTTCTGAGGCCAGGAGGAAACAGGGCTATGCAGGCTGAATAGACCCTTGATCTATCTCCTAGTGGTCTGAGAACATTCCTTCAAGATAGATGAGAAGGTAGGAATTCATGTTTCATATTCTATCTAAAAATGAATACTCTACTTGGGATTGTATCTGCCCTTGTATCTTTACCTCTTAGAAACTTGTATGTGTAGGCTGGTGTACAAGAAGACAAATAACAGTAACGAATACAGAAGCCAGAAGCACTTCAGGAAAGAAAACTCTTCAGAGTAATAGGGAAACCCCAGTGAGGCTCATTATACTGGAGCTGGTTGAATCTAAACTGGGAAACATTCCTGCAGATTGTGTGACCTAAGTTATAAAGAAGTGACAAGGCAAGATTAACAGAAGAGGAGAAAGGAGGACATAACCAGGTGGAGAGACTAGTGGGGCAAATGCTTCTAGGTAAAGCAAAAATGTTGCACATTGATTAGCACTGTCACTAATCACCAACTGTGCTTCCACTGGATATGATACAATTGCCATAAATGAACACGGACACTCACCTTGATCCTGCACAGAGATTGAAGTTCTTAGGAATTGCTTGCTTTGCTCATGTCACAGATCCCTGTTATAGCCAACAAAGAGCAAAATCTCTCCTACTGCCTAAAACACATGTTTATACATCAAGCACTGAATTATTTGGTTGGCTAAAAGTAAAACATCAAACTTCATCTGATTGTACAAACTTTCAGGACCTTGAAGCAGATCATGATATCTAGCTTCCCCAATCTTGAAAGCAAGAGGGTGGCATGATATGCAGCTTTTATCTGAGGTTTAGGGAGCTTAGGGATCTCATTAGAAATACAAAACACACACATGCACACTCACGTCCCCCAAGACCTATTGAGCCCAGAGATTACTGGTGTGCTCAGAATTCAATAACCCTCTGCAAAAATATACCAGCTCTGGGCTCCCTATTGCTGTCTATCCTAAGACTGGTGAAGGTCCCAAAAGAAGTTTCTTATTTTATTATTTTTTTATGTTACCAATACAGATTCTGTAACACAGAGAATTTAGACCAATGATTCCCAAGATTGAGTCTGTCTGAAGTCAATTGCTGATTCTGGATCAAGATTTCATCAGTCAGTTTTTTTAAAAAAGGGTGGGAGGAACAAGAAAAATGTAAATTTTTTCCTCAAACTAAATGTAAAGACTGTCTTTTCTGAAGTTATCATTTATACTTTTTAAAATTTGGGGGATTCAAAATATTCTTTCATTTTATGATATGGTTTGACAGTAAATAATATGTTATCTTTTCAGTTGCTTACTTATTTATTTGTGTATGTGTTTGAATGCCTTTACTTGGAAAAACTAGATTTTTGGCAACCCTATGGTGGTCTCACTGAATTGTATTGCCCTAGGAAATCCAAAAATTTTGAGAAGTGTCGAGTGGTTAACATAGAAGAATGCCTATTGTCCTTCTGTGAAAGGGCTCAGGTTAGACATCTTCTAGGACCCTGAGAAAAAATTTCAAAAGCAGTGCAGATATTTAAGGAATGGTTTATAAAGAGTGGACAGGATTCCTGCCCTTTTCCTCCACATCAGGGGAAAGTCGATCCTTGGTTAACTGTATGCTGTACTTTATCAAATAGAAGAGAATGAAAACATGGAGAATGTGCAGGATATGCGGAGACGGGGGCATTTTCAGCCATTCTCTCCGCAATTTGCTCATCTGTTTTCTTCCATCTCTGGCCACCCTTGAAGGAGGAGGATTGCCCATTGCTGAGAGGCTGCCCATAGTGCTCTGCTTTACAGAGAGCAGAGTTATTTTCCCGGAAGATCAGCAAGCACACGTGGTGTTCTCTCTCACCTGCTTTCCCGGTCTGGGTTGAGCAAACAACACATAACCTGATTCTCCAAGTTCTCCTCTGCCTATTTCCCTAAAGCACACAGCTTAGCGAGAATCAGACAGGATAGTTCATTTGGATAGTTCACACCACATTTCTTAGAGGTCTTAAGAAATAGCATGTACTATTTCTTAGTGTGGTAAGAAAATTCAACTATTCTCCAATATTTTCATATTATTCCATTATTTCAGACAGACTCACAGATTTATTTGCACCATGTGCTAAGGAACCTGCCAAACCAGATGCAACAAAACAGAAACAAACAACTCTCACTTCTGTGTGTCCAGTCCTCCTTTTCATTCACTTCTTGGTAGTGGCGCACTGTACTGGGGAGACGGATCATTACCAATTACCAATTGGGTGGTGAGTAACAGTGGTGCTTGTTTTTCCATTCTGTGATACTTTACTTTGAAAAATGGGCAGATTTAAAGACTTTAGCATCTGCGCCTTGAGAGGCTAGTATTCAGGTATATTAATTTCACTACATTCTCATGTGTATGAACCTAAGTTCTATTTTATTAGCCACTTGTCTGTCCTTCGCTGCTCTCTGCCATTGCTGTGTCTACCATACCCCATCCCAGCCACAAATACGGAAGACCTTTTGTCAGAGGAGTGTGTGCTCAGCTCTACTTCTTCCTTGTTTTCCCTTTTTCAGAGATCACTACTGTCTGCAACGTCATCAGTAAACCTTGCTATACAAGGTACTGCATCTTGTCAAGTATGCTCCAGCTGGTGATAAAAGATGTATTTTGTACTCATCTTTGGTGCTATAATTCACACAAACTTCATATATAGACAGTTCTGCAGAGTCAACATTACTAACCCATTACTTCTGTGATTGTTTTTCCCTAGTGGCATCTTCTGCTCCAGTATTATGTTAATAAGTTATGATTCCATATTTCTGCACTTGAAGTTCTTATCATAACTTCACCAAACTAATTCTAATCCTTGTCATTACTGGCATATATCCACATTTAATCCACTGATAGCAGATTATTTATTTTTTATTTATCCAAGTGATATTTCTTTTTTTTATTTTAGAATATTATGGGGGTATGAACACTTTGGTTACATACATTGCCTATGCACTGCCCCAGTCAGAATACAATCATGAACATCCCCCAAACAGCGCCCCTGCACCATTAGAGTGAGTTTTCCCATCCCTAAACCCCCTCGCACCTGCCCGACCCCTGATGAATATTATTTCCATGTGTGCACATAAATATTGATCAGTTTTACCCAAATTTTATGGTGAGTAACAGGTGCTTGTTTTCCATTCTTGTGATACTTTGCTTGAAGAATGGGGAGATTTAAAAACTTTAGCATCTGTCGCTCTGAGAGGCTATTATTCAGGTACCTAGGGAGGTACACAAAAAGACAAATATCCCATTAAATTATCAGCAGAGATGGTTTGAATATTCTGATAAAAATATTTTTACTGCAACCTTAGCTCATGACAAAAAAAAATTTGTTTTTCCTTCTTAATTATTTTTGGCTTAATCAGAAATATTGCCCACAACACTGTTAAACCAATACCTATTCTTAAAATTTACTTTAAAAAATAGGAAGAGATTTCATATTATATATATGGAGATAAAATATTAGAAAATGTTAATATGATTGAGGCATTTTAAGACTCTGGATTTTACATCCCAAAATAATCTTCATTGAGAAGTAGAATATGAGAGGAAATAAGAAAATATACAGTCAGAGAGATGGAAAAGACATAGAGAACTCTGGAAAATGTTTTAATGTTTGAGATTTGGTAATTTTAAAAATGTTAAGTAAACTAGGTAGAGGATAAATGTAGTTCCTCTATCAAAGATTAAATTTCTTTCTCTTTGAAGTTTTATTAAGTCTGAAGCTTGGATAAAAAGTATTTAGTCCACTTCTACAACTTCATGAGAATCCCAGGGGAGTGAGTGATCAAGTGAAGAGGTTTTGCCTATAGTTTACAAGATGAAAGAAAACTGTGAAGAAAATTTCCTTGGATTTCAATTACTCAGAGGAGACTCAACTTGTAGGAACAAATCCTTTTTAATTAAACTCCAGGGTTTCTTTTCCCAAAGCAAAAAGTAATCAGTTTGCAGCCTACCAAGCAAAACAAAGTGATGCAATGGAAAAGACAGAAATTGGAATCAAGCTGACCTAGATTTGAATTCAGTTCTGCCACTTACAAAGCATGTGGCCCTGGGGAATTTATTTAAACTCACTGAGGAAAAAAATTTCATTAGTAAACTTAGGATAATGGTGCCACATTATAGATAATGCTGAAAGATTAATACAAATATATACAAAGCAATAGCACAGGATATAACATTAAAAAGTGCTCAAAAAAAAGAAGTTTATACGGTTTAGAATTTCCAGCGTGTAGAGTTTGCTTACATTTCATCCTGAGGAAATGTTGGTCACCGAAATTTTTCTGAGAAATGAGGGTCTAAGAGGAATTGATGGCGATAAGTCGTAACTAAATTACATTGGCAGGGAAAGTATAACATAAATCGTATTTTTGACCTGACAATCTAGGTTATGATAATATAATAAATGGTAGCGATGCCAGAACATATGCCGTATACCCAAGGTGTATAATCAGGGTCATCAGCTCCTGCTGTTGTGACTTTAAATAAAGATTACACAATGAACTCAACAAAAGCCTCAATACCATTAAATTCAACAAAATCTTATTTAAAAATATGACTACCAGCTAAAGGCCCCAAGGGTGAAAGTGATTAAGTAATTAGCTTTGATTTACAGGAACTTGTAAAGTGGAAGAGAAGAGAAGGGAAATAAGAGAGGTTAAGGGAAAGGGGGGGAGGAGGCAAGACAGGATAGTGGAAAGGAAGAAAAGGGAAGGAAGAGAAAGGACCAGAAGGTGAAAGGATCAGGAAGCCTCGATGTTGCCAATGAACACAGGGATCAGTTTGGTCACACCCCTAGCTAGTATCTGATTCTTCTCAGAAATATCCCAGACAGAATGGTTTAGTCTCTACTTAAATCCCTATTGCTGGATAGTTCACAAATTCCTAAGATGGCTAATTATTTTTGGACAGTTCCGATTTTTGGAAGAGTCTTCCTTAATTGAGAAAAAGTGTTCCTTTCTGTAACTTTTTCCCATTCAACAAAAACTACTATGGCAAAAATGACTACAACTTCAATAACTAACCTCTAGCCTTTCTACGTATAATCCATGAATAACTATCCCCCAGTATCTCCAATCAATCTCTATCCTCTTATCTGGCTTTATTTTCTCTCTAAAACATTTTATATCCTGAGGTTGTATTGTGTATGTGTCTGCCTGTTAATTTCCTTTCTTTGAAACTAAAACCTAAATCTAACGAAGGCAAGAACTTTGCATTTTTGTCCATCTCTTTATCGCCAGTACAAGGAATACTATCAGGCAATTACTGGACATTCAACAAGTATTTGTAAGATGAATGATCAAGAGAGTGAGCTAATCAATGAATATGTGATTTCAATTCCCTTTAGCATGGCCACACTCCTCAGAATATACTCCAAAATGCCAATGGCCCCTTGTAGAGTGATATCCACTAAATAAAAAGAAAAGAAAGATCATTGGTGTCATTAAAATGATTACTCTAACACAAAATTACTACAGTGCAAATGATGACTTGGACATTTCTCATTGTAAATACTAAAATGTAGCTAATGGAGACAAGGTAACATTAATTTTTAGGTAGCTATGCTTTTTATTTATATTGACTCTATTGTCATCAAAAAACTCTTAATTCTCTGTAGCCAATCAATGTCTTTCCCACACTCTTCATTTTTGTATAAGTATAGAATCTTATTTATCCATGTATATCTTAATATCATTAAATGTGGCTGGCATTCTAGGAGTCCTTGTGAATCATGATTCTATCATCCATTAAATCAACTGTTTTCACAACTTCACATCATCCAAAAATCTGATTAAAACTTCTTTGATATTCTCATTCCAATCATTGGCAAAAAGAAATACTAAATCATACAGCTTGCTTCCTAGCTACCTCATGCACATATCTCTAATAGAGAGCTCTGTAGTTAGTAGTAAAGTGATCTGAAGGTTATGCGCTGATGCCTGGGATGATGTCCCAGCATGGAGAACCACCAGTGAGACAGTGTTTCTGTTTTCTGAGAGGATTGGATTCCTGCACCAAAGGGAAAGGGTAGATGTAGGCAAAAACACAGGATATTCAACAACCGGGATTCTTACAGGGGGTAAGAAACAGCTACAGAATTCCAAGAGAAAAGAAACAGCATTGGTATCATTAAAATGATTATTCTAATACAAAATGAAAACTGAATTCAATTTCCAGATGGGAGTCATGCTCTACTAGACTTTGTGCTGGATAGTCAGCCTAAGTGATGGTCTCTGAAGAGAGGCAATGGGCAACTTCAGGGTAGTTACTAGTGATCTTTATCTTCACTGAATGTGTATAAGTTCTTGATAAGACTAGCCTATGTCTTTGACATTTTTTACCCTAACCCAGAGCCTAAAAGTAGTTCTCCCTCTCTCTCTCTCTCTCTCTCTCTCTCTCTCTCTCTCTTGTCTCTTTCTGGCACACACACATGGACACACACACACATACACCTCCATCTCAATATCCTCAATATCTTATACAGGTTTGGGGACTGAAAAACAACTCCTCCTCTCAAAAAGTTTAAAGACATTTTTTTTGCTACCCTCCAAGAATTTTGATTTTCCAATTAACATCATCCCTTCTCAAATACAACCCTTAACTCACTCTCTAGTTCTCATATCAAGCATTTTCAAAATTAACATATGCAGAATATTCTTTTTTATGTCCATTTGCCCTCCCTCTTCTGTCAACACCTGTTTCTCTAGTACATTCCCAAAGATTGTATTGAACATTAGAAAATTATATTGTCTTATAATCTCCAAAAATGTCTCATTCTCAAGTATAAAATGTGTAAATAATCATGAATTTTCACTCCGTAAGAGAGAAAGAAAATTACAAAGAACCCACGACAACTTTTCATCTGGCTCATGTTTTCTTGCTCCCTATGAGGTCCCACTTTGTCAGGATGTCCACCTTCCCCCAACCTCCTTCCTCAGTGCATTCTTCACATCCTTATTCCTCAGGCTGTAGATCAGGGGATTCAGCATGGGGATCACTGTAGTGCAGAACACAGAGGACACCTTCTCCTGTTCCATAGTATTGCTGGAAGGGGGCTTGAAATACATGGATGTTACAGACCCAAGAAAGATGCCCACAGCCATGAGACGGGAGCTACAAGTGCTGAATGCTTTGGACCATCCCTCAGTGGAGCGAATATGGAGGATACTAGAGAGGATGAAAGCATAAGAGATGACCACAGCCAGCGTAGGTGCTAAGGTATTAACTCCTCCAATAATAAACAGCAGGATCTCATTGACATGGGTGCTGGAGCAAGACAAAGTCAACAAGGGGACAATATCACAAAAATAATGACTGACAATATGAGCCCCACAGACATGTGGGTAATATGGACTGTGGCCCCAAACAAACCCAGTGAATATACCACAGCCATCATTATGGAACACACCCTATGGGACATGACAATAGTATAAAGCAGTGGGCTACAGACAGCAACATAACGGTCATATGCCATGGCCGTAAGAAGGTAGCCTTCTGCAATTACAAAAATAAGGAAGAAATAAAGCTGAGTCATGCACTCCTGAAAGGAGATAATGTTCTTCTCTGACACAAAGTTCACCAGCATCTTAGGGGTAATGACAGAGGAGTAGCAGAGATCAATGAAGGACAAATGACTGAGAAAATAATACATTGGAGAGTGAAGTTGAGAACTGATAGCAATTAAGAGGATCATGTCCAGGTTCCCCATCACTGTGACCACACATATTCCAAGGAACAGGAGGAAGAGTGGCAACTGAAGCTCTGATCGCTTTATTAGCCCTTCAAGGATAAACTCAATCTTTTAAGAATGGTTTGAATTAGCCATTTCTTGCAAGATATTATCTGTAGGAAGAAATAAAAGAGGGACATTAGACATTTTCTGACTCCCAAAGCAGACTGACATGCCCTGCCTTGGCTGTTTCCTTCCCCTATTGGCTCACCTGTCCCATGACTAGATTCTTTCAGGGACTTCTTAAAAGCTCAAGGACAAAGACTAGGGTATAACCCAGAGCCTTGGCTCCACCCAACCCTATTGAATGCTCCTCTTTCAGTCAGAACCCTTTCTTTTTGTTCTCAGGGTTAGGATCCTAACTACCTCACTCTGATAGAAAGCACAAACTATCCAGACCTAATTAGTTTTTCATTGCTACCATTAAAATAAGACGGCCTACCCTCTTTATCTGAGCATAGAGCAATAGAACACTCAGACTTTGTTCCAACATGGCTTCCAATCTAGCTCTGATGATAGCAAAGTAGTCCATTTCAATTTCCCAAACCATCTGCATGGATCAACATAATTAACATTCTCTGAAACTGAGAACTAATAAACATAAAAGACCTCTACAAAGAGGCTGTGAGTATAAAAAAAAATTGTAGAAATGGCTCTAATCAATTCATCCCCTCATTATCTCCCTTCTGTTCTCTGAATGGAAAACTTGAGTGGGCCAGGACATTCTTTATTCAGTGTGCATGTGGCTGACAGAAGTGTGGTATCAAAGGCTATTCTCAGACTGTAGTTTAATACTTTCCTGTTCCAGAAACACTAAAGAAATAGAGTTGACTGCCAGATATAATACCTGAGCCATCAACAAATCAGTGCCTCTGTCCCTGACCCTCCCTGCTGTCTATTATTGATGGCCAAACTCTCACTGACCTTTCTCTCCCAAGGTTATTGCATCAGAACTGGAGGGTTTCTCATTCACTGACTTAGTTTCCCCAGAGTTTCAATCAGAGGATTCAGGATTTCTTGCTTTGAGCCAAAATAATATATATTACCTATGGAATCAAGTTTGATAATTTTTCATTGGGTTGTTTGAAGAGTATAAAATGTTCCTTTGATTCATGATACTCAAGAGAGAAATATGCAGTATCTGGACCTTGGTATGTCTTTAAATTCTGTATTTCCAAAATTAGAACAAAATATCAAGGGAGGAAAAACTTCATACATAGAGTGACACATAGTTTGTTTTTATTTTTCATGAAAAGTACTTTTATGATCATCAGCAAAAATTTATGAAAATTTACTGCAATATATTTTTATATACCTGTACAACATATTAAGGGTGCTCAATATATGCGTTGATTTAAAGGTTGAGTTAGATGGGTGTTGTTATCTTCAAGAACACACGAGAAGAGAGCCATGTTTCTGAGTTCAGGAAATTAGATAACACTCTAAGAGAAAGAGTCAGAGTTGCCAGGATGCAACTCTAAGTAGTCCTATTAATAATGACTGTGAAATTGAACCATCTTCAGGTAGATGCTCTAACCTTGTTCAGTGAACAACATGAATCAGACTGATGCCTAACATTTTTGTAACTCATACAGAAGCCAACAAGCTATGAAAGTCAGCAGGGAGAGAAGTGGGGCATTTCTGGTCAAGATCTATTTAGTGGGGACCAAAGTTTTTGGATAGGCTCACACAGAGATGACTAGATTTCTTTTTATAATCCCAAACAATGTAGAAATTATTACCACTAGGAAGAGTTGTCCAGAGGTCAGAACCAGAGCAGATCTATCTCTCTGTGACCGTAGAGATATTCCTGCTGATTTTAATACTAAAATTGCTGATTTGTCACAGTAAACAAAGCCCATTAGGTTATATTTCGACAGAGCCCAACAGGCTGAAGAAAGCAACAGATATGCAGTAACACTTTACTCATTTGGAGATATTTATCCAGTGACTTAAAATCTCAATGTTACAAAAAACCTGAATGTATGTAAAAACACCTTTAAGAAATTAATATAAATGCCACAATATCCATTGATTAAAATTTATTCACTGATCAGTTTATACTGGTGCTCTCTTAGCACCATTTCATTCTTTTTCTTAAGAAACAATGTTAACATGCCTGAAAGAAACCAGAATAAAGACAGCAAATTTAAAAGCGGTGGGGATACAGGAGCAAGCTGTTAAATAAAGCTAAGGGTAGAAAGAAGACCAGGTTAACAGCATGAAAAGAAGCTTCCAGAGAACTAATTTTAAAAACAGTAAAGAAAAAAAAAAAGTCCTCAAACTGCATTGTTATCTAGGCCTGCAGAAAATTGTATCATATGAAAACACATACATACACAAAATACCTCATGTGCATGAAAATGACCTAAAACAGCAAAAGAGCACCTATTTGTTTTCACTATCTTCAATTCAAAAAGGCAGAGGGGAGTGACTGGGCTGTGCAGTAGTGGTGTGTTCCCCGCCCAGGCACGCCAGAGTGACTGGGCGAAGGGTCGCGCTACCTGGGGGCAGGAGGGGCCCTCCCGCCAATCCCCCGGGAAATGACTAGGAGGCGTAGCTAAAGACAGAGCACTCTTGGCCATGCCTGGGAGGGTCTGCGCCCCTTTCCCCGGGGAAGTGCTCACCTGGCAAGCCTGCCTCTAACTGGGCGGCTGTGGAGAAGAGGAGTGCAGTGCAGGACTGTGACCCCCTCCCCCACCAACATAGCAGCCGCTGGAGACCTCTGTGCTGAGGGGCCCTCTTTCAGCGCAGGATGCGCCGGGCGCATGTCTCTGCCCTGAACCAGCACAGCAGCGCTGGGTGAGCCGTCTATGGAAGGCGCAGACAGCTGGGCTTGGAGTCGTGGGTGAGAGGTCACGGATTCAACATCGGGTGGGCGAGGATCCACAGGGAGGGCTTGGAGTTGTACAGAAGAGGAGGGGTCTGTGGGTGCGACCCCCCCCCTTGGAGAACCAGCATACCACTGAACTAGCCCCTCCCCTGAGAACCCTCATATTGAAGTTTTTGATGAATCAGCCCCTCCCTCAGAGAAACACCAGACTGGAATTTGATGAACCTGGGAGACTCAATTTGCTTAAGTACTGGTTCCCATAGCAACCAAATGCCTCTGTTGCCAGAGGCCGAATTGGAGCAGCTGCCCCCACCACCACTCACTTTAAAAGGGAGTTCGGCTTAATCCAAGAGCTTCTTGAGTGGCCAATATCCCCCTGTGGGTAGAGTCTCCTGGCAGAGTTTTCTGGGGATAGAGAGCAGACTAGTTGAGCGGGGCCACATCAACCCCTCCCAGGCCACTCGGCCCTGAGACAGAGAACTGACCTTTAACCCCTGTATATCCCTTAACAACATCTGAGGAGCCTGAGAGCAGGTTCACTCCCCCACCCACCTCTGTTGCAGTGGTGAATAAAGGACTCACCTGGAAGTCCAGGGCCCCACCCACCACCAGAGGTATCAGAGTCCTCCCTCCTGAGGAACTAGAGCTGATCCCAGGACCAAAAAACAACACTGCAGCTTGTTCCTTCTGGCAAGCACCACCTGCCGAAAGGGAGATCAAATTGCATGCCCTTTTTCTGTACCTACTGACTCATCACAGAGTGTGTTCGGTTCTCACCCACAAACACCACCCATTGGCTCAAAGTTTAAACAGGGCTTGTCAATGTCTAAACAAAAGAAAATAAAAAAGTAAGAAACAACAAGTGTTCCAGATGAGAAGGAACCAGTGAAAGAACTCTGGAAATATGAAGAATCAGAGCAAAAGTTCACCCTCGAAAGGGAACACCCGTTCCCTAGTATGAGATACCAACCAAAAGCAAAATACAGAAATGACAGGTGGAGAATTCTGGGCATGGATTGTAAGGAAACTAAATGAAATACATGACAAAATAGAAATCCAACGCAAAGAAACCACAAATACAGGAAATGAATGAAAAATTCACTAAAGAAATTGAAATATTAAAGAAAAATCAAGCAGAACTTCTGGAAATGAAAGATTCTTTCAAGGAATAACAAAACACAGTGGAAAGCCTCAAGAACAGATTAGATCAGGCAAAAGAAAGAATCTCAGAGCTTGAAGAGCTCTCCAATTAAACAAGTCAGTCACAGAGATACAGCAGAGAAGCAAGAAGAATGAGCAAAGCCTACAAGAAATGTCAGATTATGTAAAAAGGCCTAACAGAAGAATTATAGGCATTCCTGAGGGTGAAGAAGAAACTTCACAAGGGTTGGATAATCTATTTGAGGGAATAATAGAGGAAAATTTCCCTGGCCTTGCTAGAAATTTAGATATCCAAGTACAAGAAGCTCATAGGACTCCTGGAAGACTCAACATAAAGAGGAACACACCACAACACATAGTCATCACACTAGCCAAAATAAAAACAAAAGAGGTACTCTTACGAGCTGTGAGGCGAAAGCAACAGGTAACCTACAAAGGAAAACCCATCAGGCTAACAGCAGAGTTCTCAACTGAGACCCTCCAAGCCAGAAGGGATTGGGGCCCCATCATAAGTCTTCTCAAACAAAATAATGCCCAACCTAGAATTTTGTATCCTGCAAAACTAAGTTTCATATATGAAGAGGAAATTAAGTCTTTCCCAAACAAGCTAACACTGAGGGAATTCATCAAGACAAGACCTGCCCTGCAGGAAATTCTCAGAACTGCATTATTCACAGAACATCACAAGAAACACTTCCCAAGGTAAACTTACCCAAAAACCAAAGATCTATGGCCAGATACCACAATGGCTAAAGAGATATAACAAAACAAAAAAGTTCAACTTAACACAATGAACAAAGCTCCACCCCACTTATCAATTCTCTCAATAAATGTGAATGGCTTGAACTGCCCATTCAAGAGACACAGACTGGCTGAATGGATAAATATACACAAGCCAAGAATCTGCTATCTACAGGAAATGCATCTAACCCAAAAGGATGCATACAGACTAAAGGCGAAGGGATGGAAAACAATTTTGCACGCTAATGAAAACAAAAGAAAGCAGGAGTAGCAATTCTCATAGCAGATAACTTAATCTTCAAATTAACAAAAGCAATGAAAGACCAAGATGGTCATTATATAATGGTAAAGGGAACAATTAAACAAGAAGACATAACAATCTTAATTATTTACACACCTAAGACAGGAGCACCCAGATTCATAAAGCAAATCCTTTGTGATTAAGCAAAACAATAGACAGTAGCACCATAATAGCTGGGGACTTCAACACCCCACTGACAGAATGGGACAGATCCACCAAACAGTAAAATAAGTAAAGAAACAAGGGACTTAAATAGAACTCTAGAGCACATGGGCCTAACAGATATTTACAGAACTTTCTACCCAAAAACCACAGAATATACTTTCTTCTCATCAGCCCATGGGACATCTCTAAGATTGATCACCTCCTCGGGCACAAAACATGTCTCAACAAATTTAAAAAAATAGAAATTATACCATGCATCTTCTCAGACCACAGTGGAGTAAAATTAGAAATCAACTCCAACAGAAACAATCACCTCTACACAAAGTCATGGAAACTAAATAACCTACTGCTGAATGACTTTCAGGTCAAGGAGGAAATTAGGATGGAAATCAAAAGATTCTTTGAAGTAAACAATAATGTGGACACAAGCTACCAAAATCTGTGGGACACAGCTAAAGCAGTCCTGAGAGGAAAATTCATAGCCATAAATACCTACATCCAAAAGATGGAAATATCAGAAATCAACAATCTAATGAATCATCTCAAAGACCTGGAAAAGGATGAGCAAACCAGTCCCAAATCCAGCAGAGGAAAAGAAATAGCCAAGATCAGAGCAGAACTAAATGAAATCAATAACAAAATATTTATACAGAAGATTAATAAAACAAAAAGTTGGTTCTTTGAACAGATAAACAAAATTGACAGACCTTTAGCTAGATTAACCAGAAGCAGAAAAGAAAGAACTCTAATAAGCTCTACTGGAAATGAGGAAGGAGAAATTACAACTGACACCACAGAAATACAAAATATTATCTCTGACTACTATAAAAATCTCTATGCACACAAACTTGAAAATGTGGAGGAAATGGACAAATTCTTAGAAACACACAGCCTCCCTAGGCTCAACCCAGAAGATGTAGATTTTCTGAACAGACCAATATCAAATACCAAAATTGAAGCAGTAATAAAAATCCTTCCTAAAAAAAAAAAGTCCCGGACCAGATGGTTTCACATCAGAATTCTACCAGACCTACAAAGAAGATCTGGTGCCTATCCTGCAGAAATTATTCCACAACATTGAGAAGGAAGGAATCCTCCCCAATACGTTTTATGAAGCCAACATCACCCTGATACCAAAGCCAGGTAAGGAGCCAACAAGAAACTAAAACTGCAGACTAATATCCTTTATGAATATAGATGTAAAAATTCTCAATATAATACTAGCAAATTGAATTCAGCAGCTCACCAAAAAAATAATCCATCACGACCAAGTGGGGTTCATCCCAGAGATGCAGGGATGGTTCAACATTTCCAAATCTACCAACGCAATCCATCATATAAACAAGAGCAAAGACAAAAACCATATGATCCTCTCAATAGATGCAGAAAAAGCATTTGACAAAATTCAGCAGCCTTTTATGATAAGAACACTTAACAAAATAGGCATAGACAGAACTTACCTCAAAATGATAAAAGCCATATATGACAAACCCACAGCCAACATCCTACTGAACGGGGAAAAATTGAAACCACTCCCACTTAGAACTGGCACCAGACAAGGATGCCCTCTATCACTGCTTCTATTCAACATAGTCCTGGACGTCCTAGCAAGAGCAATCAGACAATAAAAGGAAACCAGGGGCATCCAAATGGGACCAGAAGACGTCAAAATATCACTCTTTGCAGATGATATGATCTTATATCTAGGAAACCCCAAAGACTCTGCCATGAGATTACTGGAACTGATAAATAACTTCAGCAAAGTCTCAGGATAAAAAATCAACATACACAAATCAGTAGCATTCATATACACCAACAACAGTCAAACTGAGAAACAAATCAAACACTCGATACCTTTCACAATAGCAAGAAAGAAAATAAAATACCTAGGAATATATTTAACTAAGGAGGTGAAGGATCTCTACAGGGATAACTATGAATCACTGGAGAAGGAAATAGCAGGATGCAAACAGATGGAAAACTATACCATGCTCATGGATCAGCAGAATCAACATTGTTAAAATGTCTGTACTACCCAAAGTGATTTACAGATTCAGTGCAATCCCTGTCAAAATACGAAGAGAATTTTTCACAGAAGTAGAAAAAATAATTCTATGCTTTGTATGGAACCAGAGAAGACCTCGTATAGCCAAAGCAACCTTAGGCAAAAAGAACAAACTGGGAGGCATCAATCTACCAGACTTCAAGCTATACTACAAGGCTATCATAACCAAAACAGCATGGTACTGGCACAAGAACAGAGACATAGACCAATGGAACAGGACTGAGAACCCAGACATAAAACCATCCTCATATAGCCATCTGATTTTTGACAAAGTAGACAAAAACATACAATAGGGGAAAAAAATCCCTATTCAATAAATGGTGCTGGGAAAATTGGATAGCCACATGTAGAAGACTGAAACGGGATCCTCACCTCTCACCTCTCACAAAAATCAACTCACGATGGATAACAGACTTAAACCTAAGACATGAAACCATAAGAATTCTAGAAGAAAATGTTGGAAAAACTCTTACGGACATAGGCCTAGGCAAAGAATTTATGAAGAAAATGCCAAAAGCAATCTCAGCAACAACAAAAATAAACAACTGGGACCTGATCAAATTAAGAAGCTTCTGCACAGCCAAAGAAACTATTGCAACAGTGGATAGACAACCTATGGATGGGAGAAAATTTTTGCATGCTATACATCTGACAAAGGACTAACAACTAGAATCTATATACAACTCAGGGAAATCAGCAAGAAAAAATCAAACAACCCCATTAAAAAATGGGCAAAGGACATGAATAGAAACTTCTCAAAAGAAGATAGACTAATGGCTAAGAAACATATGAAAAAATGTCCAACATAGCTAATCATCAGGGAAATGCAAATAAAAACCACAATGAGATACCACTTAACTCCAGTGAGAATGGCTTATATCACAGTCCCAAAACAAAAAATGTTGGCGGGGATGCGGGAAGATAGGAACACTTATACATTGCTGGTGGGACTGCAAACTAGTACAACCTCTATGGAAAGGCACCTGCAGACACCTCAAAGAACTAAAAGTAGAACTACCATTTGATCCAGTTATCCCATTACTGGGTCTTTACCCAAAGGAAAAAAAGACATCCTATAATAAAGACATCTTCACTCGAATGTTTATGACAGCACAATTCACAATTTCAAAGATGTGGAAACAACCCAAGTGCCCATCAATACATGAGTGGATTTAAAAAATGTGGTATATGTGTACTATGGAGTACTACTCAACCACAAAAAACAATGGTGAACTAGCACCTCTGGTATTATCCTGGATGGAACTGGAGCCCATTCTTCTAAGTGAAGTATCTTAAGATGAAAAAACAAGCACCACATGTAATCACCATCAAGTTAATACTAATTGATCCAATTATATGTGCACATATGGAAGTAACACATTAATAGATCAACCTTTAATGCACATGTGGAAGTAACATTCATCGGGTATTGGGCAGGTGGGAGGGGGGAGGAAGGGATGGGTAAATTCACACCTAAGTGGTGCAGAGCACACTCTCTGGGAGATGGGCATGCTTGAAGCTCTGACTCAGGCAGGGTAAAGGCAATACATGTAACCTAAATGTCTGTACCCCCGTAACACTCTGAAATAAATAAATAAATTTTTAAAAATAAAATAAAAAGGCAGAGGAACATGAAATGCAATGTTTAAAGTTTCTATGAAAGTAATTTAGTAAATGAGGCACTTTAAAGTTATGAAAAAATAATAAGGTATTTACGTATATGAGATTTCACTGAAAATGAAATGATATTACACCAAATGAAAATGAAAGTGAGCAACTACTATTAAGTGATGTGCTTTTCTGTGGACAGAGAATAAGATGATGCTTTATTTCTCTCCCAATTTTTCTTCCCCGTGACTGGTGACCTACAATTCTACTGTTTTTAAAGCTTTATAATGCAAACATGGTGTAAGACAGAAAAGTGCCAGCTCTCTTTCTTGAGAAGCATGTAACTGCTTGTTTGCACCAACAAGAAAAGTAACTGCTTGTTTGCACCATCAGCTATTCAAAAACATAAGATCCTTCAAGTTAACCATGAAATACCCAGAATTCAAATTAAACTATATTCATGTTGTGTTTGCCTAGAATAAAAATCAAATTATGCCATTTTCCTTCTTTTATTTATCACAGATACACAAATTTAGGACAATCTTTCTTGCAAACCCCTACTTTTTAAGCATACAGCTATCTAGGGCAGGTATTAATCTGTTATTTCCTCCCACTAGAAAGGTGACATTTAATTTAAAAATTATCTAAATTAATCTGTTGTAAAGGAGATATTCCTGAGTTTGTTACTTTATCCAAAGCAAATGTTACAAAACATCTGTATGACTTTCACCTGAAGGAAATCTGATCTTATCCACAACGATCATACAATGACATAGATGGAAAGGCTTCTTGTTTGAAGTCAGAGGAATGGGCTAAAAGCATGACTCCACTGCTTGGTGCAGCATCTGTGTGATTAGAGCAGATCATTTACCTCTGAGTCTTTATTTGCTCATCTACAGACTAGTTATGAAGACAAAAAAGATCTGTACAGAGTTTTACAAACTTTAAGCCACTAAGAAACTATTGGTTACTATTTTATTTTATTTTTACATTTATAAGACACTTTCTGAGTTTGCTGTCTAATTTACTCCAAAGCTCCCCAAAGCAGTAGGCCCCCTTCTCTGGGGCATGAATGGGAAAGTAGATGAGTGTATGCATTGTTCAAGATCATCAAGAGAAAAGCAGCATCGGTTCCTGGATTTTATCAAGAAGAGCCCTCTCGTTCAAGTGGAAAAGCAAAAAACATAAAAAGTGATAATACAAGAAACACAGAAATCAAGTGATTCTTGGGGTTCCTACAGTTACTCTTGAAGAATTGTCAAGGTTTGGGCACATATTAGAGGCTATGAATAATAGGACATTCTGATTTCGATTTAAGAAGGAAGTATATTGGCAATTATGCCAACTCTGTTCCTGCAAACAATATTTGATAGAACAAAAAAGTGAATATAATCAACAATAAGTTAGGGTATACTTTAAAATAACTGTTAAATAAAAGAGTGGAATCAGAATGTTCCTAACACAAGGAAATGATAAATGCCTGAGGTGATGGATATCTCAATTACCTTGATTTGATTAATTCACATTGTATGCCTGTATCGAAACATCACATGTACCCTATAAAGATATACAACTATTATATACCCATAATAATTAAAAATTTTAAAAAGAAAGAAAAGAAAAGAAAAAAAATAACTAAGCATTCCACATCTAAAATATTCTTAATTTCTTAAACTTTGACAATGATGGTTAAGTGCCCAGTCACAACTTAAGTTTGACAATTTAGTACCGCAATTGCCAATTGTGACTTCCATTAGACATGATTTAACAAGCAAAAACCGTCTCTAGAGGAAACATCTTTCAGGTAAGCCAATGAAACAAATTTCAGGACAACAGGACATTAAAACGTTGGGCTCTGCAAGACTTGTTTGGCTCATGAGCAGAAATACTAAAGCTGAAATGCAGATATTGGGAAATCAAATCAAAGAAATTAAGTCATTCAGGGTATATTCTGACAGAAAATAAGGAAATAACTACAGATGCCCTTTGACTTATGATGGGGTTATGTCCCAGTAAAATCATCATAATTTGAAAATATTATAAGTCAAATATTCATTTAAATAAACCCATCCTATGTAAAGCCAAAAAATCATTAGTGGAACCATACTAAATGCAGATGGTTCTCAATTTACAATGAGGTTACATCCAGATACACCCATCTTAAAGTCCAAAAAGGATAAGTTGAACCATCATAAATCAGGGACCATCTGCATATGTAAAATTCAAAATTTCCTTTTTCCATGCAAAATTTTCAGAGCAGTTGGCTTTTCTTGCAATGTATGTTTTTGCAGTGTTCAAAAAATAATTGAATACAATCTCAAGAAGTAAATGAATACAATAGCGTAATGATAAGAGTTTTAACGCCACTCTGGAGCCATTCTACCTGTAACCAAATCGTAGCTTTGCCACTTACTAGTTTTGAGACTTTGGGAAAGTTATATTTCCCATGAGTTAATGTCCTCATGTGTAAAACCCACCTTACAGGAATTTTATTTTTTAAGGACTAAATGAATCAATAAAGGTCAAATAGTAAAAAGCCTGGCACATGTTTAATGGGATGTAACTGTTTGACATTATTAATCTAATCATCTTTAGGAACCAATTGCTAATTAAAGCATTTAAGTAGAACCAATCCAAATACCATGTAGTACTTATGGGACCTGCTGAGAAATTGATAAGCACTTACCTTAAGTCATTTACCTTCAAAAACTGGAATCCTGGTATTTAGTGGAAATGTTGAGATGGGGCTTAGAAATATACAACTAATTCCCAAAGGATTAAAAAATCTCTCGAGATTTGGCTCGGTGTGCAATAACAGTTTATGAAAAAACAAACTAGAGCTCCACATGATCTCAGAAAGATTACATCACCGAATAAATTGGTCCCTGTTAGTAGAAATCAATAATAAAGTATAGTTTGTCCTTCTATAACACTTTAGAATTTACAAAGTGTTTTGTTAAACATTAGTTGTCTGAATCTCTGCTCTAGTTGCCCTCAGACAGCCCCAAAGAGATTCGCTGTCTGGGAAAGCTTCTGAATTTTTCCTACTAAATAGTCCATCTGCTTTCTGTCATAAAATCAACAAGAGAACACAGGTTCTCACATATAGTTGTTTCTGGAACAAATCTAATTAAAATCATCTTTCCTATAAAGAATGACTTCATTATTTTAATTCAAATCTCAACTTTCTACTTTGTGACATATTGTCAGATAATTTAAATATTTCTGTATTATAGCAATGAGAATAAATCAATGACCCTTCAAAACATGTTAGGTTGCCCTGTAATTATTCCTTTCTCACACTGTCCTTACTTGCTTGAGATATAAATGTTATTTTAACTCGGGAGTGCTATCCTTCTATTTCTAGTCCATAAAAGTGTTCACATAAATTAGGGATAATTTATCTTTGCAGTTAGGTTAGAATTTCCATGTAAAACTATCTCAAGTAATTTGGGGAGGATAGAAATTTTAAACTATTGATTTAATTTATTTATTATTATAGGTATATTCAGAATATTTTTAAACCATTTTTTGTTAAGTTATAGCTTTTCAAAAAGTTGCTTGCTTATTGCATCTAAGTTTTCAAATTTCTTACATAAAATTATTCATGGTATTCTCAGGATGTTATTTGTTGTATCTGATGTTTTAAGTTATGTCCCTATTTTCTATTCTTAATATTTATTTGAATCTTCTCATTCATTACTTGATTGATTTTGCCAGAAATTTTTTCTACTTTATTAGTCATTTCAATAGTCAGCATTTGATTTTGTTGTTCCTTTGTTTTTTCATTTCTTATTATATTATTCTCTCTTCCAATATTTATTATTAAAGTATTATTGTATTATACTATTAATATTATATTACTATTAAAGTATTATTATCCTTTGAGTTTACATTTTAACTTTACCACATTAATTTCAAAATGTCTCCTTTGCTTAAAACAAAAATAATTCAAGGCCATAATTTCCTTCTAACTATGATTTCAGCAGTATCTTACAAGTTTTAGCATATGTGTTTCAATTGTCATTCAGTTCCATATATATTCTAATTTTCATTTTGAATTGTTTCTTGCTCTATGAAATATTTAAGGTGTTTTGTAAAATTCCAAATGTATGAGAGGTGAATATATTGTTGGTTTTTACTTCTCATTTTAATGCATGTTAGTCAGAAAATATGATCTTCATGACATTGGTTTGTTTGCATTTGTTGAGACTGAATCTAAGCACTAGTCCATAAGCAAATTTTGAAATATATTCTACATGTGTTAAAATTATAATGTATGCATAATTATTGAATGCAAAGTCCTATGTGTAATATCTACATGTCTATTTATTAATTATATTGCTCAAATTGGCTATTTCCTTTTTAGACTTTATTTTAATTTTAATTTTATTATTACATTATGACATCTCCAATAATCATATTTAAAGTCTATTTTTCTTTATATTAACTTAATTATGCCAGTTTACATTGGTAGATTTTTGCCTGATATTTCATTTTCAGTGCTCTATTTTCTATTTTTCTTGTACTCTCAGTGTTATAGCTGTCCCTTCTAGACAGTGCACAGCTGTATTGGGATAAGGGTTGGGGGCCGTATAAGTTTTTTCCCTTCTATTCTGAAAGTTTCACTCTTTTAAATAATAGGCTTATTTAATTTACATTTATTATTGTTATTTGTGTTTTTAAATTTATTTCTACTACTATTTTGTGCTTTCCATTTATTATGCTTCTGTTCTCCTTTTTCTTGTTCCTTTTTCTAATTGTATTAAGCATGTTTTCTTTACCCCCCTTTTCCTCTTCTCATTGGAAAATGACATGTTTTATTTCTACTCTTTTAGCACGTACCTTTGAATTAACAATGTCTAAAATAATCAGTGTGCACAACCTCCTCTCAAACAGTTAAAGGATCACAAACTATTTTAACTCTAATTACTCCCCATTTTACATGTTATTGGTGTTTGATAAGTCAGTTTCACCTTGTTTTTAAGTACCCCAATGTAGTTATTTTTATCATTTTATTTGTATATGGTTAATGCCTGTTCAAACCTACCAATATGTTCACCAATTTCTTCCCACACCATGGAATTTTGTCTCTTATCCCTTTATTTCTTACTCCGTATCCTTCACTCTAAAGTATACCTGTTGATTGTTCGTTGAGTGAGAATGTAGTAGTGGTAAAAATTTTACCCAGGCAATTTTACCCAGTGTTTGCCTAAAATTGTCCTTCTTTCATCCTGACTCTTAAATGAAAGCTTGACTGCCTACAGAATCCTAGGTTGACTTTCTTTTCCCCCCTCAGCATGGGACTGTATTATTCCATCACCTGTGGACTCTATTTTTGCTATTGAGAAATTTGGTATCACTAATTATTTTTTCCTTTTTATGTAGGTAATACTTCTCTCTCTCTCTCCCCCTTTCCACCTCTTGGCCCCCAACCTCATTCTTTTTCTGTTTTCTCTTTTGGATATTAAAATTTTACTGCAAAATTCCTGGATGTTCATTTAGGCTTATTTATTCTGTGTGTAAGAATTCAATTTTTTCAAAATTCTGAATAATTCTCTATCAATACATATTCAGATAGGGCCTCTCCTCAATCCTCTCTTTCTGGAGCCCATTCTGGACCTTTCTGGACCTATGTATGATTTTTCTCTCTCTTGTCATTTAGGTTCTCTTTCATATTATCTATTTTTATCCTCTGCTGTACAAAATGTAATTTACTCAGATCAATCTTTTCTTTAGCAGTTTTTTTCTTCATCTATGTCTAATCCATCTACTTTTTAGTTTCAATGATTACGTATTTCTTTCTAGAAGTTCCATTTAGTTCTAATTCAAATCCATATGTCACCTTTTTATAGTGTCTTGGTATTTTTAGTTTTTCATTATCTTCTTTTATGCCTTTAATTATTTTAAACAAATAGTATTGTATTCTCTAGTAAATGTTCAAGAACATAATATATGACATCACTCTTCTCCACCGAGTTCTAAACTGGCGAGAAGTAAGATACACGATAAGATAAAGTATCACCTTTTATCGCATAAATTTGGTGATACAGACACTAATACAGGCCGCCGCCCGAGAGCAGCCGGGGGGGAGGACGGGGCCCGAGGGGCCCAGCGCAGACAGCGCGGCGGCGATGCCCGCGAGCCTGGCGGCAGGCGGCCTGGGCTTCGGCCTCCCTCCGGTTCCCCGGAATCGGCCGGCGGCCCGCGGGAGCAGCGGCAGAGGCGGCGGCTGCGGCGCGTCTCTCTCCTCCCCCAGCCTGAGCCAGGGAAGCAGGCAGCGCGGGTGGCTGGAGAGCGGGCCGCTGCCCGAGGACGGGAATTCTCTTACCAGGATACGGAGACTGTGCAATCACCAGGCGCACAACGTTATTGTTGGGTTGGATGATGCAGGGAAAACTACTGTACTTTACCAATTTTCTATGAATGCAGTTGCACATACATACCCTACAAGAAGAAGTAATGTAGAAGAGAGAGTGATGACTAATACACGTTTGCTAATGTGGGATCTTAGTGGCCAAGAATCTCATCGTTCTTCCTGTAACACTTACTGTCCTAACCCGGAATTTGTAATAGTTGTTGTGGACAGTACAGACAGAGGATTTCTGTAACTAGAGAAGTACTCTAAAAAATGTTAGCACATGAGGACCTAAGGAAAGCTGGATTGCTGATTTTTGCTAATAAACAAGATGTTAAAGAATGCATGACTGTAGCAGACATCTCCCAGTTTTTGAAGCTAACTTCTATCAGAGATCACCAGTGGCATATCCACGCATGCTGTGCTGTTACTGGCGAAGGATTGTGCCAAGGACTTGAATGGATGATGTCAAGCCTTAAGATTACATGATGACCTCTTCTCATAGACTTTGTATAAACGAATTGCTGACTTTACCTGAAAGCTGAACAAATTTAGATATATTTATAATAAAATGATTTAAACTTTTTCTATAAGAAGAAAAATTAAGACTACTTATTTGAAATCAAAGATGAAGTCTCACCTTCCAATTTGCTTTCTCATTAGTTCCTTCCGAAGTAAGTTATTAAAGCTGTGATTGACATTTTTCTCATAATAAATCCTCTCAGGACATTGTGTAGCCAGTGGTAAGTACAAAGGGAGAGGAAGACATTTTGAACTTTAAGAGCTTTATTATCAGTATAACCCTCCCTAGTTGAATGTTTGCTCCTGGTTCCATTAAGTCAAAATACAAATCAGCACAGATACTCAGTTTCCAATATTTTAAAATGTAATGTTACTTATGAAAAGTATTTTGTATAAGGTTGTGTATATACCTCACATTCAAGTTGATGACTTTATGTTCTAAAGAAAAGCAAACAATACAAAAATTAACAATATCTTTAGTTATAACCATAATGAGGTAAGTATTGGCATTGGTGTTAAGTGCCATTTTGTACTCTTCCCTTATGTTCTCTGTATTGTATAAACCAACCCCACAAATCATTGAACTGCTCTTTAAAAAAAAAATGAAAAGGAAAAAGCCTGAAAAATAAAAAGACAATATATATATTAAAACAAATAGACTTTCTAATAATGATTAAACAGTTACTGATCTGGTTACCAGGTTCACCTTTCCTTACAGTGTCAGGGCCTGATGTTCAGCACAAAGGATCATAACAGAGCACGTGCTTCCTGTAGGCAGGCTGGCTTTCTAAAAGAAAAAGGAGAAGAAGGAAAAAAATATCCCCAATCAGGTAATGGCCAATTGATTGCACTAACGTCCCTCCACATGCAAGGAAACATTAAGGGCAGCAGTGGAAGGAAACTTCATACGCCACAACAGTCTTTTATACATCAATATTCTATGAACAGAAATTATTGAGGTCCTCACACTCGTATTTGTTTGTATATAATTCTTCCCCCTATAGTGGATCATTTTCCTTTTTTGTTTGTTAATTATTATTTTTTTCTGAGAAAATCCTCTGCAGCCTATGAGAAATTTCCATCCAGAGCAGTTTTACTTTTTTTTTCAGGCACCCCAAGATGAAGGAAAGAGAGAATTCCAAAGAAGGGGAAGATATGAAGCAAAGACACAAAGGTAAGAGATATTAGGGGAAAAAGATGTGTTTAGGGGACGAGAAAGAGGTCGTATACCATGAGAAAATGCGAGAGTTTTAATAGAGACCAAATTATAAAAGGCAGTATTCATCATGGCATTTCATTCAAAAAAACACACACACATTGACTACCATTTGATTTTTTTTCATATTATCTTATTCTGTCAACTTAACATTGTTACCACCCAACCAGGTTCATTGCCTGCTGCTTGCTCAAGAGGAAGCCAATATGCTGAGACAGCAGAGGTTACAGTGGAGAAAGAATTTAATATTGCAGTTACCATGCAAGGAGATGGGAGAAATTTCTCAAATCCATCTCCCCAAGAATTTTGGGGCCAGGTTTTTTTCCAAAAATTTAGGGGTTACAAGTGTTCTTTGTTACACGGATGAATTATATCATGATAAAGCCAGGGCTTTCAGTGTACCTGTCACCAGAATAGTGTATATTGTACCCAATAGGTAGATTTTTATCCTCACTTCCCTCCTACTCTCCCACATCTTAGTTTTCAATGTCCATTTCACTACTCTATGACATATATATCCTTTCTTTAGCTCCCACTTGTGAGTGAGAAGATGTGGTATTTGTTTTTCCGTTCCTGAGATACTTTTTGGTGGGGCCAGGGTTCTTAAAGATAGTTTGGTGGGCAAAGGGCTAGACAATTGGGTCTGCTGATTGGCTGGGGATGAACTCATAGGGTTGGGAAGCAGAAATCACCTTCTCGCACTGTCAGTTTCCAGAGAGGGTCACATGACTAGTTGAGTCAGTTCCATGGTATGGGCCACTGGTCTGGTTGGGTCAGTTGGTCCGCCAGATTGCAGGGTCTGGAGGATATCTCAAAGACCAGCCCTAGGTTTCAAAAGGATGATATTATCTATGGGAGCAATGAAGAAAGCTAAGAATCTTTATGACCATCAGCTATGTGACTCCTGAGTAGTAAGCAATTATAGGGAAGCAAGCTGGAAACAAAGGCTGGTTTTATATATATATTTTAACTATGCCTCTATCTTTTCAGAGTTCAGGCCCCTACCACAGTTCCCACTTTATGGCCCCTTATTAATTTTATAAAGGGCGGTTTCAATGTAACTCTGGGTTATTTCCCTGAGGTGACTTTCAAAAATGCTAAGCTACGTTCATAAACTATACTTTAGGACAGGGTTGCTCTCTCCGAAGTAGTTAATCATATCCATTGTCTCTTTCCCTCTTATCAGTAATCTTAATTCCACCTTTTGGGTACGTGTTATTTTAGTTAGTCCCATATTCAAATTATAAAAGGAATTTAAAGATTTTCTAGTCCTATCCCAACTACATCACTTTTCAGATGAGGAAACTGAGGCCACCAGATAACTTGGCATATTACATTACTTAGCAAAAAGGCTTGGATTAGCCCCCCACACCCGTCATTAAGTCCTAAACCACTGAAGCCAGTCACCACGAGTGGAGGTGGGAGCTGAGCCAATGTGAAGTGCTTGTCCATTTGAAAGGCTGCATGGAATTTTTTAAAGCACCTATTTTGAAACCATACTTGTAAATCACCTTCACTTAATAGAAGTATATTATGACTACTGGAAATAGCTTCAAATCTGTAAAATGAGGCATAGCAGCACCTACCTCAGGCCTGATTGTTTCTCTCCCCTTCACACCTTTCCTTCTTCACCAGCTGTACCACTTTGGAATCCATAAGTGTTAAGCTGATAAAAAATAACCAGCGTTCCTGCCTTCAGTTCTTCACTTCTTTCTCACTTTCACCCCAAACCCCAGGCCTTTTGAGTTCTGCCCTCACCATTCTCCTGGAACTGGTTTCTTGAAGGTCTTAATGACCAGCTGACGACTTTCTCCCCAGACATCTCAGCCCTCAGCTCATTACCCCTCCAGACCACTGCCTTTTGTCCCCCTTTTTCTGCTACTTCATTCAGCAGTGCCCATCTTGTTCATAGGTCCTCTTCCCTTCACCTCTTCAACTCACATCCCCCAGTGTGTGTTTCTACCTTTTTTCTTATTGTGTGTTCCTTCCCTGGACGTGCCAGCCATTCCCAAAGTGTTATTTATCCACCTGTCTTCGTACGACATCTCTATTTCTGACATCTCTTCCAACGGGCAGGTGCCTGACTGATTTTCCCACACCACCAAGTCCAGTGATAATTTCAGACTCAGTGCGTTTGAAACTGAGCTCATCTATTCTTCCTGAGCCACAATAGACTTTTCCTCCTTTGTTCATCATCTTGTTAATCTCTAAGATGTGCACATGCTCCTCTATTTACAATGGGACCGTGTGCTGATAAACTCATCATTATGTTGAAAATAGCATAAGTCAAAAACACAGTTAATACACCTAACCTACCCCAAGAAAATATCAAAATTTAAAATTTGAAGTATGGTTTCTACTGAATGTGTGTCACTTTTGCACCATTGTAAAGTCAAACAATTGTTAAATTGCAACATTGTAAGTCCGGGACCATCTGTATGTGGTAACGCACAGGACCTACATTATTTTAAGAAGTCTCAAAAAGGAAAAAGTTGATAGACTTACACTACCTCATTTCATGATTTACCATAAAGATAGAACAATAAGAAAATGTGATTGTCGCATAAGAATCAACAAATAGATGAGTGCAACAGAACAGAGAGCCTGGAAATAGACCTATGTGTTATAGTCATGTAATTTTTAACAAAGGTGCCAAAGCAATTCACTGAAGAAGGGAAAGTCTTTTGTACAAATGGTGCTGGAATAATGAGGTGTCCATCTAGAAAAGCAAAATGAGCCTCAGCCTCTACCTTATACCATAAACCAAAAATAATTTGAGATAGATTATAGACTTAAGTGTAAAAACCAAAATCATACATATGTTAGTAGAATACATAGGAGAATATCTTCATGACTGAGGGACAGGTGAAGCTTTCTTAGAAAGATTACAGAAATTAAATACTATATGAAAAAAATCAATGAATTAAACTTAATGAAAATTTAAAACTTTTTTCTAAAATACAGTGAAGAAAGTGTACCAGGCAAGCAACAGACTGGGAGAAAATATTTTCCAAAACATATACCTGACAAAGCACTGTATACCACCACAATGTATCCAGGATTCATAACAAATTCCTATAACACAATAGATAATGTGTGTTTGATAATACATAACTCAGGTTTTTAAAATAATGAGCAAAGATTTCAAGACATCTTACCAATGAAGATGCAAAAATTGCCAGTAAGAACATGACAGAAATTAGTCATCAGAGACTGCAAGTAAGAGTCTTACTGAGAGGCCACTATGCCTCCCCTAGACTGGCTAAAATTCAGAAGACTGACATCATCAAATGTTGGTAAGGTTGTGGAGCAACTGGAACTCTGCTACTGTGTTGCAGGGAAGGTAGAATGGCACGACCACTTTGGAAAACTAGCTAGAAGGTTTTTTTCTAAAATTAAACATACACATATTCTATGACCCAACAATTCCACTCTGGGCTATTTACCCAAGGGAAATGAAAACATAGGTCACAAAAAGAGTGGTGCAATGTTTAATAGCAGTTAAAATTGGAAACATCCCAGGTGTCCATCAGTAAGAGAATAGATAAACCCTGGTGTATTTATACATTGAATACTATTCAGTAATATAAAGGAATGGATTATTGATACATGAATTCCCAAAACATGCTGAGTAAAAGCTTTCTCACATAAAAGAGTACATACTGTAGTTCCATTTATATAAAATTCTGGGACAGGTACAACTAACCTTCAGTGGGAAAGAAATCAGAATAGTGGTTGCCTCCAGGGTGATGGAGTGGGGATGGACTTATGTAAGGATTTTGAGTGATTTGGGCACTGATCAAGCAAAAAAGAGATGATCATGGCACAAGGTTGCATGAGAAAGGAAGTCCCTCACCACATGAGACTGTCCAGAGGCTTATGACGAGGCACCACCATCCAAAAGGGGAAGAGGGCAAGAGAATTTCTGGGAGAGAGGAAGATTGGAGAGGGTATCCCTGGAGATTACATGTCCAGGTGGTATTACTCAATAGGGAGGAATGTCTGGGTCAGAGAGCACTGAGGGGAAGTAGCAACTTGGGGTCTTATAACCACAGTTTCTCTCTTACCAATGGCCAACAGATGCTGGATATAGTTTTATGGAGTATGCAAAGCAGGCAGGCTGTTAGTGGCTAAAAATCTGCTTGTGTGGGCTATTTTTTTAAATGATTGGGTATGTAAAAATTTGAGTTTGGTACCAGTGAGACTTTGAACTAACAGATCTCAGCCTGCAGTCAAGAAATAACCCAGGGGTCAACACATAGAAACTATATTTGGTTAATTTATATAATAACCAGAAAGAGCAAGAGGGAATTTTTTTGAGTGATGAGGATTTCCTATATCTTGATAGGGGCTTATATTACTCAGGTGAATACATTTGTCAAAAGTCAGTGAATATCATGTTTTAAAAAGGGCTTTATAGAAAAAAGCCAGTGAATATACACCTAAGATTTGTGTATTTGTGAATTTTTTGTGTAAATTTTATATCAAAAGAAAAATCTAAATATTGAACTCTGGTTAATGATATGCATGCTGAAGTATTTGGGGGGATATGTACTGTTGTATGCAGTTTGCACTGAAATGCCAAAAATACAATGGATTGATGAATAGATAGGCAAGATGTGGTGGCCACGCCTATAACCCCAGCACTTTGGGAGGCTGAGGCAGGAGGATATTTTGAGGCCAGGAGTTCAAGACCAGTCCGGTTAGCATAGTGAGTCCCCATCTCTACAAAAAAATTTAAAAATCAGCTGAGTATGGTGGCTCATGCCTGTAGTCCCAGCTACCTGGCAGCTGAGGCAGGAGGATTGCTTGATCCCAGGAGTTGGAGGTTACAGTGAGCTATCTATGATCGCACCACTGCACTTCCACCTGGGTAACAGAGCAAGATCCTGTTTCTAAATAAATAAATGAATGAATGAGTGAATGAATGAATAGAAGGATAGTTGGATGTGTATATAGTAAAGCAAGTACAGTAAAATATTGATGGTGAAGTCTATGTTGAGGTATATATACATGTGTTTATCATAAAACTATTTCCACTTTGCTTTATGTTTCAAAATTTTCATAATGAGGTGTTAAAGACTACTGTGTGGAGAATAGACTGGGGGACCATTTGGGACACTGTGCCATTGCATTAAAAAGTTACAGAGTTTTATATTTCTTCACCAACTATAAGCTATAATTTTATAAAAACTTGGTCTTATATTTGATCATTTGATTGACTGATCTGTGGAATTTGATCTGTTACAGGGAAAGTCCTTCTGCTAGCATCAAAACCTGTGCATTTCTTTCATCATCTGTATGCTCCAATAGGACTCTGTTGATTGATGGCCTGGTAGAACTCAAGAGAGGCCTGCAGAGGCAGGAGCAGCATCTTTTCCTATTCAATGATCTGTTTGTTGTGTCCAAAATCAGGTAAGTGCACGGCACACTCTCTCCTGGTTATCATTATAAAATTGCATTTCCATTAACAAAGATACCCTTTCTACTCAATGGTTATTGTAAGAATGTCTGGTCTCTGTTATTACACCTAATGTCTGAAGTGAGTTTTATGTTTGTTTCTTTTTTTTTTTGCAAAAAAGGGTTTCAATTATTTATTCATACAACAAATGTTCATTTAAGTCCTGTGCCATTCCTTGAAAAAATGTAGGAGATATAGTGAAGAATGTGATGGGTATAGTCCTTGTGTTTTGGTAGCTTAGATTTTAATGTGGGAGCTTACCATCTTGTGTGTGTGGTGAAAATGACAGATTGTGATTACTGCAGTGAAGAAAATAGGGTGCTGGGTGAAGTAAAAGATGGGGTATATGTTAGGTAGGTGTAGTCAGGGGGAAAAATCACTGAAGGATGAAAAGCAACCAGCCATTTAGATAGATATTGGGAGGATGAGCATTCTAGGTCGAGAGAACAGGTACAAAGGTGGTGGGGAAAACTTGGTCTTTAGTGGAGTTCAAAGAAGGCCTGTGTAACTGGAGCCTAAGGAGCAAAGGAGAGTGATGGGAATTAGATTAGTTAAGTAGACAAAGGTTAGGCTATCAGGACCTTTGTAGGCTGTATTAATCATCTATTGCTGTATAACAAATTACCTCAAAACATGACAGCTTAAAACTGTAAACATCTATATTTCTCTGAGTCAGGAATCTGGGAGTGCTTCACTGGGTGGTTCTGGCTCATGGGCCCTCATGAGGGCCGTCTAGCTTATTGGGCAGAGTAACAATTATCTCAAAGCTCAACTAGAACTGGAGAAACCACTTCTAAGCTCACTCATGTGGATGCTGGCAGCTGCAGTTCCTCACTGGCTGTTGGCCAAAGCCTGCCTCTCCATGTGGGTCTCTCCACAGGGCTGCTTATAATGGTAGTTGCTTCCTTCACAGTGAAAGATCCAAGAAAGTGAAAGAGAGAATAGGCCATTGAAATAGTACCCAAAATAGAAACCACAGTCTTTTATAACCTAATTTTTGGAAGTGGTATACCATCATTTCTGACATATGCAATTGGTACAGCATGGAAAGGAAATACACAAGGGTGTGAATATCAGGAATTAAGGATCATTGGGGACCATCTTGGAGGCTTAGTACCACAAAAGCTATCATAAGGACTTTGGATTTTATTCTGAAGGGTTTTGATTGGGGGGGTGGCATAGTGTGATTCTTTTTTTAAAAAATGTAATTCTGGCTCATGTTTGTTAGACAATGGATTGGAAGGTTGGCAAGAGTGGAAGCAAGGAGACTAGATACGAAGTTGTTGTAGTATCCTGATGGGAGATAATGAGGGCTTTAGCTGAGTAAATGGGTTAAGAGGAAGATCCAGACATATGTGGAATATGCTTTTAGAGGTATCCAAGAGGATTCATTTTCTGCTCAACACTAAATACCAGTGCAGTTAATACTCAATCTAGAACATGGTAGCTGATACTGGCTTTGTTTCCCATTCTCCTTATTTATGAAACATCAGGAAAGATAAAAGTATTTAACTAATCCAATCTCGTGAAAGATATTTTTAGTTACTAGAGAAGAGTAAACACTTTTTTCTACTATCCACACTCAAACACCTAAGTTATTCAGTGCCATAAATAAGACATGGGCAAGGGTAAATAATTTTGCAAAACACTGTATTTAATCTGAGTGGTATTAATAACAAGAGAAACCAAGCATTTATTGGGATCTTATTGTATGCTAGGTATTCTTCCAAAGACTTTAACCCTTATAACTATTCAATGAGGTGGGTATTTAGTTTCCTCATTTTACAAAAGAAATTGATACTCAGAGAAATTAAGTGACTTCCTCAAGGTCACAGAGTAATTAGTTGAACCACATTTGAACCTAGCTCTATCTTATTTCAAAATCTATTCTTTTAACCAATATGTGGTCTGCTGCCTCTATTACTTAACTCTTTGTTTTGTGTGGATTTCACAGAAGATTCCTCAACCATATAGCTTTTTTCATCATTAATCAGTCTTTCCTTTGTGATGTGTAAAAGGTTTCAACTAAATACTCATTTACTAAGAAATGGTATAGAATGTTAGTGAACTTTTCAAAACTAAAGGCAACGTAAAGATAACAAAACAGTTTCAGAATATTTTGAATAGAAGTGATGCCTACAAATGTAGTTTTGGAAGTGGGTATGATGTTATGAGTAATACAGAGAAAGAAAAGGGTTTTTTTGGGGTTTTTTTTGTTTTTTATCTAAGCCTTTGCACTTGAACAGGTTCACTTGAAGCTCTAAGTAGGGAGGCTGTTAATAGAAGTACAAATCATTATTTTTTTAAAAAAATATCCCTTTATTTAAAAATTATTGCATGTGTTCTATTATATATGCTAGGTGTTATAGTAGGAGAATCACAAAGGTCTCATTTAATTTTCCTAGCAACCCCCCAAGATAAGAGTTGCTTTAGATGTTGAACACTGAGGGCAGTTTGTCATAGACTAGGAAATGGCAGAGCTGGGGCTTGAATATAGACCTTAATTCCCATAGCTGGCTTTCTGTCTTCCTTACCACATTGTACTCATTAGGGGCAAAGCTTAACCTGGAGGTAGATAAGCAGACAACCAATTTCCTGAACTTTAGGACTTTAAAGACTATTTACTTGTAACATGTATTCAACTCTTAGGGAAGAAGTTATTTTCTTTCTCCTTTTTCTGGATTATTTTTCTTAGCAGTTATGATAATATTTAGAATAGAGAACCTTTTTTTTTTAACTTAAATTATTTATTGTTCTGTATACTATTCACATCTAAGTGGTTTTTATGTAAACTATATTTTGCTAAAAACATTTTATATAAAGACAGTTGTATTACCACTAGAAAATTGTTGTTTTAGGTATATTGGCGAAATTTGTGCCCATCATCTACTTCTGTAGCTTTTTATTTTAATTGTTCCGCCCATAAGGTTACACCATTTTTTCCACATAACATAACTCTGTGTCCACTCTAATGTTTTTGTGAAGTGACAAAATCTATATCAATTGATGTAAATGCTGTTATTTAAGAGATTCAATTCATGAAAGATTATTTTAAGTAATTTCTATATCCACTGGGGATATTTAAAATTTGGGTGATCTATGTTATGTTTTTTAGGCATAAACCCAAGGCCTTTAGGATAGAAAAAACATGGATATTTGAGGAGATGATGATCATCATGCTGCTGATTAAATCCTGCCACCTTACAAAAATATAGACAATTTTTTTTTTAATTTATTTTTTTAATTTCAGAATATCATGGGGGTACAACACTTTGGCCATACACATTGCCCCTGTTCTGCCTGTGTCAGAGCCACAATCGTGGTCGTCTCCCAAACTGTGCTCCCCACATCCATTCAGTGAGAGTTTTTCCCATCCCTTCCACCCCCCTCCCGCCCACCCGCCCTCTGATGAATGTTATTGCCCTGTGTGATGTAAGTGTTCATCAGTTAGTACCAATTTGATGGTGAGTACCAGTGATGCTTGTTTTTCCAATCCTGTGACACTTCGCTTCGAAGAATGGGTTCTAGCTCCAACCAGGATAATACCAGATGTGTTAATTCACTGTTGTTCCTTATTGCTGAGTAATACTCCATGGTATACATATACCACATTTTATTGATCCACTCGTGTATTGATGGGCACCTGGGTTGTTTCCACAACTTTGCAATTGTGAATTGTGCTGCTATGAACATTCGAGAGCAGATGTCTTTATTATAAAATGTGTTTTTTTCTTTTGGATAAATACCCAGTAGTGGGATTGCTGGGTCAAATGGTAATTCTACTTTTAATTCTTTGAGGTATCTCCATATTCTTTTCCATAGAGGTTGTACTAATTTGCAGTCCCACCAGCAGTGTATGAGTGTTCCTACCTGTCCACATCCCCGCCGACATTTGTTATTTGGGGATTTTTTGATATGAGCCAATCTCACTGGAGTTAAGTGATATCTCATTGTGGTTTTGATTTGCATTTCCCTGATGATTAGAGAAGTTGAGCACTTTTTTATATGTTTGCTGGCCATCATTCTGTCTTCTTTGGAAAAGTTTTTGTTCATGTCCTTTGCCCATTTTTTAATAGGGTTGTTTGATTTTTTCTTGTTGATTTTCCTAAGTTCTGTATAGATTCTGGTTATCAGCCCTTTATCAGAGGTGTAGCATGCAAATATTTCTCTCCCATTCTGTAGGTTGTCTGTTCACTCTAGTGATAGTTTCCTTGGCTGTGCAGAAGCTTTTCAATTTGATCAGGTCCCATGTATTTATTTTTGTTGCTGCTGTGATTGCTTTGGGAGTCTTCTTCATAAATTCTTTGCCTAGGCCAATGTCCATAAGAGTTTTTCCAATGTTTTCTTCAAGAATTCTTATGGTTTCATGTCTTAGGTTTAGATCTGTTATCCATTGTGAATTGATTTTTGTGAGAGGTGAGAGGTGTGGGTCCACTTTCAGTCTTCTACATATGGCCATCCAATTTTCCCAGCACCATTTGTTGAATAGGGAATCTTTTCCCCAGTGTACGTTTTTCTGGAATTTGTCAAAGATCAGGTGACTGTATGAGGTTGGTTTTATATTTGGGTTCTCAGTCCTGTTCCATTGGTCTACGTGTCTGTTCTTGTGCCAATACCATGCAGTTTTGGTTACTATAGCCTTGTAGTATAGTTTGAAGTCTGGTAGACAGATGCCTCCCAATTTGTTCTTTTTGCTTAAGATTGCTTTGGCTAGATGGGTCTTCTCTGGTTCCACACGAAGCGTAGAATTATTTTTCTAGATCGGCAAAAATGATGTTGGTATTTTGATAGGGATTGCATTGATTCTGTAAATTAATTTAGGTAGCAAAGCCATTTTTACTATGTTGACTCTGCCTATCCAAGAGCATGGTAAGGCTTTCCATCTATTTACATCCTCTGCAATTTCCTTTCTCAGTGTTTCATAATTCTCTCTATATAGGTCTTTGACCTCCTTAGTTAGATATATTCCTAAATATTTAATTTTCTTTGTTGCTATTGCAAAAGGTATAGCATCTTTAATTTGTTTCTCGGCTTGATTGTTATTAGCATATATGAAGGCTATGGATTTGTGTGTATTAATTTTGTATCCTGAGACTTTGCTGAATTCATTTATCAATTCCAGTAATCTCTTGGTTGAATCCTTGGGGTTTTCTATGTATAATATCATATCATCTGCGAATAGTGAAAGTTTGACCTCTTCTGCCCCTATCTGGACGCCCCTGATTCCTCTGTCTTGTCTAATTGCTGTGGCCAGGACTTCCAGCACTATGTTGAAAAGAAGTGGAGATAGTGGACACCCTTGTCTGGTGCCAGTTTTAAGGGGGAATGCCTTCAATTTTTCCCCATTCAGTATGATATTGGCTGTGGGTTTATCGTATATGGCTTTAATAGTTTCTAGGAATGAGCCATCTATGCCTAATATAGACAATTTTTTAGGAAATTTATTACATGATTATTCATATAGCAAACATTTAGGTATATTCAAAGATCCTTCTTAATATGAAAGAACTTAATTTTTTCCAAAATGAACAGCAACCAAAAAAAAAAAAAAAAGCCTCTTGCAATACCAAATGTGTGTCTTTCCTGTCACTACTTACCCTTGGATAAAGAATTGAGTGGTAGCCTGGATCAATTAATTTGTTGAAATAATCTGAGACTGGTGCTTAGTCTTTATACTTAGCCATAGGAAGAAAGGGGAGACCTTCAGTTCCATATTATGTCAGCTCATTTTTAGGCTTCATTTGGAAACTGCTTTTAGTCCTTGGGTTGGTCCTGCAGAGGTAAACTCAGGTGGGATAAATAATTGACCAGCTGCCACATATTTACTTAGTCAAACTAAGTGAATTTTAGTAAAAGCAATGATAGAGAAGGTGTTAAATGCATCCTTTTACTGGCTAAAGTATTATATTTGCTCCATTTTGTGCTGGATGTTGACAATGTTTGCTGAAAATTTTTTTGAATTGATTGTCATTCCTTTCCATACTAAATTAGGAAAATATTAAAGCTGGATGGAGCCTTGGGAACTACTTTTATATTCATTAGGAAGATAAGTTATTTTTCCAATAAAATTATGGCTTTCATTTTTAAAAACAAGGTATGTTTTACAAACATTAAATTATTTAGAAAGAAGTTACTAGTTGATAGGGCACCTATATGGAACTTGCAGAAAGGAAATAACTGTACTTACCTCACACCCTCTTAAGCCATCACAATTCTCACATTTTATGAGAATAAGCAATTAGTAAAAAAAATACTGAGTTCTTTAAAGTGAAAAAGATGAAGTTAAGTAAATTCATTTTCAATAGAACTGCCATTAGATACTTATGGAATATGTCATGATCTCTAAACCAAAACATATTTAATATCATCTCCATCTCAGAATGGGGAAAAAGTCTCCCTAGAATCCTGCATATTTCAATAATTTACTGGGATTCTTTCCAGTATGAAGATTGGAGGATAGGAAAGGAAAGTATATCTGTCATCTTAATAAATTTGTAGTAAAGGACTACATTGCGGAAATAAAGAATTTATTATTTAGGTTGTTTCGCTTCATTTTTTTCAGTCATTTCATGATAGACTTATATTTTAAAATTTCTATTGGTCTAATACTGTTGGAAATAGTAATAGTCATTCCTTTGGAGTCAGTTCACATTAGGTTTTTTTTAAAATTTCTATATTACAATAGTATTGGAGGTTGAGAGTGAAAAATCTGAATAAGCACACTAGGACCCCAGGACAGTGCATTTTAATATAAAGGTCTTTGGAATATTGTTTTACATATTTTCAAGCCTATCCATCTAGCTTTATGTATATAATTGTTCATAATATTTCTCCCCCACCTGCATTATAAACAAACATCCCCATCAGAAAGCCTTGTAACCCTGGAGAGATTTTTTGAAAAGTAGGACAAAGAGAAAAGCTGAAGAGAATTTCACGGAAAGATACTTTCATCAAGGTGCTTTACAGGATGGCAATATCCAAGGCTTTTCATAGATGCGTAGTAGTAAAGAGCATAATCTAAGGTCAGAATCTAGCTCTTCCTCTTAAGCTTTTTTACTTTTGGCAAGTTAATCCCTCCATGACTCCATTTCATTATCTATAAAATGTTTGAGTGTTAAACTAAATAATATATGTAAAGTATTTACAACAATGACTGGCACATGATAAATACTCAATAAATATTAGACATTATTTTAGTATAGGAGAATGGAATTCATTGTATATATTTTTAGATAGTTCCTTGTTTTTGGCATCAGGGGAGGCACTTTATTGATCTAGGGAAAGGATCATTGGAGTGACTTTTTCCCTAGGCCAGTATATGTGGATATTTCCACATGATATCTGATGTATCCAATATAGATAGAGATCTGTATTAGAAAACACAAAATGTGTGAAAACAAATATGGAAGGACCCCTCATGAGTAAATTTACCCATTCCCTCCATCCCCCTGCTTGATTCTGATGAATGTTATTTCCATATGTTCACACAAGTGTTGATTGATTAGTTCCAATTTAATGGTGAGTACATGCGGTGTTTGTTTCTCCATTCTTGTGATTCTTCGCTTAGAAGAATGGTCTCCAACTCCATCTAGGTTAATGCAAAAGGTATTAGCTCACCATTTGTTTTATGACTAAGTAGTATTCCATGGTATACATAAACCACATTTTATTAATCCACTTATGCATTGATGGGCACTTGGGTTGTTTCCACATCTTTGCAATTGTGAATTGTGCCACTATAAACATTTGAGTGCAGGTGTCTTTTGTATATAATGTCTTTTTTTTTCCTTTGGGTAAATATCCAGTAGTGGGATTGCTGGATCAAAGGGTAGTTCTACATTCAGTTCTTTGAGGTATCTCCATACTCCTTTTCGTAGAGGTTGTACTAGTTTGCAGTCCCACCAACAGCGTATGAGTGTTCCTATCTCTCTGCATCCATGCCAGCATTTGTTGCTTTGGGACTTTTTGATAAAAGCCATTCTGACTGGAGTTGAGTGATATCTCATTGTGGTTTTGATTTGATTTTCCTTGATGAGCAGAAATGTTGATCATTTTTTCATATGTTTTTTGGCCATTAGTCTATCTTTTGAAATGTTTCTGTTCATGTCTTTTGACACTTTTTAATGGGGTTATTTGTTTTTTTCTTTCTGATTTGCTTGACTTCTTTATAGATTCTAGTTATAAGCCCTTTAACGGATGTATAGAATGCAAATATTTTCTAGCATTCTACAGGTTCTCTATTCACTGTAATGATTGTTTCCTTGGCTGTGCAGATGCTTTTTAATTTGATCAGGTCCCATTTATTTACTTATGTTGCTGCTGTGGTTGCTTTTCGGATCTTCTTCATAAATTCTTTGCCTAGGCTGATGTCTGTAAGTTTTTCCAACATATTCTTCTAGAATTCTTAAAGTTTCATGCCTTAGGTTTAAGTCTGTTATCCATCATGATTTGATTTTTGTGAGTGGTGAGATGTGCGGATTCTGTTTCAGTCTTCTACATGTGGCTATCCGGTTTTCCCAGCACCATTTATTGAATAGGGTTTCTTTTCCCCAGTGTATGTTTTTGTCTGCCTTGTTGAATATAAGTTGGCAATATGAGGATTGTTTTATATCTGGGTTCTCTGTTCTGTTCCATTAGTCTATGTCTCTGTTTTTGTGCCAGTACCATGCTGTTTGGGTTATTATAGCCCTGTAGAGTAGCTGGAAGTCTGGTAAGTTGATGCCTCCCAATTTTTGCTTAAGGTTGCTTTGGCTATACAGAGACTTCTGTGGTTCAATACAAAGCATAGAATTATTTTTTCTAGATCTGCAAGAAATGATGTTGATATATTAGTAGGGATTGCATTGAATATGTAGATTATGTTGTGTAGTATAGACATTTTAAGAATGTTGATTCTGCCAATCCATGAGCATGGTGTATTTTTCTATCTGTTTATGTCCTCTGCCATTTCCTTCCTCACTATTTCATAATTCTCCCTCTAGAGGTCTTTCACCACCTTAGTTAAATATATTCTTAGGTATTTTATTTTCTTTGTTGCCATTATGAAAGGTATTGAGTCTTTGATTTGGTTCTCAGCTTGACTGTTGTTGGCGTATATGAATGCTACTGATTTGTGTATATTGATTTTGTAACCTGAGACTTTACTGAATTTATTTATCACTCCCAGTAGTCTCTTGGCAGAATCTTTGGGGTTTTCTAGATATAAGATCATATCATCAGTAAATAGTGATAATTTGATGTCTTTTTCCCCCATACCCTTGATTTTCTTCTCTTGTCTGACTGCTCTGGCGAGGATTTCCAGCCATATGTTGAATAGAAGTGGTAATAATAAGCAGCCTTCTCTGGGTCTTGTTCTAAGTGGGAATGCTTTCGATTTTTCCCTATTCAGTATGATATTAGCTGTGGTTTTGTTTTATATGGCTTTTATCATTTTGAGGTAAGTTCTGCCTATGCCTATTTTCTTAAGTGTTCTTATAAAAGGGGGCTGAATTTTGTCAAATGCTTTTTCTGCTCTCCTGAGAGGATCATATGGTCTTTGTTTTTACTTCTGTTTATGTGGTGAATTACATTTATAGATTTGTGTATGTTGAACCATCCCTGAATCTGTGGGATGAAGCCCACTTGGTTGTGATGGATTAATTTTTTGATGAGCAGCTGAATTCGGTTTGCTAGGATTTTATTGAGAACTTTTGCAGCTATATTCATAAGGGATATTGGTCTTTAGTTTTCTTTCTTTGTTGAGTCCTTTCCTGGCTTTGGTATGAAGGTGATGTTGGCTTCATAAAACATGTTGGGGAGAATTCCTTCCTTCTTAATGCTATGGAGTAATTTCTACAGGAGAGGTACCAGTTCTTCTTTGTAGGTCTGATAAAGTTCTCCTGCAAAAACATCTGGTCCTGGACTTTTTTTTGTTAGAAGATTTTTTATTGCTGCTTCAATTTTGTTACTTGATATTGCTCTGTTCAGAAATTCTATTTCTTCCTGATTGAGCCTAGGGAGGCTGTGTGTTTCTAAGAATTTGTCTGTTTCCTCCACATTCTCAAGTTTATGTGCATAGAGATTTTTGTATTATTCAGAGGTGATATTTTGTATTTCCATGGTATCAGTTGTAATTTCTCCTTTTTCATTCCTGATTGACCTTATTAGAATCCTTTTTTTTTTAATGCTTTTGGTAACTTAGCAAGAGGTCTGTCAATTTTGTTTATCTTTTCAAACAACCAACTTCTTGTTTCATAATCTTCTGTATAGTTCTTTCATTATAGATTTCATTTAGTTCTGCTCTGATCTTGGTTATTTCTTTTCTTCTGCTGGATTTGGGACTGGTTTGCTCATCCTTTTCCAGGTCTTTGAGATGATTCATTAGATTGTTGATTTCTGATCTTTCCATCTTTTGGATGTAGGTATTTATGGCTATGATTTTTCCTCTCATCACTGCTTTAGCTGTATCCCACAGATTTTTGATAACTGTGTCCTCTTTATCAGTTAGTTCAAAGAATCTTTTGATTTCCATCTTAATTTCCACCATGACCCAACTATCGCTCAGCAGTTGGTTGTTTAGTTTTCATGACTTAGTGTAGAGATGAGTGTTTCTGTTGGAGTTGATTTCTAATTTTATTTCACTGTGTTCTGACATGATACATGATATAATTTCTATTTTTTTAAATTAGTTGAGACACATTTTGTGGCCTAGGATGTGGACAATCTTAGAGAATGTTCCATGGGCTGATGAGAAGAATGTATATTCAGAAGTTTTGGGGTAAAATGTTCTGTAAATGTCTGTTAGACCCATTTGTTCTAGAGTTCTGTTTAAGTTCATTGTTTACTTATTTTCTGTTTGGAGGATCTTTCCCCTTCTGTCAGTGAAGTGTTGAAGTCCCCAGCTATTACAGTGTTTCTGTTGATCATTTTGTTTAGATCAAGCTTTATGAATCTGGGCACACCTGTGTTAGGTGCATAAATATTTAGAATTGTTATGTCTTCTTGTTGAATTGTTCCCTTTACAATTCTATAATGACCATCTTTGCCTTTCTTAACTTTTGTTCATTTGAAGTCTATGTTATCTGAAATGAGAACTGCTACACCAGCTTTCTTTTGGTTTCCATTTTCCTAGAATATTATTTTCCATTCTGTCACCTTGAGTCTGAATGAGTTCTTGTGGGTTAGGTGTGTTTCCTGGGGACAGCAGATACTTGGCTTTTTTTTTTTTAATCGATTCAGCCAGCCTATTTGTTTTCAGTGTTGAGTTCAAGCCATTCACATTTGTTGAAAAAATTGATAAATGAGGTGTATTTCTGTTCATCCTGCTGAGTAGAACTTTGTTGGTTTGTTTTATCTCTTGAGCTATTGTTGTACTTGGGCTTTGGCCTTTAGCTTTTGGGTGATTTTACACTGGTGGGTGTCTATTGTGCTGATCCATATATAGTGCAATTCTGAGTAGTTTCTGCAGGGCAGGTCTGGTCTTGACAAATTCCCTCAGTGTTTGCTTGTCTGAGAAAGTCTCTATTTCCCCCTGCTATATGAAACTTAGTTTTTCAGCATACAAAATTTTAGGCTGTCCATTATTCTGTTTGAGAAGACTGAGAATGGGGCACCAATACCTTCTGTCTTTTAAGGTCTCAGTTGAGAAGTCTGCAGTTAGTCTGATGGGTTGTCCTTTGTAAGTTACCTGATGCTTTTGCCTTATGGCTCATAGGAGCACCTCTGTCATGTTTATTTTGGCCAGTCTGATGATGATGTGTCATGGTGATTGCCTGTTTGTGATGAATCAACCAGGCGTCCTTTGAGCTTCTTGTACATGGATACCTAGATTTTTAGCAAGGCCTGGGAAATTTTCCCCAATTATTCCCTCAAATAAGTTTTCCAACCCTTGTGTATTTTCTTCTTCACCTTCAAGGATGCTTATGATTTTTATGTTAGGCCTCTGTACATTATGTCATATTTCTTGTAGGCTGTGTTCGTTCCTCTTATTTCTCTGCTCTATCTCTTTGGCTGCCTTGTTTAATTCAAAGCTGTTGTCTTCAAGCTCTGAGATTCGATCTTCTGCTTGATCTAACCTATTCTTAAGGTTCTCCACTGTGTTTTGTATTCCCTTGAATGAATTTTTCATTTCCAGAATTCTGTTTTATTTTTCCTTAATAATTCAATTTCTTTAGTGAATTTTTCATTCATTTCCTGCATTGTTTTTGTGATTTCTTTGTGTTGGGTTTCTATTTTCTGTTGTATTTCATTGAGTTTCTCTACAGTCCATGTTCAAAATTCTTCATCTGTCATTTCAGTGTTTTGATTTGGGTTGGTATCCCTTGCTAGAGAGCTGGTGTTCCCTTTTGGGGGTGTCCTTTTTCTCTGAATCTTCTTACTTTCAGAGTTCTTTTGCTGATTCCTTCTCATCTGGAGCAGCTGTTGCTTCTTACTTTTGGATTTTCTTTTGTTTTGATAATGACATGCCCAGTTTAATCTCTCAGCCAGTAGTTGGTGCTTGTGGGTGAGTATCAACCACACCCTGAATGATTGAGTCAGTAAATGCTGTAAAGTGCATACAAATTGACCTCCCTGTTAGTAGGTGGCACTTGCCAGAAGGAACAAGCTGCAATTTTGTTTTGGGGTCCTGTGACCAGCTCTAGTTCCTTAGAAGAAGTGCTCAAATGCCTCAGGTGGTGGGTGGGGCCTTGCAGGTGAGTCCTTACTCTCCACCACAGCAGAGGCAGGTGCAGGAGTAAGGCTGGGCAAAGCTGGGTTTCATGAGCCTGCCCTCAAGGTTCACAAATGCTGGCAAGGGATCTGCATCAGCAGGGGTCAAAGATCTGCTCCCTTCATCTGGGTAAAGATGCCAGGTAGGGACTGAAGTGGTCACACTCAACCAGAAAGTGGGGGCAGGAGGGTGCAGGGCTGTTTGAGACACACAGTCTGGCAGTCTGGAGCAGGCCTTGTTCTTCTCTACCCTCCCTGTCCCACAGTTTACCCCAGGCCTCAGCTGGCAGGCAGGACCTCAAGCCAGCTGAGCTTCCCTACAACTGTGATGCAGGCTGGGAGGTTCCCTGCCCAGGATTCCAGCCTGAGCTGGTAGCATGGCCCACCTGTGGGAGGAGGAGTGCCCCATGAATACACCTCAGCTAGGACCCACACTTCACTCTCCTCCTTGATCTCCCCTTCTGGGCACCCAAACCTTCTGAGACTAATTCCCAAATATCCCCTCTGTGCCCCCAGGCAATGCAAATGAGGCCTGGGGTTATCAGATCTGGCCTGCTGGCCCATCCTTGGCTTTCTTGGAGATCAATCCTAACCATGCCAGGGAGAAGCATGCTGGTCCTGAGTCACCCAGAGGGTACCCAAGCTGGTTTGATGTCCCTTTGCCTCGGGGCACATCCTGCTTGATGGGGCTACCAGGCAAGCAGCACCAGGGAGGGCTGGTGGGCAGGGAGCTCACAGTCCAAGTACCTCTCACTCTGCTGCAGGACCCCAAAAGTAAAGGTCTGAGCCCTGCTCTGTGTGGGAATGTCTGTGTGGTGGCTCAGTCGTCTCTTTTGGCAGTGGCAGGTGGGAGAGAGGAGGGAGAGAAAAAGAATCTGGGTGGAGGAAAACAAGCACTCTGGTCATTTCTGACCCTCTCCCTGGGAGCCAGTCCACCAAGAATGACCAGGCTCTGAAGTCATGCAGATCACCTGGGACCCACAGGACCCCTGTGGCTCCTGCAGTCTGGGCTGGAGTTGGGAAATTTCTGTGTGGGGATGAGCAAGATGAAACCTGAGGAGTTGAAGCCCCCTGGGGAGGAAATATGCACTCAGTGGGTAGAGAAGCAATATGCCATCTGCCATCCAGGCTAAGGTCTGTGGGGCAGGAGGCACCCCGGGAGGTGGGTGCTGGAAGGTTGGTGCCCTTTCCCCAAGAAGCTCCCAGCTTGCTGGTGGCAGCAGTCTCTGGGCTTGTGTGGACAGAAGGTCTCTCCAGCAGCTCAGGAGCCCACCGACTGTCGTAGATGCCAGGGAGAGAGAAACTAACTGCTCCACCTACCCTTCTTACTGGTCTCCTCGCCTCTTGGGGGTTGATCTCTGCAGATACCTTTCTCCATCCAGTTCTGCTCTGCAGCCTCTCCTCATGGAGTCTCCTGAAGGTTCTGGCACCCTTCCTTCAGACCCTC
Organism: Daubentonia madagascariensis; assembly: GCA_023783475.1. Taxonomy (NCBI): domain Eukaryota; kingdom Metazoa; phylum Chordata; class Mammalia; order Primates; family Daubentoniidae; genus Daubentonia; species Daubentonia madagascariensis. The sequence goes on from JAKFHU010001323.1 coordinate 224,327, forward strand.
ATCCGATCTATGTTTGTCTGCCTGTTTGTTTTTTCTCTATCATCTAAAACTTCTCCTTCTTACTGAGACACTATGGCTAGTGGTGTCTTTGGTCCATCACCTTGGCTATCTCTGGCACTTTTTTGTTACAGTTAAGTTCAGTGCACCCTATGGGAAGCATAGATGAGGTTTTGAATCTAGATTATCCTCCAGGTATAGTTCCTGCAATATCTTTTTCATCTTATAAATCCCACTTAAGAGTTTTAGCCTTAATATCCCATGAATCAGTAGAGTTTTAGGGATACTTCCATATATGAGGTATGCTTGATTTTATTTTAGGTTTTCTACAAATGGTTGTGAATGCTAGGAAGGACCCCAGTTTCCCTGGGTATTCTCTTCATCCTACTCCCTGCCTTCTATTTAAGTCTCAGCTCCATCTGAGCAATAAATATGTCAATTAGATCAAGAGATATGATGGTTTCAATATCAGAAGTCTAAGAGAGATTAGGTATAAATTATCAAAAAGCAATTTCACTGCTGACTTAAACTAGATCACCTTCTGTGTCCCCAGAGATAAACTTGGATTGTGTCAACCCTACTCTCTCTTAGGTTCTTTCTTAGGCTACAGTTCTTCAGTTTTAGACAGAATATAAGGGAAAATGGTGAACAAAATCTTAAGAAAGGAAATTTAAAATAATCTGTGTTTCTAAAGATTAGAAAATCTTATAACCACTCAGTTGAAAATGTATTATAAATTATTCTAATTAATTCCAGGTTTTTTCAGGGCATCTCTCTTAAAATGGAAATTTTATAAACATTTTAATAAATAGTGTATACTTTTTGTGTTCAACCACTCAAATCTTCTTGGAAATAAGCAAGTTATAAATAATAAATTAATTAATTTTTGTAACAACAGTAAGTTTAAAGGTAAGTTTTTGATCCAAATGGAACACTCAGTATATAGCAAAAATAAAGTGGCCAGTTTATGGCTATTTGCTGCCATACATGGAGACATGAGGAATAAATGCTTCACCAAATGTTTTAAAGGGCTTCTTGGCCAGCATAGCGAACTAGGTTACAATTTACTGTGTTAGGCACTGAAGATAAAAGCAGTGAATAAGACATTTATCATAAGTACAGAATCTCTCATAAAATTTAAGAAACAAAATAACAAGAGGTCCTTTTTGGTTTTTATCTTTCTAGGTTTAATAATAACTTTAAGATGAAAAACAAAATTAAATTAACTGATATGTGGACAGCAAGCTGTGTGGATGAAGTGGGAGAAGGCAACACCAATACTATGAAATCCTTTGTCTTGGACTGGCCCACTCTGAACTTTGTGGCCACTTTCAGGTAAGAACCATATCTTGTCCATTATTTACCTTGTTTAGCTACTATGTAAATTTCTAGGATGAGAGAAAAAATGTAAGAAAATTTTGTTTCCCAAATTGTTAGAAGGAAAATATTTTATTCTGATTATTTATGAAGTCGGTAACTCATCTTTTGACACATACACCCAACCAAGATACTTATGTGACTTATGTTTCTCCCAAAGAGCATTTGATTAAAATATGTGAAAATTAATGGTAACTATTGGGAACTCTTGAAGTCATTTACCTTGGTTTGACCAGTGATTTTTAAAGGAGCTCTACTGAAACTGGGGGGATTGGAACTTCCAGGAATATGGAAGGGGGATAGACAGGTCAGATCTTTAGGAATCACTTTCCAAAATCCCCTTTCCTATTGTCTTGGTATTTGTTTTACATACTGAGTGTTCAAGTCTTATCAGTCTTTTCAAACCACTGAAATGACCTTCACTGAAGCAAATTTTATAAAATAGTCCAATTATATTTGAATAACTGGTTTATAATCTTTTTTTCCTTTGGGTAAATACCCAGTAGTGGGATTGCTGGACCTAATGGTAGTTCTAATTTTAGTTCTTTGAGGAATATCCATACTATTTTCCGTAGAGGTTGTACTGGTTTGCAGTCCCACCAACAGTGTATGAGTGTTCCTATCTCTCCACATCCATGCCAGAATTTGTTGTTTTGGGATTTTGATAGAAGCCAATCTCACTGGAGTTAAGTGATATCTCATTGTGGTTTTGATTTGCATTTCCCTGATGATTAGAGAAGTTGAGCAATTTTTTATATGTTTGTTGGCCATTATTCTGTCTTCTTTTGAAAAGTTTCTGTTCATGTCCTTTGCCCACTTTTTAATGGGGTACTGGCACAAGAACAGAGACATAGGCTAGGAAGAGTAAGAGTTCACTGAATTACATTCAGTAGTAAGTCAGGAATAGAAGGGAACTTATTCTCTGTACTTTAGAAAATCTATAGCAGAATGGCATTTGAGGATTACACTAAAAGGATGCAATTACTTAGAGTATTAAAGAGTAAAATCTCATTGCAGTCAGGTGTCCAGGGTTTAGTTTTTCTAGTTTGTAAATTTCTTTTTGTAACTGTTTCTGTGTTTCTGATCCCCTGCTGTCTTCATTCTGATTATTGCCTATGAACACCAACCTCAGAGGGCAGCAGTAGGAGGGAAGCATAAATCAAACCAGTCCCGGTGGTCTTGAGTAACTCTAATTATGTAACTAATAAAAAGTAATAAAATGTCTTTTTCAGACAGACATCATGTTGTAGATAACAGTAATGATAGTGATGTTTGACATATATAATTTCTTGTTCCTATTATTTACATAATGTTAACTACTAATTTTACTTATTTGATCCTTATAATACTTGTGTGATAGGTAGAGTAAATATTTTAAGTCATAGACTTGAGGCTGAGTGAGGACATAGATTTGCTGAAGATTTATAGATCTAGTTAATGTCAAAGGAAAGACTAGAATATCTTTAAGTATTGTTAGATGCAAACATAGGAAGGGTCAACATTATGCAACCCACAAATTGATCTGTGCATTTATTCCAAACAAGGTAGTCTTTAAAGGTTGTTCTTTTTTTCCCTCCCCACTCCCTCTTAAAACTACCTTAGTAGGACCACCTGCCTTATGCAGGGGTCTCCAACTGTAAGCATGTACCTGGTCATTCAGTCAAGGAAAGGATTATTTATACCAAAAGTCCCAGGAGTAAACTGTAGTCTATTCTGTTTGTAGTATACATGGTCACAGTACTGGTCAGTCTGAAGTCTACATTTAGATTTTTCTGTGTAGGGCATGAATATACCTATGGAATTAATATGAGCCACCTTCGAGACACTGCACTCTTGACACCAGGATCAAAGGACTCTACTACCCCTTGCAACTTCTAAGAGCCCTTCCTCATGGAAGAGCTGCCATGAGAGATGCAGTGCCAGTTCATCATGAAGTCTAGCTGCCTAGCTGCAGCCCAGCAGCTGAGAGGTGAGTTGCTTCTCTTCCTTCATAAAGTCTTCTTTCAGCAAAAGTTTTCATTTCTGAACACAAATTTAGTGCAAAGGCAAACCACTCAGACTTCCAGCCAGATGAGGTATTTGTTCCTTTGCAACTTGCTAAGTGTTTTGAAAGGAAAGAGAGAGTTTTAGAAGAAAAATAGTTTTATAAATCAGATAAAATTGCTCCTTAATTTCATAGTTCAATGGATCTTAAGATATATAAATCTCCTTCCTCTTGCATTGAGGTTGGTAAAACACTGCTGGAACTGTAGTTTGAATTCATAAAATACATCTGCTGTAAATTTGTGTGGGAATTAAGATCTTGCTTCTTGTTTTAACTTTTGACAGCATGAGAACTATATGAAGCCACTTGACATTACTTGTGATTAAACATTAGCTGTCTTAAAAAATGACTTTACTGCATGCAGTAAAATTGTACATATAAGCACTGTTTTGACTTATAATTTTAGGTCAGGTTCATTAAAAAACATCATCATATCTACAGCAAAACTAATTTCCAGAGTCATTCAGTGTTCATTAGTAGTGGTTGAGGTCAGTTTGTATCATTCATAAAAAGTTCATTCTCAGCCCTGAGCTCAAAATATCACTATAAAACTTCAGCACTCCTGAGCCATTAAACTGCTGTGTGATAGCACAAGGCAGGCTAATATTTGGCTTCTCTTTCTTGGAAAAATTCCAGAACTGACAATGGTTAAGTCCATGAGAGTAAATAAAGTTCACTGTTAACGCTACTGACCCGGTAACACTTGACAGATTCAAATATTTTCCATGAAGTACCACTGATCAATACAATACAATACAATGAATAATTTTAGGCATTAAACACTTTAAATTTTCACAAGCTTTTAAAATTTGTTGAATTATGCCTTTTTCTGTTCCACACATGTTCACCACCATCAGATATAACACATCTAAGGAAGTTCCACATCAGGTGGTACTGAATTGTTGTTTTCCCAAATCCTTTGAAAACATTCTCACCCATAGTTGTTCAATGCAGATGATTCAAGGTTAATTCTTCAGTCACTTCAAACTCAGCATTGACTTCTTGAATAAACTAAGCAGTATGATTGTCAACTCATCTGTCAACTCATCAAGAACCAAAGAAAGTCACTTGCCTTGTTTTTTAGTTTACTATTGATGTTACTCCTAATGTCATCAACTATTCAATCATGTATTCTCACAAAAAGGCTAATAATCTTAAATATAGTTTCTCTGGACACATTTTTTTCATCTACTGCAAGCACACAAGATTTAATCAACTCACTGTTGGTAAATGGCTTTCCTTGCTTGGCTAACAAATGAGCCAATCAGAAACTTACTATTGTTGCAGCCTCATTTACATTTGTTATTTTTGTGAAAAAAATCATTTTAAATATTCTAAATTTTCTGATCCATTGCATTCTGGTGAATTGGGAGTATTGTGATTAGTGATTAGTCAGGTAATGTCAACATATATTGTATTCTTTTACCACCGCTGTTATATCATTGCACAGTAAGCACTATATTTTGCCATTTAATTTATTAAAAAGTCATCCACACTTCACTGTGCCTTAAAAATCCCACATTAGAAGTTCACTTTCCTCTTTTCTTCTTGTTTTGACACGATAAGTAATTTAAAAAATAAGATGCTGCAGTGTCATGATGCACATGGCACTTGAAACACTGTCAAAATATAACAGAGTCACTGCAATTTGTTGTGCTGTAAGCAGCAGTGCAAAGCAACGAGAGTGCCACATATTGTCTCTGGCATGACTTCTCAGCTCTGTCATTGAGTGTGAAGAGAAAGCAGCCACTGACAGTATATAAAGGAGTGTGGCCATGTTCCAGTAAAACTATTATGGACCTTAAATTTTGAATTAATTTTATATAATTTTTATGTGTCACTAAATATTATGTTGATTTTTCAACCTTTTTAAAAATGTGGAAACCATTCTTAACTCACTGGTTATCCAAAGAGAGCTGGCAGGCTAGATTTGGCACAGGGAGCATGGTGTGCTGCCCTCTTATTTAGATGATTAAAATGCACAGTTAATTAAAAACATTCCAGCTAAAGTCTCAGGGTTCTACCAGATTTATGATAGAGTTCACATAAGTGACAGAACCTTCTCATTTGACTTGTCTCCATTCCTTTGCCCAGTGCGTCTTTGTAGTGTTTTGAAGAAAAGCCAAAAGGCATCTAGAAAGACTGAACATCTCCAAAGAGTCTAGAAATTCTAAAAATGGAATTGTTCCCTGGGTGATGACACTCTTTATAATATTATCAAGTAATTTCTACATAGAATTTAACAGTTTAAATAATACTTTCTTTTAAGCCTCAAAACATCCATGTAAGATTACATTATTATCTCATTTTTATAGATTAGCAGTCTCAGACTGTATCTGGCATCACAAAGCATATTATAAAAGTCAGTAGAGCTGAAACCTCAACATAGGCCTTCTGTCTTGAAATCTCTGCTCTTGTCACTAGACCTAATGGCCCTATTATGTGGACATGTTAGCACTGACTCACTTCAGACACCATTTTACATAGTTATAATTTGTCTTGCTGTCAACATTCCTCCTACTTCTGTTTCTGCTCTTGATGTTTTAATTTGAAGGAGCAGACCACTATGGAGATTGTTTTCAGTATTCTCATAGCCTTATTGTGAAATAACAAAAAATGACCATATGATTATCAAAATGTAATGTACCTTAAAGTCTACACTTTTGTCATCTTTCCACCCTCTGGGCCCAAAACATTCCTAACATAAATCAAAATTAAAAAGGACACCCCCTTATGAGGAAACCAGTATAAGAACAAGAGAATCTTCACTCTTTTTCCCTACCCTTCTTTCATACATACCAACTATTAACCTGACTTCAAAAGGCAAAAATAAATTAATACTTCTTTTCTAGCATATATTATAAATATGTAGAATTTGGCCTTATTTACCAAGTGCCACTTGTCAGAATCTATCACCCTTTGTTTGTGGCCTACATATTTGAAATCCAGGGCCGGGCACATTGGCTTACACCTGTAATCCCAACGTTTTGGGAAGCCAAAGTGGGAGGATCACTTGAGTCCAGGAGTTCAAGACCAACCTGGGCAACATAGTAAGACCCCATGTGTACAAAAAACTTTAACAAAACAAAATAAAATCTACAGAATTAAAAAAATAATTATTTACTCCTAGGAAGTGTGTATTTTGCATGGTCCCTTATGTAGAAAATTGTATCTTGTTTCCAGGGTTAACAGGGGCATAAAAGAGGAAGATAATTTCTATCAGAGTATTGACTGAGAAAAATAGATCATTTCTATTAGAGTATTGGCTGAGAACAATTAATATTTTATTTTTAAACCACCTGAATAAAATAAGCCCCAATTAGCCAGTCAAAACTTCATGTCTCCGTTTCCTAGAGAGGCTTTCTCTAGTTAGCTTAAGGAAAATATCCCTGTTAGCCATCATAACCATAGGTAGGCATAGTCATCCCCAATCTGTTTTTAAAATTTCTCCCTCAGTGTGAAGAAGACATCCTACTAAATAGTCTTATAGTGAAGACAAAATAGCAATAGGCCACCCCTGAGACTTAGACCACCATAACTCATCCTTGGGGTCATTGGTCCCCAGTAAGACAGCTCTAGTGTTAATTAGAAGTTCAAGATCTAGACATCAAAGGTGTGACCTCAAGGCCCAACTCTCTTGCCACTTTTAGGAAAACTTTGTTTCTTCAGGCAGGTAGTCAGAACACTTTACACATATCTCTAGTGTAACACAAAAAATTATGTCATGTTTATTTCTTTATGTATTTACATGTGTCTTTAGACTATGAGCTTTTTAAGACCTGGGAACTAATCCCAGGGATTAGTCCAGTGTGTAGAACACACAAGAAGATAAATGAAAGATTGAATGACTTGGTAGTCATGCCTAGAATGAAAAAACGCTACACTTAGTGGGATCGTTCTGAGTGTGGTCTGAAATGGCTTGGGGTCCTAGCCGGAACTGAAATTTTATGGTAGATAGTAAAATATGAGAAACATCTTTTTCTTTTTTAGTTATTATTACTAGAATTATTATTTTTTCTTTTTTTATTATTTAAAAATATCATGGTGTACAAATTTTTTTGGTTACAAGGATCACTTTTGTAATGTTTGAGTCAGGGTTGTAAGTGTGCTCAACACCCTGATGGTGTTCATTGTACCTGTTAGGTAGGTTTTCACCCATCCCCCCCTCCCCCTCCACCCTGCTTGATTTCCACTGAGTTTTACTTCCCTCTGTGCACGTGTGCTCCTCAGTTAGTTCCAATTTAATAGCAGGTAGATGTGGTATTCATTTTTCCATTCTTCAGAAACTTTACATAGGATAATGCTCTCTAGTTCCATTCAAATTGGTGCACAAGGTATTAATTCATCCTTCTAAATGAGTGTTATCCCATGGTATACAAATACCACATTTTGTTAATCCACTCATGAATTGATAGGCACTTGGATTGATTCCACATCTTTGCAATTGTGAATTGTGCTGCAATAAACATTCAAATGCAGGTGTCTTTTTGATGAAAAGTCTTCTTTTCCTTTGGGTAAATGCCCAGTAGTGGGATTCCTGGATCAAATGGTAGGTCTACTTGTAGTTCATTGAGGAATCTCTATACTATTTTCCATAAAGGTTGTACTAATTTGCAGTCCCAACAGTGTATAAGCATTCCTTTCTCTCTGCATCCACGCCAGCATTTATTGTTTTTGGACTTTGGATAAAGCCATTCTAACAGGGGTAAGATGATATCTCATTGTGGTTTTGATTTGAATTTCCCTGATGATTAGTGATGTTGAGCATTCGTTGTCTGTTTATTGGCCATTTGTCTATCTTCTTTTGAAAAGCTTCTGTTCATGTATTAAGCCCACTTTTTAATTGTTTTTTTTTCTTGCTGACTTGCTTAAGTTCTTTGTAGATTCTGTTTATTTGCCCTTTATCAGATGTACATCTTGCAAATATTTTCTCCCATTCTGTAGGTTGTCTATTTGCTCTGTTGATTATATCCTTAGCTGTGCAGAAACCTTTTAATTTAATCATCACATTTATTTATTTTTGTTGTTGCTGCAATCGCCTTTGGGTTCTTAGTCACAAATCTTTGCCTATGCTGATATCTACAAGAGGCTTTCTTACATTTTCTTCTAGAATTCTTATGGTTTCATGCCTTAAATATAAGTATTTTATCCATCTTGAATTTATTTTTGTGAGTGGTGAAAGATATCGATCTTGCTTCATTCCTCTGCATGTGGCTATCAAATTTTCCCAAGACTACTTACTGAATAGGGCTTCTTTTCCCCAGTGTATATTGTTGTCTGCTTTTTCAAAGATCAGTTGGGTGTATGCGGATGGTCCTAGCCAGAGCAATCAGGCAAGAGAAAGAAATAAAAGGTATCCAAATCAGGAAAGAGGAGGTCAAACTATCACTTTTTGCTGACAATATAATCATATATCTAGAAAACCCCAAAGACTCCACCAAGTGACTCTTGGAATTGATACATAAATTTAGCAATGTCTCAGGTTACAAAATCAATGTACACAAATCTTCATTGATTCTGCCAATCCATGAGTCTACGGAACATCTTAATGGAGATAACTCCTCACCTTGCTCTTCCTCTTCCCCATCTTCCCCATCTTCCCATTCATCTTGTCCTTCTCTTCCTCCTACTTCCCCTGCCCCTTCATCTTGCCTCCCCCATCCTTTCTCCTCACTTTGTTTTTGTCACTATTTAATTATGATTGAATTCAAACTCTTTTGTGTGCCTAGTGTCATCTTTCAAATGGGAAAATATGTGTGTTGGTATGTAACACTTTTTACTTTTAGTTGTTACAGTCATAAGGGAACCTTTCTTCACCTTTGAAAATTTACCACCAAAACTGAAGTAAAAATACCAATGATGTCTCCAAAATATATGGAGAACCCAAACATTTGATTCTTCCTTCATTGAGTCTTCTTTCATTTGTAAAATATTATCATCAAATATTATAGTTTTAATTGTCAATAACAAAAGGCACCTACAAATATTTTTTTCTCTTTGAGCCATGGTAAAGAACATACTGTACAATGAAAATTGTAGAAATAAGGTGAAAATGAATTACACTAGTTTCACTAATAATCCCACTTCTTTGTTAGATTCAGGTCAGAAGATATTTAAAAAGAGAAGATGTATCATAAACTGGGCCTGTTGTTGGCATTCTGCCACTGACCTGGACAACTCACCCATGTAGAGACTTAAATGTAAGACCTGAAACTATGAAACTACTTGAAAAAAGCATTGATGGAAATATTTCAGAACATTGGTCTGGCCAAAAATTTTCTTGTGTGTGAGACCCTAAAAGCACAGGCAACAAAAGCAAAATAGACAGATGGGATTATATCAAGCTAAAAAGCATCTGCACAGCAAAGGAAATAACAAACTAAAGAGACAACACACAGAATGGGAGAAAATATTTGCAAACTATCCATCTTACAAGGGATAATAACCAGAATATACAAGGGGCTCAAACAACTCAATAACAAAAGCTAAATATTCTGATTAAAAAATGGGCAAAGAATCTGAATTGACATTTCTCAAAAGAAGACATACAAACGGCCAACAGGTATATGAACAGTGCTCAACACCACTAAGCATCAGTTGAATGCAAATCAAAACCACAATGAAATATCATCTCATCCTAGTTAACATGGCTTTTATCAAAAAGACTATGAATAATGGATGCTGGCAATGATGTGGAGAAAGAAGTACCCTCATACCCTTTTGGTAAGAATGTAAATTAGTACAGCCATTATGAAAAACTGTATGGAGGTACCTCAAAAATCTAAAAATAGAATGACCATATGATCCAGCAATTCCGTCCTAGGTATATAGTCTACAGAAAGGAAATCAACATATCAAAGAGATAGCTACACTCACATTTTTATTGCAGCACTATTCATAATAACCAAAATATGCAATCAACCTAAGTGCCCATCAATGGATGAATAGATAAAGAAAATGTGGTATATATACACATATGAAATATTAGTCACCCATGAAAAACATGAAACTCTGTCATTTGCAACATGGATGAAACTGGAGGTCATTACATGAAGCAAAAGAATCCAAGCACAGAAAGACAAATATCACATATTCTCACTCATATATGGTAGCTATAATAGTGGATCTCATGAAAACAGAGACTCTATTGATAGTTACCAGGAGCGGGGAAGGGTAGGGTAGGTAGGTGTGAAAAGAGGTTGATTGATGGGCACAAATGTACAGTTTGATAGAAGAAATAAGGCCTAATGTTGAACAGATCAGTGGAGTGACAATAGTTTACAATAATCTATTGTATATTTCAAAATAGCTATAAGAGAATAATTCAAATATTTCTAGCATAAAGAAAAGACTAATATTTAAGGTGATGGATATGCCAAGTATACTAATTTGGTCTTTACAAATTATATGAAGGAATTAAATTATACCATATACTATAAAATATGTATAATTATTATATATCAATAAAAATAAAATTTAGAAAGATAAAAAAGAGAAATGTTTAAATAAATTATTGATCATAAAAAATTGCTACAGAAAAGCAATGTTCAACTTACAGGATTTTTCTTTGGAAACAACTCTTCAAGAATACTAGTGGCAGAGAGCAGTGTTTATGAACAGTGTTTAAGGATGTGCTGGACATTATAGCCAGACAGACTGGAGTTTAAGTTCCCACTGAGCCACTTATCATTCGTGTGGCCTTAGGTAGGCTCTCTGGGTACAGTATTGTCAATTGTCTTATGAGGAGAATAAAAGTATTTAAATAATAGGGTCATCAAGAAGATTAAATGATGCTATCCATGCAAAGAGCTTAGGGCAGAGCTTAGCATATGGGGTGTGTGTGTGTATATATATATATATAGAGAGAGAGAGAGAGAGAGAGAGTCTCCTTCCTATTGGTTCTGTTTCTCTGGAGAACCATTACTAATATGACTAATATACTAATATATTGGCTAATATTTACTAATTTTTACCATATGCTAAGTGCTAAGCATATATACCACTATATATACAAGTGGAGACCCAGGAGAGCTGATGGCTAATGGTGTAAGCTCAGTCTGAGTCTGAAGGGCTAAGAACCAGGGCAATAGTGTAAGAACAATAGTGTCAATTTCAGTGTGATGACAGGAGAAGATGCTTGTCCTGGCTCAGCCAGTAAAGCTGCCAAAATTCTCCCCTAGTCTTCTGTTCTATTCAGTCCTTCAACTGATTGGATGAAGACCATCCATGTTAAGGAGGGCAATCTGCTTTACTCAGTCTACTGACTCACATGTTAATCTCGTAGAAAAACACTTCCACAAACATAACCAGAATAATATTTGACCAAATATCTGGGTACACTGTGGCGCATTCAGGTTGACACATAACATTAACCATCACAACCAGTATTGAGTACTGTGTATAATAAAGCATTTGAATTGAATTGAGCATAAAAGACATTATATATTAATTTGTACTTATGCAATATGTTAAAGTGAAGCAAAATTGAATAAAGCTGTGTTTCCCTTATAGTTCTCACAATTACTTTTCCTTCATGTGGAGTCACCGAAATGCTGAACCCTTGAACATATGACCCCACAAAAGTAATAGATATTAAAATTGCACAGTTTGTGTCAACTCAACATATATTTGGGCTTTAGACTAAATTAACAAATTATACATAGATATAAACAAAGACTTAATAGAAGAAAAAAGCAGAGAAGAATAGCCCCTTTTCCCAATTAGTCTAAAATTCTTAGGAAACATAAGAAATTACAATACTGCTGCTTATAACCACTACCAGAAATCAAGAATTTGTCAAAGTAATTAAACAGAATCAACAATACTAAGTACAGTCTTTTCAATTGTAGATTAAAGTTTATATTAGATTGAAGCACAGTTAGATGAGCAAATTTATGGGCTTATTAAAATTATAACTGTAGATGGAACAGGATAAAGTAAAGCTACCATCAGGAATTGTTAGGGAAACCATAAAAATGTAAAATTTTGTTGTCATTAGCTAAGATTTATAGAGCATTTACCATGTCCTAAGCACTGTGCTTAGTCCTTTACATTTTCATCTTATTTAGTTCTCACAATAACCCTATGAGGTGAATACTCATTTTTATTATTCCTATTTTATAGTTTAGAAAAATGAGACTGAGGCCTTTAGCAACTTGCTCAAAATCACACACGCATTCCTGCCGGCATTCAGCCCTGAGTGTGCCTCACTTCCAAGCCCAGCTGCGCATCAACGCCTCTCACGTGCAGGGTAGGATGTGCACTATTGACCACAGCGTGCGCTTTCCATGGTCATCCCTATTAACATCATCAGTTAACATTCAGAAAATGGTCCTTGTGTCTTAAATGAGATAATGGAAAGCTCCTGAGAGGAAACACATTCACATAAACTTCTTTTACCTCTTACATCAAGCTATAAGATGTCTCGAAGGGAATCACTGGAAGGAAAACATTTTTGGTTAATTAACCTCACAGGTACTCACTCCTATGAGATGCGTTTCATGCTCATTATGATGGGCTTTTTTGCCCTCTAATTTTTGGCCCCCATGTGGGAGCTGTGTCAGGGGGCGAAGTGGATTGGCTTAGGCAGTGCAAGAAGACCTGTTACAGTGTTTATGTCTTGGATTCTCTCTGACCTTGTTATTCTGAGGAAAATCTAATCCAGATTGTAACACACATATGCCAACATACAGCCTCCTTCCCACACACATGCTCATGGACAATTTCATTCATGTTGGTTGTTCCAGCATTTCTAAGATGAGGCTAATTCTTCCTAGACCACTACATTTTCTACATCCAGGTGAATGTCTTTGACTCATCCTATGAAGTCTCATTCACAAAACTGTCTGAGCCTTGTTTTTCTCCAACATGCAGGGATAGTTGCAATCTGGAGTGAGGCTCTAAAAAACTCAGAAAAAAATCATATTCTAAAATGGAGCAACCATAGCTACGTTACTCTTTCTTACTCTGGGAATTTACCAGATCTCTATTTTTATTTGGCTCCAGAAATTATTGCCTAGTAACTTTGGGCAAATTACTTAACCTTTACTGCTCAGTTTACTCTTCTACAGATTGAGAATAATAATAGCATCCACCCTAGATGGTTTTTAAGATAATTAAACAAATTAATTTATATAGAAGACTTAGATGGTGTCTTTCTAGCTCACAGTGAGTGCAAGATGAGTATTCACTGTCATTATTTATTTATTTGGATGTACTGATTTTAACTGCATCTGAGCCACAGAATAACATGAGGACTGGTGAGGGGAGGTAGTGAAGGGGGTGCTCAGATCCCTCACACTTCTCAGGTGTTTTCAGCTCTTGTCTCATGTTCTTTCTTCAGTGCTCTTCTCCTTCCTCATGCACCCAAGAAGTCATCTGATTTACTTCCCTGATTGTAGGTACATGTCTAGCCCTAAGTCCTCTGTTTAGCTCCAGAGTCATGTATCCAACTGCCTTTTGGACATCACCAATCAGGTGGACTATAGACTTCTCAAAATCAACAATTACAAAAGTAATCTTACTGTTTATCTTGAAAAAATTAGATATTCAATCTATAATTCACTTAATTCCATATTTCATTTAATAGCACTACCACTTACCTAGTTTTTCTATTATTTACTGAGACATCAGTTCTACTTCATAAGTATATGTGAATGTATCATTTTTTCTTCTTTTGCCTGGAGGATTGCTTTATATTCTTAGCTTGTCTTTCCAGCTATAGAATATTTACACTGTAAAACATACTAGATATTTCTACCAAAGTCATCTGTCTCAAACACAAAGCTTATCATTTTGCATCCCTCATTGAATCCAACAATTTTACTCCTTCACATAGGGCCTTTCATGGTATAGGCCCTGGATACCTTCCTCTTTTGTGAAGACTTCCCTCAAAACATCAACAGGAAGTATTATTTCAAAATTGTGCCATGCAAATACCTTTAATTATATAATTATTGTACTGTATCTTATTTATTTAATGATTTACATTTTATTTTTCCTATAGTCTGTGTTTCTTTAAAGAAGAGTCTGTGAATAATCAATTTTAGTTCCTCAGCATATCATGTGTTTTATGGTCACAGAATATGGTCAACATATGTTTATTAAAAAAGGAATAATTTTGCATATAGGTATGCATTTTTCTGTTTGATGTCTAAACTTTTTAAAATTTTGCTTCATTTGATGTTATAATTTAGTAATCTCTTTCCCTTTCATGAACTCTTGAACCTCTAGAATCATTAGAATTTATTCTACTTATATAGTTTCAAAAAAAAAGAAATCAAAATGCATCATGAGAAAAGGCATGGTCTAAATTATCTCGCATGGTCTATTTTATCATAGAAATTTAGGGTGTATTATTGCTCACTGATGCAATGAAGAGGAGAAACCACCACAAGGGTGTAGTTATGATGGATTTACCAAAACCTAATAATCTGATTTCCTGATTCATGATACTTATTAACCTCAGTTTTGCACTGGAGGGTTGTTTGCCCTTTATATGTGAGAAAATCTGCTTAGGGTGTTAAGTCCAACTGAGTTCATATGGTAGATTCATGAGAGAAAATGTTCTACTACAGGTAGGTCATGGAATTTTTTCTTTCCTAATCTATTTGGAACAGAAAAACTCTCTAGAATCTTATTAAATATTCTGTCCCTTAAGTGACTTAATTTATCCATAGGATCTGAAAAACATTTTTGTATATACATTTGAACATTGCTAAATAAAATCCCACTCTCAAATTTAATTGAAGCAAGATGATCATTAAAGCTTATCTGGTTCTCTTCCCTACTCAGATCAGGTAAAGTATGTATAATATGCCTAAATAATTTAGTAAAGGAGAATTTATTACCATTTTAAACATATTTTTACCAATTTCTTTGAAAGAAAAATATTAATGCTTCTTCATGCTTTCTCTATTTTTTCCTTTCCTTTTTTGCCTTTCCCTGCCATTCTTAGTCCTCGACACTTCCACTCTCTTTGTCATTTGCTCTTCTATCTGATGATAGTAAAATAAAATCTGCTAATTTACCAGTCAAGTTGCCAGGATTCAGTCCTCACCCCAGGAGACTACACTTCCTTCTGGGGATACTGTTTCTACAGTATGAATCACAATAAACACAATCCTCTCATTAGCAGCATCTCTGATTACTTTTTTCCTTGTGAATCTACTGGTAGAGAGCTGTGCAATTTGGTTCCTTGGATCGCCAACTTACTGTCATTTTCCCACCGTTTCAGGATAACATCTAACTTTTATGGGGCTAAAGAACCACACTTTGGTTACAGAGTTCATCCTGCTGGGCATCCCCCACACAGAGGGGCAGGAAACTGTGCTCTTTGCTGTGTTCTTGATCTTCTACCTCTGCACTCTGCTGGGAAATCTTCTCATCCTCTTAGCTGTGATGTCTGATTCCCATCTCCACACCCCTATATATTTATTGCTTTGTAATCTCTCCATGCTGGACATTAGTTTCCTTTCTGTGAGCACTCCAAAGATGCTAGCCAACTTACTGGTGAGAAGCCGAGTCATCTCCCTGGGTGGTTGCACGTGCCGGGTCTTTTCCTCCCACTTCATGGGCAGCACTAAGTGATGCTCTACATGGTAATGGCCTATAAATGGTATGCTGCCATCTGCTACCCACTGCGCTACATGATCATCATGAACCACCAGGTGTGTGCCCTGTTGGCTGCTGGCACCTGGTTCACGACCTCCTTTCATGCTACAATTCTCACCATGTTAACCTTCTAACTGCCGTATTGTAACTCTAATGAGGTGGACTATTTCTTTTGTGACATTTCCCTGTAGTCAAATTGGCATGTAGTAACACACTTATCATTGAGACAGTGAGCTTCACCAAGATTGGCCTCATGCCCATGACCTGCTTCCTCCTCATCCTTGCCTCCTATGTCCGCATAGTCATTGTAATCCTAGAGATGCCGGCTGCTGAAGGGAGGCACAAGGTGGTGTCTACCTGTGTTTCCCTCCTCTCAGTGGTCACACTGTTCTTTGGGCCCTGTGCCTTCATCTATACCCAAACATCTTTGAATGAAATGCTAGTAATCCCAGTGCAGATCTTTGGCAACATAGTCACCCCCATGCTGAACCCCACAATCTACACCCTGAGAAACAAAGATGTAAAGGGAGCCCTAAAGAAACTGACTGGGCCCCACATTGTTTCAGAAGGAGGTCACTAGTCCACTTGTGGGTGAAGCTAACTTTTTTTTTCCTCCTCATTTGTGTATTAAACTAATTTTAAAAAAATCTATCCATGCAAGTTGTAAGAGTCTTTCAGCCATAAAAACAGCTTGGAAACAATTCTAATGGATACAAACCTGTGCTATCTTCCTAATGTCCTGGACCAGATATCAGATCTCTGAAGGTCCAGAAAGTACATATTTTAGGCATTGTGGGTCATATAATCTGTCACAAACACTCAACTCTACTGTTGTATCATGAAAACAGCTGTAGAAAATCTATAAGCAAATGGATGAGGCCACATTCTAATAAAACTTTATTTACAAAAACAGGTGGTGGGCAAGATTTGCCCCATAGGCCATAATGTGCTGACCCCTGTCATAAGCTAGCTGAATTTGAAAACACTCTTTTCACGGCTATGTTGATAATGGCTTAAGAGTGGACTCTGATGTGGGCTGAGTTCCAGCAGGACACAAGTTGAATTATTGATCAGGAATAGGTGGTGAAATGGTGGATTTTGAGGGACACAGTGAATGTGTCCTAAGGAGAACTCTGCAGTACCCCAAGTGCACACGGTGAGAACTGCTCCTTGCTGCAGGCCCATCTGCCTGGGATCCATTCTAATGCCTAGAAGTATACTCATTCCTCTGGTCCTTGTACCCAAGATGGCTTGTGGCCAGTTTTCTTAGGTGTGAAGGTAAATGACTACTACTCTTGCTCATAAATGCAAAGTCTTTCACCTGAGAAGTTACAGAACTCAGCATCATCACCTCAGAAAAATCACACGATCCTATCAATTGATGCAGAAACATCATTTGATAAACCACAAGACCCATTTGTGGTAAAACCTTTTTAAAAAATAGGGATAGAGGGGAAACTTTCTCAACTTTATAAAGAGGATCTGTAATAAACCAACAAGTAATGTCGTACTCAATGGTGGAAGAATATTTTCTTCATAAGATAGAAAACAAAGCAGAGGTGCCCACTCTCACTATTCCTATTGAATATAGTAATGGAACTCCCAGCCAGTGCAATAACACAAAAAGGGAAATAAAAAGCATTCAGATTATAATGGAAGCAATGAACCTTTATTTGCAGTTGACATGTTTGTCTATGTAGTAAGTCACATAATATTGACCAAAAAACAAAACAAAACTAGACCTAACAATACAAGAGTTCAGCATGATTTCAGGACACAAGATCAACACACAAGAATAAAAATTGTATTTCTATATACTAGCAATAAACATGAGGAAACAAATAAAAACACAATACCATTCACAATCACTATGAAAAATTAAATACCTAGGTATATAACGTGTAACTGATCTGTATGCAGAAAAATACAAAACACTAGTGAAAGAAATAACAGCAAATTTTAATAAATGGACAGATTATATCATATTCATGAGCAGGAAGTCTCAACATAGTTAAGATGTCAATTCTCCCTAAACTGATATATAGATTTAATGCACCTTCCATCAAAATTCCAGAAGTACTTTTTTTATAGATATGGACAGGCTTATTCTAAAATTTATATAAAAGGTAAAGGAACTAGAATAGCTTAAACAATTTTGGAAAAGAAGAATAAAGTGGCAGGAATCACTCTATCTGATGTATAGACTTATTAGCTACATTAATCAAGAAAGTGCGGTATTGGCAGAGGCTTAGACACAAAGATCAATGGAACAGAATAGAGAACCCTGAAATACAACTATACAAATATGCTCAAGTGATTTTTGAAAAATTTTCAAAGGAATTTTAGCAAAGGGTACTGGAACAATTGGATATCCATAGGCAAAACAAGATAAAATAAAACAAAATGAATCTCACCCTAAACCTTACCGTCTATAAAAAATAATTCAAAATGGATCACTGATTTAAATGTAAAATGTGCACTATAAAACTTTTAAAAAGATAGAAGAAAATTATTAGGAGCTAGGGCTAGGCAAAGAGTTCCTTGACATTAAAAACATAATACATGAATAAAAAATTTACAAATTTGAACTCATTAAAATTAAAAATGCTTGCATTGCAAAAGACTCTATTAAGAGGATAAAAATAAGCTACAGACTGGGAGAAAAAATTGTAAACCATACATCTGACAAAGTTCTCACATCCAAAATATATCACAAATTCTCAAAGCAATCCAATTAGAAAACGAGCAAAAGAAAAGAGGAAATGTGAATGGCAAATAAAGACATGAAAAGATGTTTAACATAATTAAACAATAGAGAATTGCAAATTAAACCCATATTCTACACACCTACAGAATGGTCAAGATAAAACATTGTGATGATACCACATGCTGGTGAAAATTCAGAGAAGCAAGATCTCATGTATTTCTAGTGGAAATTAAAACAGTATAGCCACTCTGGAAAACTGGGAGTTTCTTATAAAACTAAGCACATAATTACCGTATGATTCAACAATTGCACTCCTGGGCATTTTCTTTTATTTTTAAATTATTATGTGTACATAATAATTGTGTATATTTATGAGGTACATGTGATGTTTTGATACAGGCATACTAGTTCCATGGATCTTTTGTATTTTTCTTTTGGCTTCAATTTCAATTTATTTTTTTGAAGTAGGCACTTATTCCTATAAACTTTCCTCTTAGTACTGCTTTAGCTGTATCATATAGGTTTTGGTATGTTGTGTTTCCATTTTCATTTGTTTTGAGAAATTTTTTAATTTCTTTCTTAATTTTTTCATTAACCCACTTTATTCAGGAGCATATTGTTTAGTTTCCATGTGTTTGTAGAGTTTCCAGAGTTCCTCTTGTTATTGATTTTAGTTTTATTCCATTGGCATGAGAGAAAATACTCGATATCATTTCAATTTTTTTGAATTTTTAAAGACTTCTTTTGTACCCTAACATATGGTCTATCCTTGAGATAGATCAATGCCCTGAGGAGAAGAATGTGTATTCTGCAGCTGTTGGATGAAATGCTCTGTAAATATCCATTAGGTCCATTTGGTCTATAGTGCAGATTAAGTTCAATGTTTCTTTGCTGATTTTCTTTCTGGATAATCTGCCCTATGCTGAAAGTGGAGTGTTGAGGTCTCCAGCTATTACAGTATTGGGATCTGTCTCTCTTTATAGCTCTAATAATATTTGCTTTATATATGTGGTGCTCCAGTGTTGTGTGCATAGATATTTAGAATTGTTATATCCTCTTGCTGAATTGACCCCTTTGTCATTATATAATGACCTTCTTTGTCTCTTTTACAGTTTTTATCTTGAAATCTATTCTATCTGATAGAAGCATAGCTACCCTTGCTCTCTTTTTTTGGTTTCCATTGCATTTAATACCTTTTTCCATTCCTTTATTGCCAGTCTGTGTGTGTCTTTATAGTGAGTTTCTTATAGGCAGCATAGTTAGGGCTTGTTTTTTATCCACTCAGCCACTCTATGCCTTTCAAGGAGAGTTCAGTCCACTTATATTCAATGTTATGATTGATAGGAAAGGACTTACTACTGCCATGTTGTTATTTGATTTCTGGTTGTTTTGTGATCCTCTCTTTATTTCTTCCTTCCTTCCTGCTTTCCTTTTTATAAAAGTTTCCTCTTGTAGTGTGTTTTAATTTCTTACTTTTTATTTTTTGTGTATCTTCTTGTAGGTTTTTTATTGAAGTTACCGTAAGGCTTGTAAAAAACATCTTATAACCAATTATTTTAAAGTGATGATAAATTAACTCTGATTACAAAAAACAATCAAGCAAAGAGAAAGCTAAAAAACATCTACACTTTAACTCCCTCCCCCCCATTTTTGAGTTTTTGTTTTTTCATTTATATGTTTTTATATCATCTGTCTCTTAAAAAGTTGTTGTTGTTATTATTTTTGATAGATTTGCCTTTTAGTCTTCCAACTCAAGATATAGGTGGTTTATACACTACAATTACAGTGATAGAGTATTCTGTATTCATTGGTGTACTTACTGTTACCAGTGAGTTTTTTTACCTTCAGATGATTTCTTATTGTTCATTAACATCATTTTCTTTCAGATTAAAGAACTCCTTTAGCATTTCTTATATGACAGGTCTGGTATTAATGAAATCCCTCAGCTTCTGTTTGTCTGAGAAAGTCTTTATTTCTCCTTCACATTTGAAAGATGTTTCTGCAGGATAAAATATTATAGGATTAAAATTCTTTCCTTCAGCAATTTGAATATGTCTTGCCACTCTTTCCTGGCCTGTAAGGTTTCCACTGAGAAGTCTGCTGCTAGATGTATTGGAGCTCCGTTATGTGTTATTTTTTTCTTTTGTCTTGCTGCTCTAAGGATCCTTTCTTTATCCATGACCTTTGGGAATTTGATTATTAAATGCCTTATGATAGCCTTATTTGGGTTAAATCTGCTTGGTGTTCTATGACCTTCTTATACGTGAATACTGATATCTTTCTATAGATTTGGAAAATTCTCTGTTATTATTTCTTTGAATAAAATTTTTACCCCAATCTCTCTCTACCTCCTCTTTAAGGCCAATAATTCTTAGATTTGCCCTTTTGAGGCTATTTTCTAGGTCTGGTAGGTGTGCTTCATTCTTTTTTTTTCTTTTTGCTCTTCTGACTGTGTATTTGCACATAGCCTGCCTTTAAGCTCACTAGTTCTTTCTTCTACTTGATCAATTCTGCCTTTGAGAGACTCTGAATACTTTTCAGTTTGTCAGTCAAATTTTTCAGCTCCAGAATTTCTGCTTGCTTTTTTATTATTTTCATCTCTTTGTTAAATTTCTGCAATAGGATTCTGAATTCCTTCTCTTCGTTGTCTTGAAGTTCCTTGAGCTTCCTCAAAAAAACTATTTTGAATTCTCTATCCAAAAGGTCACCTATCTCCACCACTCTGGGCTTGGTCACTGGTGCCTTATTTAGTTCATTTGATGAGATTATGTTTTCCTGGATGTTCCTGATGGTTGTGGATGTTCATTAATGTCTGAGTTAGGTATTTATTTCGACCTTTTCAGTCTGAGCTTGTTTGTACCTGACCTTCTTGAGAAGGCTTTCCAGATATTCAAAGAGAATTGAGTGTTGTGGTCTAAGTCTTTGGTCACTGCAGTCATATCAGCACTGGGGGTGTCCCAAGCCTAGTAATGCTGTGACTCTTGCAGACTCCTGGTGGTACTGCTTTGATGGGCTTGGGTAAGATGCAGGAGAATTCCCTTGATTACCAGGCAAAGTTTCTCACTCTCTTCCCTCACTTTCGCCCAAACAGGAGTCTCATTTTCTGTGCTGGGCTGCTTGAAGTTGGGGGAGGGGAGATGTGAGCATTCCCCAGTAGCCACTACAGCTACTGGTCACACCTGAAGGTCATACCTGAAGCCAGCCCAGTCTCATCCAAGACCTGTGATGACTACTGCCTGGCTACTGCTGATGTTTATTCAAGGCCCATGGGCTCTTTAGTCAGCAGGTGATGAATCCTGCCAGGACTACATCCTTCCATTCAGGGAAGTGGATTCCCTTCTGCCCCAGGGTGGGTCTAGAAATGCCATCCAGGAGCTAAAGCCTAGAATCAGGACCTTCAGGAATCTGCTTGGTACTTTATTTTCCATGGTACCCAAGTTACAAGACAAAGTCCTCTTACTCTTCCCTTTCTTTTCCACAAGTGGAAGGAGTCTGTCCCTGAGCTGCACTGCCTGGAGTTGGGGAAGGGTGACACAGTCACTCCCTTGGCCACCACAGCTGGTGTCCCACTAGATCACGTGCACCCCAAGTCCACTGGCTCCAAGGCCAGTGCAGTACCAGGACTTTCCCAAAGACTGCAGTCCTTGTGGCCTGACTGCTTTTCTTTTTATTTGTTTATTTATTTATTTATTTATTTTTGTTTCTTTCTTTATTTTAAAATATTAAGGGGGTACAAAGGTTTCTGTTACATGGATAGCTTTTATAATGCTTAAGTCAAGGCTATCAGTATGCCCATCACCCAAATAGTGTTCATTGTACCTGTTAGGTAGGTTTTTATCCCTCCCTACCTTCCCCCTCCCCGCTTCTTGATTTCCAATGCCTTTTACTTTTCTCTGTGTCCCTGTGTGCCCATTGATTAGTTCCAAATTATCAAGAGTATATGTGGTATTTGTTTTAACATTCCTGAGACGCTTTACTTAGGTTAATGGTCTCCAGTTCCATACAAATTGCAGCAAAAAACATTAATTCATTCCTCTTTTATGGCTAAGTAGTACCCCAAGGTGTGTGTGTGTGTGTATGTGTGTGTATATGTATATACATATAACCACATTTTGTTAATCCACTCACAAATTGACGGGCGTTTAGGTTGATTTCACATCTTTGCGTTGGGCCCCAGGTCACTTTAGTTAGCTGACATTGGAGCTAGTGGGAACTCAGGTTCCTACTGCTGAGGCAGATGATTCCCCATTGGCCAGGGCCAGTCTCTGTGGGTACCAGCAGAATTCTGCCCTGTGTTGTGTTCCCCTGAGACAGGGCGGCTCCGAGATCCAATGCAGAGTCCCACAGTCACTTCACTCTCCCTCCCCCAAGTACACAGATTCTCCACCTGGTGCTGGCATGGTGCTGCCAGGAGATGGGAGGGTGGCATAGGCAATGCATTATCATCTTTCCTGCCTTCTCCAGTGCCTGTTTCCTTGATATGATATTAAAACGAGGTACTGTGATCATTCACCTGATTTTTGGTTCTTATGAAGGTGCTTTCTTGAGTGGGTAGTTGTTCAATTTGGTGTTCCTGGGTAGGGGGATGATTGCTGGAGGATTCTATTAGCCATCTTTGCTCTGCCCAGAGAGTGGGCATATATTTTTAAAAACTGAAAGGTTGTGTTCACACAAAAACCTGTATACATATGTACAAATCTGTTCATAGAAGCTTTATAAATAATAGTCTAAACCTGGAAAAAACCCAAATGTCCTTCAATGGGTAGATGGTTAAAGAAATGATGATACATCTATACTTGGAATACACCTCAGCAATAAAAAAGAAAGAGCTAGTAATACATGCAACAACCTGAATGGATCTAAGGACATCATACCCAGTGAAAAAGGTCCATCTCAAAAGCTTACATATTATATAATGCTATTTAAATAGCATTCTTAAAATGACAATACTATAGAAATGGAGAATAGATTCATGGTTGTGAGGGACAGGGCACAGTGAGTATAACTCATTGTGATGGACTTACTCTGCATCTTGATTGTGTCATGATCACATGAATCTATATATAAGATAAAGTTGCGTAAAACTACACACAGACATGAATACATGTAAAACTACACACAAACATAAATACATGTAAAAAATGATGAAAATTTCATTAGGTCCGTAGTCTGTTTAACAATATTGTATCAAGGGCAAGTTCATGGTTTTGATATTATACTCTGGTTATATAAGATGTAATCACTGGGGAAGCTGAGTGAAGGGTACACAGGAAGCTATGTTCTATCTTTCTAACTTAATGTGAATTTACAATTATTTCAAAATTTAAAACAGCTTTAAAACAAGTAATGTAGTAAGTTACATTTTTGGGCATCACAAATAGTGAGGGGATACTATGGATTAGGATAGAATTTTCAGTTATGGCATCACACAGATTTTTAAAGTGTATCTCAAACAACTTAAGACAACTGATGATGTAAGATGATTCAAAGGTCACTACGCTAAATGCAATGTCGTATCCTGGATTGGCTCTTGGAACAAAGGACATTAGTTAAAAACTTGTGAATTACAAATAAAGTCTTGAATTTAGTAAATCATAATGTACCAATGTTAATTTCTCCATTCTGAAAAATTTACCATGGGTATGTGAGATGCGAACACTAGGGTAAACTTAGCAAACGATACATGAGACTCTGTACC
The DNA here is from genome assembly GCA_023783475.1 of Daubentonia madagascariensis. Taxonomy (NCBI): domain Eukaryota; kingdom Metazoa; phylum Chordata; class Mammalia; order Primates; family Daubentoniidae; genus Daubentonia; species Daubentonia madagascariensis. Next base: position 248,762 of record JAKFHU010001323.1, read on the forward strand.
ATCTTTGTGACTTTCCTTCCTTCTACATTAGGTTGAATTTTTGTTCCTAACTCTTTACTCTTCCTTATAAAAGACTTATGCATACATTCCCTTTCCCCTGTGACTTTGCACTGTTTCCTGTTAGAGTGGAAGTGTTAGTTACGACCTTGGGCTTGGCAATGTGACTTGCCAAGAGGCAATGAAAGAGGGGGCTGAAGTGGCAGTGTGCAGTGAGGTGAAACATTAAGCAGGATGGTACATTCCCACCAGCTCTCTTGAGCTTCTGCCTTTCTTTATGAGAAGAATAAGCCCCACAAAGCCATTGTTTTTTCAGCCTTAGTCCTGAGTTAAAAATAAATAGTAAAACCTGTATTTGGCCCTAATCTGACCTGAAGACTGGAGTCCAGCCTGGCCCATATGATTCCAACCTAGATCAGCCAACCTCCAGCATGATTTAATTTGAAGGACCATGAGCTTGAAAAAAATTTGTTTTGGTAGGCCATGTGATTTGGAGGTTAACTGGTATGCAGCTTCCATGACATCATATTATCCTGGCTGGAGCTTCCAAAGAGTGAGAACTATCCAGGGTCTTCTCTCTAGTGACCCACATTAGTGATGTACTCTCAGAAATCCTTTTCCTTTGAGGTTCATCCCCTGATGATCAGGATTAAAATTTTCAAGTGAAATTTTACAAAGAAACAAAAAAAGCCAAAACAAACAAATGAAAAAGGAGTTACCAGTTATTCTATTTCTGTGGTGTATGATACACAGGTGTCATGGCTTAAATAAATATTTTCTGTCATTTCTCTTCTTAATGGTAAGATGGTTCTTTCATAATTCCTTCCTCAAACTCCAATTCTATTCAATAATAACTCTTTAAGCATCTACAATATGCAAGTTGAGATAATTTGTGGTAGAAGGGGAGAGGGGAGAAGGAAGAAAAAACGAATGTTATGTCCATTACCTCTATAACAACTTTTATCTACTTATATTTTTAGATTATATTCTTATACATACATCCAAACCTTTTGTATTGGTCCACTATTATCACAATTATACTTCACAACAAACCACTCATGAAACACAGTGATTTACCACAACAGGTTAGCTGAGATGGCTTTACTCCAGACTGCAAGAGTTTGGATCCATATTCATGGTTGGGTTCAGACATGCTTTGTATGTTGCTGTCTTTCATTGAAATTGTTGTTATTGTTGCAAATTGTGTGTCTTACTGGATTAGTAAGGATAAAGTTTCAACTGTTGCAAGATAGACACTCAAAATAACAATGATATTTAACAGATAGAAAATCATTTTTTTCTCACATAAAGTTTAACCTGGTAAGGGCAACTAAGATTCTGGTTTCAGAATAAAGCAGCTCTGCTACATGTGATCAGCCAATGTCCTAGATTGTTTTTATCTTACTGATCTAAAAGTCTGAAGATCTGATGTGCATCTCGGGAGCCAAGATGGCCACAACAGCTCCCACTATCACATCTGCATTTCTGCCAACAATAAAAAAGAAAGGATAAAGAGGAAAAAAATATTCCTTACTATTGAGAACTTGGCCAAGAAGTGGTACATATCACTTGCAGGGGCTTTTAAAATGACTATACCTGGGTTAAAAAACTAAAGCACCCATCCTAAACAACTAGAAAACTGGACAACATATGTGAAACAATTGCGTTTAAGTATTGAACAACAGGCAGGACCAAGCCACATTCCATGAAAGAAAGGCAACAAATAAGATGAGCTCTCTCATCACCCTGGCTTTCTGTCCAGAGGCACTTTTTAGACTGAGTGCAGAGAAGGGGAACCCAAGCAGAGGACAAGGACTTTCTGAGTTGAGGAAACACAGAGGGGAGTTTTGGAAGGCTTCAGCGGCTGAAAATTTTGGTGCAAACTACTAAGGAGGAGGATACATAGAGAAAAAAATTTCAGAAACCAACATACATCAGGGATCTTTGGCTAAATAATAAGCATGCATACATAGGTTGGCACTCCTTGAGGATGGGCAAAAATCTACTAGTGAAAGAACAACTACTAGAACTGTAAACTAAAAATCTGCAAGGGTTCACACAGGGTTGGGATATAGTATTTAAGTTCCAGCCATCCAAAATGAAGAAAAGGAGAGGGGGGGAAAAGAGTTACAAAAGAAGGGGGGGGATTTATTTTGAGGTAAAATGGCCAAAAAGTTTCAGGTTTTATTTAAAATATCAACAATTTTTGCATGGATGCAAATGAATACAAATCCAAGAAGCTCAACTAACCCCCAATCAGGATAAATACAAATGGTTGCACATTACTACAATATAGTCCCTGACCCACAAAAAGAGACTTGAAGCAATAAGCTATGTTTACAGTTGAATGGCCTGGAAGTGATGAACAAAGTTCTGTGGGGTTGCTAAGTACTGGTGCACGGTGCACAATGACATCTCCAGGATACAGGGGGGACAATATTAGACCTAAGGTTATGATAAAACATACATAGTAAATGTGAAAGTAAAGGGCATCATGGGAAGTTGAAAGTTACCCTGAGGTAAATAGCTCTACCGAATGTATAATTGGAATGGATGTTATGTGTAAATGAACAATTTTTGCCCATGTTAATTTCTAACCAGATATCCGTCACATTTGCCCTTTGCCCAATTTTATTTGGGCATGCCAAATGGAAACATCTGGAATTGTTCAACCATTTCTATGTAGTGTATGGTAAGCAATACCAAATGCCAAGAGGACAATAGGAGATTTCTGCTTTGATTGGAAAGATGATAGGAGAAAGAGTGTCGAGCACTGTTATATAATAGTACTGCCTGGCTTGTATAAAAAGCAGATTGTGTCATCAATGAACAATGAGAAAATGATATTAAAAATAAAATATTACTTACATTAACAGCGAAAAGTTAAATATTTGGGTATAAATTTAACAAAACATGTACAATTCCTATGTGAAAAACTGATGAATAGAATCAAAGAACTAAATACATGGAGAATCTTTTATGTACATGAATAGGAAGACTCAATATTGTCAAGATGTCAGTTCTTCCCAACTTGATCTCTAGATTCAACACAATCTCAATCAAAATCCCAAAAAGTTATTTTAATAACTTTAATAAGCTGATTCTAAAGTTTACATGTGAAGCTAACACAACATAGCCAGCACAATATTGAAGAAGAACAAAATTGGAGAATTTACATGACCCAAAATAAAGACTTACAGTAAAGCTGCAGTAATCAAAACAGTAGACAAATTCATGGAACAAATAGAGAACCCAGAAATAGACCTACATGAATATAGTCAACTGATCTTTGCCAAAGGAGCAAAAGCAATTCAATGGAGAAAAGATAATCTTGTCAACAAATCGTTTCCAACTGGATATCCACATGCAAAAAAAAAAAAAAAAAATCTAAACACAGAACTTATGTTCTTAATGGAATGGATCATAGACCTAAATGTAAACTTAAAAACTATAAAACTCCTAGAGGATAACACCTTATAGGAGAAAATATAGGTGACTTTGTGTGTGGTGAAGACTTTTTATATACAACACCAAAAGCATGATTTATGAAAGAAAAATAGCTAAGTGGAGCTTTATTAAAATTAAAAACTTCTGCTTTGTGAAACACACCATTAAGAGAATAAAAGACGAGCCACAAACTGGGAAAAAATCTTTGCAAAACACGTATCTGATAAAGGAGCAGTATCTGAAATACACAAATAACTCTAAAAATACAATAATAAGAAAACAAACAACCCAATTAAAAATGGGCAAAAGATCTGAATAGACACCTGATCAAAGATGATATGGAATGGCAAATAGGCATATGGAAAAATTCTCAACATCATATGTCATTAGGTAATTGTAAATCAAAACAAGGACATATCACTACACACCAAATGCAAAACACTGACAACACCAAATGCTGGCAAGGACGTGGGGCAACAGGAACTTTTATTCATTCCTGGTGGGAATGCAAAATGGAACAGCCACTTTGGAAGACAGTTTAGTAGTTTCTCATAAACTAAACATCTTCTTACCATATGTTACAGCAATCATATTCCTTGGTATTTACCCAAATGAGTTGAAAACTTTTGTCCTCACAAAAGCCTTACACCAAGGTTTATGGCAGCTTTATTCATAATGGCCAAATCTTGGAAGGAACCAAAATGTCCTTAAGTAGGTGAATGGATAAATTCACCTACTGTGGTACATCTAGACAATGGAATATTATTCAGCACTAAGAAAAAATGAGCTTTCAGGCCATGTAAAGACATGGAAGAAACTTAAATGCCTATTACTAAGTGAAAGAATCAAATCTGGAAATGCTACATACTGTATGATCCCAACTACATGACATTCTGGAAAAGGCAAAACTATTGAAATAATAAAAGGCTCAATAGTTGCCAGAAGTTAGTGGGAAGGGAGAGATGAATAGGTGGATCACAGGGGATTTTTAGGGCAGAAAACTACTCTGTAAGACAATAATTGTGGATACACGTCATCATACACTTGTCAAAACCCATAGAATATACAACACAAAGAATGAACTCTAATGAAAACTATAGATTTTAGTTAATAATAATGTATCAATATTAGATTATCAATGATAACAAATGTACCTCACTAATGCAAGATGATAATAATGACGGAAACTGTTTCAGAGGGAAGGTGAGGGAGTAAAGAGGAACTCTATTTTCCACTCATTTTTTCTTTAAATTTAAAATTACTCTTAAAAATAAAATGTATTAATTACAAAGATGTTTATAAAAATGGGAAACTCCTGAAGATTAATCATGGATTATTAAAGACAAAATATAGTCCTACAAATAGTCTCCATGGTACCAGCTGAGACAAAATTATTCAAAAAGTGCAACAAGCCAGAGATGACCAGAAAGTGGCCAACAATTTCATTTTTACTTCAATTTTGGAAGAAATTCAAAAACAATTTTCCTTCAATTAGGCAGACCTCCACTATATAGCCCCCCACCTTTATGGCTATTTGAAGTCTCCAGCATACTTTTATATTAATAACTTAGTTGTGTCAGCTTAAGATGTAATCTCTATTGAGAAAACACTAGTGCATTATATTGATGACATCAAGATAATTCCTTTCTCAAAAAAGAAAGCCAAAGAGAACCTAAGAACAGGTGACTAATTCAGGATGATTAATCAACCTGGCTAAATAGACAGCCCAGACCAATCAGTCGAATTTGGAGGAATAACTTGGGCTTACTCACCAGAGACATTCTACCAACTACAAAATAAATTACTGTCTCCTCTCGATCTTACCACTAAGAAAGAGACAAATTGCCGTGAGGGACACACCACCTTTGGATTTTAGCAGATAAAATCAGACATTCTGTTAGCACTCTATATTGAATTACTAGAAAGAAGTTTGAATTTGAGTTAGGCCCAGGAAAAAAATAGTCATTGAGATAGTTTTAAAGGGCTGTAACCCAAGCGAATCCCTTTGGGAATATTTGATCCTAGTATACAAATTATTTTGGCGATGTTTACTGTATGGACACATGCACACTGAAGTCTTTGGAAGAAGTTAAACATTACCACTCAATGGCATTCATTGGGATCTTAAATTCATAACCTGATACACCAACAAGATTTAATCCTTTTGAAAGATAACTGTGGGTTTGCAATTGTAAATTGTGCTGCAATAAACATTTGAGTGCAGGTGTCTTTTTGATAAAATGATTTCTTTTCCTTTGGGTAAATACCCAGTGGTGGGATTGCTGGATGGAATGGTAGGTTGACTTTTAGTTCTTTGAGGAATCTCCATACTGTTTTCCATAGAGGTTGTACTAATTTGCAGTCCCACCAACAGTGTGTAAGGGGTCTGTTTTTCAGCCATGACGTTGTGACAGAAAGCTATCAGAAAATCCTAAGACTCAAGATATTTGTTATTTTATGGGAAATGTCAAATATACGTTCCAGTAAAAATGCGAGTAGCTATAGAGAACTTACTGATAAAAATGGAAATGGTAGATATGGGAGCGTGTCACCAGCCATGGTTCTAGGGCACTCCTCATGTTCATCAGCAGATCACAGCCCAGTCATTGGGGGGATGATATAGCACATTAAGGAGGGGCAGCTTCTATTGTTGAATAATCTAACCCCTAAGATCCTCTTCTAGATAGGAGAATTCTGGAAATTCCAGAATTGAAGAACATGATGTGGTTGGGAAGTCTGCTGTCATCTGCCCTGAAGATGGTTAAGCTTTGGTGAAAGAAGGAAGTATACACCCATATGATGAATAGAAGTAAGAGCAATGCATCTATGACAGTGCAGGTGGAATTGGGTTCTCATCATCGTAATGTCTAGATATTTATGGACTCCTGGGCCCTGGGTAATTGTCCTGCTGTTTTGTGAGGCAAATGGCCCTAGATGATTCGAAAATAAAAATAATAAAATCATAGAAATTCCTACAAGAGTTCCAAAGAAAAATTAAAAGAGGCCATATAAATTTCCACTAGAAAACTTCAATTTTTCTGGCCAAAGTGTTTCATATGTGGGTCTCACTTTCAAAGCTACTGTAATGCTGCTAATGTTGAAGATCCTATACTCTCTCTTCTGTATCATTTCTAAGTAAATTTTGCCGGCTAAGCCAATTGTGTTTTGTGAGCTTTATTGACAGTCTGGATATGAAATACACTCTGGTGGTTTATCAATAGGATTTTTCTTTTATTTCCCATCTTTTTTTTTTAATTTATTTTTTAAATTTCAGAATATCATGGGGGTACAACACTTTGGCCATACACATTGCCCCTGTTCTGCCCGTGTCAGAGCCACAATCGTGGTCATCCCCCAAACTGTGCTCTCTGCATCCATTCAGTGAGAGTTTTTCCCATCCCTTCCACCCCCCTCCTGCCCGCCTGCCCTCAGATGAATGTTATTGCCCTGTGTGATGTAAGTGTTCATCAGTTAGTACCAGTTTGATGGTGAGTACCAGTGGTGCTTGTTTTTCCAATCCTGTGAACTTCGCTTCAAAGAATGGGTTCTAGGTCCAACCAGGATAATACCAGATGTGTTAATTCACTCTTGTTCCTTATTGCTGAGTAATACTCCATGGTATACATATACCACATTTTATTGATCCACTTGTGTATTGATGGGCACCTGGGTTGTTTCCACAACTTTGCAATTGTGAATTGTGCTGCTATGAACATTCAAGAGCAGATGTCTTTATTATAAAATGTCTTTTTTTCCTTTCGATAAATACCCAGTAGTGGGATTGCTGGGTCAAATGGTAATTCTACTTTTAATTCTTTGAGGTATCTCCATATTCTTTTCCATAGAGGTTGTACTAATTTGCAGTCCCACCAGCAGTGTATGAGTGTTCCTATCTGTCCACATCCCCGCCAACATTTGTTATTTGGGGATTTTTTGATATAAGCCAATCTCACTGGAGTTAAGTGATATCTCATTGTGGTTTTGATTTGCATTTCCCTGATGATTAGAGAAGTTGAGCAATTTTTTATATGTTTGCTGGCCATTATTCTGTCTTCTTTGGAAAAGTTTCTGTTCATGTCCTTTGCCCATTTTTTAATAGGGTTGTTTGATTTTTTCTTGTTGATTTTCCTAAGTTCTGTATAGATTCTGGTTATCAGCCCTTTATCAGAGGTGTAGCATGCAAATATTTTCTCCCATTCTGTAGGTTGTCTGTTCACTCTAGTGATAGTTTCCTTGGCTGTGCAGAAGTTTTTCAATTTGATCAGGTCCCATGTATTTATTTTTGTTGCTGCTGTGATTGCTTTGGGGGTCTTCTTCATACATTCTTTGCCTAGGCCAATGTCCATAAGAGTTTTTCCAATGTTTTCTTCGAGAATTCTTATGGTTTCATGTCTTAGGTTTAGATCTGTTATCCATTGTGAATTGATTTTCGTGAGAGGTGAGAGGTGTGGGTCCACTTTCAGTCTTCTACATATGGCCATCCAGTTTTCCCAGCACCATTTATTGAATAGGGAATCTTTTCCCCAGTGTACGTTTTTCTGGAATTTGTCAAAGATCAGGTGACTGTATGAGGTTGGTTTTATATTTGGGTTCTCAGTCCTGTTCCATTGGTCTACGTGTCTGTTCTTGTGCCAATACCATGCAGTTTTGGTTACTATAGCCTTGTAGCATAGTTTGAAGTCTGGTAGACAAATGCCTCCCAATTTGTTCTTTTTGCTTAAGATTGCCTTGGCTAGACGGGGTCTTCTCTGGTTCCACACGAAGCGTAGAATTATTTTTCTAGATTGGCAAAAAATGATGTTGGTATTTTGATAGGGATTGCATTGATTCTGTAAATTAATTTAGGTAGCAGGGCCATTTTTACTATGTTGACTCTGCCTATCCAAGAGCATGGTAAGGCTTTCCATCTATTTACATCCTCTGCCATTTCTTTTCTCAGTGTTTCATATTTCTCTCTATATAGGTCTTTGACCTCCTTAGTTAGATATGTTCCTAAATATTTAATTTTCTTTGTTACTATTGCGAAAGGTATTGCATCTTTAATTTGTTTCTCGGCTTGATTGTTATTAGCATATATGAAGGCTATGGATTTGTGTGTATTAATTTTGTATCCTGAGACTTTGCTGAATTCATTTATCAATTCCAGTAATCTCTTGGTTGAATCTTTGGGGTTTTCTATGTATAATATCATATCGTCTGCGAATAGTGAAAGTTTGACCTCTTCTGCCCCCATCTGGACGCCCCTAATTCCTCTGTCTTGTCTAATTGCTGTGGCCAGGACTTCCAGCACTATGTTGAAAAGAAGTGGAGATAGTGGGCACCCTTGTCTGGTGCCAGTTTTAAGGGGGAATGCCTTCAATTTTTCCCCATTCAGTATGAAATTGGCTGTGGGTTTATCGTATATGGCTTTAATAGTTTCTAGGGATGAGCCATCTATGCCTATATTGTTAAGAGTTCTTATCATAAAAGGGTGCTGGATTTTGTCAAAAGCCTTTTCTGCATCTATTGAAAGGATCATATAATCTTTGTTCTTGCTTTTATTTATATGGTGAATTACATTTATAGATTTGTGTATGTTGAACCATCCCTGCATCTCGGGAATAAAGCCCACCTGATCGTGATGGATTATTTTTTTGATGTACATTTGAATTCGGTTTGCAAGGATTTTATTGAGAATTTTTGCATCTATATTCATAAGGGATATTGGTCTGTAGTTTTCTTTTTTTGTTGTGTCCTTTCCTGGCTTTGGTATCAAGGTGATATTGGCTTCGTAGAATGAGTTTGGGAGGATTCCATCCTTCTGGATATTTTCAAATAATTTCTGCAGTATAGGCACCAGTTCTTCTTTGTAGGCTTGGTAGAATTCAGGTGTGAACCCATCTGGTCTGGGACTTTTTTTTGTGGGTAGATTTTTTAATTACTGCTTCAATTTTGGTGCTTGATATTGGTCTGTTTAGAAATTCTGTTTCTTCCTGGTTGAGCCTAGGGAGGTAGTGTGTTTCTAAGAATTTGTCCATTTCCTCCACATTTTCGTGTTTCTGGGCATAGAGATTTTTGTAGTGTTCGAAGATGATGTTTTGTATTTCCATGGTATCAGTTGTGACCTCTCCTTTTTCATTTCTAATTGAGCTTATTAGAGTCCTTTCCTTTCTGCTTCTGGTCAACCTGGCAAGTGGCCTGTCTATTTTGTTTATCTTTTCAAAGAACCAACTTTTCTTTTCATTGATCTTCTGTATTGTTCTTTTGTTCTCGATTTCATTTAATTCTGCTCTGATTTTGGTTATTTCTTTTCTTCTGCTGGCTTTAGGATTGCTTTGCTCTTCCTTTTCCATTTCCTTAAGATGATTCATTAGTTTACTGATTTGTGACTTTTCTGTCTTTTGGATGTGGGAATTTAGGGCGATAAGTTTTCCTCTAAGGACTGCTTTTGCTGTATCCCACAGATTTTGATAACTTGTGTCCCCATTATCATTTAGTTCGAAGAATCTTTTGATTTCAATTTGAATCTCCTCCTGGACCCAATAATCTTTCAGCAATAGATTGTTTAGTTTCCAAGTTTTTGGAGGAAGATGTGAGTTTCTGTTGGAATTGATTTCTAATTTTATTCCGCTGTGGTCTGAAGAGATACATGGTATGATATCTATTTTTTTGAATTTGTTTAGATCTGTTTTGTGGCCTAGGATGTGGTCAATTTTAGAGAAAGTTCCATGAGCTGATGAGAAGAATGTATATTCAGTGTTATTTGGGTGGAGTGTTCTGTAGATATCTGTTAGGTCCAAATGTTCTATAGTCCTGTTTAGGTCTATTATTTCTCTATTTGTTTTTTGTTTGGAGGATCTATCCAGTTCCGTCAGTGGGGTGTTGAAGTCCCCTGCTATTATGGCATTGCTGCTTATTATGTTGTCTAGATCTAGCAGTATTTGCTTTATGTACCTGGGTGCTCCTGTGTTGGGTGCATAAATGTTTAGGATTGTTAAATCCTCTTGTGAGATTTTTCCCTTCACCACTATATAGTGTCCATTTTTGTCCTTCTTTACTTTTATTGCTTTAAAGTTTATGTCATCTGAAATGAGGATGGCTACTCTGGATTTCTTTTGGTTTCCATTAGCCTGGAAAATTGTATTCCATCCTTTCACCTTGTGTCTGAATGCGTCTTTGTGTGTAAGGTGTGTTTCCTGAAGACAACAGATACTTGGCTTGTATTTTTTAATCCATTCAGCCAGCCTATGTCTCTTCAATGGGCAGTTCAAGCCATTTACATTTATTGAGAGAATTGATATTTGGGGTAAATTTCTGATTATTCTATTGGGTGGTATCTTTTGTTTTACCTCTTGCGTCATTGTGGAATCTGGGTTCTGGGGTTTTAGCTTTTGCGTAGTTTTACATAGGTGGGTGTCTGTTGCTCTGTTTAGTGTATAATGCAGGTCTAAGCATTTCTTGCAAGGCCGGTCTGGATTTCGCAAATTCTATCAGTGATTGCTTATCTGGAAAGGTCTTTATTTCTCCCTCATATAAGAAGCTTAGTTTGGCAGAATACAGAATTCTGGGTTGGCCTTTGTTTTGTTTTATGAGACTGATGATGGCTCCCCATTCCCTTCTGGCTTGTAAGGTTTCAGCTGAGAAATCTGCAGTTAATCTGATCGGTTTCCCTTTGTAGGTTACCTGCTCTTTTCGTCTTACAGCTCTGAGGAGTGCCTATTTTGTGTTTACTTTGGTCAGTCTAATAATTATGTGGCGTGGTGAATGCCTTTTCACGTTGACTCTCCCAGGAGTCCTGTGTGCTTCTTGTACTTGGATATCGAGATTTCTGGCTAAGCCATGGAAATTTTCCTCTATTATTCCTTCAAATAAATTTTCCAGCCCTTGTGAATTTTCTTCCTCTCCCTCTGGGATACCTATGATCCTTATGTTTGGCCTCTTTACATAATCCCACATTTCTTGTATGCTTTTTTCCTGCCTCTTGTTTTTGTGTTCTTTCTCTTCGGCTGATTTATTTAGCGCATAGGAGCTGTCTTCTAGCTCTGCAATTCTTTCCTCTGCATGGTCCAGCCTATTCTTAAGGCTTTCCACTGTGTTTTGTAGATCCTTGAATGCTTCTTTCATTTCTAGGATTTCTATTTGATTTTTCCGTAATATTTCTATTTCTTTGGAGAATTTTTCATTCATTTCTTGCATTTTTCTTGTGGTTTCTTTGTGCTGGGATTCAATTTTCCCTTGAATTTCATTAAGCTTTCTTATAATCCATAAACGAAATTCCTCTTCTGTCATTCTACCCATTTCATTTGGGTTGGTATCCATTGCTGAGGAACTGATGATTTCTTTTGGGGGTGACTTTTCACTCTGATTTTTCATGTTCCCTGAGTTCTTTTGCTGGTTTTTTCTCATCTGGCCTCTTGGTTGAAAGCTGGAGGGTGTTAGAGCTAGTTTATGGCCCTGTCACCAGGCCCACAATTATTGTTCCTTGGCAAAGCCAGGGAGAGAAGTAGTGGCCTGTATTGCCTTAGGTGTATTTTAGCAAGTTTGGTGGATCTTGAGTTAACTCTGACCTGTGGTCTTCTTCTCTTCCCAGTGGAGTGTGGTGAGAATGACCTCCCAGCTTGGGCCCTAAGCTAATGAATTGTACTTGAGGATATGAGTCCTCCGCTCCCTATTAGCTAGGTATTCTGTTATGTCCGTGGCAGACTCTGATCCCCCAGTTGGGGTATGCGAAAGCCCCGTGCTTGGGAGGGGCCTTGTAGCTCCTAGGGGTTACTTTGACCCTGCTCCTCCTGAGGTTCAGGTAGAAACACAATTTCTTTTGGCTGCAGTGTGAGAGCTGAGTTGGGAAAATTCTACACAGCTCAGAGGTTGCTCATTGAGCCACGTGTGTCTGCCCTTCTGATGTGTGTCTCTGCGTGATACTGGTTGATAGGGGGATCTCCAATTGTGCACCCCTTTTCCACCATTAGACCCCAAGGCAAGGCAGGTGGCCGTCTCTATCCCCAGCAGTCTCCACCGGGGGGATGTTCCCACGGGGAGGGGGGAGTAGTGGCCGCTGGAAGTGCTCTTGGATGGCTTGAAATTCTCTATTGAAGTGGGCAGGATTATGGGGAGCTGCTCTGGTTCAGCCTGTGGCTTTTGAGGTATTTGGTTGTCATGGGATCCAGCAGTTATACCAAATGAGTCACTATGGCCAGCAACCTTCAAAATGAGCAATCTCTGGGGTACAGGAGGGCTGGGACCTGAAGGGCGGGCACTAGGACCAGCACGTAGCGGACTTGTTGAAGGCCAGAGCCGGGGTAGCGGAACCAGATGGACGAGCTGCAAACTGTTTCCAATACCCAAAGGTCCCGCCGCTACAGTTCCGGGATCTCGTCCCACCTGGAACCCACGGATGCAGCTGTCCCTGGCCACGAAAGGCAAAGCCTGTCTCGCCCCAGTGGAAGAGCCCCGGGCCGGGGTGGGGCCGAGCTAGAGACGCGGCTCACAGCTCCGGGGGCGGGGGGGCGGCTTTAAAGATGGCGGCCGCCGCCAGCCTGGCACACAGCCGGGCTCCGATCGCGCCAGGAGCGCAGTTTTTCTCCGCCGGCTGCCGCGGCAGTTGCTAGCAGCCTCTAAGGGCGTGTCCCGCTCTCCGTTAAACTCCTGGGCCCAGTCCCGCTGACTTCTAGTGGCGCAGTGCCGGCCTGGGGGTTCCCGCGCACTGTCCCGGGAAGCTGTAACTCGGTCCCCGCCCAGTTCCTCCCCAGCCCTCAGCAGTCTCTGTATATTAAAGCTGCGAGTTGTGTCTGGCTCTCGCGACTTCCTCCTCTCCACAGGGCTCACCGTCCCGAGCGACCACTCTGTCCCAACTCTGGGCTTGCCCCTGACTGCGTGTATGGGGAGGCGCATAACCGCTTGGGGGGCAGGTCGCGCTGCGCCGACCTGGCGAGCGCGTCCTTCCCGCGCTCTGGGCTCTATTGTGCTCCGGGCGCCCTCCGATCTTTGTGAAAATTTTGTGCCTGTTTTCTTGGGCTGGGCGTTTGGAGTTGTTTCTCTGTCATTCGCAATTCTGTTTTCGGAGTGAGCGGTCCGTGCTCGCAGGCAGCCGCTGGTTTTTCACCTCCTTCCCTGGGAGCATTGCGGTGGGAGGACCCTATCACACCGCCATTTTTTTTCTGTCTGTCTGTCTATTTCCCATCTTAAATGGAATGGATATAAAATTTCTCTAAGTCCAAAGTTTACCATAGGAATTTGGGGGAGGGGAGGTCACAGAGGTATAGTCTTTACCAAGTTTAAGAAATATTTTTTATTTCTAGTTTGCCACAAGGGTTTTGTTTTTGTTGCCATTGCTTATAAATAAATTTTGGACTTTATAAAATGATTTTTTCATGAATTGAGAATATCATGTTTTATTTATCTCTTTTAGGGTACTAATGTAAAGTGATTGAAAGATCTTCCATTGAACCATCTTTCCATTCCAGGAAAAATCCCCTATTTATCATGATGTATCATTTTGAAATTTATTTAGAGTTGGATAACTACTTACTTAGGAACTTTCATTGACATTCATAAATGAAATGGTGTATTTTTTTATTATAAATATCTCAATTTAGAATCCATATTACTCTGGGCTCATAGAAAGACATGGGTAGCTTTGGCTTTGCTTCTACTTCCTGGGAAAACTTTCAGAAAATAAAGATGACCCATTCTTAAGATATTTATAGAATTCAAATGACAAGAACCATCAGAATCAGTTTTTGGTTTTGTATTTTCTTGTTGTTGGCCGTATATTTTAAGGAGGGTTTTTTTACTACTATCTCAACTTCTATATATTGTATAATTGAATTCCGTTACTGGCCAACATGAGGTATCCCCTACGTTTCATGCATATCCCTCACTCTCCACCTCAGAAACAGGAATGGACAAAATGAGTTTGGAGGGTGTCAGTCCCAGCAATGGAAATCACAACACAGCCCAATTACACCCCAGAAGCACTGGACAGCAACCCCAGGGGAACGTTTTCTGCTTACCTAGGACACAAAAGTAGATACTGCTCTGCAGCCAACTGTCCCCTGCCTGACCTCAGGCCAGTGTGAGGCCAAAGCACCAGGAAAGATTCAGCCCTTGCATGCAGGATCTCAGTTCTTACCAGAAGTGGATGCCTTGGGTGGCGAGGGGTGGGGAGAGGCTGGCCAGCTCTGCTCTGGTGAGTCCTGGGGGGTGGGGTGGCTGGGAGCAGAATCCTGGCTCCTCCCAACCTCTCCCCTGAAGCAAATAACATGGGAGAGAGGCTGAGAAGGTAGGTTGGAGCCAGATCTCTGCTGGTCTAAGACAAATCAGGAGTCTGAGGCCTTGTCTTTGGCCTGCAGGCTATCAAACAACGGTTCACATTCAATATCCACATTCTGTGTATGATCCTACTCTGTCAAATAGATTTGCTTAAAAAAAAATACATATATATTTGCATTTATCTTTGTGTGTGTGTGTGCGTGTGTGTGTATCATGGCTTGTTATACATCAACTTGTAACAATGTTTCTGATGATTGGTTTGGATGGCTTTTTTCAATAACTTTTAATTTTTATAATAGTTTTGGATTTACAGAAAAATTTCAGGCTAGTTCAGAGAGTTCCTTTGTACTCTCCACCAGCTTCCCCTACTGTTAACAGCTTACATTAATACAGTCTATTTGTCACAAAAATGAACCAATTTTGGTTCATCATTAGTAACCGCACTCTATACCATATTCAGATTTCATTAATGTCTTTCTCGTGCCAAAGGTCATTTTTCCCTTCCAGGGTACCACATTTCCTTTACTCATCATGTCTCCTTACCTTCCTTTGGGCTGTGACAGTTTCTCAGACTTTCCCTGTTTTATATGATGTTGATAATTTTGAGGAGTATGGGACAGGAGTTTTGCAGAATGTTCCCTGGTTTGGGTTTATCTAATGTTTTACTCACTGTTAGAGAGGGGTTATGAGCCCGGAGTGGGGAAGCATCACAGAGGTGCCGTGCCATTCCCATCACATCGTATCATATTGAAGGTACCCACTCGCAGCCTGCTTTATCTCTGATTATAATGACTTTGATCACTGGGCTGAGGGATTGTTTTCCTTGTAAAGTTACTTTTTTGTCCATTGCCACGTGATATTCCTTGGAGCAAGTTATTAAGTACAGTGCCTTTGCAGGAGTTTTTGATTTTTCTGTTAGTACACACATTTATATTTTCCAAATCTTCTATAATGGCCATAGAATTTACATTGGTCATGAGTAGAAAGGGGTTAATAAAAGACAAGAAATTTTTTGTTTTCTTGGGTTTTTTCATTGCTAAGAGTAGAATTGTGTCTTTTTAACTACCTCTTAAAATTTTTAATGGTCATAAAAAAACACAAGTAAAATTTACCATTGTAACCATTTTTAAGTGAACAATTTAGTAATCACATTGTTGTACAACAGGTCTCCAGAACTTTTTCATCTTGCAAAACTGAAACTCACTGTGCTCCTTAAACAGCTCACTTTTTCTTCTCCCCCAGCCTGGCAACCACCACTCTACTTTCTGTTTTTATAAATTTGACTGCTTTAGATACCTCATATAAGTTGAATCATATAGTATTTATCTTTTTGTGACTAGTTTATTTCACAAATAATGTTAGCATAAGGTTGCAGCATGTGATAGGATTTCATTCCTTTTTAAGGCTGAATAAAATTACATCAGATGCATATACTACATTTTATTTATCTACTCATCTGTCAATGAACACTTGGGTTGCTGCCACCTTTTGGCTATTGTGAATAATGTAGCTGTGAGCATGCCTGTGCAACTCTCTTCCAGATCCTGCTTCCAATTCTACTGGGTATACCCAGAAGAGGAATTGCTGGGTCCTATGGTAATTCTATGTTTAATTTTTTGAGGAACTGTTATACTGTTTTCTATAGCTGCTGCATGCACCATTTTACATTCCCACCAACAGTGCAGAGGAGTTCCTATTTCTCCACATCTGAGCCCACACTTGCTTTCTGTCGTCTTGGTAGTAGCCATCCTAATGTCTAGGAGGTGATAAAAGCAACTTAAAAATTAATAAAAA
Organism: Daubentonia madagascariensis; assembly: GCA_023783475.1. NCBI lineage: Eukaryota > Metazoa > Chordata > Mammalia > Primates > Daubentoniidae > Daubentonia > Daubentonia madagascariensis. Next base: position 265,250 of record JAKFHU010001323.1, read on the forward strand.
GCCCTCTCATTGGCCCTGCCTCCACCACTATGACCCAACCACAGTAATTTTTGGTGAGAACAGACATAAAGAGAGACAGGTTAATTTACACTGGAATATTTGGGTTAGGGTTATCATCACTGATGTTGCTGTTGATGTTACTAACATTTTAGCATTTAATAACAAGTTTCTATATTAAAGCATGCCCCACAATGTCTGATGCAACCTGCCTGTTCTTTTAGCTCCCATCTCATCCCAAATTTAGAGGGAAAAGTCTGTGAAAAATATTTAAATTAGACATTCTGATATGAAAGTAGATTTTTTTAGGATTTTTTAATGAGTTAGAAAAAATTTTTAACTAAATAAAAGTTACAGAAAATGAATTTTATTTATTTTTGTTATTTTTAAGAGAAATGTAAAATGTTTCATTTACTTTGTTTTAAATCTTAAATAGAAAATAGCCGATAAGTAATTTAAGAACACAAATAATAATCTCCATTTTCCCATAATGAACTGCAAGGGAAAAGACAAAGAATGCAAAAGATAAAGACAAAAAGGTAAAAAGAAAAAGATGGGCAAAATAAGCAGGATATATTAATCATAGAAGGGAAGAAAAAGTACATAACTATACACTGAGAGATAATAAAATGATGACAAAGACTCCTACAGTCATAAGAAGAGGATTATTACACTAAAGGGATGTGAAAAAATGAGAAGACATACATCTTTCTTTGTCTAAAACCACGCTAAACTCACTCTTCTTAAAAAATATACGAGTCCACTCTCTCCATTCTTCCCACCCTTCTTGGCTGGAAGAGCTGCCCACACTCACTGTCTCCTCCTGTCCCAGCCCACTCACTCCTCACCCACCGGGATGTGGCTTCTGTCCCACTTCTCCACTGAGCCTGCCCTACCCATAACCTCCACGTGGCAAAGCAAACGGTGATGCCGCTCAGTCCTGGCTCCCCTCCTACCTCTCCCACCACCACCCATCCATCTTTGGAGAGCGGCCTTCACTCCCCTTTTGTTTTGGTGGTCTCCAGCCTCTGTGACTCATCCACCCCTGTTCTCACTCAACTCATTGGACGGCCTCTTTGCACCTCATAACCTAAGCTCTCACTAGGGTCTGGGCATGTAGGTGGCATCGAACGCTGATGATCCCAAGTTGTTGGCCTCGGGCCTTGATATCTTCCTGGACTTTAAGACCTCTCTGCCCATCTGCCAATTGGACATGTTTTCCTGAGTTTTCCACTGACCCCTCTGACTCCTGGTGTATAAAAAGGAACCCATTACCTTTCTGGACACTCTGCAGTCACTTCGAAGTAGGTGGGATGAGAAGCTGGGAGTTCCTCAGCCAGAGCAATGTGGTGACTATCAGGGCTGAGGAGACGCAAGGCAGGGAGGGCTGATGGTGATTTTCAGAATGGAGAAGAGAATGAAACAGGGTGAACCGAGAGTGCTTGGTGCCAGGGGAAGGAGCCAGGGCCAGGGGAGAAGTGAGGAGGGACACTTGGAGGTCATGCGAGGACACCGCTTGTTCAGCAGGAGCACACGAGGAGGGAGATGGGACCAGAGGTGCCAGAGACAGGAAGAGGGGGACAAACCACCACTGCCAAGGAAGTAGCAGTTAGTGAGTCTTCACGTTCACTATTCTTCCTTGATATTTATTACAGAAATCTTGACTTTTACAGCAAAAGGTCGTAATCTTCAGGGCCGGAAAATACATATGCGTAGCCATACATTTATCTGAGCAGTCCAATTCAGTGTGATTGTAGACCCACCCATCTGGAAGAGAAAGGCATTCACATTGAGCGCCAGAAACAATACTTGTACATCAGAGCAATAAGACCTTTCCCACCCATGCACAGCCTGGTCTCCAGAGCAGGAACACTTCCCCCTCCCAGCAAGGGCTCCCTCAGACTGGCTCTACGGCAGTACCTCTCTCCCTGTAAATGAAGATATTCCTGGTTCTGCATCCAGGGCCATAGTCCATAGTGCACGTGCCCCTGCCTTGTAAACAACGGCCTTCCTTAAAATCATTGCAGACCATGCACAACGTGGCTTGAGCTGGGGAAAATAGACATGAAGGTTGACCCCAGGGCTGAATGGACTGGGACCAATTTGGGCTAAGACACTATTTAGGGTGAAGGAGTTCAAGGACAAAGAATTATCCTAACAACAGCCCCCAATACAATCTCAGACTGTGGAAATGTGCCCATCAGATTTCGTCCATTAGTTCTTTAAGGAGCTGAGGCATTCACATAGGGATATAATTTTATTGAAAATAAAGTAAAAGATAGCCCCTTTGCTATGAAGCCATTGTGCAGAGCACAGTCAAAGTATCTACGTACAACCTCCCTGAGGCAGGTAATCTCTTGGAAAATGGATGAGGTACAAGGACTGTCCTGGTTCCAAGGTGTGGAAGCAGTTTCACAAGATTTATCACCACATCTCCCCCAAAGGAATCTGATATGCAAACATTTCTAAGTGAAATATTGTCCAGCGAACTTGCTATGGAAACATTGGTTTAGGAGAAGCCCTTCAATGACCTCTTTTTGCTAGATAGCTGCCCCTAGGCTGTTTCTATTTAGAAAGTCTTGAACAACCATTGGCTCAGCTACTTATGGCTACCCAGCCCACCTCAAGCCTTAACTTGAGAAGAGCACCCCAGCCCCAATTTTCCCAAGGCAGTGACTGACCCCACTCTGAGACCTTGGGAAGAGACCTGAACTCTTACCCTGGTAGGAGTCATTGGGTCATCCCAGAATCTTGACCTGGACCTCCCCTCCCCCACACCGACTGCCCAAGCTGGGACTCAGATGGCTCGCCAGCAACCTCCACCCCATTCTCACCCCTGCCCAGCCAGCCCAGGCCTCACTCACACCTTGGAAGAACACAAGAGGGAACACCCCCAGCAGCAGTAGCATGGGTAGGCACTTGTCCATCTCTGTCCGGATGGCAGGGAGATACAGCAGGGCAGCTGGAACCAGGCAACAAAGTGCCCAGGAAGGGCTAGGATGGGCTGGTCTAGTGTGTGATGAGAGCAGGCCAGAGAATCTGCACTGAGCTGCTCCCAGGCTGTGGGCAGAAGCATCCTTTTACACACTTGCCAGTGGGTGTTTCACCGCCGCCCAGGCTGAAGGAAGGTTTGCACAGATCCAGCCCCTTTGGAGCTTCCAAGGACAGAGGGTGTCCCTGGAGCCCCCTCCTGTTACTTCATAGGTGAAATCCAAGTCTTCTATTCCCCTTTGTACCCTCGCTATGTTTGAGCTCATAGTCAGGACCATGGCCCTCCTATTACTGACCGGTGCTGGCAATGGTGGGCATAGTCATAATAGCACACACTTATTCAGTATTATCTATAAACCAAGATCTATATCTGCTGCTACCGTGCACTATCTCATTTAAGATATACCTTCAGCCTATCGTAAGCACATCAAGTACACAGCAAATATTCTACAAACAACAAATGTAACAAAGGCCTTATAGATGGCTGGGTTATTTTACAGAGTATGAAACAACTCCTGATACTTTTGACTCTCTTATTGGAATCTTATCGGAATCAAGCTAGGTTGGTGCAGACAGAGGCTCTCACCTACTGCTGCAGCACCTGGCTGGAAGGCTCACAATTCCCACACACGCTTCTGTAGGCAGAGACCAGGGTGTGGCACAAAAAGAATTTAGGGTTCAAACTGGTTTTCAGATTGTGTTAATTACAATTTGCTTTCTAAAGATATTCTCCAAGGTTTCTTTAGCTCGCTCATCATACTTGATAAAAATAACCAAGCCCGCAGACACTCAGCATGCTTGAGAGCCAGCCAAGGGGAAGAGAGAGAGCATGGAGCAAGATCACCACTGTGCAGGCTGGGCGCTACAGAAAATGTTCCAGGTCACAGTGGCAGTCTTGCTTCCCCTCTCTCCCCGTCCAGCTAGACAACTCTTCATGGCACAGACCTCGAATGTCAGGTTCACAGTGAAGCAGAACACTCTGCACACTGTGCGCTGAGTGGACACAGCAGGCACTCAGTAAATACTTCCTACTGAACAAAGAATGATACAACCGGTGAATGAATGCATGATGGTCTGTGAGGCCAGAAAGCAACTACTGGAAGGGAAGGACCGAGAAGCCCCATGCACCCACAGACTGTGAGAGTCTGGCTGCATTCCAACCTTGAGAGCACAGCCGTAGTGCATGAGAGCTCCCCTGCCCCATCTTCACAAGACAAAGGTCAGGCCCAGCAGACACGAGGCATGTGGGGTGTGTGAATGACCAGTTCCGTGCTTGGCCCAGACCCAAAGCAGACCCACTTGCTGTCACCCCCGTCACCAGGATATTCAGTGTGTGTTTCAAACAGTGGCAGTGGAATTCCAGGGATTCTCATAGTTCCCAATCCTATGTCACCCCATTATAATTGTGCCAGAAAAGGGGGTGCAGAAGAAGTAGAAAATAAGGGAAACAGGATATAATCAATTTATTGGAGCTGCCAAAAAATAAATTTCTTCCTGTGAGGCATCAACTTACTAACACCTCTCAGTAGTTTTTGCAGACTTAAAGAATGTGTTATTAACAATAACACAAAATGCAGTTTTGGAAAGAGAAGTACTATCAGCTGGAGAATATGGGAAGAGAGGTTAAAAAGAAAAAAGGAAACATCTGGGCCAATTTTCTTGTGGGATTTATGCTCATTGAATATCTTGTTGGTGTTTACTGAGGAAAAGGTAGTGGAGGGTTCTTGATCATGGGATACTTCAGCATGGTGTATCTATTCCGTTGTGGCTGCTTGTTGTGATAAACCTGGATTTATGCATTTATGAGACTTGGTTCTACTAGGAAAAGTCTGTGATTGGTATCTCATGATACGAACATAAACTGAAGACATTTAAAGACCAAACATAATATGTAAAGTCCACGTACATATTAAATTTACCCTGAGCACCATGAGGGGCTCCCCCAACTAGACTCCCAAGTTAGCAGAGCCCTAGTACTTAGTCCTGCTTCATGCGTCTAGTCCATGCTTAATTATAATTGGGCCCTTTTACACCTCAAAGTACCCCAGTCCATTACAGGGCCAGCCTACTCAGAGGTCATCCAACACGACCTCTCTCCCAGTGCAGGAACTTCCTCCTCTGACCACCCCAGACAGTGGGCGTCCAGAACCACCACAAGCTTCCAGGCCCACGTCAAGCCCCATGAGATTTCCCACTGATGTGTCTAGGCTGAGACCCAGGAGGGAAGTGCACTGGCCAGAGCACAGAATGCAGAATCTGAAATAGCTGGGTTTGAAGGCTCGTTCTAGCATTTTCAAATTTTGAAGCCGTAGCAAGTTACCTCCTCTCTGTATGTCTCAATTTCCTCTATTAAGAAAAGAGGATAAAATAGTTCTTACATCAGAGAGTGGCTGTAAGGAAAAAATATGTAGACATATATACTGAATGTTAGGTTCTTAGCACAATATCTAACACATGTTAATGACATAAGAAGTATTGGCTCAATTTTTTATACATTATTCTTCTACGTCATTGCTAACAATTATGAATTCCACTTAAGAAAAGTTGGGCTTAAAATTGGGACTAGGAAGAACCACAGCCTAATATGCAATGACATCTTTTCTCTGTCTGTGCAGTTTGGCCCAGTCAGCAGTCCTCATTTCGCCCCAACACACACATATGACAAATCCTTCCTTCCAGAGAAACATTTGTCCCCTACCCCCAGTGTCACACAAGGAGCATCCTTCTCTTTGCCCAAAGGCAGGCCAGGTCCCAGAGCTGCCACTTCCTACCACATATTCTCCTATCTCCCTTCAGGCCAAGGGCAAATTGCAGCAGCCACAGAAAAGACATGCTACTTTGTGAGGGATGAAGAGTCTGCCCTTACCACTGGCCCTTGATCAATTCCCAAATCACCACCATGAATATGCATCCTCTTACAGTATGTTCTCACATGGACTTTGTGTAGTTTTTATCAATTATATGCACAGTATATTCTGATGGAAGAGCTGCTTATTCTGGAAGCATCAGTATAAACCACCCAGGCCCAGCCCCTAAAACTCTCCTGTGTGACTCACTCTACCCACCCCACCAGTACAATCCACCACTCTCCCTCCCACACACTGCCTTGACCTCCTTCACCAACGCAGACCACCACTAACACACTCTGTGCATTTCCCTGGTGTCCTCTCATCTGTCACTGCTCAGAAGCCAGTGGGATACGGGTTGGGGGCATAGATGAATGATGTATATCATGGAAGGGATATGAATCTAGGTGGAAACACTGGGGAATTCAGAAGTCTGAGTGTTTGTGTCCATTTCTCAGATGACATCAGTTTACAATTTCTTCTGATGTATCAGGGCCATGTAGCAAGAGTACTCTGCAGCATCTTTTCCCTGTACAATCTCTTTTGGCATCATCCCCGGCCTCTGCGACCACCTCACAGACAGAAAGGAAGGCCCTGCACTGGAGGACGCTGCCAAGGGCCACCTGGTAAAGGGAGTTGCCACCAATCCCTGTTCCCTCCCCAAAGCAAGGAGTCAGTGTCAGAGTGTTCCCATCTTATCATAAGACCGAGAATTGAACTGTTCTGCCAATGTTTGGTCCCTTCATCCACTAATGTGGGATAAGGCTAAAGCCACAAGGAAGTTGGGCCATGGAGCTTGTCTCCTGCTGGGAAGACCTCACTTCCTGAGGGTGATGACCATGTTGCTGGTGCTGATGGCTCTGCTCTGGGTGGTGAGTATTAGGGTTGACTATGGGACCTCTTAATGTCTGTTATAGACAGATTCAACATGGCCTCAAGATTTTTGTCACCATGGTTATTTTATGTTACATGGCATTTTTCTGACATAGTGAAGGTCACTAGTTATTGAGCCGTAGATTCAGGAGATTACTTTGATTGACCTTGCTTATTCATATGAACCTTTTATAAGAGGAAGGTTTTCTGAGGATGGTGGAAGTACAGAAATTCAGAGTGATGCAAACTTAAGAAAGATTAAATGTAAGAGTGATATTTTGCTGTCTTTGGATATGGCAGGGGCCATGTGCAAAGAACCTAAGAGCCACCTCCAGGGACTGGCAATGATCCATGGCTGACAGACAGCATTAAAATGAGACCTCAGTCCTACATTCAAAAGTAACTTGATTCCTACAACAGTTTGAATGAGCTGGAAACAGATTCTTCCTCGAGCCTCCAGGTAAAGGATCAGCCTGGCAGAAAACTAGATTTCTGTCTTGTGAGTGCCCTAGCAGAGAACCTACTTGAGCCCACATAGACATTGACCTACAGAACTGTGAGATACTAGATGAGTGGTGTTGTTAAGCTGCTAAGTTTATGGTAATTAGTACAGCAATAAAAAGTAATACAGATCTTGGTACTGTAGAGTGGAATGCTGCCATGACATATACCTAAAAATGAGATGGAGGTTCTGGAATCAAGTAGTGAGACAAGACTGAAATAATTTGGGGGAGCAAAATCATTTCTAGGATAGAAAATGCCTAGAATTCCTTGGACAGACCCTTGATAGAAATATGAACATTAAAGATACTTCCTATGAGCACTCAGAATAAAGTGATGAACATTATAGAAAAATTCTAAATTACCTTTAAAAAACTCTAAAACACCCTGAACAGCCTGTTAGTAGAGATTCAAACCTCAAAAATGGCCCCAGTGAGGGCTCACAAGGAAGTGAGTAATATGTTATTGCAACCTAGAGGAAAGAGATCTTTGTTTTGCAGTAGTAGAAAGTGTAGCAAAATCGTGTCCTGCATTTGTGTGGAAAACAGAACTTATAAGCAATAAACTTGTACATATAGGTAAGAAGATTTCCAAGCAAATAGTTGAAAGTACTTCTTTACTTTTTCTTGCTGCTTAGAATAAAATGCAAAAGGCAGGAGATAAAGAAAGAGCTATAAAACAAAAAGGAACCAAGACTTGATGATTCGGGAAGTTCTCAGCCTCCCAGATTGCAAAAGATGCTAAAAGTCAGATATGACTACTGAACATGTTGAATAGACAAACACCTGAGTGTATGACTTTATAGACCTTTGCCAAAAATCTATAAAGTTTGAAAGGTCAGAATATTCAGCCACACAAAAGACTGCTGCAAGAGATTAAACTTGTTCCTCATAGATCTTCTTGATCCAACCAAAGTACTTCTAGGAAGCTTGAAGGTGCTGTCCCCCAGCCATTTTATAAGAAGAGAGGAAACATTTTTAATAGAGAAATAGAAGAGGCCAAAAAATAATAAAAGTATACAAAGATAAATGGACAGATAAGTGAAAAGAAAACATTTACAGTGAGAAAGAGAAAAAAAGAGGTAAAAATAAAGATTCCTAAAGTCCTAATAAAATAAACTTCCTGGAGTAATAAAAGGAAAGAAAAAAAGACTTAAAATGTTGCTCTTTGCCTGAAAACCATACACCTCTTCTGGTGCTAAAGAAACGTTGGAAAAACTCTTATGGACATTGGCCTAGGCAAAGAATTTATGAAGAAAACCCCCAAAGCAATCACAGCAGCAACCAAAATAAATACATGGGACCTGATCAAATTAAAAAGCTTCTTCACAGCCAAGGAAACTATCACTAGAGTGAACAGACAACCTACAGAATGGGAGAAAATATTTGCATGCTACACCTCTGATAAAGGGCTCATAACCAGAATCTATACAGAACTTAGGAAAATCAACAAGAAAAAATCAAACAACCCTATTAAAAAATGGGCTAAGGACATGAACAGAAACTTTTCCAAAGAAGACAGAATAATGGCCAGCAAACATATAAAAAAGTGCTCAACTTCTCTAATCATCAGGGAAATGCAAATCAAAACCACAATGAGGTATCACTTAACTCCAGTGAGATTGGCTCATATTAAAAAATCCCCAAACAACTGCAAATTAGTACAACCTCTATGGAAAAGAATATGGAGATACCTCAAAGAATTAAAAGTAGAATTACCATTTGACCCAGCAATCCCACTACTGGGTATTTATCCAAAAGAAAAAAAGACATTTTATAATAAAGACATCTGCTCTCGAATGTTCGTAGCAGCACAATTCACAATTGCAAAGTTGTGGAAACAACCAAGGTGCCCATCAATACACGAGTGGATCAATAAAATGTGGTATATGTATACCATGGAGTATTACTCAGCAATAAGGAACAACAGTGAAGTAACACATCTGGTATTATCCTGGTTGGAGCTGGAACCCATTCTTCGAAGCGAAGTGTCACAGGATTGGAAAAACAAGCACCACTGGTACTCACAATCAAACTGGTACTAACTGATGAACACTTACATCACACAGGGCAATAACATTCATCTGAGGGCGGGCGGGCGGGAGGGGGGTGGAAGGGATGGGAAAAACTCTCACTGAATGGATGTGGGGAGCACAGTTTGGGGGATGACCACGATTGTGGCTCTGACACGGGCAGAACAGGGGCAATGTGTATGGCCAAAGTGTTGTACCCCCATGATATTCTGAAATTAAAAAAATAAATTAAAAGAAAAAATTTAAAAAAATTAAAAAAAATCCCCAAACAACAAATGTTGGTGGGGATGTGGGCAGACAAGAACACTCATGCACTGCTGGTGGGACTGCAAATTAGTACAACCTCTATGGAAAGTAATATGGAGATACCTCAAAGAATTAAAAGTAGAATTACCATTTGACCCAGCAATCCCACTACTGGGTATTTACCCAAAGGAAAAAAAGATATTTTATAATAAAGACATCTGCTCGCGAATGTTTATAGCAGCACAATTCACAGTCGCAAAGTTGTGGAAACAACCAAGGTGCCCATCAATACACGAATGGATTAATATAATGTGGTATATGTATACCATGGAGTATTACTCAGCAATAAGGAACAATAGTGAATTAACACATCTGGTATTATCCTGGTTGGAGCTAGAACCCATTCTTCGAAGCGAAGTGTCACAGGAATGGAAAAACAAGCACCACTGGTACTCACCATCAAATTGGTACTAACTGATCAACACCTACATCACACAGGGCAATAATATTCATCAGGGGGCGGGCAGGAGGGAGGGGGTGGGGGGGCTGGGAAAAACTCTCACTGAATGGATGTGGGGAGCACAGTTTGGGAGATGACCACGATTGTAGCTCTGACACGGGCAGTGCATGGGCAATATATATAACCAAAATGTTGTACCCCCATAATATTCTTAAATAAAAAAATAAATTAAAAAAAAAAAAGAAACCCTCCTTTGAGCCTGCATTCTCACCAGATACCATCCCACTGTCTCATTCTCTTTTTGAATTTCTTGGAAGTTTTAGCCATACTTACTCCCTCTACTTACTCACTATCTGCTCACACCCTGGGCCAGTGTAATTTGGCTCGTGTTTCCCACTTTGCCAACTGACACCGTCCAAGTTCACAAATGGTCCCTAGGTAGCCAGATTCTATGGGTACTTGTCAATCCTTGCCTTCCTGGACCTTTCTGTGGCCTTGGGCATTGCTGGTCTACCAGTGCTTCCTAGAACTCCTGACTCCCTGAAGTGTAGACACTGCTCTTCGTCCTTCTCTTTCCGTCTCCCTGACCAACACTCTTTCAAGGGTAGGAGTCTCCCTCATACAAACTTTTATCTTTGATGTTCTTTAGGATTCCTTTATTTTTCTACCCCTTTTATTTCAACCCATTTTCTTACTAAAATCACTCTCTAGCTTCTCAAAATTGGATATTTGGGGGATGTATTAGGTTTTCCTAATCTGGCATCTCTGGCCCTGAAATCTGCACAGATTTTTCACACCTCTGTATCCGAACAGATGGTACCTGAAAATCTTCCATAATGCTGCTTCTATTGGGTCTTGACTGTTTCCAGGGCTTCCACACAGTTCTCCCCAATAACATGAAATATGAATAACTCTCTGTAGGATTAAGGAAAGATTAGCTACTGGATTCGGCATCTCAGGTTTCAGATAAAGAAGTACAGCAGGAAAAGGATGAGAGGAAAGTGGAAAGGCACAATGACACCTCAGAGAGCAGATGATTCCAGAATTGCTACAAGCCCAGGGATCTGGATGACGAGTGGTCACACACATTACACAGGCTCTGCCAGCGGCACCGAGGCTTCACCTGGATATGGGGGAGACTGGCTTGAGTCTCTTGCCCAGTCTCAGAACTAATAAACTTACTCTATATGTTCAAAAACCTTGAACTTGCTGTTAAAAGGCAGCTTCACAAGTCTTTCTGTATCTCCTCTTGCATTTGGATTGCTGTTCCTGAGTCCAGTTACGTGGTAACTGTGGAACAAACACTACATCTGCCCCTGTAGGCAGCACAGCAGTGTTAAAACACTAAGGTACCCCAATTTCTAGGAGAAGCTCCCCTACATTGAGCCTTTGGGTAGATCCTACACCCATGCCTAGATCAGCAGTGGGGACTGCAGAAGCAGTCAGAGGTCAGATCTGGGCTAGGCAAGGTGGGTACCATGTGACTTCTGTCCTGCTGCTACTGATCAGATCCACCCAAGACCTGGCTCTTAACCTCCCTGTAATGTAGGCTCTTTGCCCAGGCAAGCATCTCACCCATATGTGTTAAAAACAGAGTATGGAACACTTCCAGTGACTGGAAAAAGATCAGGAACTTGTTTATCTCTTCCAGAGAGAACTATACACCTCCCTCCCCCCACACGCAGATACATATATCTGTGGAGGGGAGGTTATTACAATCAGTATAATACAAATGGAAAATGATTGGTCTGAAAAGGAAATTAAATTGACTCTAAGAAATTACATATACAGCTAAACACATCTATAAATACCTTTAAAGTGAAAAGAATGCATAAAAAGAATTTAATTAGATTAAAAAATCTTTGCAGGAGGTGAAATCATTATTAACATGTTTTTTGGAAAGAATTCACACTCCTAGGTCAAGTTCTGGTGGTCTTTAGAGTGTTATTATATTTATGAAGAAAATAACAGGCATAGATATGTAAACTATGTAGCAAAGAAATATTTACAAGGGTCAAGGGGCAGACTGGAAAGAAAAATTTAGTAGATGAACTACAAATTCCTCCTCTGAGCCTATAGAATTGACCCTTAGTCAAAGTTCTTGCAACAGCAATCCTGGAGATAGAAGAGGGTCCTGTAGGGCCTGCCAGGTCCTGTTTACTAATCCAAGAATGCTGGAGGATCCACTGCACTTGACCATCATGATGGCTCATGTGAAACCTGTGTTTTGTGGACGGCAAGTACACTAAAGAATGTGAGACAGTCACTAACTTTTGCAGGGACTGTAAAAACTGGTATCAGGTATTTAGGCTGTGGGATTGTCACCAGCATAAATGTTCTTGTTAATGTTGCAGAAAGGAATTTCAGGATACATGCACAATCGAGTGATAGTGGCAAGTTTATTGAGTGAAAGTGGACAGGCTTAGGAAAGGCTGTGCAGAAACGAAAGTACACTCTCAAGAAAAGGAGCAGGCAGGCTCAAAAACAGCAACTGTTCTGAACCCCAAGCAGTTGCTGTTGTTATTTGTTGAAGTCAAAGAAGGCCAGGAGGTGGGTGTTCATTCCGCCCAATCTCAGTTCTTACTCATATTTCCCCTGTTTTTTCCCGCAATGGGGGTCACAACCACAATGTTAGTTTATTATAATTGTGACATAATGAGGGAAAGGTCACTTTGTACCTGTGCAATGCTGGGAAATTAATGGCTCCTTTCTTCTCGGGTCTTTTTGTTCACGGGCTGTTTGTTTGAGTGGGCTAACTTTTCCGTTCCCTCCTCCCTTGCTCATACCTAACTGACTACCTACTCTGACAGGATCACAGACCTGGTCACTTCCCTGCACTATTAGGGCTCGTATTCATTTTGCCATCACATCATCTTCATGACCAAATCGTGATTATTGTGGTGACTGGGCACATTAGATGCTGCATCTGAATTTCGAGGTTTCTGTGACGATGCAGATGCTAATGTGTTTGAGCTACACTCTCTGTTCTGTATAGTTTCCAATAAATTATTGCCAGATAAGTTCAGTTGTGTTTTGTGAGTTTGATTGACAATCCAAACTTGAAATACATTCTAGTAGTTTTTCATTAGGATCCTCCTTTTGTCCCAACTTAAATGGAATGAGTTAAAATAGCTAATATTTTATGTGGTATTTTGCATTTATAGTCACAAAAAAACGGTCTATAATTTTCTCTCTTTTTCTATAATCACCTGAATTTAGAGTCAAATCACTTGGGTGGCTTTAGCTTTGCTTCAATTTCCCAGAAAATTTTTCAAAAGATAGAGATGAGGTGTTTTTGAAAGATTGGTAGAACTCACATGTAAAGCCATCAGAACCTGTTTTTAGTTTTGTTTGTTTGGGATTTTTTTGTGTGTGAATTTGCTACAGTCTGAATATTTTTATTCCCTGCCCCCCAATTTATAAGTTGAAACCTAGTCACCAACATGATGGTATTAGGAGGTGGGGTCTTTGGGAGGGGATTAGAACATGAGGGCAGAGCCACCACATGAGGACATAGCAAGAAGGCGCCATCTATGAACCAGGAAGTGGGCCCTCACCAGACACCAGATCAGTGGATTGTTTCTTCATCTTGGAGTTCACAGCTTCCAGAACTATTAGGAAAAGATTTATGTTGCCTGTAAACTACATAGTTTGTGGTATTTTCTTATAGCAGCCTGGAAGCATTAAGTATTTTAAGGAGGGTCTTTCACTACTATTTTCCAACTTTTTGTATGACTTATGATTCATATAGTAAAGATTATTATATGATTCATATAATATAGAACCATAGTCTTTAGCTAGTTTTGGAACATTTAAATTTTGTTCAGATGGCTTAAAGTAAGTGAACTGAAGCCAATCAATTGTAATCTTTAGCTGAGAAGCTATTATATGTACAGCTAAAAATACAGTCATGTATTTTTACAGGAATGTCAGGGATACCTTCTGAGAAATGCATCTTCAGGGATTTTGTCACTGGTGAACATCATAGAGTGTACCTACACAAACCTGGATGGTACAGCCTACTACACACCTGGGCTATATGATATAACCTATTGCTCCTAGGCTACAAACCTGTATGGCATATTACTGTATTGAATATTGTAGGCAATTTTAACATGATGGTAAGTATTTGTGTATCTAAACATAGAAAAGTTACCATAAAAATACAGTATAAAAATTAAGAAAAGGTACACCTGTGTAGGACACTTATTATGATTGGAGCTTGCAGGACTGGAAGTTGCACTGGGTTAGTTAGTGAGTGAGTGGTGAGTGAATGTGAAGGCCTAGGCCTAGGACATTACTGTACACTAGTGTAGACTTTATAAACACTGTAAAGTACACTTAAGCTACCCTAAATTTATTAAAAAATTGTTTTCTTTCTTAAATAATAAATTTAAATTAGCTTACTGTACCTTTTTTACTTTATAAACTTCTTATTTTTTAACTTTTTGACTCTTATGATAACACATAGCTTAAAACATAAACACACTATACAGCTGTATAAAATATTTTATTTCCTTATATTTTTATTCTACAAGCTTTTTTCTATTTTTAAAATTTTTAATTTTTTCTTTTACTTTTTAAATTTTTTTGTTAAAAACTAAGACACAAACACACACATTAGCATTGAACTACACAGGGTCAGGGTCATCAATATCATTGTCTTCCACCTCCATCTCTTGTCCTACTGGAAGGTCTTCGGGGGCAATAACATACAAGGAACTGTCATCTCCTGTGACAACAATGCCTTCTTCTGCAATACCTTCTGAAGGACCTGCCTGAGGCTGTTGTATAGTTAGCTTTTTCTTTCTGAAAGTAGAAGAAATAGACCGTAAAATAACCATAAAAAGTATAGTATAGTAAATACATAAGCCAGTAACATAGATGTTTATTATTATCAAGTATTAAGTATAGTTGTACACATCAATTGTGTGATTTATTACATATGTACAACTTTACATAATTGTATGTGCTATACTTTTATATGACTGGCAGCACAGTAGGTTTGTTTACACCAGCATCACCACAAACACGTGAGAAATGTGTTGCCCTGCAACGTTACGACAGCTACATCACTAGATGATAGCAATTTTTCAGCTCCATATATTCTTGTGGGACCATTGTCACATATGCAGTGCATTGTTGATCAAAATATCATCATGTGGCAAATGACTGTATACCAGACTGTAAAAAGGGAGGTGTGGACAGCAAGATAGAGACTAACCATTTGCCACATGGGACAGAGGCATGTTTTACATTAAAGGGGGCAGGTGTTGACACCTGTTTTGAGTGCTCCCATACCACTCAAAACATCAAAACCTTTGAGTGACCATCCAGTGCCATTATGTACTTTTCTATCAAAGTCCTCAGAAACACACATGTACATAAATATCCACAAAAGGAGACACTCATTTATCCATCATATCTATAGAGACTTTATTTACCCATCATATCTATAGTGATTGGCAGAACTCACACATGGCTCAATATTAAAGATCCTTTAATCAATACACACCACACATCAATATGCTAAAGGAGATAAATCACATAATGATCTCAATTGATGAAAATATCATTTTATGTGGTTCAAAACCTGTTTATGAGCATACACCTGGCATTATTGATATCTGCACTGTGTCTTCTAAGAGCATCTGAGTCTCAGGGAGAGGCAAACTAAAGCTAGGATCTGCCAGCCCTGATCCTTCCTCCCCCAGCTGACATCATCCCCCTTTCCAGCTTAACCTGGCTGAGCAGAAGTCCAAGATTATCCCCGTCCCCACTGGCTTTTCCTGTATTGTCCCTCACGCTCCCCACCACCCTCAGAAACAGGAATGGACAAAATGAGTTTGGAGGATGTCAGTCCTGAAAAATCCCAGCAATGGAAATCACAACGCAGCCTAATCACATCCCAGAAGCACGGGACAGTGACCCCAGGGAGCATTCTCTGCTTGTCTAGGACACAAGAGAAGACACTGTTCTGCAGCCATCTGTCCCCTGCCTGGCCTCAGGCCAGTGTGAGGTCAAAGCTCCAGGAAAGAGCCTGCCCCTGCATGCAGGATCTGAGTTCCTAGGAGGCTTGGACACGTTGGGGGGCAGGGGGGAGGCTGGCCAGCTCTGCCCTGGTGAGTCCTGGGGGGTGAGGTGGCTGGGAGCAGAATCCTGGCTCCTCCCAACCCCTCCCCTGAAGTAAATAAGGTGGGAGAGAGGCTGAGAGGGTAGGTTGGAGCCAGATCTCTGCTGGTCTAAGATGAATCAGGAGTCTGAGGCCTTGTCTTTGGCCTGCAGGCTATCAAACAACAGTTCACATTCAATATCCACATTCTGTCTATGATCCTACTCTGTGAAATAGATTTGCTTAAAAAAAAAATATGTTTGCATTTATCTTAGTGTGTGTATGTGTTTATCATGGCTTGCTATACATCAACTTATAACAGTGTTTCTCTCTAATGATTGGTTTGGATGGTTTTTTTCCATAACTTTTCATTTTAAAGTAGTTTTAAATTTACAAAACCATTTCAGGCATAGTTCAGAGTTCCATTGTACTTCTCCGCAGTTTCCCCTATTGTTAACAGCTTACATTAGTACAGGCTTTTTGTCACAAAAATGAACCAGTTTTGGTTCATCATTAGTAACTGCACTCCATACCATATTCAGATTTCATTAGTGTCTTTCTTTTGCCAGAGGTCATTTTTCCCTTCCAGGATACCACATTTCTTCTACTCATCATGTCTCCTTACCTTCCTCTGGGCTGTGACAGTTTCTCAGACTTTCCCTGTTTTATATGATGTTGATAATTTTGAGGAGTATGGGACAGGAGTTTGCAGAATGTCCTTTGGTTTGGGTTTAGCTAATGTTTTTCTCATGGTTAGAGAGGGGCTATGAGCCCAGAGGGTGGGGAAGGATCACAGAGTTGTAGTGCCATTCCTGTCACATCGTATCACATAAAAGGTATCTGCTGTCAGCTTGCTTTATCTCTGATGACAATGATCTTGACCACTGGGCTGAGGGATTGTTTTCCAGCTATTCTACTATAAAGTTACATTTTCCCCTTTTTTTATATTGTACTCTTTGAAATCAACTCACTAAGAATAGACCATTGTGGCCAGGTACGGTGGCTCATGCCTGTAATCCTAGCACTCCAGGAGGCCAAGGTGGGAGGATCACTTGAGATCAGGAGTTTGAGACCAGCCTGAACAAGAGTGAGACCCCGTCTCTACCAAAAATAGAAAAAATTAGCCAGGTGTGGTGGCACACACCTGCAGTCCCAGCTACTTGGGAGGCTGAGGCAGAAGGATCACTTGAGCCCCAGAGTTTGAGGTTGCAGTGAGCTATGATCATGCCATTGCACTCTAGCCCAGGTGAGAGAGCGAGATTCTGTCTCAAAAAAAGAATAGACCATTATGTCTGTTTTTGATTTTTCTGTTAACGCATATGTATTTCTTAACTATTTTACAATGTGCAGGATTTCCATTGGTCATGAGAGTATGAGCTAGTAATGAAGTTTTAAAAATAATGAAAATCCTTCTCACTGGCCCTGCCTTCATCATCATGACCCATTCATGGTTCTTTTTGGTGAGACCAGACATAAGAAGACACAGCTCGATTTAGGCTGTGATATTTGCATTGAGGTTATCATCACTGCCTCTCTGTGTGTTGCTGCTTTTATAGCCTTTAATAACAAAGCTCTGGCTTAGGCTGTGCTCCACAATGGTTAATCCAACCTGCCTTTCCTTTATCTCCTACCTCAGCTCAATTTTAGTGGGAAACAATCCATAAAAAGTATTTAAATTTGACATTCCAAAATATAAAAGTCGCTTTTTGGAAGAGTTTCTTAGGAGTTAAAAAATCTTTAACTAAATGAAAGTCACACAAAAATGAATTTATTTTACCAGTCATTACAAGGGAGACATAAAATATTCCTCTTATTTTATTTTAATTTATCAATGAGAAATGTAAAATTATATTTAATAAGTAATATAACACTCTAATAGTATTTTTTACTTTTTGCATCACCATTGGTGATGAAAAGAGAATGGAGAAAGAGGTAAGGTCAGAGGGAGTTTAACATAAAGGGAAAAAGAAAGAGAAGACAAAAGAGTATGAAAAATATGTATAGAGAGGAGATAAGAGTTTTAAAAATTTACATTGAGAAAGAAAATAAGTTCATAGCAGAGATTCCTGTAATCACGAGAGAAGCATTAAAGAGAAAACATACATCTCTCTTTGCCTAAAACCACGCTAAACTCACTCTTCTTAAAAAATATACGAGTCCACTCTCTCCATTCTTCCCACCCTTCTTGGCTGGAAGAGCTGCCCACACTCACTGTCTCCTCCTGTCCCAGCCCACTCACTCCTCACCCACCGGGATGTGGCTTCTGTCCCACTTCTCCACTGAGCCTGCCCTACCCATAACCTCCACGTGGCAAAGCAAACGGTGATGCCGCTCAGTCCTGGCTCCCCTCCTACCTCTCCCACCACCACCCATCCATCTTTGGAGAGCGGCCTTCACTCCCCTTTTGTTTTGGTGGTCTCCAGCCTCTGTGACTCATCCACCCCTGTTCTCACTCAACTCATTGGACGGCCTCTTTGCACCTCATAACCTAAGCTCTCACTAGGGTCTGGGCATGTAGGTGGCATCGAACGCTGATGATCCCAAGTTGTTGGCCTCGGGCCTTGATATCTTCCTGGACTTTAAGACCTCTCTGCCCATCTGCCAATTGGACATGTTTTCCTGAGTTTTCCACTGACCCCTCTGACTCCTGGTGTATAAAAAGGAACCCATTACCTTTCTGGACACTCTGCAGTCACTTCGAAGTAGGTGGGATGAGAAGCTGGGAGTTCCTCAGCCAGAGCAATGTGGTGACTGTCAGGGCTGAGGAGACGCAAGGCAGGGAGGGCTGATGGTGATTTTCAGAATGGAGAAGAGAATGAAACAGGGTGAACCGAGAGTGCTTGGTGCCAGGGGAAGGAGCCAGGACCAGGGGAGAAATGAGGAGGGACACTTGGAGGTCATGCGAGGACACCGCTTGTTCAGCAGGAGCACACGAGGAGGGAGATGGGACCAGAGGTGCCAGGGACAGGAAGAGGCGAAGAGACAAACCACAACTGCCAAGAAGGTAGCAGTTAGTGAGTCTTCATGGTCCGTAATTTTCCTCGATATCTATTACAGAAATCTTGACCTTTACAGCAAAAGACTGAAACCTTTACTCTTGAATGGTATAACTTCCAAGCCTTACATGGATCAGCGCAGTCCAATATAGTGTGGTTGTGGATCCACCCATCTGGAAGACAAAGGCATACATATTTAGTGCCAAAGAACAATGCTTGTACCTCAAAGTGAGTGGACCTTCCCCACCTGCAGCAAGCCTGGTCTCCAGAGCAAGAACACGTCCACCCCCCAGCAAGGGCTCCCTTGAACTTCTCAGCAGCATTACCTTTTACACTCAAACGATAGACATCCCTGGTTCTGCATCCACTGCCCTCCTCTATGGTGCAGTTGCCCTTGCCTTCCATGCATTTGCCCTTCTTAAAGATGTTGCAGACCATGCACAAAGTGGCTTGAGCTGGGGAAAATAGACATGAACTAAGCCTGGGGATGAATGGGCTGGGACTGAGGTGGGCAAAGACACTAATAGGGTCCAGGAGTTCAAGGCCAAAGAATGACCCTGAGTACCTCTGTACATAATTTAGAGCTGGAAATGTCCCCCACTAGATTGTTTCCATTGGATCTTTAAGGATATGAAGTCTTTAATGCAGGGCTCTCAAATTCCATTAAGAATACATAAACTTGTGTGCATATAAAATGGGTCAATTGTGTGATATCTGAATTATACTTCACTAAGGCTTTTTAAAAATAAAAGCATAAATAACCTTAAATAAGAATGTGAAGTGTTACTTACCAGTTGTGAACAGAAAATACTGGGAGGTGAGACATAAGGAAAAAAGGTATGTTTTAATGGATCAGGTCTCAGTTTTGATATTGCATTTGAACAAGGCTAAGAGATTATGCCTTGTTAAATTTTGTTCCCTAGAGCCTGAGTAACCTCCTTCTAGTACCAGCTCTGTGCTCATACTCTCATAAAATTTAGGAGATGTTCACAAAGTGAAAGGTATGCACTTGGCTATGGTGACATCCTGTAGAACAAAGAGCATCTACATACAGACACCCCAAGGTGAGGATCCCTGTAGAAATGACAGGGCATGAGGATGAGGACTCTGTTGGCTACAAAGATGAGAGGCAGATTTTAGTGTCCAAAGATTTCCTATTGGAACACCAGAAGTTATCCAAAAACATACTTATCCAAGGGAAAACAGTGCTTTGAATTGTTGGTTTAAGATAAGCCCTTCAATGACATCTTCCTGCTAGATAGCTGCCCCTAGGCTGCTTCTACTTTGAAAGTCTTGAACAGCCATTGGCTCGGCAACTTAGAGATGCCCAGCCTACCTCAAACCTTAACTTGAGAAGAGCACCCCAGCCCCAGTTTTCCCAAGTTAGTGACTGGACCCCACTCTGAGACCTTGGGAAGAGACCTGAACTCTTACCCTGGTAGGAGTCATTGGGTCATTACAGAATCTTGACCTGGACCTCCCCTCCCCCACATCGACTGTCCAAGGTGGGACTCAGACGACTCCCCAGCAACCTCCACCCCTTTCTCACCCCTGCTCAGCCAGCCCAGGCCTCACTCACACCTTGGAAGAACACAAGAGGGAACACCCCCAGCAGCAGGAACATGAGCAGGCACTTGTCCATCTCTGTCCGGGTGACAGGGAGATGCAACAGGGTGGCTGGAACCAGGCAGCAAAGTGCCCAGGAAGGGCTAGGACAGACTGGTCTAGTGTGTGATGAGAGCAGGCCACAGAATCTGCACTGAGCTGCTCCCAGGCTGTGGGCAGAAGCATCCTTTTACACACTTGCCAGTGGGTGTTTCACCACCGCCCAGGCTGAGGCAAAGTTTCCACAGATCCAGCCCCTTTGGAGCTTCCTAGGACAGAGGGTGTCCCTGGAGCCCCCTCCTGTTCCCTTGAGGCTGCCTCCAGATGAGCAGGGACATGCAGCTTGGCCAGACCTGCTGGGTCTTTCAATGGGTTCCTGGTTCCACAGCCCCAGACCCAAGAACAAAGCTTCCAGTCTGGACAGGGCTTGAATAAAATGCCCATATCCTCAGGGTCCAATGTCCCCTCTGTCCCAAGTTCCAAGCCAGTCAGCAACACTGGACTGACTCCCAGCCTAGGGACTCAATATACATTCATTGCAGGTGAGGTCCAGGTCTTCCACTCCCCTTTGCACCCTCGCTATGATTGAGCTCATAGTCAGGACCATGGCCCTCCTATTACTGACCGGTGCTGGCAATGGTGGGCATAGTCATAATAGCACACACTTATTCAGTATTATCTATAAACCAAGATCTATATCTGCTGCTACTGTGCACTATCTCATTTAAGATATACCTTCAGCCTATCACAAGCACATCAAGTACACAGCAAATATTCTACAAACAACAAATGTAACAAAGGCCTTATAGATGGCTGGGTTATTTTACAGAGTATGAAACAACTCCTGATACTTTTGACTCTCTTATTGGAATCTTATTGGAATCAAGCTAGGTTGGTGCAGACAGAGGCTCTCACCTACTGCTGCAGCACCTGGCTGGAAGGCTCACAATTCCCACACACGCTTCTGTAGGCAGGGACCAGGGTGTGGCACAAAAAGAATTTAGGGTTCAAACTGGTTTTCAGATTGTGTTAATTACAATTTGCTTTCTAAAGATATTCTCCAAGGTTTCTTTAGCTCACTCATCATACTTGATAAAAATAACCAAGCCCCCAGACACTCAGCATGCTTGAGAGCCAGCCAAGGGGAGGAGAAAGAGCATGGAGCAAGATCACCACTGTGCAGGCTGGGCGCTACAGAAAATGTTCCAGGTCGCAGTGGCAGTCTTGCTTCCCCTCTCTCCCCGTCCAGCTAGACAACTCTTCGTGGCACAGACCTCGAATGTCAGGTTCACAGTGAAGCAGAACACTCTGCACACTGTGCGCTGAGTGGACACAGCAGGCACTCAGTAAATACTTCCTACTGAACAAAGAATGATACTACCGGTGAATGAATGCATGATGGTCTGTGAGGCCAGAAAGCAACTACTGGAAGGGAGGGACCGAGAAGCCCCATACACCCACAGACTGTGAGAGTCTGGCTGCATTCCAACCTTGAGAGCACAGCTATCGTGCATGAGACTCCCCTGCCCCATGTTCACAAGACAAAGGTCAGGCCCAGTAGACACGAGGCGTGTGGGCTGCATGAATGACCAGTTCCGTGCTTGGCCCAGACCCAAAGCAGACCCACTTGCTGTCACCCCCGTCACCAGGATATTCAGTGTGTGTTTCAAACAGTGGCAGTGGAATTCCAGGGGTTCTCATAGTTCCCAATCCTATGTCACCCCATTATAATTGTGCCAGAAAGGGGGGTGCAGAAGAAGTAGAAAATAAGGGAAATGGGATATAACCAAATTTTTGGAGCTGCCAAAAAAATAAATTTGTTCTTCTATAGCATTGTTTTATTAATGATACCCTGTTTTGTGCAAACGTGAAAACGTAATAATAATAACAACAATATATTGAAAAGAGAAATATTATCAACTGCGGAATCTGGGAAAGGAGGATAAAAATAGAAAATAATGGTCTAGTCATATTTTTCGGTGTATGTTTATGTCCATCAGACATCTTGATGGTGTTTCCTAAGGAAATGATAGTGGAGGGTCCTTTACCATGGAAATCTTTTAGCATGATGCATCTGTTCTGTTTGGATTGCTTACCATAAACAAACCTTATTTTAAGAAATGTGGGACATGGTCCCACTAGAAAATATCTGTCTCAATTATCTAATCATGGTAATAAAAAATGGAGATGTTATATACTGAAATAGCTCCACTCATGTACTGATACCACACATGAATGATTTTGAAACTTACTAAGTTAAATCTCTACCAGCAAAGGCCAAGATCATCCCACAGCAGAATAAACTGCCTCAGAGTCCTGGCTGACCTTCCTTCATATCCTTTTCTCCATGAAGCTTTCTGAACACATTTCCATAACATCTACATTGGGTTACATGAGAGAACAGTGACCATTTTAAATGGTGGAGTTGTGCTGGATGTTCATGGCCCTGAATAGATGTTGTGGAGGTTTTGCAGCTATTCAGAAGCAGAGAAGGGCTAGGATGTCCCTGAGGATCTGGGAATTTGATGGAAGCCATGTATAAAACTTATCCTGAGCCCAGGAGGGCATCCCTCCACAATCCTGAATTTGGAAGCGACTAACAGTTACTCCTAATTCATGCCTCTTGTCCAAGATTAATAATTAATAATGTTCCTTTTACTCCCCATCGAGTCCCAGTCCCCAGGGTAGATTACAGGGCCAGCCTACTTAGAGATCATCCAATACAACCTCTCTCCCAGTGCAGTAACCTTCTCCTCTGACCACCCCAGACAGTGGGTGTCCAGAACCACCACAAGCGTCCAGGCCTTCCACTGATGTGTCTAGGCTGAGACTAAGGAGGGGAGTGCACTGGCCAGAGCATATACTCCAGAATGCAACACAGCTGGGTTTAAAGCCTCGTTCCAACACTTACTGGTTATGAGAACCGGCAGCTTGAATAATCTGTATCTCTCAGTTTCCCCATCAATGAAATAGGGAACATAATACCACTGAAGTTCTTTGGGTTATTGGTTCAATCCTTTATGTTAATTTTCTCTTCAATTATTCCCTAAGAAACCCACTTAAGAAAAGTTGGAATTAAAATTGGGACTAGGAAGAACCACAGCTGATATTTAGTGACACCATTACTCTGTCTGTGCAATCTGGCCCAGGCAGCAGTCCTAACTTCACCCCCACACACGTACACATGACAAATCCTTCCTTCCACAGAGACTTTTTTCCCCTACCCCCAACATTACACAAGGAACATAGCTCTGTTTGCCCAAAGGCAGGCCAGGTCCCAGAGCTGCCATCGCCCACCATATGTTTTCCTGTCTCCCCCCAGGCCAAGGGCAAATTGTAGCAGCCCCAGAAAACACATGCTGGAGTCTGGCCGCCACTGCAGCAGTGGTGGCTTTGCATCTTCTAAAGGGGCCCTCCGAATCCTAGCTGAGCCAGTCCAGCGCTGGGTCCTAGAGCTCCGCACAATTCCCGCTAGCCCCTGAATGGGGAAACCCTCCTCCCCAGAGTTGGAAGGAACTTTCCCCTGTCCCTGACGCTGCAGTGGCTCCGGAACCGTGGCCGCCACAAGTTGCTGAACCCCGGGCCACACTCCCGGCTCTTCGGCTTTGCGCTTGTGTAGGTCGCGCCGTCTTTGGGTGCATGCTGGGGGTCCCCGACCTGGACTCTGCGGGCAAGATGACCCTGGGACACATCGTGAGGCTGAATCTGGAGAAAATCGCCCCGTGCCCTGTCTGCACAAGGTCGGCTTCTGCTACCTGGAAAACTTCCTGGGCGAGGTGGTGGGTGACTGCGTCCTGGGGCTCGTCAAGCAGCTGCACTGCAATGGGGTGGGATCGCGCGCCAGCGCCTCCAAGGCACCGGTGATGCGACCAGCTCACTTGGATTGGGATCGGGGGCAACAAGGAGGGCTGCGAGGCCACCAGCTTGCACCTGTCCCTCATGGACAGGCTGGCCCTGTACTGCGGGGGCCAGCTGGGCAAATACTAGGTCAAGGAGAGGTCCAGGGCAATAGTGATTTGCTATCCAGGAAATGGAACAGGTTATGTTCACTGTGTGGACAACCCCAACGATGGTGGCCACTGCATCACCTGCATCTATCTGAACAAGAATTGGGATGCCAAGCTACATGGCGCGATCCTGTGGATATTTCCATAAGGAAAGTCATTCCTAGCAGATGTGGAGCCCATTTTTGACAGACTACCGTTCTGGTCAGATGGCAGGAACCCACATGAAGTCCAGCCTTCCTACGTGACCAGGTACACTATGACTGTTTGGTACTTTGATGCTGAAGAAAGGGCAGAAGCCAAAAAGAAATTCAGGAATATAATTAGGAAAACTGAATCTGCCCTCACTGAAGATTGGCCATGCTCTGAAATTCGCTGGCCTTATTCATTTTAGTAACAGTTCCTGAATTTACTTTAACAGTTGAAACCCAAAGATGGCCTCTTCAGTGACGACAAACTCCCCCCTACTGCTTGCATCATTCATATCCCTGTCATAGGTGCAGTACTTCACGTTTTCTTGCCAAGACTGCATTGACCTTCAGATGCTCTCTTTGCCAGATGAACTTATTTGCTCACTCCAGAAATTCCTGAAGAGGTCCTAGTTGGCCAGCGGTTTACCTGATGGATATGGTAATACCGGCTATCAAGACAAGAGCCGAGGAGCGCTGGCGAGGGGATGAATCTTACCTGCACTTTATGTGTACTTCCTGATTTGAAAGGAGGAGGTGTGCAAAGAAAAAATACAATCGTGGCAGATTGAGAAGCATCATGGAAGCCTTAACAGCAGGAAACAGAAATTTGTGTCATCAAAACAATTTCCAGATGTTCTTAATCCAGGGCTGTTGGGGTTTCTGGACAATTATCACAACCTAATGGCATTTTTAACTCTAAAAAGGGCTGCTGTCACAGTGATCAATTTATAAGTGTCCCATGGGGCAGACACTCCTTTTGCCCAGTCCTGTAACCTGGATTTTCTGCCTCTGCCCCATTTTGCTGAAAATAATTACTTTCTCAGTAATTATTTTCATATATGACAATACCATTTATTCTCTATTTTCCTTTCTTACCTGGAGAACCTAATTCCCCAGAAGCTTAAGCTAGACATTGGTTGTTTTGGTTGCTTTGTTGGAATGGAATTTGAATTTAAATCGAAGGAAAAAAATCTACCCGGTAGTTTAGTTATCAACTTCTGATAACAGTGTGGTAGAGCTCAGTATGCTGATATACAGTAAACATGTGTGCATCTTGAGCAATATGAGAGAGGAGATGGAGTTGGAAATGTGGGTATTCCTGGGTTTTTTTCAGTTTTCCTTTTTAATGAACCCACCCTTCTTCTATAACAAAATGAAAAAGAGTAGGGTGCTGTATTTTAAAGAAGAAATGAAAATTTAAAAAAAAAAAAAGAAAAGACATGCTACTTTGTGAGGGATGAAGAGTCTGCCCTCACCACTGGCCCTTCATCAATTCCCAAATCACCACCATGAATATGCATCCTTTTATAATATGTTCTCACATCACATCAACTTGGTGTAGTTTTTATCAATTATATGCACAGTATATTCTGATGGAAGAGCTGCTTATTCTGGAAGCATCAGTATAAACCACCCAGGCCCAGCCCCTAAAACTCTCCTGTGTGACTCACTCTACCCACCCCACCAGCACAATCCACCACTCCCCCTCCCACCCACTGCCTTGACCTCCTCCACCAACGCGGACCACCACTAACACACTCTGTGTATTTCCCCGGTGTCCTCTCACCTGTCACTGCTCAGAAGCCAGTGGGATGTGGGTTGGGGGCATAGATGAATGATGTATATCATGGAAGGGATATGAATTTAGGTGGAAACACTGGGGAATTCAGAAGTCTGAGTGTTTGTGTCCATTTCTCAGATGACATCAGTTTACAATTTCTTCTGATGTATCAGGGCCATGTAGCAAGAGTACTCTGCAGCATCTTTTCCCTGCACAATCTCTTTTGGCATCATCCCTGGCCTCTGTGACCACCCCACAGAAAGAAAGGAAGGCCCTGCACTGGAGGATGTTCCTAAGGGCCACCTGATAAAGGGAGTTGCCACCTATCCCTGTTCCCTACCCGAAGCAGATAGTCAGTGTCAGAGTGTTCCCATCTTATCATAAGACCAAGAATTGAACTGCTCTGCCAATGTTTGGTCCCTTCGTCCACTAATGTAGGATAAAGCTAAAGCCATAAGGAAGCTGGGCCATGGAACTAGTCTCCTGCTGGAAAGACCTCACTTCCTGAGGGCAATGACCATGTTGCTGGTGCTGATGGCTCTGCTCTGCGTGGTGAGTGCCAGGATGAATTTGAAGATCTCTTACTGTCCAACCCACTCCATCCCCAGAGCTAGTGATCTACAGAGTTTGATGGCAGTCACGGAGATAGGCTGATTTTACTACTCCGGCTCCTCAGAAATTCAGGACAAAACCATTAAAACATTTACTCTGTTAAAATAAAAATCAGAAAATTTCACATAAAAATTCAGATTTCTTGAAAAATCAGATTTAGAACAAACAGATCTGTACATGGCAGGCAGTCATACAAGTCCAGCCAGTTGAAACTGATTTGCAAGCCATTTTCTCTATGGAGAGCAAGCCTCCCTAGCTCGCCTTCTAGCTTCTCCAGTACTGAGGCTTACTGTTAACTTTTATCATTTTATCATTTTCCCTATTTTAGGCATCTTTCACTTAGTATGTCAACTTACCTGACATTAGAGTTTGCAACTCTAGCTGTAAAGGGTAAGTGGAAGAAAGACCTTAACTTTTGATATTCTTTGTTTCACGAATTAAAATATCATATTGAGTCCAACCAGAAAAAAAAAAAAGAAATTTAGGATAAATCCAAGTCCTACATTTCCCTTTGTCCCCTAATTTTTGGATGCCCAAAAAAGTGTTGTTACTCAAAAGAAACCCACTTCATTTTATTGTATTTGTATAAAATACATACTGAAAGTTATATACATACACATGGGTGTGTATATATATGGGGGGAGGAAGATTAGGCAATGGTTGCCTAAAATGACACCAAAAGCACAAGCCACAAAAGAAAAAATAGATAAATTGAACACAATCAAAATTAAAAACTTTATGCTTCAAAGGCATAATCAAGAAGTAAAGAGACAACCCAAAGAATGGATTAAAATGTCTTCAAAATCATACATCTAATACAAGACTTGTATCTAGAATATATTATAAAGAATTCTTATAACTTGATAATTAAAAGATGAACAACCCAATTAAAAATGGACAAAGAGTCAAAATAGACATTTCTCCAAATAGGATATACAAATGGCCAGTAAGTACATGAAAAGATGCTCAATATCATTCGCCATCAGGGAAATGCATATCAAAACCACATGAGATACCACTTCACACCCACTGGATGGCTATTATCAATAATACAGACAATAACAAGTGTTGGTAAAGATGTGGAAAAACTGAAACCCTCATACACTGCTGGTGGGAATGTAAAAGGTTGCAGCCACTTTGAAAAGCAATCTGGAAGTTCCTCAAAATGTTAAACAAAGAGTTATCAGGTAACCCAGAATTGCACTCCTAGATACACATGCAAGATACAGGAAAACTTAAGTCCACACAAAAATTTGTTTGCAAATGTTCATAGAACCATTATTCATAATAGCCAAAAAGTGGAAACAACCCAAATGTCTACCAACTGATGAATGGATAAATAAAAGACCATATGTCCATAAATAAAATACTATTTGGCTATAAAAAGAAATGAAATACTGATACATGCCACAACACGGGGGAATCTGAGAAACATTATCCTAAGTGGAAAAAGACACTCACAAAGGACCATATATTATGATTCCATTTATATGATATATCCAGAATAGGCAAATCTTCAGACATAAAGGAGATTAGTAGTACCTAGGGCTGAGGGTGGAAGAAGTCATGTTAAGGGGCTATAGCTAATAGGTACAGAGTTTCTTTTTGAACTGATGAAAATAATCTAAAATTGATCATGGTGATGGTTATACGACTTTGAATATAGTAAAAGTCATTTAATTGTACATATAAAATTGAAAAAATGATTTAGTAAAAAATTTTGGAAGAATGTTAATATAAAGTACTTAGAACAGTGCCTGGCACATCATGACCCTCAAAAAAATGCAAGCTAAGATTTTTATTACTTTATCATTTGTTTCCATTCCATTCTATTCTAGCCATAAAAACCTAGTATATC
The DNA here is from genome assembly GCA_023783475.1 of Daubentonia madagascariensis. Lineage (NCBI taxonomy): Eukaryota > Metazoa > Chordata > Mammalia > Primates > Daubentoniidae > Daubentonia > Daubentonia madagascariensis. The sequence goes on from JAKFHU010001323.1 coordinate 294,135, forward strand.
TATGACTCCTTGCTGTCTTTTCTCCCCTATATCACATCAGTCACAAAATCCTGGACAGGATGTTCTTGCATTGCATAATAGTGCATGACCGTAAAAATGACTGTGCGAGGTGAAACCATGCAAAGCAATCTTAATAGTCAATGGAAATATTACTACTGTTCCATGACCTTAAGAATTCTTGTTAAAACATTAAGAGCTGTTAAAACATTACTAGCTGTTATAAATGCATAACTAAAAAAAGAGAAATAAAAATAATAATAAAACTAATATTTAGTGCACTGTAAAGCATTAGAAACATTATGAATTAAAGTTTTTATTTCTTTATAAAATCTTATCAAAAGTAGTGCTTACCATCTTCTTGTTGTATAACTTACAATCTTATAACAAGAAGCAAGCATCTTTTCTATCCTTGTTGAATTGTCATACTCCTTCCTAAGTTTGGATCAGCTTCCAACATTTCATCCTTTGCACTTTCAGTACAGTGAAATCTATCCAAGAGTTTCTAAATCAAGTGGGTTTGTTCCCTGGAGACAAAGAAGCAACACACCTATAGGCTTTGCTGTCTGTGAGTGAACTGATGAACAGATGCACAGTGCCAGACTTTGAAAGAAATGACATGATTGATAAGCGTCAATTATTTACGTGGTCATTTGTGGACTGAAAAACTAGTAGCAAAGTTTAGCTTTATGCAACTTTCACAATTCATAGGCCACGGTAACTAAAATTTGAACTATGTTACTGAGGGACTACTGTCCTTTAACTCAGTGGTCCCCAAACTTTTTGGCACCAGGGACAGGTTTCATGGAAAACAATTTTTCCAGGGACCAGGGGCAGGGATGGTTTTGGGATGATTCAAGCACATTACATTTATTGTGCAGTCAAATCACTCCACTAATGATAATCTGTATTTGCAACTGCTCCCCAGCGCTAGCATCACCACCTCAGCTCCACCTCAGATCATCAGGCATTAGAGTCTCACAAGGAGCGCGCAACCTAGATCCCTCGCTTGCTCAGTTTACAGTAGGGTTCGCGCTCCTATGAGAATCTAATGTCGCCCTGATCTGACAGGAGGTGGAGCTCAGGTGGTGATGTGAGTGATGGGGAGCAGCTGTAAATACAGATGAAGCTTCGCTCACCCGCTGCTCACCTCCTGCTGTGTAGCCCAGTTCCTAACAGGCCACAGACTGGTACTGGTCCATGGCCTGGGGGTTGGGGACCACAGCTTTAACTAATCCATGGTAACTGAAATTCGTGTATATTGGACCTGTGCAAAATGAGGACCACCTGTCTGTATTTTCCTCACTATTTCCTTTAGTTCATACTCATACTTTCATACCTGAACCCCCAACTAACTTCCCGAGGTAGACTATCATCACCTCCACGCCCAGAATAGTACCTCAGACTCCTGAGTGGTCTCACTGCTTCCACCCTTGCCCACACTCCAGAGCTCCTGAGCACCGTCACCCCACGCCTCTGCCCCACCTGTCGGGGGAGATGTGTTTAGATGTCTGGGAGCCCTGGGTGATGTCTTTGAATGCCAACCACGGAGCTTCAAGGCTATTCAAGAAAAGAAAAGGTGTGGGAGGCCCCTGAGGATGTGAGGCCCTTGAGGAATGCCACACACAGAGATAATTATTCTAGCCTGACAGATCTTAGATTTATTCTTACCTGTTCTCCAAGCTTAATGATTAGTAAAGCCCCTTTTATTACTTACCATTTCCCAGTCCACAGGGTATATTACATGGGCAGCCTACTCAGAGGTCATTAGGTACAACTTCTCTCCCAGTGCAGGAACTTCCTCCTCTGGCCACCCCAGACAGTGGGCGTCCAGAGCCACCACAAGCTTCCAGGCCCACGCCAATTCCCGTCAGATCTTCCAGGCGTGTGTTTAGACTGAGACCCGGGAGGGGACTGCCCTGGTCAGAGCACAGATTCCGGAATTCAATACAGCTAGGTCTGAAGCCTGGTTCCAGCACTTATTAGTTATGACACCCTGGCAACAAGTTATTGAATCTGTATTCCTCAGTTTTTTCATCAAGGAAATAGAGAAAATAATAGCACTTAAATCTTAAGGCTGTTGTCAGAAATGCATGAGATTATTACACATAAGATTCTTAGCAGATTTGGGATACAATAAGTATTGGTTTTATTCATCATATTATTCTTATACATTATTATTAATGACACATTCCAGAAAAGTCATATTGAAAATTGGATATGGGAAGCAGAGGAAACCTAAATATGCGGGCACCCTTCTCTTTTGTGAACTTTGCTTTTCTTAAGTTGCCCTTCCAATGCCACCTCACCCCCATTCACCCACACTCTTTCATAAAGTCCTTCATTCCTTCTTTGCCTCAGCCTAAAACAGAGGCCTGGTCCCAGCTGTCTCTCATCTCAAGTTTTCCTCCCCTTCCTGTTCTACGCTGAGCAGTCATTGTTTCAGCCCAAGACCACAGGACAAGATGAAGAGGACTCCACTTCCAGATGGCTTCCGAGTAAAGAATACTACAATATGGGGTGATAAACAGATTTACCATGACAGATGCCCTCCATAAGTTCTCAAATTACACCAGAGGACATGGCATCCTCTTCCACCTCCTGCTCACCTTGTTCCCAGGTATGTCCGTTCGGCAGGAGGTGTGCTCTGATGGAGGAGCTCTTTCCTCAGGCAGGTGAAAGTCTGCCCCGTCTGTAGAACTGCTGGTCCCAATCCCTATAACTCTCTGTACAGTTGACTGCACGCAAACCCATCACCTCCTCCATCAGCACCACCACCACCACTTGATGTGTGTTTAGCCTGGTGCCCTTTACTCTGCCCTTCCTTTGCAGTCTGGACTGTCCCCAGGTTGTATGTGAGGCTTGAGCTCTACCTGAGAGTAGGTGTCTGGGGGAGCAAGAGGGATGGAGTGAGTCAGGAAGGAGCTCAGGGATCTCAAGGCTTTGAGTGTGTCATGCTGCCAGCAGACATCATTGGGATACAATTCCTCCCAAACACCATATGACTATCTGTTCAGAGACCATTTCCACAGGTTCTCCCACCACCCCAAGGAAGAGAAAAAAGCTTCATGAACTGGAGGGTTTACTCTGAGGGGCTCTCTCAAAAGGAGAATGCAGCAGAGCCTGCAACATTCCTGAAGTGGCAGTCAGTGGTAGAAGAGCCTGGGTTTATCCAAAGACACAGATAGCAGACCTGCCCTGCAGACAATGGGTCCCTGTCCCCACCCAGGACTAGGATAAAGCCAAGGCCCCAGGATCTCCCTCCTGAGGATGATGGACAAGCTGTTGGCACTGAGCATGGCTCTTCTCTGCCTCCTGATTGGCAAGTGCTGGGTGGGCAGTGGCCTGTGAGCAGTGGGTGGTGGTCAAGCAGCTGAGCTGGCTCGGTTGAGTCCTGTGTACCCCTGACCCCTGACCACTCAAGGAAGAACCGCCTCTCAAAAGCCATGTACTACATTTTCATTATCTTTTCATAAAATATATTTTTAAAAAATAAAATGCAACATAAAAGCTATAATGAGGTGACCAACCATTCCAGTTGGCCCTGGGAGCTCCTGGCTTTGCCACCAAAGGTCCCACATCCCAGAAAACCCCTCTCTCCTAGGCACATAGGGACAGTTATACACTTATGTACATGAAAATAAACCTGGAAGTGTAGAAACTAAAATATTTACATTGATTAACTCTGGTTAATAGGTTATTGGTTATTTTAACGTTTTATGTTTGATTTTATGTATTTTTAAAATTGTCTACAGTAACCAAGGTTTTGTTTTGTTTTGTTCCATAGGCTTTATTTTTTAGAGCAGTTTCAGGTTCGTAGCAAAATTAAGCAGAGAGTTCCCATATATCCTCTACCCCTACACACAAAGCCTCCACAATATAAACACCCTGCATCAGAGTGGTATATTTGTTACAATCAGTGAAACTACACTGATAAATCATTACTGCCAACGTCTACAGTTTACATTAGAGTTCACTCTTGGTGTTGTGCATTCTATGGGTTTAAACAAATGTATAAAGACATGTAGTCACTACAGGACCAAATTTTAATTTGCTAAACAAGGGAGCTGGGAGAATTATAAAAATCATTTTAAAACAATACAAATTCCATTCATTTGTCCTGCCGGCATCATCTTTGGTCCATCCCTGACTCTCTTGGTTAGAACCAGACCCACCTGAACCACATGGGCTGGAGAATCTGGGTTTGGTTATTGTTTGTATTTGTGTTGGTGCAGAGAGAAATAACCAAACCCTGACCCAGCCAGACTCATCTGCCTTCTGTTTCTCTCCTTCTTTATTCTCATTATTTAAAAATAAGTCCAAGGAAAACATATTTAATCTTAACAATCTGAGCATTAAAGATATGCCTGTTGAAGCTTTTTATGAGAAAGACAGTATTTTAAACTAATTATAAGCATATGCTAATTAAAATGGGAAAAGATTTTTTAAATGGATTCAATAATAAAATAAATAATAAAAATATCCTTTATTGTCACATCAACTCCTGTTTTAAAACAGGTAGAAGGAAGAGAAAGGAGGAAGAGAGAGGGGAAAGGACAAAAAGGAAGAAGAGACATAGGGGAGATGGGAATCACAATAAAGATATAGAGCTAGCAAGATGGGAAGAAACTAAAGGAAAAATAAAGTTGCAAAACGAGTGATTAAAAAATGAATAAATTAGAGATTCCTAAATTCATGAGATAAACTTTCTGCACAAATGCAAGGAAAGAAAAAGAGAAGATAGAAATTTATCTTTTTTTTCTTTTTTTAATTTTTTATTTTTAATTATTGTGGGTACATAATAGTTGTATATCTTTATAGGGTACCTGTGATGTCCTGATACAGGCATCCAATGTGAATTAATCAAATCAGGGTAATTGGGGTAGCCATCACTTCAGGCAGAAATTTATCTTTGCCTAAGAACATGCCAAAATCTTTTTTCCTAAAAAAGCTGCCTTTTGCTTCTGCCCTCTCTCTAGCCACTACTCCATCATCTTATTCTTTTTCCAAAGCTTCTTGACACTGTTGGCCGTACTCACTGCCTCTGCTTCCTCTCTCTTTACTCTTTAGTTCACTCTCATCTGGCTTCAGCCTCCCCTTCTCACCTGAACTTTCTCTGACCAAGGTGATCAGTGATGGTCAAGGTCATCCTTGTATGATCGGACCCCTCGCAGACCCTGGACAATATTAAGAAGCCCTCACTGGCTCTTCTTGAATCCTGGACACTATTCCTTTTGGTTATACTTCTGACCAGCACCCCTCATTCTGAGGTGTTCCCCTCATCCAACCATTCAACTTTAGTATTCCCTGGAATTCCGTGACTTCCAGCCCCTCATCACTAAGTTGAGTGGACAACTACCTAACTCGCATGATTTTAGCAGCATACATGTCCTTGGTCTGCATGCCACTACTTATGACCCCAGGTCTACCTTCTCTAGCCATGAAATTGTCCCATATCTTTTACCTCTTTCTCTATCTACCTGGCCCATCAAATTTCAATGGTGAATTTGTTATCTTTGCTGAGAAACTGTCTCTTCTTCAGATTTGGTCTCACTAACAAGCAAGCAGCCAGAGAGAGGGGGTGGGGCAAGATGGCCAAATAGAAATCTCCTGCAATAATCCCTCCACACTAACACCAAATTTAACAACTACCCATGTAAGCAAGCACCTTCAGAAGAACCAAAAATCAGGTGAGTGATCATATTACCTGGTTTTAACATTATATCAAGGAAAGAGGCACTGAAGAGGGCAGAAAAGACAATCTTACATTGCCTACACCACCCCTCCCCCATTCCCCGGCAGTGCCAGCATGCCCAGTGGAGAGAGAATCTGTGTGCCCAGGGGAGGAAGAGTGAAGTGATTGTGGGACTTTGCATTGGGACCCAGGGCCGCTCTGGCACAGGGGAACACAGCACAGGGTAGAATTCTGCTGGTGCCCATAGAGGGAGCATTTAGACCAGCCCGGCCAGAGGGAAATCCTTCACCCCAAAACCCAAGTTCTGGTTAGCCTCACAATCAGCTGACAAAAAAGCAGGCTGGCGCCTGGACTAAATTCATTAAGGCAGTCAAGCTACAAAGGCTGCAGTCCTTAGGCAATTTTTTTGGCTGTGCTAGCTCACAGCCAGTGGACTTGGGGCGCACATAACCTAGGGAGACCAGCGGTAGCAGCCAAGCCAGTGCCTGTGTTGCCCCCGCACCACCAACTACAGGCAGTGTGCCTCAGGGAGTCTTCTTCCACTAGGAGAAAGGAAAGGGAAAAGTTCAGAGAATATTGTTTTGCAACTTGGGTACCAGCTCAGCCACAATAAAATAAAGTACCAAGCAGACTCCTGAAGCCCCAGAGTCCAGGCCTTAGTTCCTGGAAGGTATTTCTGGACTCACCCTGGGCCAGAAAAAAACATGCTGCCCTGAAGGGAAAGACCAGTCCTGGCAGGACTCATAACCTGCTGACTAAAGCGCCCTTGGACTTTGAATAAACATCAGAGGTAGCCAGGCAACAGTCACCACAGGCCTTAGGTGAGACTAGGCTGGCTTCAGGTGTGACCTGGCCCTAGAGGCCACCAGGGAGCGCTCACATCACTCCACCCCTAACTCCAACAGCCCAGCACAGAGAGTGAGGGAAGAGAGTGAGAGACTTTACCGGGTAATCCCGGGAAATCTCCCATATTTTACCCAAGTCCACCAAGGTGGTACCACCAGGAGTCTGTAAGAGTCACAGCATTACTGGGCTTGGGGTACCCCTAGTGCTGAAACTGCAGTGACCAAAGACTTAGATCACAACGCTCAATTCCCTTTGAATACCTGGGAAACCCTCTCAAGGAGGACCGTTCAAACAAGCCCAGACTGCTAAGGAGTTATGTGACCTTTCAGACAAGGAATTCAACATAGCTGTCCTGAAGATGCTCAGTGAACTTCAGGACAACACAAAGAAGGAATTAAGAAGCCTAGCAAAAAAATTTAACGAAGAGATTTAAATAATTAAAAAATCAAGCAAAAATTCTGGAGCTTAAGAACTCAATTGAAGGTGGCTCTCCCGCTGGCCCCACGGCTGCAGTGGCGAGGCGCCCAGCCGACACGGGGTGGGGGGGAGGGGTGCGGCCGCCGCCTGCACTTCCCGCTCGCTGTCCCCGCAGCAGCTGCGGGCACTGGGCTTGGGTGTGGCAAGGGGACGCGGCCGCCGCCCGCTTCGCGCCGCTCCTCCCCGCCCAAGTGGCGCCCGCCGGGAGACCAGGCGGCCATGGCGACCTGAAGCCCCCTCCCGACCCACCCCGCCTGCTCCGCCCTCCCCTCCGCCCCGCGCCACCTTTGCTGGGTGCGACCTCGGGGGCCACCGCCAGCCCCACTCGCACCCCTCTTTAATAGTCAGCGCCGCAGCCGCAGCCGCAGGCGCATCCGGGGCCGCCGCGCCCTCTGCAGCCGAGGCGCGGGAGCTGCGGAGCCCGGAGCCGGGGACTGGGAGCCGCCCGCGCCTTGGAGATATTCTGTAAGCGACTTTCATCAGGGGAGCAATAGAGCAGGGGCCGACCCCAGGATCTCGACTGGGGGCTCCGGAGAACTCGGGGATCAGAACCTTGGAATGTGGACAGAAACCTCCTCCAACCCTTTCAGGGAAACTCATGTACGTCAAAATCCAGATGCTGGATGACACCCAGGAAGTATTTGAAGTTCCACAAAGAGCTCTCGGGAAGGTGCTGCTGGATGCAGTTTACAGCCACCTCCACCTTGTGGAAGACGACTATTTTGGCCTTGAGTTTCCTGACCATAAAAAGATCACGGAACATTCGAATTTTCTCTTCTAAGTTTCTAAAATGGATAGAGTCCTGAGAAGGTGATGGTGGCAGTGGAAGCACAGTTTTTGACTCTTCCCCAAACCTAACACTACACATAAAAACAGCTGCTTAGCAAAATAAAAAAACTCACGGACATTTATAGCAAAACTAGGTGTCAGAGTAAGCCCTAGATCCCAAAAAACAAACAGTTGGAAACATCAGCCAGCCACAGAGCCCGCACGCCATCCACGTCATAAAGGAGGAAACAGGGAATAGATAAAGCATCTGCTGGATGGGAGAAGAGAACCCCCAAATAGCCACTGGAGGTCACAGGGGGACAGTTTGAGAAGAACCCCTCCGGGACAGGCCACCACTAAGGAGAGGCTTTAGAGAAGGGAGCCAAAATTGAGCTGGGTAAAGATAGAGAGAGAAATAACAGAGATGAGGAGGAAAATGGAGCCAGGAAGTTTCAGAAAGCAAGCCACCATGTCCTTCAACAGTATTTTCACATAAAAATGAGTAACAAAAAAGTATCAAGGTCATAATGATATTTTAAAAACAAAAAGAAAAATGTGCATGTACCTCCTGAGACACCATGTTTGGCCTCACCAGAAGGATACGGTTGGATCCAACTGCCAAATTGCAGAAACTACAGAGGGTAGAGGAACATGTTGAACAGTGCAATCAGCAAAATCCAAACTCCAAAATCCACTAGGGCCAGGTCACACCTGAAGCCAGCCCAGTCGCATCCAAAACCTGTGGTGACTGTTGTCTGGCTACCTCTGATGTTTATTCAAAGCCCAAGTGAAATTCTTTGAAATTCATTCAATTCTTTGAAATGAATTTTTCAAAGCTAATGAAAATGAAACAAATAATTTAAAAATAGTTAAACTGAGTAGCTGATGTTTTACAAGGTCTATGCCTGAAGTCTGTTGCTGAGTCCTTCTTAAGAAGTAAAGGTTCCAAATGTTAAAGTTTCCCTCCAGGTAAAGGCTCCCTGCAACCCCAGGCATTGCCTTGTAACTTCAAGTCTTGGTTTTATTCCAAAACTTTCCTTCATGTATATCTGGGATATCAAATCTTACTTCATACACATTTCAGTACACAAATGCATAGGGGATAGACTGTACTACATTTGATCTTGTACTTTGGTTTACAGATCTGTCTTTAATTTCTTTTTTATTTAAAGCTTTTTTTGTAAGTAAATAAAAACATATCCTACAATTTTTAGTTTAAATTTTATTCCCATATTCCTTCAATAGGTCAGTGTTGTTAAAAAGGGAAGGGGGTGGGTTTTAGGATATATTAAAAGAGACTTAATAGACATAACCAGATATGAAGGATGGTCCTGTATTGGATATTAATTTTGAAAGATCATCAGTAAGAACATTCTTTAGTCAACTGAGGAATTTGAATATTGTCTGATTATTTGATGAGAGGAAAGTTTACAAAATGGAAAAGTAGAAATCTTGGGGAAAAAAATTAGGTTATAAAACAATTCTGAAAAATGGTAGAATCTTCTTAAAGTAAATATACAGCAATTCCACTCTTAAGTATTTATGCAAGAGAAGTGAAAGCATATGTCCATAAAAATAAGTGTACAAGAATATTCATAGCAGCTTTATTTGTAATAGCCCCAAACTGGAAACCACACAAGTGTCTATCAATAGAAGAATGGATAAACAAAGTATGGTGTACCACATTATGTGGAGTAAAATAAGTTTTATACAAGAGTATATACTGTATATTTCCATTTATACAAAGTTCTTAAGCTTTAGACAGTGAGCACTTGAAATGTGGCTAGTGCAAATAGAAATATAACCTAAGTGTAAAATACATGAGGGACTCCAAAGAGTACCCAAAAATGCAAAATATCTCATTAATAATGTTTTTGCATTGACTGCTTGTTTAAATGGTAATATTGTAAATACATGGGGTTAAATAAAATGTTATTAAAATTTTTAAAGAAGTAATTCAATTGACAAACTGAGAAAGGTATCAGAGTCTCTCAACAGTAGAATTGACAAAGCAGAAGAAAGAATTAGTGAGGCTATTTGAAAGTATGTAGTCAGAAGAGAAAAATGAAAAAAGAGTTTAAAAATGAAGCATGCCTACCAGATCTAGAAAATACCCTCAAAAAGGCAAATCTAGGAGTTATTGGCCTTAAAAAGCAAGTAGAAAAAGAGCTTGGGTTAGAAAATTTATTCAGAGAAATAACAGAGAACTGTCCAAACCTAAGAAAGATATCAATATTCAGGTACAAGAAGGTCATAGAAAACCAAGCAGATTTAGCCCAAACAAGACTATCTTAAGGCATTTAATAGTAAGCTCCCAAAGGTTACAGATAAAGGAAAGGTCCTTAGGGAAGCAAGAAAAAAAGAAAAAAATAACATATAAATGAACTCTGATACATCTGGCAGCAGACTTCTCAGTGGAAACTTTACAGGCTGAGAGAGAGTGGCATGACATATTCAAAGTGCTGAAGGGAAAAAACCTTAACCCTAGAATGTTGTATCCTGCAAAAACACCCTACAAATGTGAAGGAGAAATGAAGACTTTCCCAGACAAACAAAAGCTGAGGGATTTCACCAACACCAGACCTGTTCTACAAGAAATGCTAAAAGGAGTTCTTCAATCTGAAGGAAAAGGATGTTAATGAATGATAAGAAATTATCTGAAGGTATACAACTAACTGGTAACAGTAAGGACAGAAATACAAAATACTCTATTGCTGTAACTGCAGTGCATAAATCACTAATGTCTTGAGTAGGAAGCCTAAAAGACAAACCTATCAAAAATAACTACAACAACATTTTGAAAGATAGGTAGTATAAAAAGATATGGATGGAAACAACAAAAAGTTAAAAAGTGGGGGGATGGAGTTAAAGTGTAGAATTTCTGTTAGATTTCTCTTTGCTTGTTTGTTTGTAAGCAGAGTTGCCATATGTTTAAAATAATTGGTTATAAAATGTGTTTTTTTTGCAAGCCTCATGGTACCATCAAATCAAGAAACCTATAACAGATACACAAAAAGTAAAAAGCAAGAAATTAAAAAACATTAGCAGATAAAATCACTTTTAACAAAGGAAGACAGGAAGGAAGAAATAAAGAAAGAGAGGACCACAAAACCACCAGAAATCAAATAATAACAGGCCAGTAGCAGTAAGTCCTTCCCTGTCAATAATAATATCGAATGTGAATGGACTAAACTCTCCGATCAAAAGACACAGAGTAGCTGAATGGATTAGAAAAAAAAAGAGCCAATTATGTGTTGTCTACAAGAAACACATCTCACCTATAAAGACACATGTACACTTAAAATAAAGGGATGAAAAAGATATTCCATGAAAATGGAAACCAAAAAAGAGGAGGAGTAGCTATACTTCTATCAGATAAAATATATTTCAAGATAAATGTGGTAAAAGAGACAAAGAAGGTCATTATATAATAATAAAGGGGTCAATCAGCAAAAGGATATAACAATTCTAAATATACATGCACCAAACACTGGAGCACCCAGATATATAAAGCAAATATCATCAGCACTAAAGAAAGAGAGACTCCAGTACAGTAATTGTTGGAGACCTCAACACTCCACTTTCAGCATTGAACACATCATCTAGAAGGAAAGTCAACAAAAAAACATTGGACTTAACCCACACTGTAGACTAAATGGACCTAATAGATATTTTCAGAATGTTTCATGCAACAACTACAGAATACATACTCTTCTCTTCAGCTCATGGATCTTTCTCAAGGATAGACCATATGTTAGGCCACAAAACAAGTCTTAAAAATTTCAAAAAAATTGAAATCATGCTAAGTATTTTATCTGACCATGATGGAATAAAATTAGAAATTAATAACAAGCAGAACATTGGAAACTATGCAAACACATGGAGTTTAAACAATATGCTCCTGAATGATCAGTAGATCAATGAAGAGATTAATAAGGAAATAAAAAATGTTTCAAACCAAATGAAAATGAAAACATGACATAGCTAAACCTATGGGATACAGTAAAAGCACTAATAAGAGGAAAGTTGATAGCAACAAGTGCTTACATCAAAAAAGTAGAAAAGCTTCAAATAAACAACATAATGATGTATCTCAAAGAACTATAAAACCAAGGGCAAACTAAATCCAAAATTAGTAGAAGAAAAACATAAACATAATAAAGATCAGAGCAGAAATAAATGAAATTGAAACAAAAAAATACAAAAGATCAATGAAACAAAAAGTTGGTTTTTTGATAAGATAAACAAAATTGACATACATTTAGCCAGACTAACTAAGAAAAAAAGAGAGAAGATCCAAGTAAATAAAATCAGAGATGAAAAAGGAGACATTGTAAATGATACTGCAGAAATCCAAAGGATCATTAGAGACTACTATTAGCAACTATATGCCAATAAATTGGAAAACCTAGAAGAAATGGATAAATTCCTAGACACATACAACCTACCAAGATTGAACTGGGAAGAAATCCAAAATCTGAATAAACCAACAACAAGTAATGAGATGGAAGTAGTAATAAAAATTCTCCCATCAAATAAAAGGCCAGGACCCAAGGGCTTCACTGATGAATTCTGCCAAGCATTTAAGGAAGAATTGATACCAATACTACTTAAACTAAACCAAAAAATTGAGGAGGGAATACTCCCAACTCATTCTATGAGGTCCGCATCACACTGATACCAAAACTAGACAATGACACAACAACAACAAAAAAGAAAACTATAATCCAATATCTCTGATGAACATAGATGCAAAAATCCTCAACAATATACTAGCAAACCAAATGAATAAGACATTCATTTGGTTGATTCATTTAGTTGGTTCATTTGGTTGAAAAAGATTATTCTTCGTGATCAAGTGAGAGTCATCCCAGGGATGCAGGCATGGTTCAACATATGCAAATCAATCAATGTGATACATCATATCAACAGAATGGACAACACCATAGTGTCATTTCAATTGATGTTGAAAAATCATTCAATAAAATTCAACATCCCTTTATGATAAAAACTCTCAAAAAACTGGATATAGAAGGAACTTACCTCAACATGATAAAAGCCGTATATGACAGACCCACAGCTAGTATCATACTGAATGGGGAAAAACTGAAAGCCTTTCCTCTAAGATCTGAAACAAGACAAGAATATCCACCTTCACCACTATTATTCTACATAGTACTGCCAGCTAGAGCAATCAGATAAGAGAAAGAAATAAAAGGCATGCAAATTGGAAAGGAAGAAGTCAAATTATCCTTGTTTGCAGATGATATGATCTTATATCTAGAGAAACCTAAAGACTCTACCCAAAAAACTATTAATTTACTGTATTAACAAATACAGTAAAAAGTTGCAGGATACAAAATCAATACAGAAAAATCAGTAGCATTTCTATATGCCAACAGTAAACAATCTGAAAAAGAAGCCAAGAAAGTAATCTCATTTAAAATAACTACAAACAAAATAAAATACCAAGGAATAAACTTAACCAAAGAAGTGAAAGACCTCTACAATGAAAACTATACAACATTAATGAAAGAAATTGAAAAGGACACACAAAAAAAGTGGAAAGATATTACATGCTCATGGATTAGAAGAATCAATATTGTTAAAATGTCCATACTACCCAAAGCAATCTACAAATTCAGTGCAATCCTCATCAAAATACCAATGACATTCTTCACAGAAATAGAAAAAATAATCCTAAAATTTGTATGGAATCACAAAAGACCCAGAATAGCCAAAGCCATCCTGAGCAAAAAAGAACAAAACTGGGGGAATCACACTACCTGACTTCAAAGTATACTACAGAGTTGTAGTAGCCAAAACAGCATGGCACTGGCATAAAAACAGACATGGAGAACAATGGAACAGAATTGAGAACACAAAAATAAACCTACACATCTATAGTGAACTTATCTTGAACAAAGGTGCCAAGAACATACAATGGGGAAAGGACAGTCTGTTCAATAAATGGTGCTGGGAAAACTGGATATTCATATGCAGAAGAATGAAACTAGACCCTGATCTCTAACCATATACAAAAATCAAACCAAAATGGATTAAATACTTAAATTTAAGACCTGAAATGCTGAAACTACTAAAAGAAAATATTGGGAAAATGCTTCAGGACATTGGTCTGGGTGATGACTTCTTGAGTAATACCCCCAAAACACAGGCAACCAAAGCAAAATTGGACAAATAGGAACACATCAGGCTAAAAAGCTTCTGCACAGCAAAGGAAACAGTCAACAAAGGGAAGACACAACCCATAAAATGAGAGAAAATATTTTCAAACTACCCACCTGGCAAAGGACTAATAAATAGAATATATAAGGAGGTCTAACAACTCAATAGGAAGAAATCAAATAACCCAATTAAAGAATGGGCAAAGGATCTGAATAGACATTTCTCAAAAGAAGACATACAAATGGCCAATAGGCATATGAAAAAATGCTCAACATCATTAGATATCAGAGAAATGCAAATCAAAACTACAATGAGATATCATCTCACCCCAGTTAAAATGGCTTTTATCAAAAAGACAGGCAATAACAAATTCTGGTGAAGATGTGGAGAAAGGGGAACTCTCATACACTGTTGGTGGGAATGTAAATTAGTGCAGCCACTATGGAGAACAGTATGGAGATTCCTCAAAAATCTGAAAATACAACTATCATATGATCCAGCAACCCCACTACTGGGTACATCCAAAGGAGAGGAATTCAGTATATTGAAAAGATACCTGCACTCCCATATTTATTGCAGCACTATTTACAATACCCAAGATTTGGAATCAATGGATGAATGGATAAAGAAATTGTGGTACATACACAGAGTGGAATATTATATAGCCATAAAAAAGAATGAAATCCTGCTATTTGCAACAACATGGATGGAACTAGAGAACATTATGTTAAGTGAAATAAGCCGAGCACAGAAAGACAAATCTCACATTTTCTCACTCATACGTAGGAGCTAAATATTAAAACAGTTGATCTCATGGAGACAGAGAGTAGAATGATGGTTACCAGAGGCTGGGAAGGGTAGAGGGGAGGTGGGGGTAAAGTGGGGATAACTAATGGGTGCAAAAATATAGTTAGATAATCAGACAGGATGCACAATATTTGATAGGACAACAAAGTAAGTATAATCAACAGTAAGTTAGGGTACACTTTAAAATAACTAAAACTTTCCTAACCCAAAGAAATGATAAATGCCTGAGGTGATGGATACCCCAATTACTCTGATTTGATTAATTCACATTGTTTGCTTGTATCAAAACATCACATGTACCCTATAAAGATGTACAAACAACTATTATGTACCCATAATAATTAAAAATAAAAATATAAAAATATAAAAAAACAGGCAGCCAGGTCAGCAAGGAGCTAAAACAAGTGAGAGATAAAAAGTGCAAATCAAGGAGTATAGATGCTTCTTTAGATGATGGAAAAGAAGCAAAGAGGTAGAACAGGGAAGAACTGAAGGTGTTTGTAGGCACTGGGAAGGAGCCAGTGGCTAAGGAGAGGAAAATTTCCCTAAAGTAAAAAGAAATTCTTCTACAGGGTGGGAGGATATTGCAGGCTGAAGCACATGGTGGAAGTACATGTTAGAAGAAATGGGACTAGATAATATCTCAGACTTTGAATTCCCAAGGTGTGGGCAGAAAAAGAGTACTAACCCAGTACTCTGGGTAAGAATTTGCAGTCAGATCCCTTGACCCTCCTGACATTGGCCATTGTTAAATTTTTGGCAGACCATGCACACCGTGATTGAGACTGAGAAGGCACAAATTGAAGCTCAGCCCTTGACCGGGTGGACTAGGACCCATCTTGATTAGGTCAGAGTTAGACAGGGATTCCAGAAACCTCAGCATGAGCCTAAAGAATTCCCCAGTATATACTATGCTGCTGGAAATTCCTCCATTACACTGCTTCCATTCGGACTGAATGTTTGGGGTGGGAGGTGCTTCTATATGGGTTCTCTCCACCTGCATTAAGTATGAATAATCCTGGACAGGATTTTAAAAGATTCAAATGCCCCAGACTTCAGTAGGATACTTACAGCAGGAGAGATGAATGCATGAAGACAAGTGATAAGGGAATAGAAAGAAACCTTTGGCCCACAAACAGTAGATGAATTCAGACTTCCTGCAAATCCAGATCCCTGGTTGAATGAAGAAGCACAAGGGACACCCAGGCACTGACCAGGGGCACCAAGGTTGACCCTGGTACTAGGAAACAGGCTTTTGACTCCTTGATCACCAAGACTTACCCATCTCCATGCAGGAACAATAAACTTGCAAAGCAAAATGAATGTGTTTGCTGTTCAAATGCAGCTTCAAGACATGTCTTTTGGTTCCCCCTTTCTAAACAGAATGCTACCTCTAAGCCCTGTTACATTAAACTGATGGAACAATCACTGTCTCTGCCCCTTGCTGCAGCCCCACCAACCCCAAAGCATAAGAAGCCCCATCTCCATTGTGCCTCTAGCCAATAACTCTCCCACAAGGAACCTTTGAGCAGATCCTAAACCCCTACCCAGCTTGAGGGGGCCGCCACTGGAGGGTCAGGGCCAGGGCCTAGGCAGCACATAGCCCCTGTGACTTCCCTCACTGTTAGTCACATTAGCCCAGGACCTGATCCTCAGTCTCCCTCGACCCCTGGCCCTTCAGCCCTTGCCCCAGCCCAGCCTAGAGTCTCAGCTGCTGATGAGGAAAAAACCAAAGAAGGCACCCAGCACCAGCAGTAGCAGCAGGAACTTGTGCATCTCTTGTGAGGACAGCAGGAAGTTGGGGGCAGGGGTGGCTGGAACAGGGCCCCAAGCCTTGGAAAGGCTGCAATAGCATGGAACGGGAGGAGGCTGAGGGCTCCAGCTGGAATTACTACGAGGCCACAGGCAGATGCTTCCTTTTAGACACAGGCCTGTGGGTGCCTCCCCACCTCCCAGGCCTAGGAATTCTGAGCACTGAACCAGGCACTTTGATCCAGTGGATGAAAGGTGGCCCCATTGTCTCTGTCAGTTCCCTTGAGATTGCTATCGGATGCAAGGGAGCCACATGCTTGACCAGACATGGTGGACACCCTGTCTAGTGAGGGACCTGCTTCAGTGCTCATAGCCCAAGGCCTGGGTCCTTGTCTCCTCAGGGCTTGTGCTGAAATGCCCATTTCTTCTGGGCCTGACTTCCCCCATCCCCACTACCTGTCCTCTCACTTGGCCTCAGGCCCATCAGCCCATATGGAACTTTCTGGGTTTCTGCCTCTCAGGGGCTCCTTGTGCCTTATCCAAATGTGGCAGTTTGGCTCCTGCTTCTCCCCCTCCTGCCTTTTTCCCATCTCTTTGCAGAGCTTTTCAGCAGGCTTCCTGCCAATGACAGTAAGATTCAATGGTATGTCAGTGACGGCAGTGTAGGTGACGGTGATGGTGGAGGTAGAGGAAACCTACACTGACTCTCCCCCACTACACTGCCCCGTTTCTCTTTCCACCTCGCACACAGCAGAAAACACTGAAAAGGCTCTGCGTGCTCCCGGCCAGCCTCCCACCCCTCACTCCCTTCTGTGCTCAGCCCACTCCACAGAGTCTCCTCCCTCTGCTCCACTGAAGCCACTTCAGAAAGGCTCACCAGTGACTCCATGCTACCACAGCCAATGGTGACCTCTCTGTCCATACGTCCAGACCCCACCGCAGCATTTATCCTAGTTGACCACTGCCTCCTTCATGAAACTTGCTCTCCTCTTGGCTGCTGTGGTGTCACACTCTCCTGGTTGGAGCTGCCAGCCCCAGCCCTCCAGGGAGAGGCACGAAGAGGAGATGTCAGATCCACAGCCCTTAAAGAGAATTTCCCACATTTATGGGGCTTCTCCTCTCTTTCGTCAAAGTTGTTTATTTTATTTGGGTTTTCTGAGGGCTCATTTTTGTGGTTGCTGAATCCTAAAAAATAATACCTGGGCTACAGGAAGCACTCAGCATGGAATGAAGGAATGAATGAATATTCACAACAATCATATGAAATTCACAGATGAGACAACTGGTGGTCGAAGATAATAAAGAATTTGCAAAATAGGTCCTGGAGAAAGAGAAACAAATGGCAGTCTGGTAAAGGCCTCCTACCTCACCACTCCCAGGGAAGGAGGTGAAGAGTATGGACGGCTGACTGCATGTGTATTGCTCACTCTGAAAACAGCATTGTGAAATTGCAGAGAAGCAGCATGTGATACTCAGCACAAGAAAAAAGGTGACAGGGAGATACATTCACAAAGATCGGAGAGCACGGGGAATACAATAGAGATCAGGGACACGATCACCAGGTCAGCACAGCACTACCTGATGTACAGGTGGTCATGCACCATCCACACAGATTTCCTATCCATTCAGCTGGGACAAGCCCAGAACTGGTGCAAAGTTGTTGCACGAGACAGCATACTCTGTGGAGAGGAAGCAATTGTGGTAACTATATGGAACTCTTGGGTGAACTGTGCAGGGACTGTGCAGGGCTGGAGAGGGACTGGCTTCCCGGGACAGTTACGCCAGAATTTGGAGATGGGCAACTCGCCCCTGCAAGCCAACAGGACCAGGGCACTGGAGTTAAATGGAGAGCAACAGGCTATGCCCTTGGTGGCTGCTGGCAATTTCCTCCATGGGATCCAGGTGGGTCAAGAAGAGCTGCATTCACATGGCTGACCTAAACAAGCAGTACCCTGTTGTACGCCCAATTGGCAGTCAGCAGCCATCTTTAAGGACTACCACCTGGAGTTGACTGTTAGCTAGGTCTCTAGCTTCAACCCATCCCTGGCCTGGGACTTTCCTGCCTGGTCATGACAGGCTGTGCCCTTGGAGGCTGCAGACAGCTGCCTCCATGGGCTCAGGTGGGATGAGGAGAGCCGCATTATCTGTGCTGGCTGACCTGTATCGGTAGGACCTTTGTGTATTGGAAACAGTTTGCAACCTGTTCATCCAGTCATGCCTCCCCGGTTCTAGCCATCTCCTACATGACTGGCCCTAATGCCCACTCTCCAGGTTCCCATCCCCCCTACCCAGGAGAATGGTCATATTGAAGGTTGCTGTGCCATAGTGGCTCAGTTTGTATAAGTACTGGTTCTCATGGCAACTGAATGCCTCAGGTGCCACAGGCTGAACCAGAGCAGCTGCCCCCAACCCTACTCACTTTATTAGGGAGTTTTGCCTGATCCGAGAGTTCCTTCAGCTGCCACTATTCCCCCCCCCCCCCCGCACTGGGAGCATCCCCCTGGCAGAGACTTCTGGGGATAGAGAGGCCCACCCACCTCGCCTTGGGGTCTAGTGGTGGAAAAGGGGTGTGCAATTGGAGATCCCCCACTCAGCCAGTGATGCACAGAGATACACATCAGCGGGCCAGACACACAAACTGTGGGGAAGCTCGAGAGCCCATCTTGGGTGGAGAGAAAACACAAGTGGTCCAATCAGGGGGAAAGTGGTCCAATCAGAGGGGAAGAAAAAACCTGGCTAGAATACTTAGCAATCCCACCAGTTGGTCCCTCCCATCAGAAGCAGTCCTCCAAGCTTGGAGAGAAAGCTCTGAACTCCATAACAGCAGTGCCCCCAGCAGCTGGATAAGCAACCTCTGAGCTGCATAGAAATTTGTCCACCCAAGATCTCACACTGCAGCTGTGAACTATCTTGTTCCTCCCCACACCTCAGGGGGAACAGGATCAAAGTAACCCCTGGGAGCTACAAGGCCCCTCCCAAAGCTTGGGGCTTTCATATACCCAACCTGGGAGACCAGAGCCTACCATGCATAACAGATTACCTAGGTAACTGGCTCCTACAAACTATAATCAATGACAGTAGGAACAACCCCATAGCTAAAAATACTGCCTTCCATCTAAAGCTATCAGGGAGCAGTGGATTCATAACCTCAAGTACAATCCATCAGCTTGGAGCTTAAGCTGGGGGAACAAACTCACTACACTCCACTGGGAAAAGGTGAAAACAACAGGTCAGAGGTAACCCAAGAGGTCCATCAAACTAGCTAAAATACACCTAAGGCAATACAGGACCAGCACTCCTCTCCCTGGCTCTATTGGGGAATGATCCTTGGGGTCTTGTAGACAGGGCCATAAACTATCCCTAGCACCCCCAGCTCTTGACTGAGAGGTGAGATGAGAAAGAATCAGTGAAAGAACACAGGAATCATGAAAAATCACAGCAAAAAGTCACCCCCAAAAGAAATCATTAGCTCCTCAGAAATGGATACCAATGTAAATGAAATAGGTAAAATGACAGAGGAAGAATTTTGATTATGGATTGTAAGAAAGCTCATTGAAATTCAAGAGAATATAGAATCCCAACACAAGCCACAAGAACAATACAAAAAATGAATGAAAAATTCTCTAAAGAAATCAAAGCATTATGGAAAAACCAAAGAGAAATACTGGACATGAAAGAGGCATTCAAGGATCTACAAAACACAGCGGAAAGCCTTAAGAATAGGCTGGATCATGCAGAGGAAAGAATCTCAGAGCTGGAAGACAACTCCTATGTGCTAAACAAATCAGTCAAAGAGAAAGAACACATAAGCAAGAGACATGAATAAAGCATACAAGAAATGTGGGATTATGTAAAGGGGCCAAACACAAGACTCATAAGCATCCCAGGGTGAAGAAGAAAATACACAAGGGCTTGAAAATCTATTTGAAGGAATAATAGAGGAAAATTTCCATGGCCTAGCCAGAAATCTCGATATTCAGGTACAAGAAGCACACAGGATTCCTGGGAGATTCAATGTGCAAAGGCAATCACCATACCACATAGTTATTAGGCTGGCCAAAGGAAACATGAAAGAGGCACTACCTCGAGCAATAAGGCAAAACCAGAAACTAACCTACAAAGGAAAACTCCTCAGACTAACAGCAGATTTCTCAACTGAAACCTTACAAGCCAGAAGGGACTGGGGACCCATCCTCAGTCTTCTAAAACAGAATAATGGCCAACCCAGAATTCTTTATCCTACAAAACTAAGCTTCTTATATGAGGGACAAATAAAGACTTTTCCAGACAAGAAATCACTGATGAAATTTGTGAAGACCAGACCTGCCCTGCAGGAAGTACTCAGACCAGCATTTTACACTAACCAGCACAATAGACACCCAAAAGTGTAAAATTACCCAAAAACTAAGAGTCCAGAACCCTAATTCCACAATGGCTCAAGAGGTAAAACAAAACAATAAGAGTCTACCCAACAGGATAAACAGAAATCCACCCCAAATATCAATTCTCTCAACAAATGTGAATGGTTTGAATTGCCCATTGAAGAGACATAGGGTGGCTGGATGGGAAAAAAAAATACAAGCCAAGTACCTGGTGTCTCTGGGAAATGCATCTTACACACAAGGACTCATTCAGACTCAAGGTGAAGGGATGGCATACATTTTCCAGGCAAATGGAAACCAAAACAAAGCTGGGGTAGCCATTCTTATATCAGATAACATAAACTTTAAAGCAATAAAAGTAAAGAAAGACAAAGACGGTCACTATATAGTGGTGAAGGGAAAAATCCCACAAAAAGACTTAACAATCCTAAATATTTATGCACCCAACACAGGAGCACCCAGATACATAAAGCAAATACTGCTTGATCTAGACAACATAAGAAACAGCAATGCCATAATAGCTGGGGACTTCAGCACTCCATTGACAGAACTGGACAGATCCTCCAAGCAGAAAATAAGCAAAGAAACAATGGACCTAAACAGAACTCTAGAATATTTGGGTCTAACAGACATCTACAGAACACTGCACCTAAATAACACTAAATATACATTCTTCTCATCTGCTCATGGAATTTCTCTAACATTGATCACATCCTAGGCCACAAAACAGATCTTAACAAATTTTAAAAAATAGAAATTATACCACTTGTCTTCTCAGACCACAGTAGAATAAAATTAGAAATTAATTTCAACAGAAACAGTCATCTCTACAAAAAAAATGGAAATTAAACAATCTGTTGCTGAATGACTATTGGGTGAAGGAGGAGATTCAGAGGGAAATCAAAAGATTCTTCAAACTAAATGATAATGGGGACACAAGTTATCAAAATCTGTGAGATACAGCAAAAGCAGTCCTGAGAGGAAAACTCATCACCTTAAATGCCCACATCCAAAACACAGAATGATCACTAATCAACAAACTAAGAATTGTCTCAAGGAACTGGAAAAGGAAGAGCAAACCAACCCTAAACCCAGCAAAAGAAAAGGAATTACCAAGATCAGAGCAGAAGTAAACGAAATTGAGAAGAAAAGAACTATACAGAAGATTAATAAAACAAAAAGTTAGTTCTTTGAAAGATAAACAAAATAGGCCTTTTCCTAGATTGACCAGATGCAGAAAGGAAAGAACTCTAATAAACTCAATTAGAAATGAAAAAGGAGAGGTCACAACTGATAGCACGGAAATACAAAACATCATCTTTGAATACTATAAAAATCTCTCTGCCCAAAAACATGAAAATTTGGAGGAAATGGACAAATTCTTATAAACACACAACCTCCCTAGGCTCAATCAGGAAGAAATAGAATTCCTGAACAGACCAATATCAAGCACCAAAATTGAAGCAGCAATAAAAAAATCTTCCAACAAATAAAAGTCCCAGACCAGAAGGGTTCATGCCTGAATTCTACAAAACCTACAAAGAAGAACTGGTACCTAGACTGCAGAAATTATTCCACAACATAGAGAAGGATGGAATCCTCCCAAACTCATTCTACAAATCAAATATCACCTTGATACCAAAGCCAGGAAAGGACACAATAAGAAAAGAAAACTATAGACCAATATCCCTTATGAATATAGATGCAAAAATTCTCAATAAAATCCTAGCAAACTGAATTCAAATTCTCATCAAAAAGATAATTCATCACCATCAGGTGGGCTTCATCCCTGAGATGCAGGGATGGTTCGACATACTCAAATCTATAAATGTAATTCACTATATAAAATAAAAGCAAGAACAAAGACTATATGATCCTCTCCATAGATGCCGAAAAGGCTTTTGACAAAATTCAGCACCTTTTTATGATAAGAGCTCTTAACCATATAGGCATAGATGGCTCATACCTCAAAATTATTAAAGCCACATACAATAAACCCACAGCCAATATCATACTGAATGGTGAAAAATTGAAAACATTCCCACTTAGAGCTGGAACCAGACAAGGTTGCCCACTATCTCCACTTCTATTCAACATAGTGCTAGAAGTCCTTGCCAGAGCAATCAGACAAGAGGGAGGAATCAGGGGCATCCAAATGAGGGCAGAAGAGATCAAACTTTCACTCTTTGCTGACGATATGATATTATATCTAGAAAACCCCAAGGATTCAACCAAGAGACTCCTGGAATTGATAAATGAATTCAGCAAAGTCTCAGGATACAAAGTCAATGCATACAAATCAGTAGCCTTCATATATGAACAGTTGAGCCAAGAAACAAATCAAAGAAAACAAATCAATACCTTTCACAATAGCACCAAAGAAAATCAAATATTTAGGAACATATCTAACTAAGGAGGTCAAAGACCTATATAGAGAGAATTATGAAACACTGAGAAAAGAAATGGCAGAGGATGCAAACAGATGGAAAACCCTACCATGCTCTTGGATAGGCAGAATCAACATTGAACAAATGTCTTTGCTACCAATAGTGATTTACAGAATCAATACAGTCCCTATCAAAATAAAACATCATTTTTTGCTGATCTAGAAAAAATAATTCTATGCTTCGTGTGGAACCAGAGAAGACCCCGTCTAGCCAAAGCAATCCTAACCAAAAAGAACAAATTGGGAGGCATCTGTCTACCAGACTTCAAACTATACTACAAGGCTATAGTAACCAAAACAGCATGGTACTGGCACAAGAACAGAGACATAGACCAATGGAACAGGACTGAGAACCTAAATATAAAACCAACCTCATATGGTCATCTGATCTTTGACAAATTCCACAAAAACATACACTGGGAAAAAGATTCCCTATTCAATAAATGGTGCTGGGAAAACTGGATGGCCATATGTAGAAGACTGAAACTAGACCCACACCTCTCACCTCTCACAAAAATCAACTCATGATGGATAACAGATTTAAACCTAAGACATGAAACCATAAGAATTCTTGAAGAAAACGTTGGAAAAACTCTTATGGACATTGGCCTAGGCAAAGAATGTATGAAGAAGACCCCCAAAGCAATCATAGCAGCAACAAAAATAAATACATGGGACCTGATCAAATTGAAAAGCTCCTGCACAGCCAAGGAAACTATCACTAGAGTGAACAGTCAACCTACAGAATGGGAGAAAATATTTGCATGCTACACATCTGATAAAAGGCTGATAACCAGAATCTATACTTAGAACTTAGGAAAATTAGCAAGAAAAAAATCAAATAACCCTATTAAAAAATGGGCAAAGGACATGAACAGAAACTTTTCAAAGGAAGACAGAATAATGGCCAGCAAACATATAAAAAATTGCTCAACTTCTCTAATCATCAGGGAAATGCAAATCAAAACCACAATGAGATATCACTTAACTCCAGTGAGATTGGCTCATATCAAAAAGTCCCAAAACAACAAATGTTGGCAGGGATGCAGACAGATAGGAACACTCATACACTGCTGGTGGGACTGCAAATTAGTACAACCTCTATGGAAAGTAATATGGAGATACCTCAAAGAATTAAAAGTAGAACTACCATTTGATCCAGCAATGCCACTACTGGGTATTTACCCAAAGGAAAAAAAGACATTCTATAATAAAGACATCTGCACACGAATGTTTATAGCAGCACAATTCACAGTTGCAAAGATGTGGAAATAACCCAAGTGTCCATCAATACACGAGTGGATTAATAAAATGTGGTATATGTATACCATGGAGTATTACGCAGCAATAAAAAACAGAGGTGAATTAACACATCTGGTATTATCCTGGTTGGAGCTAGAGCCCATTCTTCGAAGCAAAGTGTCACAAGAATGGAAAAACAAGCACCACTGGTACTCACCATCAAATTGGTACTAACTGATCAAAATTTACATCACACAGGGCAATAATATTCATCAGGGGGCGGGCAGGTGGGAGGGGGGTGGAGGAGATGGGACAACTCTCACTGAATGGATGCGGGGAGCACAGTTTGGGGGATGTCCACGATTGTAGCTCTGACACGGGCAGTGCATGGGCAATATATGTAGCCGAAGTGTTGTACCCCCATAATATTGTGAAATAAAAATAAATAAATAAATAAAATAAAGAGATGATAAGTCTTGCATGGGAAAGCTTGCTCCAGTAACCCAGCCTGAGCCATTGGAGGGAGGAGTAATTCTGAATCTTGACCACTCCAAACACATACGTTGACTTTAGGAAGAAAAAGCCGTAACTGGAAAGAATTGTTTCACTAGTGATTCTGTAAGACCTTGGGGCACACCCAGACTCATGGGAGGAGGCTTCTCTAAAAGAAACAAAACAAAGGGGAGAAGGAGATTCTCCCAACCTTGCCCCAGAGGCCTGCACAGCCTTGGCGTTCTTGAAGGCTCAGGAACTGGAGGGGGCCCTGGTGCCCGGGGTGGGCCAGAGGCTGCGAGGGCCAGTAGACCCAGTGAGTAGGATCCTGAGAAGGGGCAGCCAGGCCTGACCTCAGCCGCAGGGCCTGGGGAGACACCCTGTCTCTCAGAAATACATGAGAGAATTTCCCCAGGGGTTGAGGCCTGCTGTTATCCCAAGAACTAGTAAATGGACCATAAAAGAAATGAGTAGTAGCAGAAAGGGGCCCTGTAGGTGGGGAGAGGAAAGATGGAGACAGGAATGAAGTCAGACTATCGTGGCCGGTCTGTGAGCAATGCCAGGCCGCCTGTGGGACATCTTCAAAAGATGGAGAGGGAGCGGAGCAGAGAGGAGTCCAGAGCTGAGCAGTCTCAGCCCAGGTGGGCACCACAGAAATGTGCCAAGACCCAGCACCATCTTGTACCAGATAGATGTCCTTAGGCCCCTGCCACCTGGTAGCTGCATCTGGTAGGTGGGAGGCTCTGGTTGGTTTTTATATTTTAAAATCATCTCCTTTAAAGAAAACGTCTGAGGAAATCACATCTTAGTTTGCCCGTCATTTTGCTTTTTCTATTTTTTTGGTGGAAAATTAAAACAAGTCACACATTCTCCCTGACCTGTTCTTCAGAATGTGATGGCACCTAAGAGACGTGTGACATTTCTTTTTTGGAACTGAGCTCCAATACCCCTTGGCCACTCTTCCTGGGGCCAGTTGACTACAACTTTGGGGGTGCTAATCCTTGGCCTCTATCTCTTTTCATGTATACATTTAATTTGTATACAGAAGGTAGCATTTATTTGAGCATTTTGTAGTTTGTTGTTTAACTTCCCGTTAAACGGTAAGCACAGTGAGGACAGGGGCTAGGTCCATATCATTCCTTATATCGAGCACCAGCGTGGGGTCTTGGATGTAGTAGGTGTTCAATATACCTTACTTAAAAGAATGCACAACACTTCTGATTGAATACTGACATATTTATGGGTGAAGTGACATGGTGTCTGTAATTTGCGAGGTAGAGGGAAATAAAACAAGATTAGTAAATGTTGAACATTGTTGATACGGTGAAATTGGGGTGATACAGGGGTATTTATTATGCTATTTTCTCTACCTTTGTGTTTTCTTGAAAATTTCCATAATGAAGCCTTAAAATAATAACACTAATATTCCTTGAGATCTTAAAATGTGTCATATAATGAACTGAGTACTTAATATACACCATCTCTTATAATCTACACGACAACCCTATGAGAAATGTATTATTATCCTTAGTTTACAGATTTTTTAAAAAAATCAGGTTTTTCACAAAAGGTTGTATAACTGGCCAAGCAGGTAATTGGGGGTGGAGCCAAGATTAGAGCCAGTTGATAAGATTCAAAGCCTGTGCCCTTAGCCCCCTATGTTGTACCTGGGGCAATATGGCAAAGAGGAGGCAGTATGTGGAACCCGCCGTCCACATCACATCATCATGATCATTGTGAAGAAAGCAGAAGAAAAGACATCAAGCTTTGGAAAAACTGAAAGTCCTGACCAACCACCCTAGCAGACAGAATCCTTCCTCCCACCACGTTCATACCTTGAAAGGTCGGTGTTATGGGGAAAACAGCTCGTTGATCTGGGATTTCTCAACCTTGGCACTATTGGCAGTTTGGGCCATGTATTTCCATGGTGTGCAAGCTGTGCAGTGCGTCACAGCAGTTTTAGCAGCATCCCCAGCCTTTACCCACTAGACACCAGTAACACACACTCTCGCTTCCCCCGTTTGTAACAACCAACCCTAGCTCCACATTGCCAAAGTTCCCTGGAGGGCAAAATTGTCCCATATTGAGGACCACTGGAATCCTCTCAGCTATATCATCAAGTCTCTGCTGTCATTGCCTCACAATTGTCTTCAAATGTGCTGCATGTTCTTTGGAATATCTTCAGTGTGAAAATATCTTTTTCCTTTGATAGTGAATTTTATTTGAGGAAAATAGTCAAAATACATAATAGCCCCTCAAAAGTAATTACTGAATGGAATGAGGAGCCAAGTCTAGTGAGTTAGATGAAAGACCAAATTGAATAATATCATTTTGGGGCCAAATTGGTATGATTACGAAATACTGAAAGTTTATTTTCTTATGACGTATATAAGCTAGCTATAATGATAATTACGAATAAAGAGTTTCAGAAATATAACCTACTAAGGTGACTATTATTCAGACTTTGATCTCATTGCTTTTCAGTTCCAGTCAATTTCAAGATAAAGAATATTTTAGATCTTTACCTAGATTGCATCAATCCTTCACACTCTTCTAGGCAAGGGTGAAGGACTTCCTGGTATGTTAATGCTTCATTGTTTTAATTCAAGGACACACTGGCCTTATCTTTTTTCTGCAACCTCCTTCTTATGCTCTTCAGGATACAGCTTTACACTGGACCAAATATCTTTAGAGAATAAGCCTGAAGAAAATACCAGATTGCCATCTTGAGTCTTAATACAGAGCTATTTGAGTCATTCCCCTAAGTATATCACTCTATCTTGTCCACACCTTAACCTACCTAGCCCTGTTTGCTAATCACACTGGCCTTCAACAGCTGGGACTTTTAACACTCTAAAACATTTATCTTCATCTGTACATAGAGTTGCAATCTGTCTTCCTTTAAAATTTTCAAAACTTGAGTAAGAAGATTAACACTAGCCCCAACATCTGGATCTAGTGTATAGTTCTCCACTGGTTAAGCCCAGGGACCCTTCGTCATCCCCCAGTCACTTAGAAAGCTGCTTGCTCCACACATTTGTCACTGAGGCCCTCAGTAAAAGGAGAGATTAAGTCTATGCCTGTGAGCAAATGAGCATCCTCCCGTGATCTGTATGTGTTTGGCTTGAGCTGACAAATAATGGAAACCAATTCTTATCATCGATTCTCAGCTCTGCTTCACAACCCTCTTCCCCCTCCTCCTCCCTGTGTCAAACACATTTTTACCTCCTAACATTTCCTCTCTGTCCCAAATATCAGGGTTTTCAGTGTGATTTGTATGGCAGGAAGAGGGCATGGGATTGGTATAAGGCAACCGATGGAAGGGTTGATTGGGTTGGGGGCCAGCAGGGTCTAGGAGAAAGGGAAATGACAGTGGAGGACAATATGTGATAGATAGGTGTGATACAGCTCTCTATCCTCACAGTCCAAAAACAGGCTCTAGTCAGTTGCCAAACAAATAGTCCTCTCCCAGCTGTGATGCTTTGGCTTCCCATGCCTTTCTGGGCAGTCACTCACTCAGCAGTATGAGACAAAGAAAAAATGAGCAAGATGAAGGAAGCCACTGGAAGCAGTGAGCCACGTTCTAGGCAGAAAAGGGAAGAAATGATGGAAGGATTTGCCCTGGAGCTACATGCAACACCCTGGCCTTTTAGCTTCCAATGTGGAAAGACCAAGCCAACATGTGGCTGCAGAAGAAATAACTCAGCACACGCGTAGCCAAAGGGAGAAGACTCATTTCTGCATCACCCATTGTACTGGCTTCTTTCTACTTTTCTTAGGCTCTAGAGATGCTAAGGACAATATAATGTAATAAAAATTCTTGGAGTCAAGCCCAGTACCAATACTCATCACGTCTGTGACTTTAGGAGGGATATTTCACCTCTTGAGCCATCATTTCCTATACTGCCTCATAGGCAAGGAGTATTGACTTGATCAAGGGTGTAAAGATCGTGGCAACATGCCCTGAAGTTAGTATGTGCTTAATAAATATTAGTACTCTCCTGTGCTTTGATAGTCAAAGTTCAGCAAAAGCCTTTCCTGACCACCGTCAGACCTGTCAAGCCCCTTTCCTGGCTGTGGACACAATCAGTGCCTTATGATCTCCTGTCCTGTTCTCCAAAGCTCTTGTTCTCTAACACTGCACTTACTGTTCCCGGCTGTATAGCATGCCCCTTAAGGGCAATAATCTTCCCTAAAAAGTTCTATCATGGAATTAAAAGGATGAGGAGTCCAACAGCACTTGGTTAGAGTTGCAGTGGTGGAAATAACCCTTCCCTGGGTTCCGACTAAGTCCCTAGCCCTACCTGTAGAAACTCCCACCCCACAGTGTGGGACTTCCCAGCTCCGTGGGAGAAAGGGCACAGAATTATAACTGTCCTCAGGAAAATCTATAAGGTTACCCAAAGCCTGTCTCAATTCTCAAAAAACATGCACCCTTAGGGGGTCCCTCATTTCCACAGGGCTTTAAAAGAGAAAACCTAGGTTCCCCGAAGGGTAGATTGTTAGAGGGTCCCTGGATCAGGCATGTCTAAGAGGTCAAATACTGTCTCTCCTGGAAGATCTGAGACTCAGTTAAGCCCCACAATTGGCCAAAAGACCACAGGACACATCTCTTTCTCTTTTATGGGAATGCCTTATGAAAAAGAATCATAGGAGAAATGCTAAGAAAGTCAGAGGTCGAATGGTGTCAGGGTACACTGTGACAACAAGAGAGAACAGTACCTTCCAGCAAGAACATGAGGTTGGTGGGCAGATAGGCAGCAGGTACATGGTTCAGACCAAACTGTCTGGTTGCCCTCAAATGAATGAGCAGCCCAGTCATTAACTGAGTCTGGGTGATTCGAGAAATGGAGCCCAAAAAAGGGAATTTCCTCAACCTGATGAAGGGCATCAATGAAAAACCTGCTGAAAAACTAAAATCATACTCAATGGTGAAATATTAAAATTGTTTATCCTAGGATCAGAAAAAAGGCAAGGACGCCCATTCTCACTACTTCTATTCAATATTGTACTGGAGGTTCTAGCCAGGGCAACAGGCAAGAAAAAGAAATAAAACCAATTGGAAATAAAGGAAAATTTTTTTAAGGTTATACATAGAAAATCTTAAGTAAGCCACAAAAAAAAAAATTAGAGCTAATAAATAAAGTCAGCAAGTTTGCAGAATTCAAGATCAATATACAAACATTAATTGTATTACTATCCACTAAAAATGATAACCCAAAAGTGAAATTAAGAAAACAATTCTTTTTTACAAGAGAATCAGAAAGAATAAAATAGGAATAAATTTAACAAAAGAAGCTCAAGACTTGTACACTGAAAACTATAGAATATTTTTGGAAGAAATTAAAGAAGACCTAAGTAAATGGAAAGATTCTGTGCCCGTGTGTTGGAAGATTCAATTTTGTTAATTTGGCAAAACTCCCCAAATTAATCAACAGATTCAATGCTATAGCTATAAAAATCCCAGGGGGCTTTTTGCAGAAATTGATAAGATGTTCCTAAAATTTATATGGAAATGAAAGGGACCCAGAATAGACAAAACATTCTTGAAAAAGAAAACCACAGTAAATGACTCACAATCCCTGATTTCAAAACTTACTATAAATCTACATTATTCAGAACTTTGAGGTACTAACACAAAGATAAACATATAGTTCAGTGGAATAAAACTAAGGGTCCAGATAAACTCTCACATTTATGGTCAATTGATTTTTGACAAGGATACCAAGACAACGAAATGAGGGAAGCATATTCTTTTCAATAAATTGTGCTGTGACAACTGGATATTTGCAAAAGAGTAAAGCTGGTCACCTATCTCACACCATATACAAAAATTAACTCAAAATGGATCTAAAATCTAAGTGTATAAAGCTAGACTACAAAACTCTTAGGAAAAAAACAGGCATAAATCCTTGTGACTTTGGATCAGGCAGTGGTTTCTTAGATATGACACCCAAACCATAAACAATAAAAAAAGATAAATTGAAATTCATCAAAATTAAAAATGTTTGTACTTCAAAGGACACCATCAAGAAAGGGAAAAGAAGAACCACAGAATGAGACAATATATTTTCAAATCATATATCCAATAAGGGTATAGTATCCAGAATACATAAATATGTAATAAATATATAAACATATTAATTACTCTAATAAATACACAAAGAAAATTTGCACCTAAATGATAAAAATATAAATAATCCAATTTTTTTAAAAATAGGCAAAGGATTTAAATAGACATTTCCCCAAAGAAGATACATAAATGACTAATAAGTACATGAAAAGCTGTCCAACATCATTAGTCATTAGGGAAATACAAATCAAAACTGCAATGAAATACCACTTCACATCCACTAGGATGTTTGTAATAAAAAAGATGGGCAATAAAAAGTGTTAATGAGGATGTAGAGAAATTGGAATATTCATACATCGCTGAAGGAAATACAAAATGGAGCAGCCACCTTGAATAACAGTTTGGCAGTTCTTCAAAAAGTTAAACAATAAACTGGGTGATGTATGCCTATAGTTCTAGATACTTGGGAGTCAGAGGAGGGAGGACTTGTTTGAGCCCAGAAGTTTGAGGCCAACCTGGGCAACATAGTGAGACCTCATCTCTAAAAATTACATAAAAATTTTTAAAAATAAAGGTTTAAAAAGGCAAACAATATGAGTTACTATATGCCATAGCAATTCCACTCTGAGGTACATACTTAAGAGTACTGAAAAATGGCTCACTCAAGAACTAGCCCAAAACCAGGCATGGTGGTTCACACTTATCCCAGCACTTTGGGAGGTTGAAGTGGGAGAGTCTTTTGAGACCAGGAGTTCAAGACCAGACTGGGCAACATAGCAAGACCCTTTCTCTGCAAAAAAACAAAAATAAAAAAATTAGCCAGGTGCGGTGGCACATACCTGTAGTCTCAGTTAGTCAGGAGGCTGAGGCAGGAGGATTACTTGAGCCCAGAAGTTTTAGGCTGCAGTGACTATGATAGTGCCAAAGCATTCCAGCCTGGGTAACAGGAAAAAAAAAAACCTTGCACGTGAATGTTCATAGTAGCATTATTCATAATAGCCAAAAAGTGAAAACAACTCAAATTTCTGTTGACTGATGAATGGATAAGCAAAATGTGGTATATCCATACATTGGAAAACTATTCAGCAAAAAAAAATTATGTACTGATGCATGCCACAGCATGGATGAACACTGAAAACAGTACTCTAGGTAAAAGATGCCAGATGCAAATGGCCACATAGTGTATGATTTAATGGACATGAAATGTCCAAAATAGGCAAATCCATAGAAATATAAAGTAGATTAGTGGGTGCCATGGACTGGAGGTAGGTTGATATGGGGAGTGAATGCTAATGGATACAGGATTTCTTTCGGTGGTGATAAAAATGTTCTGGAATTAGATAGTGGTGATGGTTATAAAACCTTATAGGTATGCTAAAAATCACGGAATTATACACTTTAAAGGAATATATTTTATAGTATGTGAATTGTATCTCAATAAGAAAGATAAAAAATGAAGTATATTAGTGGTTGCCAGGGGCTAGGAGGAGGAGGGAAGGGGTATAGGGTTTCTTTTGGGGTTGATGAAAATATCATGTAATTTCTAGTACTGGATGCCCAACTTTGTGAATATACAAAAAATGAATTGTACATTGTAAAAAGGTACATTTTATGGATTGTCAATTATATCTCAATAAAAAGAAAGAAAGGAAGAAGGGAAGGCAAGAGGGAGAGAGAGACCACAGCAGGACCGGGCAGAGAGAAAAGTAAGCCCAAGGTTTAACTCACCTCGAGGAACAAGAAGAAGGCTATTGAGGGTCAGGAGCGGCCCGGCTGCCTGCTTCCCAGCGAGTCGGGGACAGTGTGGTGGCTGAACCAGGGCGGTGGCTGTGGCTGTGGTCCCAGCCACCTCATGAACAGGGCCTTTGCCCTCAGCTCGCTTCCCACTCAGAGAAAAGTTCTCTCCTTGCCGCTCAAGAGCACTGGTGGGAGAGCAGAGTGAGACTTAAAGCTTCACTTCCACGCTGGAGAGACAGAGTCGGTCTCCTCAGATCTGGACAGCCATCTGTGGGCTTCAAAGGCACCTCACACACGTGCCCCAGCTTGACTCTTCAGAACAGATCACAGCATAAAAAGGATTTTATATACCAGTGAGGATTTGTGGCTTAAAAATATTAAGTAACTTGCCCTGAGCCCCTTTGTCTATCAGTGACAAAATTAAGAATAAACACAGGCCTGACTCTGCTTCCAAGCCCTCAGGTAATGGCAGTGAAGACAGAGAGCCAGGCCATCGTCCTGGGAAGTCAGGAGGAGGACCCTTCAGTTGAGTCTCTCGCCCTGTGATCCACAGCACCCTCGACCCCCACCACACACATCGCAGCAAACCCACTAAGTCCATCCATCACCTTCCTCAGCCTGCCCCCTCCCCTCCTCCCACAGAGCTCAGGGGTTGTAACACGGTACATGTACATTAACACCCCAGGTCACACACAGGAAATGAAGGAAATGCACTCACAGCAAAGTAAAACATGTGTCCCCCAAAGTTCCTATGTTGAAGCCCTAACCGCAGCACCTCAGAATGTCACTGTATTTGGAGACATGGCCTTTCAAGAGGCAATTAAGATGGAATAAGGCTGTCAGGGGGGCCCTAATCCAATCTTCCTGGTGTTCTCATAACAAGAGGGAAATTTGGACACAAACACAGACATCCAGGATGTTCGGGCGCACTGGAGAGAGGACAGCCATCTGAGAGCCAAGGAGAGAGGCCTCGGGAGAAACCAAACCTGCCTACACCTTGATCTTGAACATCTAACCTCCAGACTGTGAGAAAATAAATGTCTGTGGTTTAAGCCACCCAGTCTGTGGCATTTGGTGATGGCCACCTTAGCAAACTTATACAGTATCCCAACATGAATTTAATAAGGTTTCCAAAAAATATACCACATAGCTATACCATAGTTCTGTCCTAACTACTATGAGGGCTTCCCTGCTATGCCTTCACACATGCAAGGGCTTCCTTTCCCCATTCCAGGTGAGGGAACTCCAGTTCTTCCTTCAAGACTCAGCTCCAATGTCACTGACTGATTTTCAAGAAAGCTGTCAGCTCCTTTGTCCCCAGAACACCTTATTCTGATCTCTGTCAAGTATTTCCCACACTGCAGTATAACTTATCTCTTCCTATGACCTCCTATGGCCCTTCAGAGCCCTCATGGACAGTGCCCTGATCCACTGTTGTGTCCCCAGCACCCAGCCAGTGTCTAGCATGTAAAAGGTCTCCGTATGTGTTAAATACTGCCTAAGGCAATGAAGTTCTAGGTCACAGTTTTTAAAAAAGAAAGAATGTGAACTGATTAAAGAGATTTTCTGGGTATAAAACAATGTGAATAGCCCGAACATCCTAGACCT
The DNA here is from genome assembly GCA_023783475.1 of Daubentonia madagascariensis. Taxonomy (NCBI): domain Eukaryota; kingdom Metazoa; phylum Chordata; class Mammalia; order Primates; family Daubentoniidae; genus Daubentonia; species Daubentonia madagascariensis. Next base: position 328,643 of record JAKFHU010001323.1, read on the forward strand.
TAGCAGGTCCCCAGGGTTCCCCATTCTCCTGGGTGTCAGATGAGCCTCATCCACCCAAGTAGTCCCTACCCAGGTGTGTCACAGAGGACTGAACCATCTGTGCCTTCCGTTCCATCCACAGAGCACTCACAGAGGTTTCAGAAGGCAGTATTTACAGAAGGTGCCTCTCAACAAAACAGGAACCATCCAGTTGTCAGAGCTCAATTAAGTTAATATCCTTGGTGATTCTCAAATTGGAACCTATGGGGGCACGTGGTTTGCTCCCCGTCTCCATTTCAATGGGGACTGCAGGTTTTCCCTGGTTGTGGCAATTCTCGAAGGAACTTCAGTGCTTTAGCCTTTTATTTTCTTCCCTAGCACCTTAAGCTCAGCAGCCGCTTCTTAGTTCTGGGTCTAATAATATCCCACGGTATGTCATTGTTATGAGGATAGTAAGAACGGTGCCTGCACACATGGTGCTCATCAAAGTCTGCGGCAACAAATGTACTGATACATGTGTAATGAGACTATCAAAGGGCTGTCGATTATAAGTCTTGGCCTTTAGTAGCATTAAATAAATAAAGAAATGAATAAATAAACGGAAATGGAGGAAAAGCTTTTAAATGTTAGCTGTGCCTTCATCTTAATGGTTCCTGCTTCCTCAAAACAAAAAGAGTGGGGAGACAACACAGAAAATTGCTGTGTAGTCACCACTGACCTTTTGTGCCTCGCTGACCCACACCTGGAACAAACTGGGAGCTTGATCAGAGGCCTGTCCTGGGGCCTCTTTCAGGGAGCCCTCAGGGGGTGTGGGACCTGCCCGTCCTCACTCGCAGGGACAGGAGTGTCAGCAACTCAGCATTCCTGAGTCTGAGCTGTGATGGTTTCCATCCCATTCCATTCCATGGTCTCTCCCGAGGGCAGCAAGTGAAGCCTCCTCTCTAACTCCTCCTCCTCCAAAATTAACTTCAATGACCTGAGAATTCAGGGCTGGGGGCAAGTGCAGGGGTCTTATCTCTCAGTACATTGCGGAAAATGAAGCAAGGTTGCACCCTGCATGCAGCCTCTGTAGCCAGAGGCACAAATTCAGCCTGTGCCCTTTGTTGTGCAGCACTTCTCACACTCTGTGGTCACCTGTCTCTCTGGTCACATCACGTTTCGAGGCTCTTTCTTTCTCCTGTGGGGTCATAGGGACATTTTGACTTAGAGGCCCAGCTGCTCTCAGCCTGCCTGGGAGACTTGTTCTGGGCCCGCGTCTCCTCTCTGCTTCAGGGACCTGCCAGTTCAGGAACGTCTTTGTTGAGTGGTGCAGCTTGATTCAAAATCTTCCTCTCCACTTTTGGCTCTGTACTTCCCAAGGAACCCACCTGGTTCTATAATACGTGTGCTCCCTGGATGGGATTGTGGTGTCCAAGGAATTCTGTCTTAGCAGATGGGACAGAATGGAAACCGTGGACTAGTCCAAGCACTTCTGCCCTGGGCCTGCTCATTTTTAACAGGAAAGCCCTGAATTTATTTATTAATAGAAATTCTGCACCCGTACACTGAGTGTGTGCATCACTTTCCGTCCTTTCTCATAGTCACTCTTTTTTTTTTTAATAGGGGTAACGACAATTTCTTATATTTTATTTTCATTTTTTTTAAGACAGGGTCTCACTATGTTGCCCAGGCTAGTTTTGAACTCCTGGCCTCAAGCAATCCTCCTGCCTCAGCCTCCCAAAGTGCTGGGACTATAGGGTGAGCCACCATGCCTGGCCTCTCACAGTCACTCTCGGCTCCACGTCCTGCCCCTCCCTGGACTCACTGGCAGGTCACCTCCCATGGCTTCCCCCTGCCTGTGCTCAGCACCAGCACACACAGGAGTTTCCCCTCTTCTGCTTTCTCCTTTTGCCCCCAAGGTAACAAAGCATCCTGTGCTCCAGGGTTTATGCCACCAGGTTTCTGGACCTCCTCTCTTCCACGCTCCTCTCTCACTCCCCTGCCCTTTCCTTTCTCCCAAGCCCTAGTAACTGTGCACCTCCCCAGAATCTCCCTCATTTTATTAGGAAGAACAACATCCTTCATGCTGTATCTTGGCCATAGCCATACCGTCACTGATCTATAGTCACAACCGTTTTCCTACAAAACAAAGGTCTCAGCTTTTATAAATGTAAAAGATTGAATATTTTATCTTCTCCCTCAATAATATCTATCAGTCTAAGACAATGCCAGTTCACTTACAAGTCAGAGTTTTCAATGATTGTTTTCTCTGTTATTGAATAGTATCTTCATTTAATTATAATTAATTAGTATAGATTTCTGTCATGGTCTACTCTAAAGATTGCTTAAAGACTTTTTATCAGACATTCAGAAAGCAACTTATGAACTCCTACTCAGTAGAAGGTGTTTTGAATGTCTAAAGTACAATGCATGGAAAGTATTACCAGGTACAGTCTGATTGTTTATACCATGAGACAAGCTCAGGAGTCTAGTTCTGACCTTTAATTCTTACATGAATCTTTGGCACATCTACCGACAAACGAATGCCTCCAGCCATCCAAGGGGGCACCACGGACCAACCCTACGTATCTCAATAGGGCAGCTTGGTCTCTTCAGCAGTGTTTGTGAGATTATTTGAAAATTTTGCTTGTGTTTAGTACAAAATTAAGTGGAAAACTGAAAAATAAAATAATGGTACCAGAAATAAGAACCTTAGTACTTGATCTAAAAGTGAAAAACAATTAATTTAGTACCACAAAGGCAGGATCTGGAGCTTCAGTTGGAGGGTCATTGGACTTAATCCGGGTTACTTCATGGACAGCTGTGGAAATAATTAAACATAAGGAATATGTTTGAAATGCTGAAAGTAAGCATATTATAAACTCTCTAAGTGATGAAATATAATTAGGGATGTGATAATATTTTTAGTTATCTAGGCATGAAAACCTGGTTATAACACAGAAGCTTTTTTCCCAGTTCTACTTTCACATGTATTTTCAGGATCAGGGTATGTACAGAAGTAGGTGAGTACCTACATAATAACATCTGCACTTTCCACTTATATCATCTGTGAGAAGATCCTCACAGAATAACCCAATAAAGTAGATGAGGGAAAATTACTATCCTCATTTTGCAAATGTAACCCAATTGTTTAGTTTTGCTCCTTCATTCTACCCACCCTATTTTTTAAAGCACAGCATCTTGGAACTGGCTAACTGTCAAACTGTCTCATATCACTCCTCTCCAACTGTATTCTCTTATAACCTTAAGTTTTGCCAACCTGGAAAATATTTTATTGTGATTAAAAAATACCATAAAATTTGTCATCTTAAGCATTTTTAAGTGTACAGTTCAATAGTGCTAAGTATATTCTCATTGTTGTAACAGATCTCCAGAAATTTTTCATCTTGCAAATCTAAAACTCTATATCCATTAAACAACAACTCCCTTTTCCCCTACCCTTAGCCTCTGGTAATCACCGTTCTACTTTCTGTCTCAATGAATCTGGCTGCTTTAGACTCCTCACATAAATGGATTCATACAGTCTTTTTGTGGCTGGCTTGTTTCACTTAGCATAATGTCCTTAAGTTTTATCCATGTTGTGGCATGTGAAAGAATTTCTTTCCTTCATAACTCTAAGTAATATTCCATTGTGTGTGTGTTTATATATACACACACATACACACACGCACACATATATATATATATATATATACATACCACATTTTTTTGTTCATCCATCAGTGGACATTTGGGTTGCTTCCATCTTTTGGCTATTGTGAATACTGCTGCAATGAACATGGATATGCAAATATCTCTCTGAGACTGATTTCAATTCTTTTAGGTATATATCCAGAGGTGGGATTATGGGATCATATGGTAATTCTATTTTTAATTTTTTAAGGAGGAACTATCATACTGTTTCCACAGTGGCTGTACCGTTTATATTCCCATCAACAGTGCACAAGGATTCCAATTTCTCCACATCCTCACCAAACTTGTTTTTTTTCATACTAGCCATACTAATGAGTGTAAGGTGATATCATAGTGGTTTTGATTCCCAGCTGTCTGATGATTAGTGATATCAAGCATCTTTTCATTTGCATGTTTTGACTATCGTATATCATCTTAGGTGAAATGTCTATTCAAATCTTTTGCCCATGTTGTTAGGTTGTAGTTTTTTAATATATATCCTGTATATTAACTCCACATCAGATATGTGATTTGCAAATATGTTTTCCCATTCCATAGGTTGCCTTTTCAGTGTGTTGATTGTGTCCTTTCATGCACAAAAGTTTTTAAGCCAGATATAGTCCCATTTCACTATTACTGCTTTTATTACCTGTACTTGCATATTTAGTGTTATATCCAAGAAATCATTGCCAAGTCCAATGTCATAAAGATTTTACCCTATATTTTCTTCTGGGGTTTTATAGTTTGGGGTATTACATTTAGGTCTTTAATCCATTTTGAGTTAATTTTTGTATAGAGTGTAAGAGAAGAGTCCAACTTTATTGTTTTACGTGTGGATACAAATTTTCCCAAGACCATTTGTTGAAGAGACTGTATTTTCCCCATTGAGTGGCCTCAGCACCCTTGTCAAAGGTAATTTGATCATATAGGTGAGGGTTTACTTCTGGGTTCTCTCTTCTATTCCATTGGTCTATTTGTTCTCTTTATGCAAGTATCACACTGTTTTGATCACTGTGCCTCTATCATATGATTTGAAATCAGGAAATGTGGGTCCTCCAATTTTGTTCTTCTTTTTCAAAATTATTTTGACCATTTGGGGTCCCTTGAGAAAACATACACATTTTAGGGTGGATTTTTCTATTTTTGCAAATAAAGGCCAATGAAGCAGGTTCCAAAATGATGGCATAGAAGCAAGATAGTTTTACTACCTCCCCCTATAGAAAACAAACAAATTAAAATGCAGCTCCAAGATTATTACCAGCAATGTCCCAGAACCCACACAGTTCCTGGGGCCATAGAGAGCTGAAAAAACACAGGGTAGACGGTAAGAGAATTGGACTTCCATATCCACAACATCCCCCTCACAATCTTTCCAGCACTGAGCTTACAGAATATTTTCCCCCAACTCACAGTGTCTACACTGGAAAAAGTGAGACAAAGGTGGACAACAAGCTGCCCCATCCTCTTGGGTTTCCTGACAGGAGTCCTGTCCCTGCCTTGACTCACAGGAAGCATTGGGAGTATCTAAAGAAAGAAATATTCCTGAAGATAGCCAGAGACAAAATGGGGAAGGAGAACTACCATCAACAGTCCTGGAATGTCTGCTGTGTATCTTGGCCAAAGGAGATGCAAAATCAGAGTGGCTGTTCCGCAGCACCACACTATAGAAGTTTCATTTCACAGATCCCCTGGGCACAAACTCCTAGACAGCCTATTCAAATGACCAGGATATCCCCTTGGGGATTCCCCTATTCAGAACAGGCCATTCAGAACCTAGAACTGAGCAAACCTGGGCCTAAGTCACCATCTAGTGCCAAAAAGGAGGCAGTGACATAGAAACAAAAAAAATAGGATCAACAGGTAATTACGAAGACTCTCCGAGCAAACATATACAATAAAAACCAAAAAGAGCCAGACAGAGACAACTAGAAAAAATAACTAACCCTTCACTGCAAAGACATAGACGTATATCTGCAAGAAACAGCAGCAAACATGGAACCATGACCTCCCCAAACAGACAAACCAAGGAACTAGTGACTGATCCTAACAAGATGGCAATATGTGAAATGTCTGATCAAGAATTCAAAATAGCAGTTTTAAGGAAACTCAGTGATCTCCAAGATAACAAAGAAAATCAATTCCAAAATTCATCAGAGAAATCTTGTTAAAAGATTGAAATAATAATTATAAAACAGAAGTCTCAGAACTGAGAAATACATTTGCTGAATTGAAAAATTCATTACAGGCTCTCTATAGCAGAATGGATCAAGCAAAGGAAAGAATCAGTAACCTCAAATACAGGCTATTTGGAAATATATAGTCAGAGGAGAAAAAAGGAAAAGAATAAATAGGAACAAATATCTCCTACAAGATATAAAAAATTACCTGAAAAGAAAAAATCTAGAAATTATTGGTTTCCAGAGGGATTTGAGCAAGAATAAGGAGTACAAAGTTTATTCAAAGAAATAGTAACAGAAAACTTGAGAAAGAGCTAAATATCTAGGTACAGGAAAGTAAGAGAAAATCAATCAGATTTGGCCCAAATATGACTACACCAAGGAATAAAATAATCAAACAGGCAAACATTAAGAAGAAAGAGAGGATCTTAAAAGCAGTAAGAGAAAAGAAGTAAATAACATATAAATGAGCTCTAATTTGTCTGGCGACAGTCTTCTTCCTTCTCAAAGGAAACCATACAGGCTGAGAGAATGGAACAACATTTTCAAAGTCCTAAAAGAAAAAAAAAACTAATATCATCCAAGAATACAGTATCCAGCAAAACTATCAAATATGAAGAAGAGATAAAGCCTTTCCCAAACAAAAGTTAAGAGAATTACAGACCCATCTCACAATAGATGCTGCAGGGAGTTCTTCCATCTGAAAAACAAACACACACTAATGGGTAAAAAAAAAAAAAAAAAAAAGAAGTCAAACATATAAAACCCACCGGTAAAACTAAGTGCACGAACACACCTAGAATACTGTCATACTGTAATTGTGGTGTGCAATACACTCATAACTCTAGGATGAAGCCCAAAAGATAAATCTATCAAAAACAATAACAGCTACAGCAACCTGTTAAGAGATAGGTAATATAAAAACATGTAAATTGAGAAAACATAAAATCAAAATATAAGGGAATGGAGTTAAAGTATAGAGTTTTTCCTCTTTTTTACTCTGTTTCTATTATTTTATTTGGATCTAAGATAAGTTGTCATCTCTTAAGGTAACTTGTTTTATCTAAAAGATGTTTTTTGGAAGCTTTATGCTAACCATAATGCAAAAACCTATAATAGATACATTAAAAATAAAAAGCAATGAATTAAAGCACACTACTAGAGAAAATCACAAAGGAAGACAGTAACAAAAGAAGAACGGAAAAGAGGGATTACAAAATAAACAGAAAACAAGCAACAAAATGGGAATAATAAGTCCTTATTTATAAATAATAAAACTTCATGTAAATGGAATCAATTCTTCAATTAAAAGGCATAGAGTGGCAATAGCTGAATAGATACAGAAACAAGACTCAACTATATTCTGCCTACAAGAAACCTACTTCACCTATAGATATACATATAGACTGAAAATGAAGGGATGGGAAAAGATATTCCATGCAAGTGGACACCAAAAAAGAGCAGGAGGAGCTAGACTTATAGCAAATACATAGAATACAAATCAAAGATTGTAAAAAGAGACAAAGAAGTTCACTATATAATCAAAAAGAGGTCAAATCAGGAAAAGAATATAACAATTATGAATACTGTTGCATCCAACACTGGAGCCATCAGGTATATAAAGCAAACATTAATAGAGCTAAAGAGAGAGAGAGATTGGAATTCAATAAAAGTAGGAGACTTCATGCTCAATAATGAACAGGTCATCCAGACAGAAAATCAACAAAGAAACATTGGAGTTAAACTACACACTAGACCAATAGGCCTAATTGACGTTTACAGAACATTTCACCCAAGTGCTGCAGAGTACACATTCTTTTCATCAGCACATGGAACAGTCTCTAGAATAGATAACATCTTATACCACAAAACAAGTCTCAACAAATTCAAAAAAGTACGAATCATATCAAGTATCTTTTCTGACCTTAATGGAATAAAACTAGAAATTAATAACTAGAGGAACATTGGCAAATACACAAACACATGGAAATTAAACAACATACTCCTGAATGACCAAGGAGTCAATGAAGAAATTAAGAAGAACATTTAAAAATATCTTGAAATAAATGAAAATGGATATAAAACATACCAAAATCTATGGGATACAGAAAAAGCAGTGCTAAGAGGGAGATTTATAGTAATAAATGCCTACATCAAAAAAGTAGAAAGAGTTCAAATAAACAACTTAACAACGCACCTCATGGAACTGGAAAAGCAAGAACAAGCCAAACCCAAAATTAGTAGAAGGAAAGAAATAACAAAGATCAGAATAGAAGTAAACAAAATTGAAGCAAAAAAAAAAAATACAGAAAAGCAACAAGGTGAAAAGTTGGTCTTTTGAAAAGATAAACAAAATTGGCAAAACTTTAGTCAAACTAAGAAAAAAAGAGAGAGGACACAAATAAATAAAATTAGAAACAAAAAGGGAGACATAACAACTGAGACCACAAAAATACAAAGAATCATTACAGACTTTTATGAATGACTATATGCCAACAAATTGGAAAACCTAGAAGAAATGAATAAATTCCTGGATGCACACTGCCTACCAATATTGAACCATGAAGAAATATAAAACTGCAACAAACCAATGATGAATAATAAAAAATCTCCTATCAAAGTAAAAGCCAATGATCTGATGGCTTCACTGCTTAATTCTACCAAATATTTGAAGGACTAATACCAATTCCACTCAAACTCTTCAAAAACATTTAAGAGGAAGGAGATACTTCTAAATTCATTCTATGAGGCCAGCATCACCCTGATATCAAAACCATACAAGGACACAACAAAAAAAAGAAATCTACAGGTCAGTATCACTGATGAACATAGATGCAAAAATCTTCAAGAAAATACCAGCAAACTGAATTTAACAACACATTGAAAAGGTCATTCACCATGATCAGTTTGGATCCATGAGTTCAAAAGTGAAACTGAAGTGAAAAAAATAGAAGACGGAAAGCATCTAATAGTTGTCAAGCAGTTTGGCAGGGAGGGAAAAGAGGGAGTAAGGCAACAGGTAGAGGGAGACACATGGCCAGTCAGAGGGTATCTCCTCCAGGTGACGGGGAGACACTGGAGCCGGGACTTACGGAGGTGGGTCAGGGTGGGTGACAGGATGGGTGGTGGGGACATTCACTGACACAGAGAGACCTAGAGAAGGAGCAGTTTTAAGGAGAGATGATGAGTGCACTTGGAAGATGCTGAGCTTGAAATAAGAGACCGTGGCCTGGAGAGGCAAGGCTACCTGACACGTCCCCTGTTCCCGTGAGGCTTAGCTCAGTTTCTGCACGTGTTTCAGGGAAATTCTCCTGTACCGTACCATAAATCCCCTGCACCTGAGTTAATTTGAGTGGGTTTCCATTCTTTTCAATCAAATGTGGCAGACACTGCCTGCATAGAGGGCCCTGCTCTAGCCCTCTGGGTGCTGTTCCCATACCCACCACCTTTCCCTGGGGAGTGAAGAGGGGGCCGTAGCTCTCACACCAAGAACTTCAGCCAACAGATTTAAGCCTTGGATCCATTGCCTCTGCTCCTCACTCCTCCAGGTCTGTCCTACAGGAAGAAAATGTCCCAGGCCTTCTCACACTGCTTTCTTCTTAGGAAATAAATCCAAAGTGGAGCACATGCTCTGAGGAAGAGAGACACCCCACAAAGCTCAGTCCAAGGTTCCAGGCACCCCTCCCTCTTCCTCCCAGCATTTCCCAGTTTTAACTAAGTCACTATTCCTGTGTATGCATTTATGCCACCAGGCAACTAGAGACTGTCTCTCCAGGAACTGCTGGGTTGTGCTATTTATTGAAGGGCTTTCTTTAGCCATTGGTAGTAGTTTATTTTCTCACAAGTGCAAATGTGAACCTCAAACTAGGTGAAGTGAAAGAAAAGGCAGGGGATTAATATGATGATTCAGATCAAGTCAAGGAACCCTTGGTCAGCAAGTTCTCTTGGCCTTTGCTGGGGGTAGGAGGGAGAGCAGAAATCTAGAACTACAAAGATGTCAGAATGCCCAGGCTCTCATGGACGCCTCTGCTCCCTGCGGTTGCTTCAGCCCTCTGTCTCTACAGATGGACTTTCTCTCTTCTTTATCACATGGCTGAAGGTGAGGAGCCCACTGCACCCACATTTCATATTACAGGTCTAATCACATACAGAGGACTAGTCTCTCACATCCAATTAGAAATTCCCAGGAAGGAGAGTTTTATTGGCCAAGCTTGGGTCAAGTGTCTACCACTGGTCCAGTCAACTGATGCCAGAGGGGAGAATCTTATAATGTTCATGTGGTTTGGGCCCTCGAGGAGATGTGTCTAAATACACTCTCCTGGCCAGCCTATGGCAGGTTGTGAGACTGGGCGTGACCTGTGAATACAAAGGCAAGCTATGGCCATCCTGAGAACATTCCAGGTGATAGGGACGGTTATAACCAGACTGTGTGAGGAGGAAAAACTTCATAAGTAAATGAAACTTCTGGTAGTACAGAAGAATCTTTGCCTGCTTATAGGAGAAAAATGCTTCCTTGCAGGTTCTGGGGAACACAGGGATGAGCGGTATTAAATCAGAGTATATGCAAGGTGTACACAGGATGCACAGTTAACTGAATCATCAAATGTATTGGGTGTCCCTGCTGAGACTAGGGTGTGCAAGTAATGACTCCAGATCAGCCCCAGCACCAAAATTTATGAGTAATTTGCATGTGCAAAGAAGACCCCTGGGACAAGGAAGTTTGGGGTGGGTGCCTGGGACTATAATGAAGGAAGCCAGATGGAGAGGAGTGAGCTTTCCAACCCTGCCCAGACCCGTGGGTGGTTTTGAGTGCTGTGGAGAGAGGAGCTACAGGCAGAAGCTGAAGAAGCATTTGTCATGCAGGGCTGTTAGGCTGACATGTGGCAAGTGGGAGAGGTCTGCAATTGCAGATGGGGATAAACCACAAAGGGTGCTGCATAGTCTCTCTGAGGACAACTTGCGATGGAGAATCAGGGACCTCTCTCCAGGGCTGGACGCTTTGGGAGAATGAGAACATGACACTACCAATAGGCACAGTTGGGTTCTCATGAGAGGCCCCCACAGCAAAGGCAGCTTGTAGACCCCTGAGCAGCATTGAAGGAAACAAACAAGAAACCAGAAAACAGGAGGAGCACTGGATGCCCACAGATGGGCTCACGAGCACAGGTGAGACTTGGTCGGGCTCCCCTTCATGGGGGGACTCTGAAAGGGTCTGAGTGGGAAATCTGGCCAAGCTATAAATGTTTCTCCATTTTTAATACACTTTATGTTTTAGAGCAGTTTTGGGTTCACGGCAAAACTGAGAGGAAGGTTCAGAGATTTTCCACATACCCTCTGATCCCAAACATGCATAGTCTACCCCACTAACAACATCCTACACTGGAGTGGTACATTTGTAACAACTGATGAACCTACATCAACACACCATTATCAACCAAAGCCCATAGATTGGTTACATTAGGGTTCACTCTTGGTGTTGTGTACTCTATGGGTTTTGGACAAATGTAAAATGACATGTATCCACCATTGTAGTATTATACAGAGTAGTTTTACTGCCCTAAATATCCTCTGTGCTCTGCCTATTCTTCCCTCTCTGTCCCCTAAACCTTGGCAACCACTGATCTTTTTACTGTCTCCATAGTTTTGCTGTTTCCCGAATGTGATATAGCTGGAATCATACATTATGCAGCCTTTTTAGACTGACTTCTTTTACTTGGTAATGTGCATTTAAGGTTCCTCCAGGTCTGTTCATGGCTTGATAACTCATTTCTTTTTAGTGTTAAATAATAATTAATTGTCTGTATGCACTACATTTTATCAATTCACCTACTGAAAAACATCATGGTTGTGTCCAAGTTTTGACAAATATGAAAAAAGCTGCTGTAAACATTTGTGTTTAGACTTTTGCATGGACATAAGTTTTTAACTCCTTTAGGTAAACATTGAGGAGTATGATTGTTGTATCTTACAGTAAGAGTATGTTTAGTTTTGTAAGAAACTGCCAAACTGTCTTTTAAAATGGCTGTACCATTTTACATGCCCACCAGGAATGATTAAGAACTCCTGTTTCTCCATGTCCTCACCAGCATTTGGTGTTGTCAATATTCTGGATTTTAGCCATTTTAATAGGTATGTAGTGGTGCCTTCTTCTTGTTTTAGTTTGTACTTCCCTGACGACATATGATGTGGAGCATCTTTTCATATGCTTGTCATCTGTGTATCTTCTTGGTGAGGTGTCTCAAGGTCTTTGACACTTCTTCAATCAGATTGTTTTCTTATTGTTGAATTTTAAGAGAAATTAAATTAAATTAAATCCAAAGTAAGCAGAAGGAAAGAAATAATAAAAAATAGAGTAGAAATCTACGAAATTGAAAACAGGAAATTCATAAAGAAAATCAACAAAACCAAAATCCGGTTCTTTGACAAGGCCAGTGAAATCTATTACCATCTAGCTAGGCTAATTAAGTAAAAGTGAGAACATAAATTACTAATATCAGAAATGAAAAAAGGGACATTGCTAAAGACCCATGGACATTAAATGGATAATAAAGAAATACTATGAATGACTCTATGCCCACAAATTTGATAACCTAGATGAAATAGACCAATTCCTTAAAAGACACAATCTGCCAAAAATTCACACAAGAAAACAATAGACAGTTTGAATAGGCCTATATCTATTAAAGAAATTGAATCAATAATTAATAACCTTCCAATACAGAAAGCACCAGACCCAGATGACTTCAATGGTGAATTGTACCAAACATTTAAAGAAGAAATTATACCAATTCTTTCCAATCTCTTTCAGAGGATAGAAGCAGAGAAAATGCTACTTAATGCATTCTATGAGGCTAGAATTACCCTAATACCAAAAGCAGACAAACATATCACAGGAAAACTACAGACCAATATCTCTCATGAACATAGATGCAAAAATCCTAAACAAAATATTGGCAAATTGAATCTAGCAATGTATAAAAAGAACTATACACTACAGTCAAGTAGGATTTATCCCACGCATGCAAGGCTGGTTCAACTTTCAAAAAACAATAAATGTAACCATCACATAAACAAGCCAAAGAAAAAAGTCACATGATCATATCAATACATGCAGGGAAATCATTTGACAAACACCCATTCATAAAAAAAACTCTCAGTAAAATAAAAATAGAGAAAAGCTTCCTCAACTTGATAAAGAACATCTTCAATAAACCTACAGCTAACATTACATTTAACGGTGAGAAACTAGAAGCTTTCCCATTAAGATCAGGAACAAGGCAAGGATGTCCCTCACCGTTCTTTTTCAACATTGTACTGTTTTAGCTAATGCAGTAAAATAAGAAAAGGAAGTAATATGCATACATATTAGGAAGAAAGAAATAAAACTGTTTTGTTTACAGATGACACGATTGCCAATATAGAAAATCCAAAAGAAACAACAAATACATTCCAGAAAATAATAAGCTATTATAGCTAGTTTGCAGGATACAAGGTTAATAAACAAAAGTCAATCACTTTCCTATATTCCAGCAATGAAAAAGTGACATTTGGAATTACAAACACAATACCTTTTATGTGAGCACCCAAAAAATGAAAAACTTAGGTACAAATCTACAAAATATGTGCAAGATCTATCTGACAAAAACTACAAAACTCTGATGGAAGAAATCAAAGAAAAAACTAAATAAATAAAGAGATTTTCAATATTCACAGTTGGAAACATTCAAAATTGTCAAAATCCCAGCAAGTTGTTTTGTGAATATTGACAAACTGATTCTCAAGTTTATATGGAGAGACAAAACACTCAGAATAGCCAACACACTATTGGAGGAGAACAAAGTAGAACTGACATTACCCAACTTGAAAACTTACTATAAAGCTATATTAATTAGAACAGTGTGGTATTGGCAAAAGAATAGACAAATAGATAAATGGAGCATAATAAAGAGCCCATAATTAGATGCATATAAATATAATAAACCAAAGTCTGACAAAAAAGCAAAGTCAATACAATTGAGCAAATATAGTCATTTCAACAATGATGCTAGAACAACTGAACATCCAATCCCAAACAAACAAAAAAATTAACCTAGATAGAGACCTTATACCCTACACAAAAACTAACTCTAAATGAATCACAGACTTAAATGTAAAATACAAAACTATAAAAGTCATAGAAGATAACAGAAGAGAAAACCTAATTGACCTTGGGTATGGTGATCACATTTTAGACGCAACACCAAAGGCACAATCTGTAAAGAAAGAACTGATAATCTGAATGGTATTAAAATTAAAATTTCTGTTTTCTTAAAGACATTGTTAAGTGATGAAAAGACAAGCCACAAACTGGGAGAAAATAATTGCAAAATACATACCTGATTAAAAGACTGTTATTGAAAACATACAAAGACTCTTTAATGTTTTACTTTTAACCAATATATTGTGCTTTGTATTTCTCATTTGTTGGGTTGTTCTTTCCTTTGTAACAGAGGTCAAATACTGTAGATACAAGTTGAGGCATCTGAATAGTTAAAGGGAAAAGAGGAGGAAACCAAGTTACTTATCACCAGTTATACACATGATACACTATGTTCAACAAATCATCTTATTTATTCTCTAGGGCACACCAGACAGAAAAGGGCATTGCATTTTTGCCATTTGGTTGGATCAGATGACAGAGGAATACCGACAGAAATTACATACAATACTTCAACTCCTGGTCGTAAGCCCATGGGTCTCCATGCTTCCTTCCCCTTCTGTGGAAATTCTGGAGACATTGTTAAAGATAGCACAGAAAGACTTGGAAGGAGACTGGGTCCCGGAAGACTAACCACCACCTCACTGAACTGTGAAATGAGCAATCCTTTTTTACTGTTTAATCCACTGATATTTCAGAGCTTCGGGTACAGCAGCTAGCCTACTCCAACTAACACATCACCCACAGCCCACCTCACTCTCCCCACCCCCCCAGCTCCTGACACTCTCCCTCTCCCTGCAGCTAGCGGCCTCTACAACACCCTGCATCACAAGCCTCACAGTCCCTCACGGACCCTGAAAGGGCCAGCCAGTGTGGCTCTTGACTGGGGCCTGACAAGGCAGAGTGTGTTCTTGGACCTAGCTGCGCCTACCACTCTCCAGCCCAGTTTGACTTCAAAGACCATCCCAGTGGAATCTGGCAAGGAGAAAAGAAAAGGAAATGCGGCCTGAAAACAGAGCTAGTCTGAGATTTCTCCTTAGAGGGGATGCCGATTCAGGTGACAGCAGCCTTGAAGACTGTGGTGGTTGACAGGTGTGTGGGCCAGCCCGGTCCACCAGGTGCCTCTGAGGTGCCAGCATGGTGCACACCCAGGGTGCTCAACGTCTGAGGCTGCCAGAGACCTGAGAAACCTGAGAGCTCTTCCCTGGGTGCTTCCCACCATGTGACCCCAGTGCCAGCTCTACCCTCTCACAGATGCCCACACAGCATCGTCCTTCCACCCATGTCCAACTATCTTATAAATGTGGGAGTGGGAGGCTGGCAGGGGGAGTCCTGTTGCCTAGGACAGCAGGACTCTGGTCACCCAAAGCATTCGGAGACCACTCTGATGCCACCAACATTCAGGGTGGCATAGGTCTCTGTGAACTGAAATTTTGTTCAGTTATTCTGCCAACTCATTTTATGAATCCAGGTGTCTATGGCTTTCAAACTGATCATGTTTTATCTGTGCAAGTCCCTCTTCTCTCTGAGAGGCACAGACTTTTAACCCTTCACATTCTAACACTGTCTGCTTGCCCTGCTGTCAAAACCAGCAAAGACTGGAGGAAAAAGAGAGCAGCCAAAATTCTCCCCATTACTAGTTTTACCACCATGAATCTAGTCACCCCACATCAAAATCTGAAAGTCACCTGAGAAGACTGTGCCATCACAACACACCAAACACAAATAGCTGTATTTACTGTCTTATAGAGTCTGCCTACCAAAATCCTCCCTTTCCTACCCCATGTCCACTGACTCATTTATGACTCAAATCAGTGCAAGAGCATTGTCACATCTTCCTTATACCTGACTTGTCTGATGTAACAGATTGTTCACTTTGCTACCTGGTGATCGTTTTGAAAAACACTCCTCTGCATAAAATCCATGAGTGACTCTTCATTGCCTTCAGAATCAATTCTAAACTCTTAAACATGGCAACCAAGGTCTTTTTAATACATTTTCTTCTTCTTTGGCTTGATGTCCCACCATGCCCCTGCACTGAGCTTCAGTTCTCCAAACTATTGGCAGTTTCTTCAACACTCCATGTGCCTTTGCATAGTCCCTTCCCTACCTTGTCCACCGGGTGAATTCCTATGCATTCTTTATCCTCAAAATGCTATGTCCTCCATAAAGGCTTCCTTTAAGGCTCTGGTCTACAGCAGACATCCTACCTATGGACTGTCACGAACACGCTATTATAATACTGGGTACATTGCGTTATAATTACCAATTTGTTGTTTCCTTCTTCCACTGACCTGTGAGTTGCTTGACTAGAGAGAATGTGTCTTATTTTTTTCCCAAAGGCCTAGCACAGTGCCTGGTACATAACTTGTATTCAATATATGTTTCCAGAAAAAGAAAAGGGAAGAAGGAAGAGAAAGTAAGAGAGAAAGAGAGGGGAGGTGAGGAAGGAAGGAAGGAAGAAAGAAAGGAAGGAAGGAAGGGAAGGATAAAGGGTGACACTAGGCCCAGAACAGAGGCCCAAGTCTTAGGAGTTAAGAGATGGCTAGAAGTTCTTCAAACCAGAGCAAGACTTGATGCACATGTGTAGAAATATACATGTGCAGATTTGAGTGACATGGGTCCCAGGACTGGACAGGAACCTAGAGACAATATTATGTTATTGAAATAAGGTTGGCAATATACCCTGGAGAAATAAATCTACCTAGACATAAAATATGTATGAGGTACAAAGATGTCCTTTTTGATATTGTTTATAACAATAAATAAACATTATATACAATAGCATTAATCAGATTAGAGCAAAAGCTGGGCTTCTCCTTAGAACTTGTTGCAGAAGGGCGAGTCGTTGCAGCACTTCATATCCACAGCAATATTGCGATTCAGGAGCTTGATGGGAGCACACAGGCTGCTACAACCCTGGTGTCCATAGGAAACAATGTCATCTGGAGAGAGGCAGAGAAGACGGTAAGTGAGACCCAGAAGCTCAAGTTGCAGACACATGGGTGTGGGGCCCAGCATATCCTGCATGCAGTGTTCAATAAATACTGCTGAGTGACTCAGCGGATCAACACATCAACAGTCAATCAAGGATGAGGGGAAGATGGCACGTCCACTGAGGACTCAGGCTCCCTGGGAGGGATGAGTATCTGCCTCCAGGGATCGAGAGGCGTGAGGTAAGGCCCCCTAGTGGGCTCCCCTGGAACAGCTCTGGGGGTCTGTGCATTAGGGTTCAATCCACCTCCCCTCCAAGAGAGGGAGGGCAGGGCTGATGACACAGTGCACCCCCTAGTCCCTCCTCCTCACCCTGTCCCCAGTTCCCAGAGAGTCCACCACGCTCAGGTCCACTCACTGGAGTCTTAGGAACCCAAGTCCAGTCACACTCAGGACCCACACAGAAGATCCCTGCATCTCTTCCAGGTCACTAGGCCAATTAAGGGCCATGGGCAGCCAGTACCAGAACCAGAGGAGGCCACCACATTCATTTAATGTAAAGATAAATGAACAAAAAACAACCTGCCCCCACCTATACTTCTCTGACCCCCAGGGCTCCTGAGGATTCACTCCCTAAATCCTATAGCCACCATGCTATCATTGAGGCACAGGTTGTTTTGTGGGTCCCCTAGGTGGTTCATACCACCCCTCACACATGAACTCTCAGCTCCAACTTAAGGCAAGAGTCACCTTCGCCCCAAGAATTCTCAGGCCCCACCTACCTTCATAGACCTTCCTCAGCAAGCACTGCTGCCAGTCCCGGGTCTCGCAGAAGCCTCCCCCACTCTCACACACCCCATCAGCATTGACTCGTTGGCACTCATGACATTGTAGAGCTAGAAAGTCAAAACCAACATAATGACGCTCTCTGAGGGCCCAGCCCCACGCTGCTCAGGAGAGAGAGTTGCCCCTCTGGCCCAGACTTAGCCTGGACAAGGGCTAGTGCCACTGCGAGCTGAAGGAGCTGAGCAAAGCCTGGGCTTATATCTGAGGGGAGGCACGCAGACACCTGGCCACCTGGTCTGCCTGGCACAGACGGGATCTCCACCGTCCCAGGGGTGGCCTGTGCTGCAGGAAGGTCACATCCTATGCTCACTGCCTGGGAGCTCACGACTCCCCACCCAAAACCCACTACCCACCACCTGGGGTGGGTCAGCACTCTTCACTGTCTTTCCTGTATCAGCCCTCGTTGTCTTTATCATCCACAAAGAACAGTCCTTGCTCCCTTTTCAACACAATTTAGGGGTCTCCACAAGAAAGCTTGAGGAATTTGGGAGGATCAGGTATTAGCACTGGTAGGAGGTGGAGGAACCTGAAGGAAAATGTAGCAGGGAGGAGGGAGAAGACAGAGAAGTAGGACAGAGCAGGTCAAAGTGGAGGAGCCAAGGCATGGGGCTGGGGGAGGGACAGGGGCTGGGTGGGGTGAAGGCTGTGCCCATCTCCCTCTTAGGGAAGGTCCAGTCCTTGCCCCTTGCTCCTCCCCGCCCTGTGGCCCAACACCTGTGTGGCTCTGCTCACCAGGACCCCATCCCCACTTTCCCCCAGGGGCTCACCTTGCAGGAAGCCCAGCTTCAAGGACAGGCCCAGCAGCAGCAGCAGGTGCTTACCCATCTTGCTGGGACCCCAGGACCAAGGAGCAGCAGAGGCAGGACAGAGCTGCAGGTGCCCAGCCCCTGACAATCCTGCTTTATAGCTCCAGGCTGGGAGGGGCGGCCAATGGGAGCCCAGCTGGGGCTGTACTTCCCCAGGAGGCAGAGCAAGCACTGGCCTGAGAGGAGCCCTGGAGGTCCTACCTGGCTCTGGTTATCTCCTCTGGCCCCACCGAGCAAGCCATGTACTTTCATGAGGTCTTCCTTCACATTTTTCCAAGCTTCTAACCAGGAGAGTCATGCCTACCTTACTCACCTAAAGGCTTTGTGACAATCCCGTGAGCCTGCAGGGGTGAGACACCCTATGCCATGATCTTCGATACTTAAGGAGACTGCTTCCCTGAATTACGGTATGAGTCCAGATATTTAAATCTTGTGATTTCATGGACATGGATATGTGCCTAGGCTGTTGCTACATAAAGCACTGAACCCCAAATAGCAGATTTTTCTTCCAGGCAGACTGCATTCCAGACTAGATACAGATTTTTATTTTCTTATATACTTGATGAATGGAATTTGCAAGCACTAATCTGGAAAACAGTTCTGTAGCTTTGGCTTCAGGCTCCTGTGTGGCCCTAGGCACACTCCAGAATCTGGGTCCACTTGTACTCCAACAGGGGACTTCAACAAATAACATAACCCCTCCTCTTCTGCACCTTCTCTCCCAGAGTGAGAACAAGAAACCCTCTGAATGGGGAACTTACTCCCCAGAGGTAGAATCTTATCCAGCCCAACTCTGAAGTCTCAGGTGGTTGTGTCACATACCCCACTCAAAAACAGAATGACATTGATTGAGAGTTTGCTATGTGCCAGGCATGGTGTAAAATATTTGAACAATACTCCACTTGATTCTTGCACAGCAGGCTATGCGGTGATTGTTAATGTCTCCATTTTATTACTGAGAAAGCAATCTGGCTAAGGTGACAAAGAAAATAAATGGCAGATTCAAACTTGGGTATACAGACTCAATTGACTCTGTCACTCTGCCAATAGAACCCAAGTCTTGATGGGTCCCAAGAGCTACCAAATTTGTGTCCAAGGACCAGAGGACAAGATTGCTGCTGCCAGAGATGCCACGTGTGGCTCCCTTAGACACAGAAGGTCCATAGCACCATCCCCACATTATGAACAATAATGGACATGTGTCAGCAGAAACAATTTTATATAATCTGCTCAACATTTTTGCTGAATATTTCTCCTAGAACCCCCATTTACCCCCAATCCTGGAATGCTGTGGATGGAGAGAGGGGATATGCCCTGTTGTTTAGCCCAGCCCTAGCGGATTCTATTTTCTCCACTCCCTGGGCCTTCTCCCTGATCCTCTTCCAGGGGACCCAGTTGTCCAAGTTCCCCAAGGGCAGGGATTATTTCTAGCTCCTGTTCACACTCCTTCCTACAGTGGCAAAGGCAGACAAGATTCATTTTAGTATGTGGGGCTGCTAAGGAGCTCAACACTGTGCATTGTGCAGGAGTTGGGGTGGGGGCAGACAACATCAGGATCTTAGGGTGGGGAATATATTAATACAATTAATACATTAAAAAATGTAATTATTTTCTTAGTAGAAACTGCACAAAGTAAAACTTGGTAAAATCATCTCAGCACATAGAGACATCAGAAAGCAGCCCACCCCTGCTCAGCTACCATAAAGGAGATGTAAAGGGGACCCCTTAGGGTATAGAAAAATTTTATATTTACCAAAAAAAATACTGTGCATTTCTTTAAAGATCAAGAAGGGGTGAGATAGGTGAGGGGGAAGAAGTAACTCAGTTCTTCCCAGGCAGATGCACAGTCATCCCGGTTGCTGCCAGAGACTCATTGAGGAATGAGCTTCTCTTTCAGGTCTGATCCCAACATGGAATATCTCCCCACATCTGCACTATATGGCCTACAATCAGGACCAGGATTCCTTCCCTATGCACCTGAAATCTCCTCCTCACATCTTCCCCCTTTTTCCCTCAGGACAGGGGAAACAAATAACTGGGCGTCCTCCCAGCTGGCCCTGTGTTGCCCATAAAACTTCTCTACAATCTTCCTCGCTGTTCTATGACAGAGACACAAGCACAGTTATGGACTGTGGTAACTTCACAAGACACTGAGTGTGTGTGCTGTTTGCTCCTTCTCCTCCCTACCTTCAATTACAAGAAGGCAGCCTGCTCCCTGGCACAGTCCCAAGGAGCGAGAGGAGGAAGGGCTGCGGACGCACCCAGTGAAGGCACAGGCCTGGGCGCCCAGTCTCAGGGAGCATTCCAGGGCGGGACCTCAGCTTGGCACAAAGGTGGCAGAACTCCAGGGATTCCAGAGGATGCAGACACACACATAAAGTTTTCTGATAGCCTTCAGCAGTCACCAGTGAGGACAAAAGACTGCACACATTGGGCCAGATCATTAGTGTGAATTATCCTTCCTGCTCTGGCTTTCCCCACAGCACAATTCCTGGCTACTGGTTTTAAGAAAACTTATCAGTGATCAGGTCAGATATGAGGTCCTATGCTGAAGGGGTTTGAAAGATTTCAGTGTCCTGAAGATAAGTTTTTTCATCCATATTTCCCAGGTTACAAGTATATGGGTCTGGTCCAGTCATGTGCTGGAAAATGTTTAACAACTGGCTTGTCAGGTGAGGGAGGGTGGGGAGAGTTCTGATTAGTAAAAAGTAGTAAAATAATTAACAAATGATGGGATTTTTAATATGATTTTTGTTCCTAACATAACTTACTTATCTGTTTCTAGATAGATGTTTAGTAATATCTGTGTTCAACAACCAGCCCACGAAATTTCTGAAATGTTTAATAGTTGGTTCTTATAAGTTGACACAAGCCAGCCCAGCACACCACTGTATGAGCCACAGTTATGTGAAGGTTCTCAAGTGAAAGGTGGAAATTCCTCTACCCCTTTACTCACACATTTCCCAGTGACATCACTCATCCTATCCCTGATTTATCACAGAGAGACAAATCTATATGGACAGCCAAACAGAAGAATTTCCCACCCTTGAATAGGGCTTTTCTTTTCAGGATTTATGAACCATGACAATGGAGAAGGTATTGTCTCAAAAGCACGGTGCAGGAGTTTGTAACCAGCCGTTTTCCTGCCATGCCACTGGCAGGGCCGTAAAGCTGTGGAAGCTGAGCTATAGATGCCCTGATCGTGGAGATCTTTCTTTGGAGTTTCTGCAAAAGACTGACAGGACCTTTATTGCTCAGGATCGTTACAGAGAACTATTTGACTATGAAACTTTGGATATTGACTGACAACAACTCTGAATCTTCCCGCCTAGAAACACTGCAGTGAATCTGTCAGAGCACCCTGAGTGAGTTTTACTCTTGAGACCCACGGAAGCGCTAGCGTAAATCAACCCCTGGTCCTCTACTCTGTGAAACATCATTTCTAAATCCTCCATTCCCCACCATCCCATCTGTCTCTCTTGTGTTTAAGTGATAACCTATAATTAAAATCTAATTATGGACATAAAAATATTGTGAAGGTTCCTGATGCTTTCAGTTGAAAAAAAATCTTTTTTAAAATTTCCTTGCAAATTTGCATCAAAAAAATCTAACGGGGAGGATGGAACAGTGGGGAGGATAGAGAACAAGAAGTGTGGTCACGAGTGTGTGATTGTTGAAGCTGTGTGATTGGTACATGAGGATCCTCTCTACTTTGGTGTGTTTGGAACTTTCAATACTTAAAAAATGAGAGGGTGGTTGGGGATAGAAACCAGATGATGGATGCCTTATTTAACATGGGCTCAGGGATGCTGGAGAAGACTTCTTTTTACTGTGTGTGTCCATTAAGGCATAGTTAGTGGCTTAATTGCTCCCTAATTATGTAGGTCTCCCAGCCCTAGGACTGTCTTGGTGAGGAGGGCCTATACTCAAAGGGCTCTTGGTTTAATGCTCTGCTATCAATTCCTTGAAAATCTTTTTTTTTTTTTTTAAGAAACAGGCTGAAGTGCCCAGGCTGGAGTGCAGCGGCATGATCGTAGCTCACTACAGCCTTCAACTCCTGGGCTCAAGTGATCCTCCCACCCGAGTCTCTTGAGTAGCTATAGGTGCACATGACTGTGTGCAGCTAATTTTTTAAATTCTTAATAATTTTTTTACAAAAGCCACTATTTCTACTTTGTACTGGTTCCCACAAATGATGTCTCTTGTCCTGCTTAGACCTCTTTTTATAGTCTCCCTAGCAGTATCACCATCTGATGTTGGAAAGCTTTGGCCTCTGAAACCAGGTTAGGAAGTTGCCTTTTAGGAAGTGCTGGGGCGTCCCTAAGGCCAGGCTGCTGGCTCCAAGCAGATAGCTGCTCTCACTCTCACACTCTGTTCTACTTGATGAAAACATTAGCAAAGGAGTTTCTTTCTCATCTTATTTTTAGTGTATATGATGATAAGAGTGATAAACTATAATACTTGGCCCTGGAGCACAGGCAGCTTATGCATTTGCTTAGGGCTGCAGAGTCAGGACACTGGTACCTGACAGTGACACCCTGAGGTACATTCACAACAAAGCAACTTCTGCTCAACTGGCATATAGGTCTGGTCACTGTGACAGTCCTTGTCATGGGCCCCTGGCTGTGTTTCCCTAAGAGGAACCACAGAATTGATTCTATCACATATTGAATCAACAATTACTTTATAAAGCTACTGCCTTGGAAGGAATTGGGGAGTGAGCAAAAACACCCCACTGCATTCTGCATTCTTGATGTGCTAAGAGCGTTTATGTCTCAAAATGCCTCCCAGATGTAGAAGACATAGTGGGAAGGCAGGTCGCAATGAGTGCCACCATGTATATAGAGTTGGAACTTGATTGTGAGCATCTTCTGAAATGTCCCCTCTGCTTTCTGACCTTTCTGCCTCTATGGGGTGATCTTGGGACACAGGCATTGACAGTGGATCGTGATCTCTCTGCAGCTTCTTCTATGAAGTTGTTCCTTGTCCATTTTGTGGTCTTTGTGTTCCTGGATTTCATCATTGCTTCTTTACTCTCTCAGTGTCAGTTTGGCTCTTGTGCCTGCCTAGATTTAGCTTCCTAGAGGTCAGTTACAATCATTTTACTCTCCTGCTCAAAACTCTTCACTCCTCTGCCTAACTAAGTACCAGGTCTTCAGCGTGGCACTCAAGACCCTCCCCAAACAGCCCTCATCTTATACCCAGTCCTCCCAGCCCTCACCCCCAACTTGTGACAACCGAAAATATCTGCAGACATCAACAAATGTCTCCTGGAGAGGAAAATCACTCCGCCTTGGGATCCACTATCATCGTCATTGTCCCATCCCAAATGACATTTCCATAGAAATGTTTCCTGGTGCTCTTTTCTCCTGCCCTTGCCCCCAATAGTCCCTGTTTTCACTGTAATCTCCCTTGCAACACGGAACCATATTCAGGCTTACTGTTATCATTATTTGTGAACAGGTATCCCCCTTTGTTCCCTTTTACAATGTCTTTCCGTCCTTGGGAGACCACAGGGTGTAACTATAGAGGAAATCAAAGTAAGAATATACCTTAGGCTCTGAATTTAGCTGACTCTGCATTAGGGTCTCAGAGCTATCGCTTATTTACTATATGATCCTGGAGATGATATTTAACTTCTCTCATCCTTTCTTCACTTGTTAAAAGGGGATAAGATGTTAAAGTGAAGATGAAGAAATCAGGACATCATTTTTAGCACAGTTCTGCACCTGGCAGAAGTTGGCGCCTGAAAAGGGTTTGAGCAGCTGAGGTCCCCCTATGCTCTGGGAAGATGTCACTCATCCCTGGGCCTCTGAGACCAGAGCCTGTGAGGGATGGGTATGTGTGTGCACAGGTCAGGTGGGGAGTGGTGGGCAGAGGCCTGCATTTGGGAGCTGGCCTCAATGCCTGAGGAGGAGGTCCTCTGGGCTCATAGGCTCCTCCTCCCTTCTGGTCATTCTCCCTGGAGCTGTGGCCCTGGAATGTGTCCAATATACACCATTACCAGTCATGGCGAATTATGGAGTCATGAGAATTATGGGATGTGAAGTCAAGATAAACTAGATTAACAACATATCCAATTTCTCAGACCCCCCTCTTCTCTGTAAAATAGGGATAATATGTGCCTGGCAGCATTGCTGTAAAAGAAAAGCAATAATTAGACATTTATTATAGTGTCACCAAAACTATAACCCTGAAGGGACAGAGAACCTGAATACTGAATGACCACTCTTTAGAAATGCCTCCGTGTGCCAGGCATTGTGCTGAGTGTGTCCACCTTCCTCACCTCATTTAATCTCTGAAGCCTCGGCACTGATACTATCCCTACTTTACAAATGAGGCCACAGAGGCTCAGAGAAGGTGAGTTTCTTTCCCAGGTCATAAAGCCAGACCTAGCAGAGCAGTTTCAACCTCACATCCGGCTGGTGCTCTTCCCTTTGTGGCCCAGTGTCAGGAAAAGCCACAAGTCAGTGGGGCAGCAACCAGAACACGTGGAGGGATGAACGTGACAAACAACTGACGCACTTTCAATTCATTCCTTCCTCTCTGCTTGCTCTGGCTCCAAGTCGGCACAAACTTGAGAGGCCTCCTGGTGGCATTCTGGGTGTCATGGACCTCCAGGAAAGGCTGGTGAATGCAGAATGGACCGGGGGCCGTGGCCTGGAGAGGTCAGGAAGGGATTCCCATGGAACGAGCCGTGAGAGGCACATGAGACGGGAGCTCCTCTGTGAAGCTTGTCCAGATCTCTCAGAGCATCGGGGCATCAGGGAATATCCCCACATGCATAGAGTGCCTATGGAGAAGATCAGCCACCCTGTCCCAAATCCCACCCTACACCCAACACCACACCCACTCTCCCCACCACTCTCAGCTCGTCCTCCTGGGATTCACCTCCACGCAACAACCAGTTGTGTCACTATTTCTGATTCCTGCATCACAGACATTGTCTACTGACTTCTTATGGGCATAGACAAGGACTGACCTCTGTACACATTCCCCTTCCTCTCCCTCCCTGCACTCAACGTAGCTAGTTCCCAGTGCAGAAGGAATCATTGCTCAGTCATCCCCTTAGATAAGTTCTGAATGTCTAATATATGCCACACTCTGGGGATGAAGTAGTGAACACACAGAGGATATTGTGCAGATGAGAAATAATCAAACTGATATATAATGTACTGTCAGAGAGTGATAAAACCAGAAGAAAAGTAAATGTGGGTAAGACAATAGACAGGGACAGGGGTCTCTCTGAGAAGTGATATTTGAGTGGAGAATGGAATGAAGGTAATGATTGAGGGAGGGGCATGCGGGTATCTGGTGTTAAAGAGACAATATTCATGACACCTGCTAGAGACATTAAGGAAGACTTGATTCCAGGGGGGACCATCCCCTTAGGTATTTCAACCACTGCGATGGGGTCTAGCAATTGGGACAAAGAGTGGGGTCTACTGCAAATACAATAAGGATAAGTGGGGACTTACAGCCAAGGAGCAGGGTAGGGGTCAGTGGATGAGAAATTACCAAGAGGAAACATCAGGGGTAAAGAAGATGTCTGCCAGACTGACTCGCCAGAATCCTTGCTGAAGGCAGGCCAGGGTGATAAGACATCCAGGTGACCAGATTCCAAGGATGGGGGATTTTTCACTAAACTGACTTAGCAGGATTCCTGTTCAAAGTCGATTTTACAAAGAGAGAGAGGGAAGCCAAAGGTCAAGCCTAGTGGAGCAGAGGGCTCAAAGGAGGCTGATTAAAGTTAATCAGGAGAGAGTCTTTGTCCTGAAGGGAAAAGAACTCCAGGCAGAAGCAGCAGTGAATGTGAAGGCCTCAGATGGGGGACTGTGTTGTTCTGGCCTTTGTAGATTTACACTCAAAATCTTCCCCAATCCCTTCTAATATCTACTCCTTCCTGAAAAGCTAAGGACTACATTTGCCAATGTGATTAAAATTTCACCATTTAGGAGAGGTCTTCAAATAGTTAATGAAAAATGTGTATTATGAGAAAACTATGCATAGATGTTGAAATATTTTTTCACCAAAATAAACTTGTACTAACTTGCTCTATCATATCTGAACAGGATCTACTTTGAGGCACTAAGAATCATAAGACATCAGTTTTAGAAAAGCCCCTATCAGAGCAACATAAATTCTGCTAAAAAAAACAAACATCAAATTTATTGTGACGCTTGAGTGGAAGAATGGTGAACTCATGGATGCTTTACAAAAAGTTTATGGGACAATAACCCAAAGAAATCAGCATATTACTAATAGTGAACTCTTTTTAAGAAGAGATGAGACAAAGTTGAAGATGAAGCCAGCAGCAGCAGACCATCCACATCAATTTGTGAGGAAAAAATTCACTTATTTGTGCCCTAGTTGAAAAAGACTGATGATTAACAGCACAAACAAGTGCCAATACTATAGACATCTCAATTGGTTCAGCTTCCACAATTCTGACTGATAAATTAAAATTGAGCAAACTTTCCACTCAATGGGTGCCAAAACCATTGCGCCCAGATCAGCTGCAGACTAGAGCAGAGCTTTCAACGGAAATTTTAAACAAGTGGGATCAAGATCCTGAATAATTTCTTCAAAGAATTGTAACAGTTCAATCCTGAAGACAAAGCACAATCAAAGTAATGGCTACCAAGGGGTGCAAATGGTCCAGTCAAAGCACGAGTGGACCAATCAAGAGTGAAGATCATTCCAATGGTTTTTTGGATGCTCCAGGCATTTTGCTTGTAGACTTTCTGGAGGGTGAAAGAACAATAACATCTGCTTATTATGGGAGTGTTTTGAGGAAGCCAAAGCTTTGGCAGAAAAACACCTGGGAAAGCTTCACCACAGAGTCCTTCTCTACCATAACGGTGTTCCTGCTCATTTCCCTCATCAAACAAGGACAATTTTGTGACAGTTTCTATTGAAAATCATTAGGCATTCACCCTAATGCCTAATGAAGTCTTAATGCCTAATGGCTCCTTCTGAAGTCTTTTGTTTCCTAATCTTAAGAAAGCTGCAAAGGGCACCCATTTTTCTTCAATGAATAATGTAAAAATAATGTATTGACATAGTTAAATTCCCCAGACCCTTAGTTCATTAGGGATGGAATAAATGGCTGGTATCATTGCTTTAAAAATGTCTTGAACTTGATGAAGTTTATGCTGAGAAATACAGTTTATATATTTTATTTTTATCCTTTAATTCCATTTTTCCATGAACTTGTTGTAGACCCCTCATATATGTGCACACTGCAGCATAACTTACCTGTTCCTATGACCTCCCATGGCCCTTCAGAGCCCTCATGGACAGTGCCCTGATCCACTGTTGTGCCTCCATCACCCAGCCAGTGTCTACCACTTAACAGGTCTCAGTACATGTTGAACACTGCCCCGGCAATGAAGTTCTGGGTCACAGTCTTAAAAAAAGAAAAGATGTGAATTGAATAAAGAGGAGTTTTTCTGGGTGTAAAACAATGTGAACAGCCTGAAATCCTAGGCCTTAGCAGGTCCCCAGGGTTCCCCATTCTCCTGGATGTCAGATGAGCCTCATCCACCCAAGTAGTCCCTACCCAGGTGTGTCACAGAGGACTGAACCACCTGTGCCTTCCGTTCCATTCACAGAGCACTCACAGAGGTTTCAGAAGGCAGTATTTAAAGAAGCTCTGCCTCTCAACAAAACAGGAACCATCCAGTTGTAAGAGCTGAACTAAATTAACATCCTTAGTGTTTCTCAAACTGGAACCTGTGGGGGCAGATGGCTTGCTCCCCCATTTCCATTTCAATGGGGAGTGCAGGGTTTCCCTGGATGTGGCAATTCTCAAAGGAACTTCCGTGCTTTGTCCTTTTATTGATTTCCAGGCACCTTCAGCTCAGCAGCCCCTTCTCAGTTCTGGGTCTCATTTTCCTGTCTAAAGATTCATCAAAGAAACAGCATGGTGCTTCAAGTAGGAACTGGGGTTCTGGAGGAGGACTGCCCAGGTCAAATGTCCTTTCAGCCTTTTATGCCCTGTGTGTCTTTGGACAAATTCCTCCATCTCTCCACCTAAGGTGGAACATGGGTGTAATAAACCATGAGATGGCACTGTTATGAGGACAACATGAATGGGGCCTGCACACATGGTGTTCGTCAGAGTCAGTGGCTACTATGTTCTGACACATGTGGATTGTTTCTGCCAAAGCAAAGGGCCATCTATTCTAAGTCTTACCCTTTAGCAGCAGTAAATGAATAAAGAAACGAATAAGTTAACAGAAATGGAGAAAAAGCTTTCAAATATTAGCAGTGTATTCATCTTCATGGTTTCTGCTTCCTCAAAAAATTTTTAAAAAGAAGAAAAGAATGGGGTGATAAAAAAGAAAATTGCTGTTTAGTGGCCACTGTCCCTTTGTGCCTGGCTGACCTACACTTGGAACACACTGGGAGCTTGTTCAGAGTCCTGTCCTGCGGCCTCTTTCAGGGATCCCTCAGGGGATGTGGGATCTGCCTGTCCTCACTCCTAGGGCCAACAGTGTCAGCAACTCAGCATTCCTGAGTGTGAGCTGTGATGATTTCCATTCTATGCTATATCCTGAGGGCATAAATGACATGTCATACCTCCTCTCTCCCTACTTGTCCTCCAAAATTAACCTCAATGACCTGAGGATTCAGGACTGGGAGCAGGTGGAGGGGTCTTATCTCTCATTAGGTCAGAAAAAATTGAAGCAAGATTGTACCATGCATGCAAGATCTACAGCCACAGGCACAAATTCAGCCTGTCTTCCTTGTTTAACAGCACCTTGTCCCACTCTGTGGTCACATCTCTCTGGTCATATCACATCTCAAAGCTCTTTCTTGTTCCTGGTGAGGCATAAGGACATTCTGATATAGAAGGCCCAGCTGCTCTCAACATGCCTGGGAGACTTCCTCTGGATGTGCTTCAACCCTCTACTTCAGAGACCTGCCAGTTCAGGAACATCTTTGTCAGATGGTGCAACTTGATTGAAAATCTTCCTCTCCAGTCCCCAGCTCTGTACTCTCCAAGAAAACCATCCAGTTCTCTAACACCTGTCCTCTGGCAGGTGCTCCCTAGATGGGAACCCGGTGTCCAAGGAATTCTGTCTCTGCAGATGGAATAGAATGGGAACCATGGACTAGTCCAAGAATTTCCGCCCTTGCCCCGCCGACCCCTAACCAGAAAAGCCCTCAATTTATTTAGAAATTGGGCATGTGTAGCACTTTACATCCTTTCTCATGGTCACTTTTGGCTCCAAGTCCTACCTTCCTGGACTCTTGCCCTCACTGGCAGTTCACCTTCCATGGCTTCCCCCCTGCCTGCACCCAGCACCAGCACACACAGGAGTTGCCCCTCTTTTCTGCCTTCCCCATTGCCCCCAAGGTAACCAAGGATATTCTTGTGCCCCAAGGGTTTCCACCCCCAGATTTCTTGACCTCCTCTCTTCTCCACACTCCTCTTGCACCTCCCCTGCTCTCTCCTTTCTCTCAAGCCCTGGTAACTACACACCGCCCTTGGATCTTCCTCCTTTTATTAGGAAGAAAATTTTTTTTTCTCCATCCCTTATCTTGGCCCTAGCTGTTCCTTCACTTATCTACACATACAATAATTTCTCTACAAAACAAAGGTTTCAGCTTTTAGAAATGGAAAAGTTTGAGTGTTTTCTTTCTCCTCCCTCATCAATATAAAGTTATATCAGTCTAAGACAATGCCAGTTCACTTACAAGTCAGAGTTTTCAATGATTGTGTTTTCTCTGTTACTTGAATAGTATCTTCATTTAATTATAATTAATTAGTACAAATTTCTGTCATGGTCTAGTAGATTTCTCTAAAGACTTTTTATCAGGCATTCAGAAAGCAAGTTTTGAACTCCTACTCTGTAGAATACATTCTGAAAACCCAAGGTACAACATGGGCAAAGAATTACCTGGCACAGTCTGATTGTTTACACCATGGGAAAAGCTCAGGAGTCTAGTTCTGACCTTCATTTCTTACATGAATCTTTGGCTCATCTACTGACAAAAGCATGCTTCCAGCTGTCCAAGGGGGTGCCACGGGCCTCCACGGGCCTCATTTGGGCAGTTTGGTATCCTCAGCAGTGTTTGTAAGATTACTTGAAAATTATTCCATGTTGCTTGTATTCATTACAAAATTGAGAAATTGAAACATAAAAATCATGGTACGAGAAATAAGAACCATAGATTCCATCAACTTAGTACTTGATCTAAAAATGGAAAACAATTAATTTACTGCCATAAAGTTAGGATCTGATCTGAAGCTTCAGTTGGATGCTCATTGGACTTAATCCACATTACTTCATGGACAGTTGTGGAAAGAAGTAGACATAAGAAATGTGTTGAAATGCTGAAAGTAAATATATTAAAGATTGTGTCTAAGTGATGAAGTATAATTAGGGACTTTAATATATTTTTAGTTATCTAGGCATGGAAACCTGGTTACGACTCAGAAGCTAATTTCCTCAGTTCTACTTTCACATGCATTTTCAGGATCACAGTATGTACAGAAGTAGGTGAGTACTTATATATTAATAATAACATTTGCACTTTCCACCATTTGCACTTCATCAGAGAAGATTTTCACAAAACAACCCAAAAGGTAGACAAGGAAAAATTACTATCTTCACCTTACAAATGTAATCCAGTTGTTTAGTTTTGCTCCTTCAATTTCCCCACCACATTTTTAACAGCACAGCATCCTTGACCCAGCCAGCTGTCAAACTGTCTCTTTCATATCACTCCTCTCAAACTGTATTCTCGTATAACCTTAAGTTCAGCAAAGAATTCTTATACAAGTCACAAAAAGCATTATGTCATTGTCTTATTCTATTTGGGCTGCTATAATAGAAATTGCCATAGACTGAGTGGCTGCTAAACAACAGAAATTTATTCCCCACAATTCTGGAAGCTTGGAAGTCCAAGATCAAGTCACCAGCACATTTGGTGTCTGGTTCACAGACAGCCATTATCTCACTGCATCCTCACATGGCAGAACAAGGAAGGAAGTTCTCTGGGTTCTCTTTTATAAGGTCACTAAACCCATTCATGAATGTTCCACCCTCATGACCTCATCACCCCTGAAATGTCCCACAGTTCCAAATGCCATCACATTGGGGATTAGGTTTCAACATATGGATTTTGAGGCAACACAAACATTCAGTACATAGCAGTCATAAGAAAAGAAATTGATCATTTGACTTAATTGAAATAAAAATCTACAGCTATTAGAAAGACATTGTTAAGAAATTGAAAATACAAGTTACAGACTTGGAGAAAATATTAACAATATATATATTTGAGAAATAAATTCTGCCCAGAATATATAAAGATTTTCACAACTCAATAAATCTAATTTAAAAATGGGAAAAATATTTGCATAGATGCTTAGCCAAATAAGAGATTCTGGTATCAAGTTAGCACATGAAAATGTTCTCAATATCATTAGACATTAGGAAAATGTAAAGTGGAACCATTGAAATTAATGAGAAACCACAGAACACCTATTAGAATGACTACATTAAAAAACAAATAAATAAATAACTGACAATACCAAGTGCTGACATGGATATGGAGCAACTGGAACTCTTGTATGTTGCCAATGAGAATGCAACATGATACAGCCACTTTGGAAGAGAGTTTCTCAGTTACTTATAAAGTTAAATCATGCATGTACTATAAGACATTTCTAGATATTTTCCCAAGAGAATTGGAAACGTGTTCACAAAAAAACTATACACAAACGCTCATAGCAGTTTTTTCACATGATCACCAAAAACTGGAAACAACTCAAGTGCCCATCAAATGACAAATGCATAAATTGTGTTCTACTCATACAATGGAATACTACTCAGCAATACAAGGGAATGGACAATATATGCAACAACATATACCAATATAAATAGCATTAGCCTAATAAAATAAGCTAGACACAAAAGGCTGTATACTGTATGAATCCAACAATATGGAAAAGGCAGTGGTTGCTTCCCAGGCCTGAGGGTGAGGTGAGGGGAATGATTACAAAACAGCCACAAAGGAACTTTTTGTGGTGATGTAAATATTTTGAATCTTGATCATGGTCATTAAAGAATGTATACATTTGTCAAATCTCAGGAAACTGTATACCTAAAAAGCATGACTTTTACTATATGTAAAAAATTACCTTAATAAATCTGATTTTTAAAAACTGAAAGTAATCTAAATAATTGTACAGAATTGGTTAAACAGATATTGTAGGGTATACAATGCATGATAATGCAACCAATAGATACACAGGTGGAAAGAAATCTATGATACATTATATAAACAGCTGGTTATAACTTTCAGTATATGTAAATGTATAAATATTTATATCTAAATAACCATACACACATATGCACACCATGACCTATTTCTGCCTTGAAAAGCCTGGAAAGATATAGCTTAAAATGTAAACAAGATATGTCTCTGCATGATAAAATGAGATTACTAGTGCTGTCTACTTTTGCCAGTATGTTATATTTTTCCTGGATTGAACATACAGTATACTAGCATAGTTAAAACATAAAAATAAAAATTTCAAACAACACCAACCTCAAAAAATATGGGATTTATTAGGAAAAAAAAGCTAAACAATGGAAAGGGGGAAAGGCTGAGGAAGCATATATCTGTGGATAAACAGAGTGTCTGTAGGTAAATGAAGGGGGTGTTGAAGGAGCCCCTCCAGCCATCATTCTATGAATAAGATGGAGGCAAGATCCTGGAGCCATTGTTCCCTGGCCAGCCTAGCAGAAAAGGAGCAACTCAACTGAAGTTACATTGAGGACAGGGGTCAGGTTGTTAGGGACAGAAAAACAAGTAAGAGGCAGTGGAATGACAGGGGAAAAAAAAAAAAAGAGAAAGCAGTTATAGAAAAACAATAAGGAAGAAATGGTTATAGAAAAATAACCAGGGGAACAGCTATTTCAGTCTTAAAGAATAGGGTAATTAGGCCATGGAACACTGACCACCAGTCAGAGAATGGAATGGAACTTTCCCCACAGTACGTATAACATAACCTTTAAGTCACATCCAAACAGAAAAGAATTCAGTCCTAATTATAACTAACCTTTATTTAAACACAAAGAATATAAAAAAAGGAATATAGAACTAGACAGGGTCTTCTCCACTCGCAGAGACAGACTTGTTTCCCCCTTAGGAAACATACTTTTGCTTTTCCGCTTTGCACCCTTAAAACTTTCCTGACAATAAATTCTTCACGCATACTTGCTGAGTGTCTGTCATCTCTCTCCTTCGTGCAGGTGGGGCCTGCGATTCCTCCAGGCCAAGAGCCCAAGAACTGGGGCAGCACTTCAAAGTGCAGCCATGGACTGAACCGTGGCAGAGTGTCTTATTCACTGTTGTCTAATCAGCTCCTCATTCCAGCACCTACCAGTCAGGAAATGAAGACGGGGAGAGGGGAAAAGGGAGGGAGAGCTGGCTCTGTGCCAGTCAGCGATGGAGGGTTGAAGGGAGACAGGGAAGGAGACTAGAATCTGAGAGAGGGGCACCCAGGGTGTGGGAGGGAGACAGCATCTCCCTGGTGGACTGAGCTGTTGAAAGGTCAACACCCGTAGCTTAGCTGAGTATGAGCAGGTTCCAGGGCTTGGGCAGTGCTGGGGAAGACAGCTGAGTCTTCTGAGGCTACAGGAGTACAGAGAGGGCTGTGCTGGAGGCCAGGACTCCAAACAATACAATAGGGCAAGGAGGGTCCAAGCCTCTTGAAGGAAATTAGAAATATTTTACCCCCAAATTTATTTTTTTTGACATATTTGAGATGGCTGTCATAAGTCTCACAGATAAAAGTAATGCTGCAAAGCTGTCTTTCATGGGGCTGTGGGAAATTTACATCTGTAGAGAATTTAGCCAGGTCTTTCCTTTCCCCTTCTAGAAAAGATTAACTGAAAATCTGACACCTTTAAAGGTCTGAAAAGAAAAATTTGCCATCTATTCTCTCTGAGGGCTGCTATCTTAAGGTTTCATTTACATGACAAGACCACCTTTGGTAGCTGGTGGAGCCTCTTCCTCTCTCCCTCCCAAAACACATTTTCCTGCTTCCAAGCCCCCATTCTTCAAAAACCTCTGCACCTCATTGAGGAGTTGAACCTTCATTCTGAGGGTTCCTGTGTATACATGTTAAATAAATTTGTATTTTTTTCCTCCTATTGATCAACCTGCCTGATGTCAGTAATTTCTCTGTGAACCTTAGCAGGGCAGGACACTTTGCTCCCTAAAGTTTGGCACTGTAAGCAGGATGACCAAAGCTGCTCTGTTTTTCTGGGAAGCTCCAGTGAAGAGCAAGCAGGAACCTGACAAAGCTGACAAAAAAGAGTAAGAGTTTCTCACCAGCCAGGGTCCTGTTCTCTCTGCACAATCCAGTTGAGCATATGGTAAAGGTCACTGTTGTCTGTTTTGATTAATGGGAGAAAGAAGACTTGTGTAACTTGTCTTGGTATAAGGACTCTAATGTACTTTTGGTATTTTGATCCCTTTCCTCCAAGAAATAGTGTTTTCTCTGTCTTTATGTGTTATTTTGTCATAAAGAGGGGTACTGGATAAAGTCCCCCTCTCATCTTTTATGTCCTTAAGAGCTTGTCTTGTGACCATGCCCTTCTTCTTGGTCTCCACCATCTGGGGATACAAATTTTGAGGTTGCATTTGGTGGCCAGCATAAAAATGGCTGGGAACCTGAAATTTTTCTGTTCTGAATGTGGCAATGTCAGGCAGAGGGAGAAAAGAATAGAGACAAAGGACGGCTTTGGCAGGCAAAGACAGATTTTAATGATGAAACCTGAGAAGGGCCTCTGTCCAAAAAAATCAGAGACCCCAGCTCTTACAGGCTGAGGGGTTTTAAGAGCTTTTGGTCAGGACTCTTAAGGGGGCAGGGCTGAATTCTCACAGGCTTTTGAGAGGGGCCAGTCATCTATGGGCATAGGGAGGTGGTTTGTCAGCTGGGTCAAAGATCAGGGCAGAAGGGGGATTTTCATTAAGTAGGAGGGCTTGATGGGGGTTACACTCTTGACAAAGGGAGGGGGAGTTCTTCCTGGAACAGCTGCCAGTCTCTGCCACTCCATCCCAGACTTTGTGGTTCAGAGTTATCTTTACAACCTCTGGAGCAGGGGCCCTTATCTGACTTCTTCATCTACCCCATTCCCTTCCAAACATTTTTCAAATTTCCACCCTGAATAAGCCCAACATTCCACCTTTTTTATCATATATATATAAGAAAAGGTCAACATATGGGTAAAAATTAAAAATTAGAAAATTGGGAAGTTGAGTGTGCATGGAAGGCATACATTGGTTGGGCCTGAAGAGGTGGGCCATCTCGAAGCAGGGGGATTACAGGCTACAGGGGGGTTTAAAGACTCCTTGACTTATAATTGGTTAAAAAATGAAATTTTGTCTAAAGGCTTGGAATGTTTTTAGATGAGGAAGACCCAAGTCACCAGACATATATTTGCTGTGTAAATTGAGGACCTGCAGGCTTGTCTTGCATAGCCTTAGGCCTGTTAAAGAGTTACAAAGGATATCTCCAAGAAGGGAGGGGGCATGGTGAGGCATGTCTGACCTCCCTCCTCCTGCCAGACAATTTAGTTTTAGGATATCTCCTTGGCCAGAAGGGGGGTCCATTCAGTCAATTGGTGGGGGGGAAGTCTTTTATTTAATTTTAGTTCACAATTCCCCCCTTTTGGTCAAGATCTGCCAAAGGCAGCATCTATGGCCAAACTCTTATTTTGTCCCATCCGTTGCCGAGGTGGTGTGGCTACCTGCCCCAGGTCCATCCAAGGCCCGCGGTGGGACCCCAGTGGTGAAGAGGACTGAATAGCCAAAGGGGCTAATGGCCAATTAAATGTTTTAAGCCAGACAGGACTGGAGGTGGACAGGCATTCATCAACACTTTAAAGCCTTCTGGAAAACACAAAGAGTAAAAACCAAAATGTTAAAGGTAAGGCTATAAAATTAATTTATCTTATAAGTGTTGAGTTATTATATTTTCGGGTTTAGTTGTAGACTTGTAGTAAATATAAGTGTTATTAACCATTCAAGCTAAGGAATTTAGAAACTTCTGTTATGTCACAATACTTTAGTCTCTTTAGTAATTTGTCCTGAAGTGGCTGATAAATTAGCTACTTGTCATAGCTCCTTTTGTACAAACCCCATAACCAAGAACAATTATACTCAGGAAGTTCTAAGTCTATGGGAAGCAAGAATATTTCTTCCCTGATTTAGAGGATCTAAACTAATTCCATCACTCCAAATCGGCCCTTACAATCTCACATGCCCCCTCTTCCACGATAAGTCCCTGGGCCTAGAGGGAGAATGATTGTAGTAACAGGGCATTGGCAGTGAATAATAGGTTGAGCCAGGCAGGATTCAATAGTTTCAAATCCTGGAGATATCAGGTAAACTTGTTATTTCCTTAAAACTTGTCATGACTCTGGAAAACAAGTCAAGAGAATCGGTAATATTTTAAATAAAAAGTCATAAAAATTTAGTTCGGTCTCATGAGGTTCAGTTAGTGATATTTATGGACATATCAGTTTTTTAATTAAAGTCCTGGAAGTTTGTTTTGTTTTAGTCCAGGGATATATAATCTCCAAGGTTATCAGAAACCTGTACTCAAGAGAACTTAGTTCTTTCAATGACTTTCCCAGAAGAAGTAAACTTTGGACTTAGCCATTTAGAAAAAAAACTTTCTGAGATGAATTAAAGCAAAATAAAAGTCTTAGACTAGTCATGGTTAAAGAGACAATTGTCAAATAAAGTTGGTTATTTTTGTGGCATATAGCAATTTAACATAATAACCATAAACATATTTCATATTTGACAGTGCTTCCTGTACAGATTTAACATGTCAGATAAGGCTAAATATGTCTCTCTTAGACTTTCAGTGGCTCTAATATAAAGAGTTGGTTTGAGATCGAAAGGCTGGATTTAGAATTTGGGTTTTAGAAAGTTTATCAAATATCAAAGGCTTGAAACATTTGTTCAAATAGAATCACAAGCCACTATAAAATAATGGTCATTTATTTAACCAAGAGAGATCATCATCAAAAGATTCTAAAGGCGATAAAGGAAGATATATGAGTGTAAACCTTAACCCTTAAAGTTTGGTATTTTTAGTTAGTCAAAACCTAATAAAGAAACAGGTTATAGAATCTATAACCTGTACATTATAAGTACATTATGTACATTATGAGTATATTATGTACATTATATAATTTCATTAAGAGCAAATTAATATCTCAAGAAAACTTTGTTTTAACTAAAATTTATCTTTTTAATTATAGTAACTAGATCAAATACAAAATTCCTTCATAACTTCCCTTTATAAACTTTATCCCAACTTTGATGGGCCATCTACAAAACATGTGTGAAAACTTTGTTTTGTCCTAACTTTCCCATTTCCTAAATAACTAGTCATTTTAGGACAAAAATTCCAGACAAAATCCTTTCTTTATAATATTAATCTCCTTTCTGTTTAACCTTTCTTACCAAAAATATATTTCCACACTCATTGCCTTTTTACATCTCCTTCTCTTACTTAGAACTTACTTTCTATTTTGTTTTTATTTTCTTAAATCTATATTTTGATTCAACCTTTAAATAATCTCTGAATTAGACAAGATTACATATATATTTAATAAGAACATATTTTATGCTTCTTTTACAATCTTATTAAAAACATATCTTATTCTTTAGCGTACTTTATGTATAGAATCACATGCATTGACTAGAATTCTTATTCTTAGTAACTTTAAATTTTAGTAAAAGTTTAAAAGCAGGAAGTCATGAATTGTCCAATGTTGTCATGAAACAAGATTGCAGGTTACTATAAAATTACAGACATTTACTTAGCCAAACTTATAATTCAAACATTTTAAAAAGTAAAAATCTTATCCTTTGATAGAGAGGAGACTCAGTTTCCCACACAATCATAAGACCTAATATAGACAAACTGAAATGTAAATTAGGAGTCTCCTTCCCCCCTCCTTTTTGCAGTTTATTCAAACTATATTTCAAAATACATTTTGTTATTCTTAAAATCTTGTTTTTCCTATTAATGTCATATGAAAATCTAGTTCAAAAGAATAAACCAAATTTTCATTGTATTAGTGTATTACTGATAAAGTTAATTTTAACAAAATCTTAGTAGATGTTTTAGAATATATCTTGTTTAAAGGTGTTAACTAATTAGATCCTTCTAAAATATCACATCCCAAAACAAGATCTATTGACAATGTAGGAATCAATGTGTCCCTGGCCCCCAAAGTTTAGTCAAATTGTAGGGAGTAAAGGCCAGTGTTCTCATAAAGATTTGCTGAAAATTTACTGACATGAAGATTAATAGGAGAAAAAATTAAAAACTTATATATGAACGTTTTCAGAATGAACACTCAAAGATGTAGGGGATTGGACAAAAAGGTCTGAGTGGGGAACCCAGGGAGGCCTTTCTGTCTAGATTCTGTTTGGCCTCTCTGAGTGTGCATTCCTTCCTTCTGGGGGGAGGCAGGGCCCTTTCTGGAATGGGGTTTTACAGTTAAACAAAGTAAGTCAGATTATTACTTTATGGCTAATTTTTACATAGAATAATTTTAGTTTTTATGGCTATCTTTCAGAAAAAGAGATTCTGGCCTTTATCACCTGCCTTGGGGGAGAGGGATTTGATTTTTTCAGGCTAGCTTCAGGGAAAAATGGAACTAAGAGGTAGGAGGATGAGGCAAGGTCAGAGAACTTTTGCTTCTGAGGCCTTCATTTTAGGGTAGTTTTCTGAACCCCATCAGCATGATATTACTTGACTTTAGACTGAAAAAAACCTTCAGCTCCAACCCTTAACACCTCAAACAATGACAGAGTTGTAATACATTTTTTACATGAGGATCAAGATTAAGCTGTTTAAAAACAATCTAAATAGTTTCAAAACATTTTTCAACTTGGCTGTAAACTTGAGTACATGTAAAATTTCTAAAGAGTTTAAGACTTTTGAGATTTTCTTTGGATTTTAATAATCATTTACCTTTTATATTAAAATAAATTACTATATAAAAATTAACACTTTAGGATGTTTTTTCAAGGCAAAAACTTTGCTTTAGCAATATAATGTACACATAACCAGCTAGGAAATCAAAAATGGACAAGATCAAGGGAAAACTAAAGTTTCCAATTTAAGCTCTTGTAGCTACAACTTCTAGGACAGCTTTGAATCCCTAACAGTACTATTACTATTAGATGATACAAAGAGTGAGTTAGAAACACAGTTTACGTGTCCATTTCCACAGACATTGAAATCAGTGGAAAAACTATCTGCAGCTAGGATTAGAGGATTAAAACCAAAATATTTTTGTTAACTAAAGGTTACTAAATTCACGTGAACCATTTGGGTTCTTTTGATTAATGTGAGTGCTCCTTTATTCACCAGTCAGTCCAGAATCATGTAGGCATAAATACATAATATATGGACATATATAAAACAAGCCTAAACATATATACTCTCACACACACACACACACACACACACACAAAGTTCTAATAGATTTTAGCCTAGAACTCTAGCCATGTAATAATAACACAACTCACCAGTTCGTAAAAGACAACCGGATCCAAATTTCTTCTGACAAAACTGGAACTTGTTTACATGGCAAACCTTTAGCTGCCCTGATAGGTAAACTAATTATGCCTGTGGATCAAAGTTTTGGGTAAAGCAGTTTGCATTGGCAGTTTGATTTTTAAAAGCTGTTTTACCCCTTTTTTTTCCTCAGTTAAAAATGACTTTTCAATGTTTACATCTTAGCTAGCAGGATCCCCAGGTGGCCTTTCAACTGTAAATACCACAAACAACGAGTTATCTCCATCTCAACAGAAGAAGTTAGCAGGTTTTAGAGTAGCCAGAAAAGAAAAGAGAGAAATAGCTTGAGAGACTTTTTAACTCTATAGTGGCAGGTCAACCATTTGAGTTCTGAATTTTCCTTGATGTAATTTGTCTTTTAGTAAAAACTTGTGTACCAGAATTGGCTATAACCAGCTGGAACGTGGCATGTCTTTGAACCTTTCCATTTACACAAATACTTGCAAGTAGAGGCACCATAAACTAACTGGGGTGTCCAAAGGGGGACGTTCTCCTTGTCTTTACTCATTTTTAAAGGATTTGTTTCCCATTTTTCTTTAAAAGAAGCAACCGAACTGTAGTCTAGGGTTTAGTGTCATGGATCAGAGTGTGCTGATTGTGGGTGGGGGCTTCTCAATGTTTCACCACTGAGTCAGCCCCACCCTCTTATGTGTCTCAGTTTTTCTCTTCGGGGGTCTAGTACCTCTGAGAGGGCTCAAAATGCCAAGTTATCAGCTCTTACATGCATTTCCTGGATGAGCCTTCTTTTAGTTAACTTGTTGGGGGTTCCCAATGGGGTCACTCGTGCCTTGGGGAATCGCCCCAGGCAACTCACACTCAGGACCCCGGTCACCCAGGGAAGCCCGTCCTCTTCTGAGTTGAGGAACTCAGTCTCACATTTATCTACAAACAAGACAGTTTGGTTTCCTCTTTCACAAATGCACAGAAAAGCCAATTGAGATTAATTTTAGGATGAAAAGGCAATGGAGAAGACCCTTTAGAATGTACCTCTAAATCTAAATTAAGATCCCAAATAATTCCTAGGAAAAGAACCAGCTCAGAGTAAACCCAGGACCATTGACCAAAAACAGGTGGTCTGGGGCTTAGGAGGATGGGGCGCCGATCTTGTTAGTGGAAAAGAAGTCAAATTCTGTAAAATGATTTAAAGAGGTTAACCTGAGTCAAATTTGAGGATCATGACCTGAATCCACACACCCCAGGAGTCTTGAACAAGTGGACTTGCTGTGGTTGGGTTGTGGTTTGGTTTTATACATTTCAGGAAGACAGGGATTATGGGAAAAGTCATAAATCAACACATGCAAGGCAGGACTTTAAGATTTTAAATTATATGAAACTGTGCCAGAATGCAATTTAGACAGAGGGAGGGCTGAGAGCAGAGATAGAAGAAGGCTTGAACACAGGAAACTTCTGACCATTTGCCATTTTTTTGTATG
Source organism: Daubentonia madagascariensis (assembly GCA_023783475.1). Taxonomy (NCBI): domain Eukaryota; kingdom Metazoa; phylum Chordata; class Mammalia; order Primates; family Daubentoniidae; genus Daubentonia; species Daubentonia madagascariensis. The sequence goes on from JAKFHU010001323.1 coordinate 370,327, forward strand.
ACGTTGTCCAGATCTCTAAGGACCTAAAAATTGAAAGTGCCATTGTCAGGCCAGCGGTTGTCATTATCTAATTTGTATTGTGGCCAAGCCGTGTTACAGAAAAATATCAATCGCTTTTCTTGAGCTCCCCCTGCCGACCCAATTTAGAAAAATTCCCAAAGGTGAGGAGGGAGGAAATTAGAGATTGGCCCGCTCCCATGGTAAGAGGTCGGCCGGTGGCTTCCCTATCTCCCTTCCAGGCATCCCCAGCTGAGAGTAGAGAGCCAGGGTCCTGCTCCTGGAGAAGGACTGATAGGAGTTGGCTGAGAATCAGGCATCCCCGGGTTTTCAAGGTGCGACCGAGGGTTAGAGTCCCACGTGGTTTCCTGGGAACTGGGATGGCCGGTCTCTCTCTCGGGTAAAGAGAGAGAGAGAAGAGAGAGAGAGAGAGAGAGATTTTTAGCTTCCTCTTACCAGAGTTCAGCATGACTGATGTTGGATGTTTTTAAAGGAATCGGCAAATGGCCTCTCACCGCCAAAGCTAGGAAAGTGAAAGAGAAAGAGAGGAGAGACAAGAAGAATCTGGGAACCTTGTGGTAACTACCAGGCTGGTATAAACCCCTAATTTGAACCTGACCCCGATAGAACTCGTCTGAGAGCTGGGGGGACTGCCTTATCCCATAGAGGCTGTGGGTCTGGATATGGAAAGGGAAGGGTTGGACTGGGTAGCCGGACACACTAGGGCCCAGGAGTAAGCCTGGGCAAGGTGCCGCAGGCCCTGCTTCCTGGGTTGCAAAGAGGTCCACTCCCGATGCCCGTTCCCAGCCAACACACCAAAATGTCAGGTAGAGGGAGAAATGATAGAGACAAAGGACGGCTTCGGTGGGCAAAGACAGGTTTTAATGATGAAACCTGACAAGGGCCTCTGTCCAAAACAGACAGAGACCCCGGGTCTTACAGGCTGAGGGGTTTTAAGGGTTTTTAAGGGCTTTAGGGCAGGACTCTCAAGCGGGTGGAGCTGAATTCTTGCCGGCTTTTGAGAGGGGCCAGTCATCTATGTGCATAGGGAGGTGGTTTGTCAGCTGGGTCAAAGATCAGGGCGGAAGGGGGATTCTTATTAAGGAGGAGGACTGGATGGGACTTACATTCTTGACAAAGGGAGGGGGACTTCTTCCTGGAACAGCCGCCAATCTCTGCCGGCTCCATCCCAGCCTTTGTGGTTTGGAGTTATCTTTACAACCTCCGAGCAGGGCCCTTATCTGAGTTCTTCATCTACCCCATCCTTTCCATACATTTTTCAAATTCCCACCCTGAGTGAGCCCCACAGGCAAGCTCTGGGGAGTGTTGGTCATAAACAGTCTCATTCATAAGGGGCTTTTGTCATCTCAACTTTTGTTGCCATCTTAGCCTATTTCTGGCATAATGAGTAGATTTTGGGATTGTTTCTTCTCTGAAGATGCTATTGTATTAAGTTGCTTTGGAGTAAGTACAGCATTGAAAATGAATGGCCAAAGATGGATCCTTAAATTAGAAGACTCCTAAAGTTTTTTTAAAAACTAGATTTTAGAAATGTCTTATTCTAAATGATTGCCTTATTTGTATTAATATAAAAACTGGATTAAAGATAGGACACATAATATCCTTTAAAATTCTCTTGACAAAATTTAAGAGCAAAATCTAACCTAAAAGATAAAAATCCTTTATATGCTCCCCCTGAGGGAATAGCTGATCCTGCAGGAATAACATAACAACAAGGGCTGATTTACCTTGTGGCCTAATGGTTAAAATTCTGTGCTTTCCATCCAGCAGCCTGGACTCAATTCCAGGTCAGGGAATGTGTCTGTTTTGAATTAATATTTGTGTAACTTTTGCCATTTATTGATTCTTTTCCCCTCTGTACCCAGCTTTTGATTTCCTATATTCTGTGGGAATGTATGATACAGGGCTTTTAGACATTTATGTGTAAACAGTCTGCTAAGAAGCTGAGACCCTACAGAATATGGCTAGACAGAAACATGTGTTAAACCTGGTTTATAGCTAGATCAACTTTCCTTTCTTTGAGTTGTTTTTGTGGCTTTTCTGGATCTTGTAAAAACTGCTTTCCACCTCTTTAGAGGCACCTCATACATCCTTAAGTGATAACCTTGGTTAAGTCTTACTGGTTTCACTTAGAAAGTCACCTTTAGTTTAAAAATTACAAAAGCCAGAAACATCAGCTCTTTGTCTCAGCTAAAACCTGCTCCCATTTACCTTCACTCCTCCCTAGTCCTTTCTCTTTGCCATCTTTGGCACTATGTGAAATACCCCAAAGGGAACTTTTAATGGGTCAGACCCCTTCAGGAGGTGCTGTTCTCTCCCTTTTTGGGTCTTCTGTTTTCTTTGTGAAGTCTAAAGAGTCATGAACAGATTCCTCTCAGGTATAAAACTCTGCTCTCTTTTGTATCATGTTAGCTCTCTGGCTACTGAGGATACCACAAATCACCTGTATTGTGAAAAAAATTTGACCTTGGTATATGTCATGGCTAGGTAAGAATGACAATATTAGAGGACGATAAACACACTACAGAAGGCTTCTGTTGGGTCTGCCCCGGAACGAATGCATGCCGTAGATGAAGTCAGATAAAGACTCCTGCAGGCTGCAGGCTCCAGAGGAATCTCCGGAGGTTGTAAAGATAACTCTGAATTACAAAGGCTGGGATGGAGCCGGCAGAAACTGGTGGAACTCCCCCTCCCCAAATTTTCTATAAAATGTGGAGTGGGTTGAGAGAGAGCAGTGGAGGGAGTCTATGGGGGGAGGACTGAGATCTGAGGGATCAGGATCTGGAGTTTCATGTGGTTCAGGGGCTGAGGGAGGAAGTTGGGAAGGGAGTTTAGTGTGTAGTCAAAAGATCTGTGCCAGACTGCAATTTTGACAGAAGGGGGGCCGTGAGCATAGGGTAGAAAAGGCTTGGACATAGGGAATTTCTGACCATTTGCCATCCTGATGACAGAAATTGTTCAGATCTTGTAATATGTTATAGTCAGAAGTTCCATTCTCAGGCCACTGGGAGTTATTATCTAATTTATATTGTGGCCAGGCCGTATTACAGTAAAAGAGAAGGCATTATGGCCGGACTTCATCAGTAAGACATGGTCTTAGGAGCAGTGAACTGAGAGTTTCCCATGTTCCTGGAAAGAGTAGGGACTACACAATTCTGGGCATCTCTAGAATGAGGGAACGGCACAGGAGTGATGAAGGAGCCAGGAGCAACGCGATTAAATTATTTGGCACAGGCGTCCCTGTGTCAAACAAGGGCTGAGATTATCCTCCGGTTTACCAGTAGAAATTTCAAGTCGAGAGGGAGAGGAGTTGAGATGGGTCGAGAAGAGCAAGAGGGATGGGGAGCAAGAATGATTATTTGGCACAGGCACCCCTGACTCTCTCTGGCCCCTTAAACAATTGGCTATCAAATCAGGCCGAGTCATGTTCTTCCCCTAAGATGTGACATTGCCAATATTAAAACCATCCTCACCAACGCTGGGTGACCAAACAGACAATTCTAGGAATGAGCCTTCCTAGCGCCATGGGAACTCCTGCTATTTGGCCTACACATGCATTCCATGGAATGATCTTTGGCCAACAGGGGAAACTGAGGACTAAACTCTGATCTTTTTCTTTTGCCCAAATTCCTTTCTAAAGGGGCCTAGTGAGTCACACCTACAAATGATAGAATCTCAGTAAACAGGTTTTTATGATGAGGTTTACTTCCCAACCTGATTCCAGTATAGCTTCACATGAAAGAAGACCCTACTATAAATATTCGGCCTTCCTTTGAAGCCCTGAAAAATGCCCTAACCTCTGCTCAGACACTCACGCTTCCCGACCTCACCCAACCTTTCCAGCTATATACGGATGAAAGACAGGGTATAGCAGTAGGAATTCTAACACAAAATAATGGCCCAAGACACAGGAGAAAATTTTAAACTCCTATCAGCTTCCCATAGTTCATTAGCCGCCATGGTAATAGAGAATACAATAGCACTAGATTATTAGCATCAGAAGGAGGAGTTTGTGTAATTGCAAACACTTCTTGCTGCTTCTATATAAACACCACAGAGTAGGTAGACTGAAAAAGACATAACAGACTCAATTTGGAACTCTCTCCAATCCGTCCTCCCAAAAACGACCTGGCTCTTACCCTTCTTAGGACCCCTAATAATGATTATACTAACTCTCCTCTTTGGCTCTTGTCTGTTACAACTTTTTCTACGTTTCCTCAAAAACAGAATTCAAGCCATCACCCACAAATCAATCAGAGAAATTTTTGTGATGGAACAAGCCCTTCTACACTTCCAACTCAATACCCGATCCTGACACCGCCCTTTCTCAGCAGGAAGCAGTCAGAAAGACAACTTCCCAATTTTTAGAAATTTTTACATTTTCCCCTTCTTTCCTTTTCCCTTTTATATGATAAAGAGTGTGGAATGTTGGTTCTGCCCTGGAATGAATGCATGCCATGGATGAAGTCAGATAAAGACTCCCACAGGCTGCAGGCTCCAGAGGAATCTCCAGAGGTTGTAAAGATAACTCTGAATTACAAAGGCTGGGATGGAGCCGGCAGAAACTGGCAGAACTCCCCCTCCCCAAACTTTCTATAAAACTCACCATCCTTCCCCTACTCTGGGTGGATGCCTTTTTCAGCCTCCACCCACCTGCACCCAGGTGCTCAAAATAAACGGCATTTTACCACGTCCCAGGCTTGAGTGTCTTCCTCTCGGATCTGACCTAACAGCTTCTCCTTTCTTTGGGCCTTAGATAAGAAAGGGTGTGGGTTAAACACTTCAGGAAATGTCTTTGTAAGAAAACATATTGTAAGAGCATTGTATGGGCTGGTCCCATGGTGGTCCCATGGTGTCTTTCTCTTTTGGGGGCCTAAAATTCAATGCTACCCATCTAAATGAAGTTGGTTTTTTAATAAAGTCCTGTGGTAAGTTCCTATGATTTTATATTGCCTTGGCATCCATTTTGGTCTTCCTCCAGCACACTGAAACTCCTTCTTAAAAGGGCTCTATGCTTTAAGATGTTAATTGATACCCTGTTTCCTCTGAGACTCAATGAGGGCTTGGGCCGTATCTGAAACAAGTGGAATTTTATTTGTTCCATTCTCAGTGGCATGGCTTGAATCCAGCTGTCCTTTTGGACTTGTGAGTTTTTCCAGTCTCATGGCAAGAGTTTTGAAATCAAAGCTGTAGGGTCCTTATATGCATGTGTGTATGTCTTTATGTACCCATATGTATATGTCTTTGTCTATTGTCTGTGGTTCCAAACTGGCTTAGAAGTGAGTACTCACAAATTAAGTAAAGAAGCACATATGCTTTTCAAGTTTACCTGATTTTAATAATCTTTGGTAAATAAAGATAGTTTAAAATTGTTGGTAAAACAAAGCCAAAATGTCTTCAAAATTATTTAGACATTTTTGCCTAAGCCTACTAGTTTAGACTATTTCTTCTGGATGGGTTAAAGTCATAAAACTATTGCTTCTGTAGTATTTTTAATACTTGCTTAATTTTTCTGTGAGTTAAAGCTGTGAGGGCTGACTTCTGGGCTCCTCCAAAGACTTACGTATGTCTTACCTTCAGTTTGTTATTAGTTTTGAGCTTTTAGATTTTGATGTCTAGAGGAATAGTCATGGTGAGACCCCAGAACAAAACCCAGGCCTCCCATGCTCCCTTGCCTAGCTGTGTCAAATTACTTACTTCCTAGGTTTTTCACTAAAATAAGGGTTACTAAGAGTTAACATTACAATTAATACATGTATTTAAAACTACTGGATAAAAAAAACAGTTTTACATGGAAAGGATATAAAAACATAGGATTTTTTTTGTACAGAGGTTATAAAAAGGCATAAAAATGCTTTTGTTAAAAAAACAGTAATTTTGCCTAATTTAAGGTTTTAGAAATTGTTTTAAATTAAATGAATAAAAAAGATTAAATAGATACAAAAGTTGAAAAATGGTAAAAATTATAAAAGGTTTATATAAATCTTACCTTATAGTCAAATTGATTAAGATTAAATAGATTTGTTTATAAGGTTTTATTTAAATTGGACTTAACATTTAACACACCAGTACAAAGGTAAAATTTGGTTTTCTTTTAAACAAGATTTTCATGTAATATTAATAGAGATAGTAAAAGATTTTTGCTCACATTTTGAGCAACTTCAAAAAAAGAAGCAAGGGGAGCATTAAAAGGTGTTCCAAAATTGTATGAAATTTCCAAAATTCTGATGTCTTGTGATATATCAATAATAATTATGGTTATTATGTTAAATTGTTACATGCCAAAGAAAGAAGCAAATTTCTTTGTCAATTGTCTCTAAAGGGACATGGCTATTCTCCACAGACAATTATTTTACTTTGATTCTTCTCAAAAAGCAGTTTTTAACTGGCTACAGTCCAAAATTTGCTTCTTCAGGAAAATTTATAGAAAGGACTCTGAGGTACTTTTAAATACAGATGCAGCTGATAACTTTGGGTATCATGCCATTTGGACTAGAAAAGCTTCCAAGACTTTAATTGGAAAGTAGATTAATTCATGAGGATTTCTAACCCAGCCTCAAGCAGAACAAAAATTAATTACATGGGACTGAACTTCTTATGATTTTTATACTTTTTATGATTTTTTTGTTTGAAACATTGCTGATTCTTTTTGTGTTTCACTTTCCAAAAGTCAAGAAGCTTACAACAAATTGGTAAAGTATATTTTTATGAGCAAAATTTAAAATATTTATTTTTCTCTTTACTTGTTTTCTCCAGAATTTGAAAACTATTTGTAAGTATTCTTATTTTATGGCAATATAGTTATTTGTATAAGTTCAATAAAGAACTTTTTTCTTTTATAACAGGACATAATTAGAAATGCTGGTTATTTAACCAAGGCTTGACTGGAATGTGATATTTCCACATATGCCCAGATTGCTTTGAGGAATTAAGGTTAACTTTATAAGGCCAATAAAAAGCCCTCTGGAAAAACTGTCCTGGTACCTCATCTATAGCATTTCCTGATCTGTAGTAAGTAAAGAATGTCACTTTCTAACAGATCCTGGAACCCCAAGTTACTCCAGGACCTCGAGAAAAGAGGAATTTACCAAATTCATACAGGTATCTACAGGCAAAGTTAAATCTCTGGCTTGGCTCGAGAGGCTAAGTCTAAGCTGAGATTCCTTAAAAAAGTAAATGTTCTAACAATTCCAATTTAAAAAAAGAAAAGCCCATGTGGCCAATAAATATTCTTGTTACACTTTATGCAAATAATCAGGCCATGTATAATAAGACAAATTTATTTTGCAAATAAATGGTTCCTACTATAATTTGTCTTTAGTAGAAATGAGAAACTGGAGAGAGAAAATTATGTTTCAAAGGAAACTACAATAAGGCCATTATTAGATTCAGTTTTGTTCATTATATTTGAGTTTTTGTTATTTGCCTACAATTTGGACTAAATTCTTAATTCTTTCCTGGCTACAAGTCTCCAAATAATGTTTTCAAATTTTTCTTCCATTTTTCTGATTTGGACTCAATAAAATTGCCACTACCTTTTTCCTGAGTTCCTGCAAGCATACTTGGTGACACACAAACTACAGGTGAAAAAAAAATCTCAGATTGCCACTGCCTACTTCCACTTTAACTGAAGATGCTTTGAGTTTAAGATCTAGACACTTCAGCTGGATGCTGAATAAATGAGTGAGGCTCAATGAACGAGGAGAAACAGCATGTTGCCCTGAGAGTCAGGCTTCCAGGTGAGAAGGAAAATCAGCCACCCTGAGATGACTGAGGTAAGAAACCATCAACCTGGGGGTCTATGGCAACTGAAAAATAGCTCACAACTTTGGTGCTTAAAAGTTAAACCAGATTGGTCTGATGTGGTTACACTACCGGTGAAAGTTTTACAGACCAATTCCTGTTATCCCTGAGTATGCTTGCCTGGAAGGTCCTTCAGGACCACCCAAGGACCCAGAGACAGGCATCTTCACAAGCACTTTTTCTCCTGATAGGTCTACTGGTCTGGTCAAGAGCCAGTGGCAGCCCAGTACCAGAACAAAGGAGCCTTTCCTACTCTCTAGGGAAAAAACGCACCCACACTCTGCTGCTTACCCCAAGGCTTCTGAGAGAGTTGCCATCCTTCAGATCAGGCAAGGGTCACCCCCAGGACCCTCAGGCTCCACCTACCTTTACAGACCTTCCTCAGAAAGCACTGCTGCCAGTCCCGAGTCTCGCAGAAGCCTCCCCCACTCTCGCAACCCCCATCAGCGTTGACTTGGTGGCATTCATAGCACTGAAGAGCTGGAAAGTTAAAACCAGCGCAATGAGGCTCTCTGCAGGCCCAGCCCCGCCACTGTTCAGGAGAGGGAGCTGCCCCTCTGGCCCAAACACAGCCAGGACAAGGGCTGGTGCCTCCGCGAGCTGCAGGGGCTGAGCGCCGGCTGGGCTTATACCTGGCGGAAGGCACGCGGGCACCCGGCTGCGGGGTCTGCCCGGGCACGGACCGGATCTCCACACTGCCAGAGTTGGGCTGTGCTGCGGAGGAGGAAGGTCACATTGATGCTCAGTGCCCCCAGAGTCCACTCCCCTAATGATTATCCAGGATTCTCCTCTTACACACCACAGGACCCCCTACAAATATATCCCATGTGAGTGGCATCTGCTGGAGCGCTGCACGTGAATTGGGTTTGTGCAAGAATTCAGGACTGCCCACCCCACCCCTGTCCTTTCTGTAGCATGCAAGGCCTCCCCCGCCACCTCCAAACAGAGGTGGCACCCATGATTCTCCCTTTTCCTCTCACAAATAAGACTCCTTGGGAGAACCACAGCCATCTGCTTAAAATGGGGAAATGAGGCTGGGCGCGGAGGGTAACGCCTGTAATCCCAGCACTCTGGGAGGCCGAGGCGGGAGGATAGCTTGAGCTCAGGCGTTCCAGACCAGCCTGAGCGAGCAAGACCGTCTCTACTAAAAATAGAAGAAAAAAAAAAAATTAGCCAGGTGTGGTGGTATGCGCCTGTAGTCCCAGCTATTTGGGAGGCTGAGGCAGGAGGATCGCTTGAGCCCAGGAGTTTGAGATTGCAGTGAGCTATGATGATGCCACTGCACTCTAGCCTGGGTGACATAGCAAGACTCTGTCTCAAAAAAAAAGGGGGGGAGGGGATGAAGGGAGGGAGAAAGGAGGAAGCAGGACAGAGAAGTGAAGAAGATCAGAAGGGCAAGAGGGTGGCCAGCCAGTGCAAGACAGAAAAGGGGGAGAAAGGGAGCAGAGACGAGGCTGCTGCACGTGGCTCCCACAGACGCTTGCCCTGGAGCGGCAGCGCTCGGCGCTTCTCCAGCCAGCTCGCTCGTATGCTAACGTGGAGCACCCAGTTTGCTAGGCGCTCTTCCAGGTGCTGCACCCAGTACAGAGTGATGGAAGAAAGAGCGAGAGAAAAATCCCTTCCCTGGAAACTTGCATTTCTCTCATATATTCAGACACTGAACAAATAAATGCGAAAAATGACTGGCAATGAACAAATGAGAAAGATTATTTCAGGTCCTGGTGATGTAGGAAGAATATATAAAGCTGAATAAATACGCCTTCATGTGGTATGGTTGGGCTGTGACTTCACTTTTTATTTTATTTTTTTGTCACTTTTGATGAGATGTCAGGATAGTTCTTTCTGAGAGGTCACCAAAGCTCAAACCTGAATGATTTGGGGAAAAGAAAAAAAAAAGCTGACTATTTCAAGACTGAGAGAAGAAGTTGGGGACATACATGGGCAAGTGCAAAGGCTCTGAGACAGACTGAGCTTGGCCTGTTAGAGGAACAAAAAGGAGAATGGGGCTAGAGCGAAGTGACAAAGGGTGACAGTGTATTAACATGAGACTGAAGAGGTCAGTAGGACCGGGTCATAAAAGACCTGCTTGGACGTGTGGTGTCCAATGTGGCAGCCTGAGCATGTGAAACGTAGGATTTGGCTAGTCCAGATATTTGTATGGTCTGTGCATTTCAAACATTTAGTACAAACATATTTTTAATTGCTCATCAATAAGTTTTATGTTGATTATATGCTGAAATATTTTGCATACACTGGGTTAAATAAAATACATTATTAAAATTAATTTTGGCAGTTTCTTATTTTTTAATATGTCTACTAGAAAATTTTAAATTGCATATGTAGCTTACATTATATTTTAACCAAACAGGACCAGTTCTAGGCTATCACAAGGACTAAGATTTTCTTCTAAATTGGAGGAAACCATCAGAGGTTTGTTAAGTAGAAAGCAGACAATTACTGGCCTATGTTTTGAAAGTACACTCTGGCAGCTGTGTAGATAATGGATTTTAAAGAAGGAAAGAGTAAAAGAGAACCAGGGAAGAAATGGTGGAAACAGGAAGGTGGGAATAAACCACCAGAAACGGAGTGAGTAAAAAACAAGATAAATCACAGGTCACCTGTAAGTGAATACATATGCAGGAAACAGAGTTTGAGAAACCTATAGGAAAGCAAATAAAAAGTAGTCTAAATGCTTCTGCCTCAGTTCATCATTTTTTGTATCATTGAAATGTAAAACTATATGTTTAGTTTGTTATTTACTAATAGTTTTTTTATTTTGTAATAAACTCTTTTAACAGGAATAAATTTTGAAAAGCACATGCTCAATAAAAAAATTAAACATTCAGTTCCTCTTCTCCAAAAGTTCATGAAGATTGTGTAAGTCCTACAAATCATTCGTTAACATTTGCCATCCCCCATGGGGCCTGTGTTATCACTCATTACATGAAAACCTGCTGGAGATACAAATCCGCAGAGTTTCAGCAGCTATTTGGAAAGTTAGTAGTTAGTAGTTATTTTCAGAAAACTCTGCCCAAAGATGATTTAACATGAGCAGCTGCAGAAAATGCGTTTGTGTATCACTGACTGAAGCAGATACCGTTAGAAATCCCCACCCGCTCTCTGCTCAGGCTTCACCTCCGCACACTGAAGGCTGCTCCTGCAAACACCTGGGCTCTCTGGGGGCTTTCCTGTGGCTGTGGGAGCACACTCACCTTGCACACGGGGCAACCTGCCCCACTGCACCACAAATGCCCCTGGAAGCTTCCCTGTCTCAAGAACAGTTGGGGAATGAGTGGATAAATTGCCCAAGTTGCTCACCCTTGAGTTAGGACAGCTTGACACCTATTCTACACCGTCTTCTAGAATTTTCCAGCAAGATTGAGCTTCTGGATGCACCCTTTCTGGGCTTCCTTCTCTTCCCTGTCTTACTTACCCACTCCCCTACTACTATTTCCTAGGATCACCGTTCAGATAAATTATTTCTACTCATATCTTTCTCTGAGTCTGCTTCTGAGGAAACACAACCCAAGAGGTTGAATTTCAATTTAGAACCAATGAATGATCTTCTAACTTAATTTTGCATATTTTTATTTCATGTTTTCTTGTGCTTATGCAACCAAACATGGGACATTGACTATTAACACCATTTGCGGAAGAAAGTTGCCAACAATTGATACCAGTTAATGCCAATGATCCTTCCATTTTTGAACCAACCGTGTAATCAAATAAAAGCTTGTGCGATTTTATTTTCTAGAAGCCAAAACATCTGGCTTTTTTTGAATGCTATAATAGATAAAGTTTAGACGTCAACATGGAACATAAGATTATTTATTTTGGTGATGATAGTATAAATGCAATTGTTGGTGGAGCATAACATTGTAACAAAAACAAAGTTCTTTCTAAGTTAAGAAACCTACAGAGCAAACTGCACTTGTAATTAGTGGTAGTGCACGCATAATTCTTATTTGTGTCCTGATTGTGTCCAAACAAGTGTGATTTTATATGTAAATTTTTATATTTATCAGTATTATATGTTAGTGTTATATATTTTAGTATTATATGTATTAGTTTATATAATATATACATATGTATAATATACACTCACAGGCAGAGGAACTGAACCTTAAAAGTTCTGTGATGGAGGTGATGTGGAATAAAAATACTCTCTTCAGCAAGTTTTCTTTCTGCTGCCTATAATCAATCACATTTTTAAAAAGGTTACGCCTTTGAAAAACTACATCGTGATTCAAAAGTGTCCTAGAATGACATTGGAAATGTTGTTAAAGAGCTTCTTAAATTTTGACTGTATTTTTTTCATGTAATAAAATGATTCCATTTCTTGAGGTCCGATAGTGGGCAGCTTTTAAGTATCACTCCTTCTGCCCCACATCTGGGCAGGGTGATAAGAAATTCCAGCTGTTCCTTCCAATTGGCACTGGCAGGAGTTTCAAACATAAACACCCATCCCTGCATGCAGGAACCCTTGCTCTGACCCCCTTCCAAACCCCCATAAAAATCTCAAGCCAGTTTCCTGTCCTTACTCCTTGAAGCCATTTTCAGGCCAGCTTCGGAAGCAAGTCTTGCTCTCCCAGAAAGCCTCATTAGGTAAATAATAAATGTTCTCATCCCTTCTTGGTGAGGGTGTGCCATCATCAGCCTCAACATTTGAACCACATTCTGAGTGAAGGCCCCACACAACCTGTTTCTACAGAATAACCCCAAGAGCTGGAAATCTCAGTCACAGTGTTCAACAAATGGAGCACCATAAACACTTCGGCTTTCGAAGGTTTTAACTAGTTGAAATTATGGAAAACAAAACTTGCAAGCATGAAGACATGGAAATGTATTCCTACAAAAGCAGATATGTTGTCAATTATACCTCGATAAAGCTGGGGGGGAAAAGCAAAGGTGAATCTGAACAAAATAAATGGTGAGAGGAAGGAGAACGCACCAAAGTAACTGATTTTCTAAATTCTAAAATTGTATTTTCAAAAATTCAACTTGTGGGAAGAATCTTTTGATGGAAATTTCCTTTTTTATTGAGATGTAATTCACATACCTTGAAATTCACTCTTTTAAAGTTTACAATTCAGTAGGTTTTAGTATATTCACAAAGTTATACAACCTTTAACACTATCTAATTCCAGAACACTTTAATCACCATAAAAAAGAAACCCCATACTCATTAACGATCACTTCCTAAAACCTTGGCCCCCACCAGTCCCTGCCACCCACTAATCTATATTCTATCTCTGCAGATTTGCCTCTTCTGGACATTTCGTACATGGGATGATACAATAGGTAACTTTATGTATCTGGCTTCTTTCACTTAGAATATTGGTGTCAAGTTTCATCTATGCTTAAGCAGGTATCAGAACTTCATTCTTTTTTATGGCTGAATAATATTCCACTGCATGGATATGTTTATCTATTCCTCAGCTGAAAGACATTTGGGTTTTTTCCACTTTTTGGATATTATGAATAATACTACTATAAACATTCATGTATGAATTTTGGTGTAGATATATGTTTTCATTTTTCTTCAGTATGTATTTAGGAGTAGAATTACTTGGTCATATGGTAACTCTATGTTAACCTTTTGAGGAACTATAAATTTTTTTACAGAGCAGCTGCCTCATTTTATATTCCCGTGAACAGGGTATGAGTGTTCCAATTTTTCCACATCCTTGCCAACACTTGTTACTGTCACTTTGATTATAGCTATCCTAGTGGTGCAAAGTGGGTATCTCTTTGTGGTTTTTATTTGCATTTTCTTAATGGCTAATGATGGTGAGTATCTTTTTTAATGTTTATTGTTATGTTTATTTACATATTCTTCCTCGGAAAATTGTCTATTGAAATCCCTTGCCCATTTTTAATTGGGTTGTCTTTTTCTTGTTGAGTTGAAAGAGTTGTTTATATATTCTGGATACTATACCCTTATCAGTATATAACTTACAAATATTTTCTCCCATTCTGTGATTTGTTTTTTTAATCTCTTTATCACGTTCTTGGAAACAAAAAAGTTTTAATTTTGATAAAGTCCAACTTATCTATATTTTTCCTTAGTTGCTTGTGCTTTTGATGTCGTATCTAAGAATAATTATTCTGCCTCCTGATATTTAATGCTTGGATAATCAATGTAAAGAATTATTTTTCTTTTCTAATGTACATCATTATATGTCATCTTCTTTTTAAAGTTTTTATTTTTTGAAATATTTTAGAACTTTTTTAATAAGTCCACTAATATAAAATGCCATTTTTTCAGCTAATAATTATTTCAAAAATATTATACTTTAATTATTTTAATACCCCTTTCATACTCATAAATGTCCCAGATTAAGTCATAAATTTTATGATAATCTTATCTGTTAGACATTTTAGTGACAAGGCAGGCATACATAAGCATGTGGATTCAAAGAGAGAGGTCATGCTTGGAAGTATAAATTGCCACTCATCCAGATACTCCTCAGTCCCCACTGCCCTCCTAGATGCTTCCTGGGGGCTCACTGTGCATGAAGACCAGCAGTGAGGATAGGATCCCCAGCAGCAGCAGAGCAAGAGGCACTGACACATCTCTGGGCTTGGCCCCGGCACCAAGGCTTGGCAGGAGGCAGGACAGAACTGCAGGCACAAAGAGCCTCTGAGAATCTTTACTTTAGAACCCCAGGTGGGGAGGAGCAGCCAATGGGAACCCAGGAAAAGGGCTGTGACTCCCCAGGGTGCAGAGTAACCAAGTGCCCAGGAGGACACAGGGCCCTGGCATTCCTCCCACCATCCCTGGTTGTACCCATCTTCACTGGCCCCACTGAGAGAGCCAAGATATGTAGGGAGAGCTGGCTCAATTCTGCCTAACTTCACAATTGTAAAATAGAAGAATAAAGTCCACCTTACCTAGCCTAAGGATTGGGGAAATTCAAGTGAGTTAGTGAAAGTGCCACCATCTGTAGAGGTTTGCCATATTTAAGAGAATTACTGAACTAAAGATACCCAAATCTCCTATTAAATGTAGGATAATAAACACATAACTCAATTTGTGCAAAGTGTGGGCCAGACCACAGACAGATCTTACTGGTAGTATTGTCTCTCCCTTTGAAATGAGACACATCTGCATTTGTTTTGTAATGTTTTGGCAAACAGAAGCAGAGTAAAGTATTTCTCCCCAAATCTTCAGAATCTATGCCACAAGCAACCCACAGTTGTTGTTGTTGTATGATTTCACTATTTCTTTTAAAATAAAATGTTATGTTCTGGTTGCTGGATCACAGCCAATGGAGGGCCTCATTTCCAGAGTGGCATCATGAGGAGCTCTGCAGACCCACCCCACCTCTCCCAGTGCAGCAACTATGACTGAGGAGAAATATTCTTAAAACAATCATCACTTAAAGTCTCTGGAAATTGTCCTAAGAGCATACAGCAAATGAAGAAACACTTACTCAAGAAAATCTACAAAATCTTAGTAAGGACAGCGGGAGTCCATGGCACTTGAGCCGCAACTTGCTCACTCTCTCCTTTTCCCTCCCAATTCCACATGAGAGAAGTTCCACTCTGTGTAGCTATGGACAAGAAAATAGGGCATCCTCTCCCTCTGGCTATTAGTCAAGAGATGTGATATCTTTCTGGGAGGGTGAGACCACCAGCATTTCTCAACCACCCCAGCTCCAAGTTGCAGAGGCTAAATTCGTGGCAGGTGTGGCCAAGGTTGAGGTGGGGTCCCTTCCTCCACCCAGCCCCCACTCAGAGAACAGAGGCTCTAACCAAGGTGCAGCAGCCTGAAAATATTGAGTTCTGATCACCCTCAGCTCATCTCTCCTGAGATTCCATACCAGGAGAGGCAAGCCAAGAAGACCAGGGGCTACCACCCCTGCCCAGTACCTTGTTCATAAAGCAAGAATGTAACTCTGGGAGAAGTAGGCCTCTGCCTCCACCCCAAACTCTGGGGCAATGGCTCAGAGATTGCCCGTGGAGAGAGGCAATCCATAAGAATAGAGATCACTGGAGCTCTCCCCAAAGCAACTAACTTTATTCAAAACAGAGTTTTGGGATGTTTAAGCCTATTAAACAATGGAGATTTGGGTGGCAAGCATTTAAGAGGAGACTCTTATTTCTATGTGAACAACAAGCTAAATTGTCAGTCAACTAGTTTACCAGAGAGAATCAGGGAATGAAACAGTTAAGAACCCTCATGGACATTTCTCAAAGAAATAAATATATACATACCATTCAACCCAGCAATCCCACTACTGGATATCTACCCAAAGGAAAAGAAGTCATTTTATCAAAAAGACACCTGCACTCGAATGTTTATTGCAGCACAATTCACAATCGCAAAAATGTGGAATCAACCTAAGTGCCCATTAATTCATGTGTGGATTAACAAAATGTGGTATATATATACCGTGGAAGAAATTAAACCTCATATGTTGTTGTTGTTGAAGAATAACAACAAGAAAATCTTGGCATTCACTGCAATGAAAACTGAATAATTACAAAATTTAAGTAATAAGTATTTCCTCAGAATCATTAAGGAAAACTTGTATTTGCCTCCCACCCAGCCAGTATTTTTTAGAATCAGAGAAGCCTAGAGCGGGGAGAAAACTTTGCCTATTCCCTCACCCTTAGATGAGGGCTGACTTATCAGCACAGGAGACATGGCATGGTGCTTAGGACCCATAATACTATCAGAGACTATCTTAATCCATTCAGGCTGCTATAACAGAATATTATAGGCTTACAAACAACAGAAATTTATAAACAAATGAACTTTTAAGTCAAATAAAATATTTTTATATATAATATTAATATTCTTACCTTCATACCAATGCAGTCATAAAATATAATTTTAATAATTTGCATGGAGGAAGAGATCCACAAAGGCAAAAATATCCTAGGGCCCATGACAGTCATAATGCAGCCCTACCTCAACAGCATCGATTCAGTTTACTCAGGTATGTTCTGGAATGAAAATCTGCATCAAGTTAAAATTTCTTCCTCTAAGGGTTGGGAAAATGGGAGTCAAGTAATTCCTACCCATTAGGGCCCCTTGCGAAGGCCACTGAATGAAGTAAGGGGAGGACCTCAGCAGCACATCTGCCCAGAGCAGGTGCAAGCTGGCAAAAGCAGGAGCACATTGGCAGCTGACACCCAGCCTTCCGGCCATAATTGGGCATGGTGGATGCAAGGTAATGTGTGGATTCCTTTCTGGATGAGGGGAAGAGGAAATGCTTATGCTAGAAAATGCAAACATTTTAGATAAAGTGATAAAACATACACATTTCTTAAGAAAGAAAGCTATGCAGCTTCGATCTTTGGTACTTGTAGTAAACTGAATGATGGTCCTCAAAGATGACCATGCCCTAATCCCTGGAACCTGTGAATGTTATCTCCTATGGCAAAAGAGGCTTTGCAGATGTGACTAAGGATCTTGAGATGGGGTTTGGAATGTCTGGGTGGGCCAAATATAATTACAAGAATTTTTATTATATAAGAGTAATGCAAGAGATCAGAGTCTGTAGTACAAGACGTACTGGTAGGACGAAGAGGTTGAGGCGATGTGAAGAAGCCTGCCAAGGAAGGAAAGCAGCCTCGAGAACTTGAAAGAGGCAAGGACAGGCTTCTCCCTTGAGCCTCCAGAAGGAACTAGCCCTGCCAACACTTTGATTTTAGCCCCATAAGACTCACTTCAGATTTCTGAAAACTAGAACAGGAATAGAATAAATTTGTGTTGTTTTCAGCCACTACATTTGTGGTAATTTTTTACAGGAGCAATAGGAAACTAAAAAAGTACTTTCCAGTTTAGGACTAAATCTGGGACCATATTTTCTTCTATACCCAGACTGAAATAAGGGAAACTTCCCAAATACCCCACTTCATCTGTACACCTTCCCCCAGCCTATGACCACAAAATCCCCTAGAGGAGAGAGTTTAATCTATAGATCTACTATTACTTTTCATCTGACTCAAGGCCTTGGAAAGATTAGATTATCTCTCCATAACAATAATTATTTTCAACTGAGCATTTAGCCAGTTCCAGCTATTGTGCCAAGAACCTTATAAGCATCCCCCTTTTGATCCTCACAACCTCCAATGTGGTAGGTATTATGACCAGCAGTGTGTAAGTATGATACTGAGGGTAAGCAGTCTGCCTTGGCTTTCACAGCTAGTAACTATATCTATAACTATCTCTATAGCACATCACATGTGGGGCCCCAGCCTCAACACAGTCGCAGAATAGTGCACTCCTCCAGGCATGGAAAGTCCCTGGAGCTTCCTTTTCTTTCCCTGAGGCATGTAGAAATTGTTTTTCTTAGATCCTTATCCCCACACCCACTGCTACCACAAATCTACTCAATCTAACCTTAATTAGAATTGGCCCTTTATAAATGTCTTTGCTTTCTGAGGGGCCTTATTTGGGGCCCAATCCTGGCCCAATAAGTATGTTGAATAAAAGAAACTATTTTATCAAATGGCTCTTCTTAGACTCCTGATTATATTAATTCTGAAGAACTCAGGTAGGAAGAAGTATGGGCCTTGCTGCTGAGCTCAGCCCTAAGAGACCCATTCCCTTCGGGTTTCTTCCTGACTCTTTCTACAAAAGGTCCAGGTCCGGAGGACCCTCCTGGCTTCTAGTACACAGTGCTTCCTCCCCATGATTATGAGAAAGTTTTATTCACCTCCTATTCACCCCATAGGTAAGGGAGGGAGAAATTCCCACCCAAGGGTTATGAAAATGGCCAAACACACAGCATGTAACACTGGACAGTTGGTTAGTTGTCACATATGTTCACACTTGGGGAAGGAGGACACTCCATGCTGCACAGGGCCCCATAGGGACAGAGTGAACAGCCAGGTGTTGTGGGAGGCAGGCTCTGTAGTATCAAGAGGGTGGGGTGACCCTTGGTTCTCACAAGAAGATGTGATTGGCTCATTTGGATAATTCCATGGGCAGGCAGGGAACTAAAACCTGCTACTCGGGGATAAGCAGGAACTGTGCCTGGTGCCTTTCACAGGGAGGGTGGATGGGCCAGGGAACCTACGATAGGGCAAGAATTGAATGGTTCCCACTGATGTGTTTCTCTTCTTAACACATTCCTCCCCAAAACAATGAGAGTGGGAGAAGCCCCGAGAATAACAGAGATTCAGTTTTCTGCCAACCAGTTGTGTGGCAATTGGGAGTCAGATTAAAGCTGATTGAAAGAAATGAGATAAATGTGGCATTTTGAGCACTAGCAGCGTACAGTCACAGCAAACTCCGTCCACTACACTTGTCCTCGCTGGTATAAGTGTAAGCTCTCAGTGAGCCCTCAGAGAGCCCTCAAAACTCATGCATCAATGAAATTAGGTGCAATTCAAGGCAGTGTGAGTCCCCTCTGGCTGCTTTGGCCTTTCGTCTTTGTCACTTGCCTCACTTGTTGGGTTGGGAACTAAGGCCTTCACACCGACCCGGGCCTTCCCTGATGCCACTGTCTTTCTAGATATTAAAAGTCTTCTGATGGGGCAGAGCCACTCTATGGGTGTGTGGAGAAGGGAGGGGTAGAGTACAAACGTTCTTCTGACCCCTTGTGCAGCTCAAATTCCAAACCTTGGGTAGACCGAGGTGTTCTCGGTATGAGAAGTGCCTGTTTTCTCCCTGGATCACTTCTGAGAGCCCAAGAGCCCTGTGAGGAGCCAGGGGGCACATTCATCCACCTCAGAGACGTGCCAGCCTGGACCCACATCCAGTGCAGGCTGCTGGGAGTCTCCTTCCCAGAGAACCCACCAAGGGAAATGCCATCCAAGCCAGATTCTTCTAGAAGCTCCAGCTGCTCTCTGGCGTGTTGGGCCACCTGGAGCCCAGAGAATTGGAGCCACCAGAAAGTGCTCTGAGCATCTCCCTGAGAGGGCAGCAGGTAGGTGGTGATGTTGGCCACAGTGTACACCTGCTCGTGGGAGGCAGCAGGGAATCCTGCTCCTCTGCAGCTTCACTCTGGCCTGTACCCAGTTCCTCCCAGGTATGGACAAGTCAGAGGGCAAAGGTCAGGGGATCATCCCTTTTGGTGTTGGTCTCTGTGACCCAGCCCCAGCCACCTGGATCTCACGCAGATGTGGGAGGGGCCCAGGGGTAATGTTCTGCCTGTGATCCTGATGGAGACAGAGGAGCTCTGAAGGGAGGTGGTGTAGCGGCCCTACGGGGCATGAAGGTCCCTCACAGAACTAGGGGACCTCTATCCAAAGGAGCAGCTGACACTTGGATGGATGTGGACAGGTCCATGACAGGAAGTGGTCATGGGGAAATGGGGAAGGGCTGCTTTCTCCGTGGCAGGGGTCAGGAGATCCACACTGAGGGGAAGGTGAGGTATAGAAATCAGAGAAAGTTGGTCTCTCAGTCTTCAGTGCTGAAACTACCCAGAAAGGGAGAGGACCTCCCCCTGCCTGGTGGTGATCAGTCAAGTTTATGGAGAACATGGAACTTGTTCAAAGAGTAAATAATTCCAACCACTCCAGAGGAGTGACAGAATGGCAGGATGTGCCCTCGGGGATGAGCCCTGAGGACCGTTGGGACATGATGAGGAAGTCACAGACAGCCCCACACCCAACACCTGAGCAGGATCCTCACTCCACAGAGCCAACATCATCTAGAAAGGGGAGATGTGTCCCAAGGACAAAGGGACGGAAGAGTGTATCAGTTTTCCTTGACTGAACCCACAATGCTGTGTCAGGGAGACTAAGGAGACTGCCTGGGAATCCTCTGAGTAACTGACTTAGGCTGAGGAGCCAGTGGCCTTGTCCCAACTGAACTGGAAATTTGTGCCCTTCGGGGTCTTACATTTTGTATGTTATCAGTGAGCAACACCAGCTTCAAAGCATTTTTCTTTAACAGCACCTAGATCTTTAAGGACCACACCCTGGAAAGGCCCTCTGCCCCCTCAGGGGCTGGCGTGGCCACGCACTCACTGTGGCCACAGAGGGTGGGAAGTCTGGGACGCTGGGACCAACATTGCAGCCCCTCTCTCCCCAACACCCCTGAAGCATTTGTGATTTGACACTCCCTCCTTCTTGAAAGCCTGTCCAGGGACAGTGTAACCCCCTGTCCTCACCTGCCACTCTGTGCCTTAGAAGATAGCTCAGAGCGTGGCTGGCCGAGTGCAGGGGTGTTTACAACTAACTGATCACAACCAGTTAGAGAGTCCTTTGTTCCTTCTCCACTCCCGCTGCTTCACTTGACTAGCCTGAAAAAAAAAGAAAGAAAAGAAAAAAGAAAGTAAAAAAAAGAAGATATCTCAGAGCAGAGAAAAAAGCAAGGCCTAAACATTTAGGAGAAATTCTTAAAGACATGGAGGATCAACCCGGGGTTCAGTTCAGTTCTAACCAACAGGCATTCCAGGAAAAGATGAACAAAGAAGCTGGATGGGAAAAATGTATCAAGCAAATATCAGGGAAAGAATATAAGGAAATTTCCTCACCTGAAGGAAGACATAAGTAAAAGGATCTAGCAAGTGTCAAGGAGGTTAAACCAAAAAAGACCCCACCCAGACACATCATTGCGAAACTTCAGTAGGTCAAGTAAAAAGTAAAGAAACTACCGTTTTCCACAGAGAAGGGGCAGATCAACCACCCAGAAATTAAGCTGGCATTGCTCGTCCTCCCAGCAGCACTGCACGCTGGAAGTCGAGGGAGTAAAACCTTCACAATTCCCAGGGGTCTTCCAGGCTTTAAGGGGACAGAGCAAAGGTATTTCTGCCCTCCTCTCCGCTCGGAACCGCTCAGACCCAACCAGGAGAATGAGCGACAACGCCCCACTTTACCTCCGGGAGAAAACGCGAGAGGCTGGCGACGCCAAACCCCAGCGCGCGGAGATGGAAAGCCCAGGGCCAAGCGACGGGGGGCTCGAGGGTGGTTGCGGGTGGCAGGAGCGTGAAGCCTCGGGGCCCCCCGCGGAGGGCGTCCAGGAGCCCCTGAGGGCCCCGTGGAGCCAGAAAGGCTGCGGAATTGGAGCCCCCAGGGCTGCGAGGAGGTGAGGCTGGGCGTAAAAGCAGGGACAAGCAGGGAAGGAGCAGCGAGATCCCACGCCCCGCCCCACCCGCGCTGAAGGACCCCTGCCGCCCCCACCCGCACCTCCAGAGCCGCGAGGCCCTGAGAGCTCCCGCGCCGCTCCCCGGCCCGGGAGGGGCAGGAGACGCCAGCCTGGGAACAGGGGGTGACGGCAGCTTCCCAAGAGGGAAACCCCCTCGCCTGCTCCCAGAGTGTGGTGACCCGCCTTACTCTCCTCCACCCCCAGGCGGACAGGAGGTCAGAGAATCACTCTCTCCGGAAAATGATTCGTGCACAGTGAGAGAACCAGGAGGCCCAACATTTGTGGGTCCCTCCAGGGAACCGTCACTTCTCCCAATCTCCCCACAGCGCCGACCCGGGACTGAAGCTCAGCCCCTGCACGCAGAGATTCGGATCCGCCTCAGTCCCTCAAATGGAACCTGCAACAGGCAGCGTCACGAGACGTTCTGGAAAACGTCAACATGAAAGACAAAAAACCAAGCAAACACTTAAAAAGAAGAGGCACTTAAGATAAATTTAAAAAGAAAACAAACGTTTAAAAATTGACATACTCAGATGGGCGTAAGCTATATTTTAATTAACAAAAAATTGGAAGATAAGGTTTAAAAAAGTCGGCTGGTCGAGGTGGTTCAGGCGTGTAATCCTAGCACTCTGGGACACCGAGGAGGGAGGATCCCTTGAGGCCAGGAGTTGGAGACCAACCTGAGAAAGAGCGAGACCCCCATCTCTACAAAAAAATAGAAAAATTAGCCGGGCGTCCTGGCGAGAGCCTCTAGTCCCAGGTACTTCGGAGACCGAGACGGGAGGCTCACTCGAGCTCGGGAGTTTGAGGTTGCAGTGAGCTATGACGACGCCACCGCACTCTAGCCCTGCATAGAGCGAGATCCTGTGTCAAAAAAAAAAAAAAAAATTAAATTCTACCACAATTTAAGAAAGAGAACCCTAGGGTGAGGCCATGATCATTTGCGGAGTGACCTTCCTCCCCCACAGCACAGCCCAGCCCTGGCAGTGTGAATATCCCGTCCGTGCCCGGGCACACCCCGGGCCCAGGCACCCACGTGCCTCCCCCCAGGTGTAAGCCCAGCCCGCGCTCCGCCCCTTCAGCTGGCGGTGGCACTGGCCCTTGTCCAGACTGCGTCTGGGCCACAGGGGCAGCTGCCTCTCCCGAGCAGCGCGGGGCTGGGCCCGCTTAGAGCCTCGCTGTGCTGGTTTTAACTTTCCAGCTCTTCAGTGTTAAGACTGCCAAGGAGTCAATGCTGATGGGGTTTGCAAGCATAGGGGAGACTTCTGCCAGACACAGGACGGGACCCAGGGAGTGGCTCACAGGAGCTCTGGGGGTAGGAGCAGCATGGAGGGATAGGAGGGGAGTTGTTTTTTATTTGCCTTTACCTTAAACGAGTGTAGGGACCTCCTCCGGTTCTGGTACTGGCTGCTACTGGCACTTCATTGGCCTAGTGACCTGGAAGATATGCAGGGATCTTCTGTGTGGGTCCTGAGTGTGACTGGACTTGGGCTCCTAAGACTTCAGTGAGTGGACCTGAGCGTAGTGGACTCTCTGGGAACTGGGGATGGGGTGAGGACGAGGGACTGGGGGGTGCACTGTGTCCTCAGCCCTGCCCTCCCTCTCTTGGGGGGGAGGTGGATTGAACCCTAATGCACAGAGCCCCAGAGCTGTTCCAGGGGAGCCCACTAGGGGGCCTTACCTCAGGCCTCTCGATCCCTGGAGGCAGATACTCATCCCTCCCAGGGAGCCTGAGTCCTCAGTGGACGTGCCATCTTCTCCTTATCCTTGATTGATTGTTGATGCATTGATCCGCTGAGTCACTCAGCAGTATTTATTGAACGCTGAGTGCAGGATATGCTGGGCCCCACACCCATGTATCTGCAACTTGAGCTTCTGGGTCTCACTTACCATTTTCTCTGCCTCTCTCCAAGTGGCATCTTTTCCTATGCATACACTGGTTGTAACCCCCTGTGCACTCACATAAGTCAACTGAATCACAATCCAGATATGGAAATCAACTGCTGCAACTCAGCTCTCTGGAACAAGTGCTAAGGACAATGCCCAACTTTTGCCCAGATCTGACTGATGCTATTGTATGCAATGTTTATTCATTATTGTAAATAATATCAAAAGGAACATCTTTATGCCTCATATATTTTAATTCTAGGTAGGCTTATTTCATCAGGGTAGATTTCCCAATTTGCTTCAAAAACAAAACATTGTCTCTAGATTTCCTGTACAGAATTTGGACTCATGTTGCTCAAATCTGCAGATATATATTTCTACACATGTGCATCAACCCTTGCTCCGGTTTGCAGAACTTATCCCATCTCTTAACTCCTAGGACTTGGATCTCTACTCTGGGCCTGTGTCTCTCTTACTCCAGCCTCTCTCCTCTTCTTCTTTCCTTTCTTCTTTCCTTTCTTCCTCCCCTCCCCACTTTTATTCTCTCTCTCTCTTTCTTCCTTCCGTCCTTTCTGTCTATAAGCATATGTTGAGTAGGATTTATTTGCCACGCACCATGATAGGCCCTGAAAACAAATAAGTAAGACAAAGTCTCTCCACTCATGGAACTCACAGGTCAGTGGAAAAGGCAAATGTGAAATAGGTAATTATAACACAGTGTAATCAGTGTTCTAACAGAGTGCATGTGGCAGTCCATAGGTGGAACACCTGCCCTAGACCAGAGGCTTAAAGGAAGGTTTTATGGAGGATATAGTATTTTGTGGATAAAGAATACATAGGAGTTCACCCAGTGGATCAGGTAGGGAAGGGAACATGCAAAGGCACAAGGGAGAGAACATAGAGTATTGAAAGAATGGTCAATTGTTTGGAGGTATGAAGCTCAGTGCAGGAAGCATGGTGGGACATCAAGCCAAAGAGGAAGGAACCATATTATAAAAGACCTTGACTGCTCTCTTTAGGGGTTTAGGATTGATTCTGGAGGCAATGAGGAGTCATTCATGCATTTAATGCAGAGGAATGTTTTTCCAAATGATTACCAGGTAGCAAAGTGAAAAACCTGTTACATCAGACTAGGCAGGTATAAGGAAGATGTAACAATGTTGTTGCATTTATATGAGTAAGAAATAATGAAGGCTTGAAATGAAAACATTGGGCATGGTGTTGGATAGGGAGGATTTTAGTAGGGAGACTTTATAAGACTTAATAAATATGGCTATTTATGTTTGGTGTGTTTGTGGTTACAGAGCCTTCTCAGGTGACTCTCAGATTTTTATATGGGTTGATTGGATTAACAGTGGTAAAATTAGTCATGGAGAGAATATGGGCTCCTCTCTTTTTCCTCCAATCTCTGCTTGTTTTGACAGCAGGGCAAGCAAGGAGTGTTCAGAATGTGAAGAGTTAAAAATCTGCCTCGCTGAGAGAAGAGAGAGTTACACAGATAAAAATGATCAATTTGAAAGCAATAGACACCTGGATTCACGAATGGAAACTGGAATAATAATTGAACAAAACCTCAGTTTATAGAGGGAGCATATTACCCTAAATGTTTCTGGGCAGCAGAGTGGGTCTGAATGCTTTGGGTGCTGAGTCCTGCTGTCCTAGGCAACAAGGCTCCACCTGTCAGCCTCCCACTCCAACATTAATAAGATAATTGGACATGGATGGAAGAATGATGCTGTGTGGGCATCTTTGAGAGGGTAGACCTGGGATTGTGGTCATGTGGGTAGAGTCTGACATGGTATCATTCTGGCTCCACAATTGCAGTGTAGCGGCAAGGTGCCTTCAGTCTCCCCACAGAAAACCAAAACCAGATATACAGCTCTGAGATCTACACCATCAACAACCTAGAGCTCAGGTATGAGGATGAGACAGTTTACAGGGCCACAAGAAGTAAAAAGACTCTGAGCAGATGGTAGGAGAATTGTACTACCACATCCACAGTACCCTATCCCTCATTCTGCCCAGCACCAATCTCACAGTAAATCTCCCCCCAACTCACCATTTCTACACTGGAAAAAAAGTGAAATTGATGTAGTCACCTAACTTCCCCACCTTCTTGGGTTCCCTGGCAAGAGGCCTGTCCCACAGGTAGGATTGTGACTACCTGAAGGGAGAAATATCCCTAAGGACAGGCAGAGACAAATGGGGGAGGTGGAACTACCATCCCCAGCCCTGGAAATTCTGCTCTGTAACTCAGCCAAAGGAGACACCAAATCAGAGTGGCATGCTGCACCATGCTGTAGGAAGTGTGTTCCCCAGGTCTCCTGGGCACAAACACATAGGCATCCTTACCACACTACTGGGATGAACCCTTTAGGACCTACCATATTTGTGACAGGTGGTACATTTACAAGAGATTAGATGAATCTTGGGCTTGAAGGGCCACCTAGAGCCAGAGAGGAGGCAGCGACCTAGCTGTGAAGATTCACTAAGCAAATATATTCAATAAAAACAAAAACAAGCAAGAAAGAGACACTGGAATAAATAACTAATTCTTCAATGCAAAGACATATATGCATACCCACAAGAAACAACATCAAACAGGGAACCATGACCTCCCCAAAAGGACAAACCAAAAATCCAGTAACTGACCCTAATGAGATAGCAATTTATGAGCTCTCTGACCAAGAATTCAAAATAGCAGTTTTAAGGACACTGAGGGATCTCCAAGATAACACAGAAAAGCAATTTAGAAATTTATCAGAGAAATTTAATAAAGAGATTGAAATAATAAAAATATCAAACATATCTTGGAACTGAGAAATGCATTTGCTAAAATGAAAAATACTCAGAGGGTCTTGTCAACAGAATGAGCCAAGAAAAGGAAAGAATCAGTGAATTCAAAGACTGGCTATTTGAAAATACAGAGTCAGTGGAGAACAAATAAAAAAAATTGAAAAAGAATAAATACCACCTACAAGATATAGAAAATTACCTCAAAAGTCCAAGTCTAAGAATTACTGGTGTTCAAGAAAGAGCTGAGCAGGAGCAAAGGGTTATAAAGATTATTCAAAGAAATAATAACAGAAAACTTTCCAAAACTTGGGAAAATACAAATATCTAGGTACAGGAAGGTCTTAGAACACCTAACTGCTGCAACCCAAATAAGACTACCCCAAGGCATATAATAATCAAACTCTCAAAGGGCAAGGACAAAGAGAAGATCCTAAAAGCCATGAGAGATAAGAAGCAAATAACATATAAACAAGCTCTAATTCATCAGGCAACAGACTCCTCAACAGAAATTCTACAGGCCAGGAGGGAGAGGAACAACATTTTCAAGGTGCTCAAAGAAAAAATTGCCATCCACAAATATTGTATTCAGCAAAACTGTCATTCAACTATGAAGGAGAGATAAAGTTTTTCCCAGATAAACAAAACCTGAGAAAACTCAACATCACCAGATGTACCTTGCAAGAAATGCTAAAGGGGAAAATTCCTTCAGTCTGAAAGAAATAAACGAAAAAAAAGCAAAAGAAAACTTTTCAAGGTATAAAACCCACTGATAAAATTAAGTACATGGACAAACACAGAAAACTCTTTTACTCTATTTGTGGTGTGCGATCCACTCATAAATCTCATTTCAAACCCAAAAGACAAATCTATAAGAAAATAACAATACAAGCTATATGAACCTCTTAAGAGATAGATATATAAAATATGTAAGTTGAGATAATTAAAAGTCAAAATGTGGGAACAATTGAGTTAAAGAAGAGAATTTTTTGTGTGTTTCCTTGTGCTTGTTTATTCATATTCCTATCTGTGATTTAAGATAAGTTCTCTCTTTAAAATAACTTGTTATATCTATAAGATGTTTTTTGCAAGCCTGAGGGTAATCACAGTGCAAAAACCCAAAATATATTCACTAAAAATAAAAAGCAAAAAATCAAAACACACCACCAGATGAAATGACTTAACTACAAATGAAGACAGTTTAAGAAAGGAAGAAAAAAGGAGAGAATCTCAAAACAACCAGAAAACAAGCAACAAAATGGCAAAAATTAGTCCTTACTTGTCAATAACAACACTGAATGTATGTCAGTTCTCCAATTACAAGGCCTTCAATGGATGAATGGATAAAGAAACAAGACCAAACTATATGCTGCCCTTCAAGAAACCCACTTCACCTATAAAGACATACAAGACTGGAAGTAAAGGAGTGGAAAAAGTCATTCTATGAAACCGAAAACTAAAAAAGAGCAGGAGGAGCTATACTGACATCAAATAAAATACACTACAAATCAAAGACTGTAAAAAATGAAAAGGATGGTCACTATATAATGATAAAAGAGTCAATTCAACAAGAGGACATAATAATAATAAATATCTATGCACCCAACATTAGAGCTCCTAAGTATGTAAAGCAAACATTAATAGATCTAAAGGGAAAGAAAGACTGCAATACAATGATAACAGGGAATTTTAACACTACACTGTCAGCAATAGATCATCTAGATAGAAAATCAACAAAGAAACAGTGGATATAAACTACACAATAGATCTAATAGGCCTAACTGATATTTACAGAACATTTCACTCAAGTGCTGGAGAATACACACTGTTTTCATCAGCACATGGAACACTGTCTAGAATTGACCAAATATGAGGCATTTAATATCTGAAAGGTAAAGATAGGAAATAAACATTTCTAGTGGGAAACTGGGAACTTGGAAGGTGAGGGGTGGAGAGGAATCAGGAGGGGCTCCATAAGGGCTGCTCCCTCACCCTCCCATCATCTGTACTCAGTCCAGTCTACACATCCAGCAACAGGAGAAGGTGTTCATTGGTCAGGTGCCCTCAGCAATGTTGCACAGAGGATGGAGTCATCCATCATATGCGTACAAGAGCAGTGGGGCAGGACCCATCTTGAGTCCATGTAGGGCAATTTGCTCTTTCCTGAACCACCCTCCACATCACCATGGCCATTGGGCTCCTCCCCCAAACCTGGACAGGGCCCTGGTCCAGCTTCCTCACCTCTGTCTGCTGCTCAGGTCTTCTCTGGAGCCATGGCCTTTCCACACTTACCCAGTGAGAAAATTCAACATCTTGGGCAGGATGTTCTGCTCTATATTTTGGAAGGTTAGTCCCAGTTTTTGAGTCTTGGGTAATGTGAGCTGGACTAGAGTTTTAGGGGTGGCAGCCTCTTAAAACCTGACAGGGTACCCCACTGTCTAGGGAGGAAGAGGTTGCTGCACATTAAAGACCTTTCTCATTTTTCCACTGTCAGGGTCCTGGAGCAGACCCTGAGACAAGAATTCTAGTGTGATAGTTTATTTGGGAGGTGACTGCAGAACACATTGGTAGGGACGTGGGAAGTGAGACTGGACACGAAATGAAGCCAACTGAGGGTGCAATATCAAGCCAGCTACTCCCGGGACTCATCCTGCTGGGATACTGTGGGAGACAGGGTAGAACACTATCTCAGAAAATCCCAACCTAAGGCTTGAAACAGAAGGTATTTATCCACTAATTCCCCATTTGTCAGAGGTTCAGGGTCGTTTCTAGGCACTTTAACTCTGTAGCACTTCTGGTTGCCCTGCACATGAGATGAGTGTGCTCCAATGTCCTGAAAAGAGAGCTCAGGCAGAGAGCTGCAGGTGTGGGCCAGGAGCAGCCTTGGGGATAGAGAGGTGATGCTGAGAGAGGATACAGACAGGGCGCCACCAGTGTCTATATGCCCGTGACCTCACGCTTCTCCAGAGATGGCATATGATGGCTAAAAGCACATGAAAAGACACTCAACATCACTAATCATCAGAGAGATGCAAATCAAAGCCACAATGTGATAACACCTCACACTCATTGGCATAGCTAGTATGAAAAAAACACAAATTAAGTTTAGTGAAGATGTGGAGAAATTACAACCCTTGTGCACTGTTGAAGAGATTGTAAAATGACAGAGCCACTATGGAAAGAGTATAGCAGTTCTTTCTCAAAAACTAAAAATAGAAATACCATATGATCTAGCAATCCCACTTCTGGGTATATTTCCAAAAGAATTGAAATCAATATCACGAAAAGATGTTTGCATACCTAAGTTCTTTGCAGCAGTGTTCACAACAGACAAGAGGGTATAAGCAATCCAAATGTACATTGACAGATGAATGGACAAACAAAATGTGATATATGTATATATATTTACATAAAATAGAATACTACTCATTCTTAAAAAGGAAGGAAATTCTTTTACATGCTGCAACATGGATTAAACTTAAGGACATTATGCTAAGTGAAATAATCAAGCAAAAACGACTGCATGAATACCACTTATATGTGGCATCTAAGGTAGTCAAATTCATACAGACAGAAAGTAGAATGGTGATTGTCAGAGACTTGGGGTAGGGAAAAGGAGGAATTGTTGTTTAATGGATATAGAGTTTTAGATTTGCAAGATGAATAAGTTCTGGAGATCTGTTTTACAACAATTTGAATATACTTAACACTATTAAACTATACACTCAAAATGCTTAAGATGATAAATTATATGGTATTTTTTTGAAATTTTTAAAACTTTCAAGTTGGCAAAATACTTAAATAAAAAATAGTAATCCCATCCAGAATGACTTAGGTAGTACTTCCACAGAAGGAGATCCTTGTTGCAGTAGAGGGGAAGATAAGGAAATCAACAATGAGGCGGTGGTAAGTACAAATAGAAATGTTGCCCATGACACATTTCTTTTGACAGCTTTGCCTTAACTAGAGACTGAGGAAGAAGTGTGTATGAAGAACCAATGAATGTATCAATATACACAGAGATATAGATTGCTTCCCCATAACCTCCCCAGAAGGTTCTAGTTTGTAGGTACAGTGGGTGGGTACATTTCCTAAAATGGGAAAGGTTGAAGTGGTGGAGAATGAGACTCTGATTTTGCAAAATGGGAAATTATGGGCCCTTTAGCCCAGCCACGAGACTAGTAGAATCTCCCAGCCCCCATATTCCCTCATGAATAATGAGGGGAAGAGCATGGAGAAGGGCATGCACGAAGGGACTGTGGAACCGAATAGTTGCTCTTGTGCCCTTTTCTTTCCTTGCTGAGTCCGTGCCTGAGTGAGCATCTGGGGTAGGAAGTCGGTGTGTAGTGCATGAGTCCACCTTGCTTTGGCCATATACATCACCCACCTTAAGCTCTTGCAGTCCTCTTCCTTGGCTTTTTCTCCAGGACCTGGTATTAGTAAAAAATGTCATTATGACCAGATGCTTCTGCAGATGCTGCTATTGAATCTCTCACAGAGAACACCCAAAAAGCTGCCCTTCCTGGAATTCTTACCATGGACTTGAGTTTCTAGTGGTTTGGTGCCCCAAGGCTGGGATATAACCAATTGTGACCAGGAAAGGGTTGGGAAGGGGAGGTGGAAAAAAATGATACCTTAGGTACAGGTCCGTGGGACTTGCACAAGACAAGGGTAAGGTCAGAAATCACTTCTTTCCTCTTTACTCTGAGAAATGTACAGGTAGGTAGCTGAGGTTTTCAAACAAGCACCAGGAGGGAACTTTTAATTCCTATCTTTACCTTTCAAATATTAAATGTCTCAGATGAGAATAGATCAACACAACAGGTGTCTGTGTGAAGAGTAAGGGTGCATGCACTCCTCAAGGTGACCAGATAGGTATTCTACAGCAGATTTTTAAGGAGAAGGAGAAGTGTTGCCTGAATTAGAAATGTCCTCATCTCTGAAGCTCCTGATGCCCACTTTGGCTGTGTGCTTGGTGGTGGCCATGGTGATTGAGGCAAGATCTCTGAAGCAGCTCAGGTGAGGCTGTCAGGGGGCCTGAGCACCAGTAGATATCTGTGGAGTGGCTTAAGGATGCAGGTTTATGAGTGGAGTATGGTGAGGAAATTTGTGCAAATATTATAACCACAGATAACTGGAATGGTGCTCTTGGCCTCTTGACTTGCACGGTGACCCTTTTCCAAGCCCATGACTTACCAAGAGAAATTGTTTGTTGATTGTCAGAACAAGGCTGACAATACTTTATGGATTTTCTGGAGGAGAGTATGACACAACCCACAATTACGAGGGTTGTAGCCATGCACTGCAGCTCATGCATGTAATCCTAGCACTCTAGGAGGGCGAGGTGGGAGGACTGCTTGAGGCCAGGAGTTTGAGACCAACCTGAGCAAGAGCAAGACCCCGTCTGTACAAAAAATAGAAAAATTAGCTGGATGTGGTGGTGTGCACCTGTGGTCTCAGCTACTCAGGAGGCTGAGGCAGGAGGATCGCTTAAGCCCAGGAGTTTGAGCTGTGATCACGCCGCTGCACTCTAGCCAGGCAACAGAGCGAGACCCTGTCTCAAAAAAAAAAAAAAGAGTGTTGTGCTTTCTTTCTTGGTCTTTATCATCTTTGAGGGCTTGATTAAGGGTGAGCTGAGAAGAATTTATTACCTACAAGACCATTCGTAATCCTCTCTTTCTTTTATCTATTTCACATGGAAAAAAGTAAATAAGCTCTGAGTTTATTGGGGTCTTCTTTTTTTTCTAACTTATTTATTTTCTTTTTACTGATCCATAATAGCTTTACATGTTTTTGCTGTACACATGATAATTTTATGCATTCATATAATCGAATAAGGGTAATTGGGATATTCATCACCTTAAATATTTATCTTTTCTTTACACTAGGAATTTTCAAATTAGTCTCATCTGTTATTTGGAAATGTATAATCAATTAGTGTCAACTATAGCCACTCTACTGATCTATTGAACACCAGGTCTTATTTCTTCTATCTAAGTGGACATTTGTATCCATTAATCAACTTTTCTTCATGACCCCCCTTCCCCTTTCCCAGCCTTTGGTAATTACCAATCTACTCTCTATCTTCACGAGATCCTCTTTTTTAGCTCCCACATATGAAGGAGAACATGCAATATTTGTCTTTCTGTGCTTAGCTTATTTCATTTAACATAATGACCCCAGTTTCATCTATATTGCTGCAAATGAGAAGGTTTTCTTCTTTTTACTGACAATAACATTGCATGGTGTATATATACCACATTTTCATTATTCTTTAATTCATTGATGGATACTTTGGTTGATTCCATATTTTGGCTATTGTGATTAATACTGTAATAAATATGGGAATGCGGATACCTTTGCAATATTTTGACTTCCTTTCTTTGGGATATATACCCAGTAGTGAAATTGTTCTATTTTTAGCTCTTGAGGAACCTATATTGTTTTCTATAATTACTGTACTAATTTACACTCCCACAAACAGCATACGAGGGTTCTCCTTTCTCTACATTCTCCCCATCATCTGTTATTGCCTGTCTTTTTGATAAAAACCATTTGGGGGTGAGATGATATCACATTGTGGTTTTGACTTGCATTTCTCTGATGATTAGTGATGTTACTCATTGTTTCATACTTGTTGGTAATTTGTATGTCTTGTTCTGAAAAATGTCTGTTACTATCTATTGCTCACTTTTTAACCAGATTACTTACTTTTTTGTTATTGAGTTGTTTGAGCTCCTTATATATGCTGGTTATTAATCTCTTTTCTGATGAACAGTTTGCAAATGACTTCTGCCATTCTGTGAGATCTCTTCACTTTGTTGATTGTTTCCTTTGCTGTTCAGAAGCGTTCTTAGCTTGATGTAATGTTATTTGTCTATTTTTGCTTTTTTGGCCTGTGCTTTTGATGTCTTACACAAAAAATCTTTGCCCATATCAATGTCCTGGAGCTCTTTTCCCTCTGGTTTTCTTCTAGTAGTTTCATAGTTTCAGATCTTAGATTTATGTCTTTCATACATTTTTTGGGAAGGGTAGATAGGATCTTGCTCTGTCACCCAAGCTGGAGTGCAGTGGTGTCATCATTGCATTGAAACTGTAGGTTGCTTTGGGTAGTACTGTCATTATAACAACATCATGAATAATTTTTCAGATCCAGGAGCATGGGATGTCTTTCCATTTGTTTGTGTTCTCTTCAATTTCTTTCATCAGTGTTTTGTAGTTTTCCTTATAAAGATCACTCACCTCCTTGGTTAGACTTTTTTTCTAGCTAGAGTAAATAGGGTTGCCTTCTTGATTTCTTTTTTAGATAGTTTGCTGTTCATGTATAGAAATGTTATAAATTTATGAATATTAATTTTATATCCTGCAAGTTTACTGAATTTCTTTATCAGTTCCCAGAGATTTTTTAGTAGTGTTTAGGTCTTTCTATACATAAGATCACATCATTTGCAAACAGGGACAATTTTACTTCCTCCTCTCCAATTTTAATTCCCTTTATTTCTTTCTCTTACCTAATTGCTCTGGCTAGGACTTCCAGTACTACATTGAATAAGAATGGTGAGAGTGGCACCCTGGTCTTGTTCCAGTTCTCAGAGAAAAAGCTTTCAGATTTTCGCCACTCAGTGGGACGTTAGCTGTGGGTTTGTCATATGTAGGCTTTGTTATGTTGAAGTGCTTTCCTTCTATACCTGTTTTATTAAGACTTTTTATAATGAAGGATGTTGAATTTTATCAAAAGACTTTTCAGCATCTATTGAGATGATCATATGATTTTTGCCTTTCATTCTATTGATGTGATGTATGATGCTTATTGATTTCTTATTGATTTACATATGTTGAATCAGTCTTACATTCCTGGGATGAATCCCACTTGATCATGGGGTATTATCTTTTTGACGTATTGTTGGATTCAGTTTGCTAGTATTTTGTTGAGAATTTTTGCATGTATATTTATCAGTGATATTGGCCTGTATTTTTCTCTTTTTTTGTTGCATCCTTGTCTGGTTGTGGTATCAGGATAATATTGGCCTCGTAGAATGAGTTTGGAAGTATTCATTTCTCTTGATTTTTTAGAAGAGTTTGAGTAGAATTGTGTTAGTTCTTCTTTAAATGTATTCTAGAATTTAGCCCTGAAGCCATCAGGTCCTGGGCTTTTCTTTCATGGGCGACTTTTTGTTATGGTTTAATCTCATCACTCAGTATTGGTTTGTTGAGGTTTTCTATCTCTTCAGGGTGTAATCTTGGTAGGTTGTATGTGTCCAGGAATTTATCAATTTCTTCTAGATTTTCCAATTTTGTTGTCATACAGTTTTTCATAGCAGTCTCTAATGATTCTTTATATGTCTGTGGAGTAAGTAATGTCCCTTTATTCATTTCTGAATTTATTTATTGGGGTCTTCTCTCCCGTTTCTTAGTTAGTCTAGCTAAAAGTTTGTTGATTTCATTTATCTGTTCAAAAAAAACCTTTTGTTTTGTTGATGTTTTCTGGTTTTAGTCTCAATTTCTTTTAATTTTGTTCTGATATTTATTATTTCTTTCCTTCCTCTAATTTTGGTCTTAGTTTTTTCTTGTTTGTCTAGGTGCCTGAGGTGCATCAAGTTGGTCATTTGAAGTCTATCTATTTTTTGACATAGGCATTATTGTATAAACTTCCCTCTTAGTATTGCTTTTGCTGTATCACATAGATTTTTGGTACGTGGTATTTCCATTTTCATTTGTTTCAAGAAATGTTTTAATTTCCTTCTTAACTCCTTCATTGACCCATTGGTCATTCAGGAGCATGTTGTTTAATTTCCATGCTTCTGTGTAGCTTGCTTCAGATTTACCTCTTGTTATTGATTTCTAGTTTTATTTTATTAGGATCCGAAAAGATACTTAATATGATTTCCACTTTTTTGAATTTGTTGAGACTTTTTTGGGGGCCTAAGGTATGGTCTATCTGGAGAGTGTTCCATGTGCTGATGAAAACAGTGTGGATTCTTCAGCACTTGGGTAAAACGTTCTGTAAGTATTAGTTACGTCTTTTGGTCCAGTGTGCAATTTAACTTCAATGTTTCTGTGTTGATTTTCTCTCCAGATGATTTTTCCATTAATGAGAGTGGAATGTTAAAGTACCCTACTATTATTATATTGAAATCCATCTCTCCCTTTATATTGATTAATGTCTGCTTTGGGAGCTCTGATGTTGGGTGCATAATAATTATAATTGTTATATCCTTCTGCTGTATTGACCTCTTAATATTATTATATAGTGATCATTTTGTCTCTTCTTACAGTATTTGATTTGTAGTCTATTTTATCTCATATAAGTATAGCTGCTCTTTTTTGGTTTCCATGTCCATAGAATATCATTTTCCATCCCTTAACTTTCAGTCTATGTGTGTGTTTATAGGTGAACTGGGTTTCTTGCAATCAGGGTATAGTTGGGTCTTATTTCTTCATCCATTTAGCCACTCTATGTCTTTTAATTGGAGAATTGCATCCATTTACATTCAGTATTATTATTGATAAGTAAGGACTTAACTACCTTTTTTTTTGCTTATTTTCTTGTTGTTTTGTGTCTCCTCCTTTCCTTTCTTCCTTTCTTCCTGTCATCCTCCGTGGTTAAGTGATTTCCTCTGGTAGTGTGCTTTAATTCATTGCTTTTAATTTTAGTGTAGAAACTGTGAGTTTGGGGAAATTTTCTGCATGCTTCATGCCAGGTAGATTGACAAGGAGGGGTATTGAGGATATCGAAATGTGATTCTCTTACTTTCTGCTTGGAATACCTTTATTTCTCTGTGGCACTGGGAAGTGATTTATCCTTACATTTGAGTTCTGGAAAATTACTGGAGATAATGTCCATGCTGTATATTTGTTATCGATTTTTTTTCTGTATGAGTGGGGCGGTGAAACCAGCTTGCATCTATACCACCATTTTGGAATTGGAAATGCTCAGTCCATAACTTCTAATACCAACCAGGAATAAGCCCCTTTTATTTTCTAAAGGTGGGTTTGGGGATAAGATTTGGCAAGGTTATACTGCAACATTAAGCTTAAGGGTTCTGGACATAGACTTGGGTGTGAATATGAGCTCCAGCCTGTGTAAGCTGTGTGACTGGAAAAGGGACTTAGCTTCTCTAAGCCTCAGTTTCCCCTGTTACAGATCATTATAATACTTACTCCCTAAGTTTGTTCTGAAAATTAATTGAGATAACTCATGTAAAATTCTTAGCAGTCAAGTGTGGTGGCTAATGCCTGTAATCCTAGCACTTTGGAAGGCCAAGGCCGGAGGATCACTTGAGGCCAGGAGTTTGAGACCAGCCTGGGCAACATAGCAAAACCCTGTCTCTACATAGCATTAAAAAATGAGCTGAGCATGGTGGCATGTGCCTGTAGTCTCAGCTACATGGGAGACTGAGGCAGGAGGATTGGTAGAGCCAAGGAGTTGAGGCTTCAGAGAGTTATGATAGCACCACTGCACTCCAGCCTGGGTGAAAGAACAAGACTCAGTCTCAAAAAAAAATTAAAAATTAAAAATTAATAAATAAAATTATTAGCATAATGTATGGCACATAGTGGTTTCAATCACAGAGAAGGGTATGTGTGTGTGTGTGCATGTGTTCAAGTGCTAGTAGTAGAAATGGGACCTGGGATGGTAAAGAGTAAGACACAGTAGCCAGTGGAAATCAGAGCCTTTCCCCCTGCTCATTCTAGTGAATGGGCTCCGAAAATCTAGATTTTTGGTCTGGGTTCCATTACTCCTGTGTATTTCACTCTCTAGGTGCATATCTTATGTTTGCTTATCAGTCTAACAAGGGTTATTACCCTGAAATGTGGCTAGATCTAGATTTATTGTGAAGATAGAAACTGCAAAGAAAGATCTTTGTACAATGTCCTCAACAATGTTTCTTGACCCAAGTTTCTATCAGTGCCATAGGTCTCCTTCCCAAATTTGTCTTCTCCCATAGGTAGAGATACAAAACACTTGCTTTATTCTCTAGTGTGGTTGATATCCTCATAAAAGTTAGATGTAATTGGAATATTTGCTGCCAACTCCAAATACCTGGCCACATCAGGGATCCTCTGGGGCTTCCTTGAGGGGATAAGGAGAGGCCACTAAACCCTTGCAGTGTGGTCTGTCCCTCGTCCACCTGCAGTGCTTGCTTTAGCACTGCAGCTACTTGCTGGCTCTGCCTTCTCTCCCAGCAGAGAGAAATTTTTCTCCTCTTTTGTTCTTCATGCTGCCAATAAAGCAGGTATGGAAGTTTGCTCATCATGTTTTAAAAAAGGTTTTCTCCGTGAGCTAATCTGACTCCCCATGTATGCTCAAATCAGTATTGCTGCTATTGGAGTCACCTTGAGCACCAATCATGAGGGGCTTAAAAATTTTTTAATTCACTGAGATTCTTTTCCTAAAAAATATTTTCCTACGGAATCTTCTTTTCCCCAATTTTCTTCATTTTAAAATAAGATTTTACCAAAGCTCTATATAGAAACATATAGAAATAGTAATAGGTAAATGTATTGTGTTCTACTCATGTGCAAGACTCTTTTCTAGGTGGCGATTGGGGAGGGGGAGCCAGGACTCGATTCCAGAAAGTTTGAATCCAGAGTCAGACTTCTACTTTCATACTGTCACGACTGATATTTATATCTTGTTCTCTGACTTTCATTAAGCTGCTCTTTGCCTAAAAGTGGATAATCAAAATTAAAAACAAATGATAAAAAGGATTTTGCATTATAATGACTATGTAAAAACAATTTTCAGTAGAACAAAGTAGAGTGGTATGACTGCATTTTCTTCTCTATAATTCCAGTATCATGGCCCTTTTGCTACCTAAAAAGGAAGTCCAAGAGAATTCCGATTCTCTTTTTATAAATTAAATTTTAATTTTCATCAAAGTTATATATTTACACAGTTTTACAATCAGAAAGTTCTGGGGTTGATTATGGGAAATTGCCATCCTTTGTTACCTATCCTTCCTCTTTATCCCCTCGTTACCTCTTCCACTTGTCTGTGCAGGGTCAACCCCTTCCACTCTTCTGGCTATATTTTTGCCTATTTATTATCATATTTCTGAATGTATACAAACATTTTCCCCTGGGTTTCTATAAGTAGACTTCCTGCTAGAGATGACAAGATATAAGTTATTGACACCTCCCTCCCCACCATACCCACAAAAGTATGTTTCCCTAATTCTAGCTTCCCAAATCACTCAGATTGTAATTTTTGGTTAAATCAAAATTCTACCCACACATTATTATGACATGTAAATATAATTTAAAGCTGAGTCATGTAGCGAGCCAGGATCACATGTGTTTGGTAAGTGCTTTTGTGGTTTGGTTTTGACATCCCTAGAGTTGATAATTGTCTCATTTTCCATTTCCTTATATTAATTTCATCTTTTTCTTGGGGTATCTTCCTCCTCCCCACACTCCCTGTTGTATCCATCCCTTCCCTCTCCTCTCATCGGGACTCATCACTGCACAGGTGTGGTCTTGGGGTTTTCCTTTTCCATCATCCTGGGGATCCCCTTGGCCCTTCCCGTGTGGACCCTCTGTGGTTAGAGAAGTGTAAGTCCTGCTCTGGCAGAGACAGACAATATCCCACAGGAGGAAGGACACGTCACCAATCTCTGGAGAGCACCATGGAGGTAGATTCTAGTGGGGGGGTGGAGGACATTATCATACTTCCAAAATCTGAAAAACTTACGTTATTTCATAGCAAAAGATACAAGCAAAGTAGAGAAAATCAAAAGTTTGAATGATTCTGGAGGATTCCAATAAGATAGAGCTATTGCTACTTATTTTCCCAGTAATATATTACACTTCACCAAGCCCCTGAATGATAGATAAGTAAATTCTTAGCTTGTTGTGTAAATTTCCCTTTCCTTAATTTAACTTCTTTTTACAACTTCTTGTGGATTTACTTGTCTTGTCTGAGTGTCTCACCCAGTGTTTTCATGAGAGGGCATCCCCTCTTAACTGACTGAATTCTATCAGTTACAGTATGAGTCAGAGTTACTTAGAGAAACAGAATCAATATGAGATATACATTAAAGGATTTTTTAAATGTTATTAAGGTATAATTGATATTTAAAAATTACACATATTTAATGTATACATTTTGATGAGTTTGGACTTGTGCACACACCCATGATACCATCACCTCCATCAGTGCACTAAACATACCCATCACCTCCAAAAATTTGCCTGTGTGCTTTTGTGTGCTGGTGTGTGTGTGGAAAGAACACTGAAAATAAGATCTATGCACTTAATATATTTTAAAGTGCACACATAATACTGTATTGTTGACTATGGCACTATGTGGTACTACTAAGACATTATTCCAAAGAATTGGTCTTTGTGATTATGGGGGCTGACCAGGCAAATCTAAAATCTGTAGGGCAGGCTGTCAGGAAAGGCAGGCTGGTGAAGGTAGCTATGCCCACCATTCCTCAGCCTAATTTGACTTCAAAGACCATCCCTGTGGAATCTGGCAAGGAGAAAAAAGGAAATGTAGCCTGAAAGTAGAACTAGTCTGAGATTTTCCCTTAGAGGGGACCACGATTAAGGTCACAGCAGTCTTGAAGACTGTGGTGGTTGACAGGTGTTTGCACCAGCTGTGTCCACCAGGTGCCTGTGCAGAGCCAACATGGTGCATACCCAGGGTGTGCAAGGCTGCCAGAGACCTGAGAGACCCAAGAGCTCTTCCCTGGGTGCTTCCCACAATGTGACCCCAGCACCAGCTCTACTGTCTCACAGGTGCTCACACAGCATCGTCCTTCTACCCATGTCCAATTATCTTATAAATGTGGGAGTGGAGGCCAACACGGGTAGCCTAGTTGCCTAAGATAGCAGACTCTGGACACCCAAAGCGTTCGGAGACCACTCTGATGCCCACCAACATTCAGGGCGGCGTAGGCCTCTGTGAACTGAAGTTTTGTTCAGTTATTCTGCCGGTCTCCTTTATGAATCCAGGTGTCTATGGTTTTCAAATTAATCATGTTTTATCTGTGCAGCATTTTCTTTTCTCTTCAAGGCACAGATTTTTTAAATTTCAAATATTAAGGGTATACGAATGTTTTTGTTACATGGATAGCTTTGATAATGCTTAAGTCAGGCTACTAATGTGTCCATCACCCGAATAATGTTCATTGTATCTGCTAGGTAGGTTTTCACACCTCCCTTCCTCCTTCCTCTGCCATTCTTGATTTCCAGTGAATTTTCTTCTCTTTGTGCCCATGTGTTTCCATCAATTAGTTCCAAATTATTAGAGAGTATAGGTGGTATTTCTTTTTCCATTCTTGAGATACTTCACTCAGGATAATGATCTCCAGTTCCACCCAAATTGCTATAAAAGACATTAATTCATTTCTTTTTATTGCTGAGCAGTGCTCCCTGGTGTACATATAGCACATTTTGTTAATCTACTCATGAATTGATGAACACTTGGGTAGATTCCACTTCTTTGCAATTATGAATTGTGCTGCAATAAACATTTGAGTGCAGGTGTCTTTTTGATAAAATGACTTCTTTTCCTTTGGGTAGACACCGAGTAGTGGGATTGCTGGATCAAATGGTATGTCTACTGTTTGTTAGTTCCTTCAGGAATCTCCATACTGTTTTCCATAGAGGTTGTACTAATTTGCAGTCCCACCAACAGTGTATAAGCGTTGTATAAGTCATTCCTTTCTCTCTGCATCCACACCAGAATCTATTTTTTTTTTATTTTTTGTAACAGCCATTCTTGGCCAGGCACAGTGGCTCACACCTGTAATCTAGCACTCTGGGAGGCTGAGGTGGGAGGATTGCTTAAGCTCAGGAATTCAAGACCAGCCTAAGCAAGAGTCCCCTTCTCTACTAAAAAGAGAAAAATTAGCCAGGCATTGTGGTGTGCACCTGTAGTCCCAGCTACTCAGGAGCCTGAGGCAGGAGGATCATTTGAGCCCAGCAGTTGTAGGTTGCAGTGAGCTATAGTGACACCACTGCACTCTACCCATGGTGGCAGAGAAAGACTCTGTCTCAAAAAAAAAAAAAAAAAGGAAAATGAACAACGCTCCTAACTCCCCAACCCCATTCATATTAAAAAAAATCAAATAGAGGTAGGAAAAAATGGCAGTCTGTTAGTGCCCTGCTACCTCACCACTCCCAGGGAAGGAGGTGAAGAGTGTGGGCGGCTGCCTACAGATGGATCGTTCACTCCGAAAACAGCAATGTGAATTTGCAGAGCAGCACAGTGGGACACTCAGTGCAAGAAGAAAGGTGATGGGGAGATACATTCACAAAGATCAGAGAGTATGGGGAATACAATACAGAAGAGAGCGTGGAGGGCCACACTCGCCAGATCAGCACAGTGTGATCTGATCTACAGGAGGACACTCACCATCCCCACAGACCTCCCATCCACTCAGAGAGGGACAAGCCCAGAGTCAGTGCAAAGTCATTGCAAGAGACAGCAGGCTCTGTGGAGAAGAAACAATAGTGGGAGCCGTACTGAACTCTCGGGTGCACCATGCCAGGACTACACCGGGCTGGGGAGGGACTGGGCTGAGATACAGCTTCCTGGGACAGTACGCTGGAATTTAGAGACAGGAACCTTGTCCCTGGAAGTCAGCAGGACCAGGGCACAGGAGTTGAACAGAGAGGAGTGGGATATGCCTTTGGAGGCTGCTGGCAGCTGCCTCCACGGGATTCAGGTGGGATGAGGAGAGGCACGTTCTCTGCATGGCTGACCTGGACCTGTACACCCTGGTGTACACCCGCTCTACAGGTCTAGTCAGCAGCCATTTTTAAGGTCCCCAGCCTGGAGCTAACAGAAAGCTCGGTCTCAAGCTCCACCAAACCCCCAGCCTGGGGGCTCTCCCACCTGAGCACAGTGGGCTATGCCTTTGGAGGCTGCTGACAGCTGCCTACACAGGCTCCAGGTGGGAGGGAAAGAACCAAGTTCTCTGCATTGCTGTCCTGTATATGCAGGACCTTGGTGTATTGGAAATAGTTTGCAGGCCATTCATCCAGTCCTGCCTGCCCAGCTCTGGCCGTTTCCTGCATGCTTGGACCTTATGCCCTCTCTCGAGGTCCCCATACCCTCCTCCCCCAGAGAACAGCCACATTGAAGTTTGTTGTACTATAATGACTCAATTTGCATAAGTACTGGTTCCAATGGCAATTGAATGCTTCAGGTGCCACAGGCTGAATCAGAGCAGCTGCCCCCACTCGTACTCACTTTAATAAGGATTGCAGCTTGATGCAAGAGTTCCTTGAGCTGCCACTATTCTCCTGGTGGGAGCATCACCCTGGTGGAGACTTCTGGGGATATAGAGGCCCACCTGCCTCACCTTGGGGTGTAGTGGTAGATAAGGGGTGTACAATTGGAGATCCACCTATCCGCCAGTGACACATGCCAGCAGGCCAGACACACAAACTCTGAGGAAGCTCGAGAGCCCACCTTGGGTGAAGAGGAAACATAAGTGGTCTGATCACAGGGGAAAGTGCCCAGGTTTGTGGACAGGGAAGGAAAAACCTGGCTAGAGACCTCAGCAATTGCACCAGTTGGTCCCTCCCATCAGGAGCAGCCTGCCTAGCTTGGAGAGATAGCCCTGAACTCCATATTAGCAGCTCCCTTGGTGGCTCCCCTAGCTGCTGGATAAGCAACCTCTGAGCCCCATAGAAGCTCACACACCCAGGCTCTTGCCCTCCAGCTGCGAGCTATCATGCTCCTCCCCCCACCTCAGGGGGAGCAGGGTCCAAGCAACCCCGGGGAGCTACAAGGCTCCTC
Source organism: Daubentonia madagascariensis (assembly GCA_023783475.1). Taxonomy (NCBI): domain Eukaryota; kingdom Metazoa; phylum Chordata; class Mammalia; order Primates; family Daubentoniidae; genus Daubentonia; species Daubentonia madagascariensis. The sequence continues at coordinate 413,640 of JAKFHU010001323.1, forward strand.
CCAAAGCTTCAGACAGTTGTATACCCCACCTGCGGGACCAGAGCCCACCATGGGCACAACAGATTACCTCAGTAACTCACTCCTCAACACAAACTGTAGTCAACAACAGCAGGAACAATCCCATAGCTAAACATATTGCTTTCCACTTGAAGCTATTAGTGAGCAGTGGATTCATACCCACAAGTACAATACACCAGCTTGGAGCTTAAGCTGGGAGACCAACTTTCTACACTCCACTGGAAAGAGGGGAAGACAATAGGTCAGAGGTAACCCAAGATGTTCATCAAACTTGCTAAAACACACGTAAGACAATACAGGACCAGCACTCGTCTCCCAGGCACTGTCAGGGAACAATCCTTGGGGACTTGGAGACAGGACCATAAACCAGCCCTAGCAACCCCAGCTCTCGACCAAGAGGCCAGATGAGAAAGAATCAGTGAAAGAACTCAGGAACCATGAAAACTCAGAGTGAAAAGTCACCCCAAAAATAAAATCATTAGCTCCTAAGCAATGGATACCAACTTAAATAAAATAGGTAAAATGACAGATGAAGAATATCAAACATGGATTGTAAGAAAGCTCAATGAAATTTAAGACAAAATAGAAACCCAACACAAAGAAGCCACAAAACAATGCAGGAAATGAATGAAATATTCTCTAAAGAAATTGAAGTATTATGGAAAAACCAAAGAGAAATACTGGAAATCAAAGAGGCATGCGAGAATCTACAAAACACAGTGGAAAGCCTTAAGAATAGGCTGGATTATGCAGAGGAAAGAAGCTCAGAGCTGGAAGATAACTCCTATGTGCTAAACAAATCAGTCAAAGAGAAAGGACATAAAAGCAAGAGACATAAACAAAGCATACAAGAAATGTGGGATTATGTAAACAGGCCAAACGTAAGAATCATAGGCATCCCTTAGGATGATTATGAAAATACACAAGGGCTGGAAAATATATTTGAAGGGATAATAGAGGAAAATTTCCATGGCCTAGCCAGAAATTTCAATATTCAGGTACAAGAAGCACACAGGACTCTTGGCAGACTCAATGTGAAAAGGTAATCACCACATCACATAGTTATTAGGCTAGACAATGTAAACACGAAAGAGGCACTCCTTTGAGTAGTAAGGCAAAAGCAGCAGGTAACTTACAAAGGAAAGCCTATCAAACGAACTGCAGATTTCTCAACTAAAACCTTTCAAGCCAGAAGGGACTGGCACCCATCCTCAGTCTTCTACCAGAATATGGCCAACCTAGAATTCTTTATCCTGCAAAACTAAGCTGGTTATATGAGGGAGAAACAAAGACTTTCCCAGAAAAGCAAACACTGAAGGAATTTGAAAAGACCAGACCTGCCCAGCAGGAAGTACTCAGACCTGCATTATACACTGACCAGCACAATAGACACCCACAAATGTAAAATCACCCAAAAGCTAAAGTCCAGAACCGTGATTCCACATGGCTCAAGAGGTAAAACAAAACAATAAGAATCTACACAAGAGGATGAACAGAAATCCACCCCAAACATCAATTCTCTCAATAAATGTGAATGGCTTGAACTGCCCATTGAAGAGACATAGGCTGGCTGAATGGATTAAAAAAACCCAAGCCAAGTGTCTGCTGTCTCCAGGAAATGCATCTTACACACAAGGACCCATTCAGACTCAAGGTGAAGCAATGGAAAACCACTTTCCAAGCAAATGGATACCAAAAGAAAGCTGAGGTAGCCATTCTTATATCAGATAACATAAACTTTAAAGTAACAAAAGTGAAGAAAGACAGAGATGGTCACTACATAGTGGTGAAGGGAAAAATCCAACAAGAAGACTTAACAATCCTAAATATTTATGTACCCAACACAGGAGTACCCAGATACATAAAGCAAATCCTGCTTGATCTAGACAACATAAGAAACAGCAATGCCATAATAGCCAGGGACTTCAACATCCCACTGACAGAACTGGACAGATCCTCCAAGCAGAAAATAAGCAAAGAAACAGTGGACTTAAACAGAACTCTAGATCAATTGGGCCTAACTGACATCTACAGAACATTTCACCCAAACAACACTGAATATATGTTCTTCTCACCAGCTTATGGAACTTTCTCTAAAATTGATCACATCCTAGGCCACAAAACAGATCTCAACAAATTTAAAAAAATAGAAATTATACCATGTATCTACTCAGACCACAGTGGATAAAATTAGAAATCAATTCCAACAGAAACACTCATCTCTACACAAAAACATGGAAATTAAACAATCTATTGCTGAATAACTATTGGGTCAAGGAGGAGATTCAGATGGAAATCAAAAGTTTCTTCAAATTAAATGATAATGAGGACACAAGTTATCAAAATCTGTGGGATACAGCAAAAGCACTCCTGAGAGGAAACCTCATAGCCTTAAATGCCTACATCCAAACGACAGAAAGATCAGAAATCAAAAAAGTAATGAACCATCTCAAGGAACTGGAAAAAGAAGAGCAAACCAATCCTAAACCCAGCAGAAGAAAAGAAATAACCAAGATCAGAGCAGAACTAAATGAAATTGAGAGCAAAATAACTATACAGAAGATTAATAAAACAAAAGGTTTGTTCTTTGAAAAGATAAACAAAATAGACAGGCCTCTTGCTAGACTGACCAGAAGCAGAAAGGAAAAGACTCTAATAAGCTCAATTAGAAATGAAAAAGAAGAGGTCACAACTGATATCGTGGAAATTCAAAACACCATCTTTGAATACTATAAAAATCTCTATACCCAAAAACTTGAAAATGTGGAGGAAATGAACAAATTCTTAGAAACATGCAACCTCCATAGGCTCAATCAGAAAGAAGTAGAGATCCTGAACAGACCAATATCAAGCACCAAAATTGAAGCAGCAACAAAAAACCTTCCAATAAAAAAAAGTCCCAGACCAGATGGGTTCACATCTGATTTTACCAAACCTATGAAGAACTGGTACCTATACTTCAGAAATTATTCCACAACATTGAGAAGGATGGAATCTTCCCCAATGCATTCTATGAAGCCAATATCACCTTGATATCAAAGCCAGGAAAAGACACAACAAAAAAAGAATACTACAGACCAATATCCGTTATGAATATAGATGCAAAAATTCTCAATAAAATCTTAGCAAACAGAATTCAATTGCACATCAAAAAAATAATTCATCATGACCAGGTGGGTGTGGGTTTCATCCCAGGATGCAGGGATGGTTCAACATATGCAAATCTATAAATGTAATCCACCATATAAATAAAAGCAAGAACAAAGACCATATGATCCTCTAAATAGACACAGAAAAGGCATTTGACAAGATTTAGCACCCTTTTATGATAAGAACTCTTAACAAAATAGCCATAGATGACTCATACCTAAAAATTATTGAAGCCATATACAATAAACCCAAAGACAACATCATACTGAACCAGGAAAAATTGAAAGCATTCCTGCTTAGAACTGGAACCAGACAAGGTTGCTTACTATCTCCACTTCTATTCAACATAGTGCTGGAAGTCCTTGCCAGAACAATCAGACAATAGAGGGAAATCATGGTATCCAAATGGGAGCAGAAGAAGTCAAACTTTCAGTTTTTCTGATGATATGATATATCTAGAAACCCCCAAAGATTCAACCAAGAGACTCCTGGATTTGATAAATGAATTCAGCAAAGTCTCAGGATACAAAATCAATACACACAAATCAGTAGCTTCCATATATGACAATAACAGAAAAGCCAAGAATCAAATCAAAGACGTAATACCTTTCACAATAGCATCAAAGAAAATCAAATATTTAGGAACATATTTAGCTAAGGAGATACCTATCTAGGGAGAACTATGAAACACTGAGAAGATAAATTGCAGAGGATATAAACAGATGGAAAACCCTACCATGTTCTTGGATTGGCAGGATCAATATTATTAAAATATCTATACTACCTAAAGTGATCTACAGAATCAATGCAATCCCTATCAAAATACCAACATCATTTTTTGCAGACTCAGAAAAAATAATTTTGTGCTTTGTATGGCACAATCTTAAGCAAAAAGAACAAATTGGGAGATATCAATTTAACAGACTTCAAGCTATACTGCAAGGCTATAGTAATCAAAATAGCATGGTCATGGCACAGGAACAGAGACATAGACCAATGGAACAGGACTGAGAACCCACATATAAAACCATCCTCATATTGTCACCTGATCTTTGACAAATGAGACAAAAACACACACTGGGGAAAAGAATCCCTATTCAATAAATGGTGCTAGGAAAACTGGCCGGCCACATGTAGAAGACTGAAACAAGATCCACATTTCTCACCTCTCACAAAAATCAACTCACAATGGATAACAGACTTAAACCTAAGATGTGAAACCATAAGAATTCTAGAAAAAAATGTTGGGAAAACTCTCATAGACATCAGCCTCCGCAAAGAATTTATGAAGAAAACCCCCAAAGCAATCACAGCAGCAACAAAAATAAATAAATGGGGCCTGATCACATTAAAAAGCTTCTGCACAGCCAAGGAAACTATCATTAGAGCAAACAGACAACCTACAGAATAGGAGAAAATATATGCATGCTACAAATCTGATGAAGGGCTGATAACTAGAATCTATACATAACTCAGGAAAATCAACAAGAAAAAAAATCAAATAACCCCGTTAAAAAGTAGGCAAAGGACATGAACAGAAACTTTTCAAAAGAAGATAGAATAATGGCCAAAAAACATAAAAATTGCTCAACTTCTCTAATCATCAGGGAAATGCAAATCAAAACCACAATGAGATATCATTTAACTCCAGTGAGATTGGCTGTCATCAAAAAGCCTCAAAACAACAAATGTTGGTGTGGATGCAGAGAGATAGGACCACTGATACACTGCTGGTGGGACTGCAAATTAGTACAACCTCTATGGAAAGTAATATGGAGATACCTCAAAGAACTAAAAGTAGAACTACCATTTGATCCAGCAATCCCACTACTGGGTATTTACCCAAAGGAAAAAAAGACATTCAGTAGTAAAAACATCTGCAGTTGAATGTTTATGGCAGCACAATTCATAATTGCAAAGATGTGTAAACAACCCAAGTGCCCATCAATACATGAGTGGGTTAATAAAATGTGGAATATGTATACCATGGTGTACTACTCAGCCATAAGAAACAACGGTGAACTAATACCTCAGGTGTTATCCTGGATGGAGCTGGAGCCCATTCTTCTAAGGGAAGTATCACAAGAATAGAAAAACAAGCACCACTTGTATTCATCATCAAATTGTAATTAACTTATCAATACTTATGTGCAGATGTGGAAGTAATATTCATTGAGTATGGGGCCGGTGCGAGGCGGGTGTAAGGGATGGGTAAATTCAAACCTGATGGAGGTGGAGCACACTGTCTAGGGGATGGGCACACTTGTAGCTCTGACTTGGGTGGTGCAAAGGCAGTATGGGTAACCAAAGTGTTTGTACCCACATAATATTCTCAAATTTAAAAATTAAAAAAAATCAAATTAAAAATATAATAGCCATTCTGACAGGGTTAAGGTGATATCTCATTGTAGTTTTAATTTGCATTTCCCTGATTATTGGTGCTATTGAGCATTTTTTCATATTTTGTTGGCCATTTGCCTATTTTCTTTGGAAAAACTTCTGTTCATGTCTTTTGCCCACTCTTTAATGGGGTTGTTTTTTCCTTGCTTATTTGTTTGAATTCTTTGTAGATTCTGGATATTAGCACCTTATTGGATGTGTAGACTGTGAATATTTTCTCCCATTCTGTAGATTGTCTATTTGTTCTGTTGATTATTTTCTTTCCTGCAGCACAAATTTTTAACCCTTTACATTCTACCACCCCTTGTTTGCCCTGCTGTAAAAACAAGCACAGATTGGAGGAAAAAGAAAGGTGTCTATATTCTCTCCATGACTGATTTTACCACCACTAATCTAGTCACCCCATGTCTTGAAGATCACCTGAGAAGGCTCTGTCACCACAAACACACCAAACATAAATAGTCATATCTACTAAGTCTTATAGAGTCTTACAGAGTCTACCTACTAAAAATCCTCCCTGTCCAATCCCATGCCCACTGCCTTCGTTTCAAGGCCTCATCATTTCTTACTCAAAACAGTGCAACAGCATTGTCACATCTTCCTGATACCTACCCTGTCTGATGTAATACATTGTTCACTTTGCCACCTGGTGATCATTAGGAAATACACTCCTCTGTATCAAATCTCTCAGTGACCCCACATTGCCTTCAGAATCAATCCTAAACTCCTAAACACGGCAACCAAGGTCTTTTATGATACAGTCTCTTCCTCTTTGTCTTGATGTCCCACCATGCCCCTGCACTGAGCTTCAGTCCTCCAAACTATTGGCAGTTTCTTCAACACTCCATGTCCTCACCTCTGTGCCTTTGCATATTCCCTTCCCTCCCATATCCACTGGGTGAACTCCTATGTATTTTTTATCTGTGAAATACTATCTCCTCCATAAAGCCTTCCTTGAAGGCTCTGGTTTAGGGCAGGTGCCCCACCCATGGACTGTCACATACACTCTATTACAATAGTGATTACATTGCATCATAATTACTTATTTCATTGTTTGCCTCTTCCACTGACCAGGGAGTTCTGTTCTGAGAGTAAAGAAATTGTGTCTACTTATGTCTTCCCAAGAGCCAAGCACAGTGCCTGGCGCATAAATGGGACTCAATAAATGCTTACACAAAAAAGGAAGGAAGGAAAAAAGGCAGAGAAAGAGAAAGAGCAGAAGGGGAGGAAGGGAAACAAGGAAGGAAGGAAAGAAGGAACAAAGGCAGGGAGAAAGGGTGCCACTAGGCCCAGAATAGAGGCCCAAGTCCTAGGAGTTAAGAGATGGCTAGAACTTTTGTAAACAAGTGCAAGGGTTGATGCACATGTGTAGAAATTTACATCTGAGATTAGAGTAACATAGGTCCTAGGACTAGACAGGAAATCTGGAAATCATGTTAGGTTATTGAAATAAAGTGGGAAATCTACGCTAAAAAAATCCTACTTAGACATAAAACATATATCAGGCACATTGATGTTGCTTTTAATATTATTTATAACAATAAATAAACATTATATACATTAGTATTAATAGGTATAATCAGATGAAGGCAAAGACTGGATCTTGTTCTTAAAACTTGTTGCATAGATCTGAGTCACAGCATTTGATTTCCATATCAGGATTTTGATTCATTAGACTTATGTAAGAACACCAGGGGTTACAACCACTGTATGCATAGGAAAGGTTTCCACCTGGAGAGAGGCAGAGAAGACGGTAATTGAGACCCAGTAGCTCAGGTTGCAGACACATGGGTGTGGGGCCCAGCATATCCTGCACACAGTGTTCAATAAACACTGCTGAATGAATCAGTGGATCAATGCATCAACAATCAATCAAGGATGAGGAGAAAATGGCACATCCACTGAGGGAGGGAAGGGCTGAGGAGACAGTGCACTACCCACAACCCAATCCCTCCTCCTCACCCTGTCCCCAGTTCCCAGAGAGTCCTGCATGCTCAGGTCCACTCACTGTAGTCTTAGGAGCCCAAGTCCAGTCACCCATTGGAAACCACCAAAGATTCCTACTTCTCTTCCAGGTCGTTAGCCCAACTAAGGGCCAGTGACCAGAACCAGACAACACTACTGCACGCATTTAAGTTAAAGACAGACAAAAAACAACTTCCCCTACCTATGCTGCTCCCATCCCCGTGGTTCCTGAGGAGCCTTTCCCTAAATTCTATAGCCACGCTCCCTAGTCACTGGGGCCTGGGTTCCCATGTGGGTGCCATGGTGGTTCATATCACCCCTCAGCCAATCACCCACCCTAACACCCAACCTTAGACAAGGGTCACCCCAGGATTTCTCAGGCCCCACCTACCTCTATAGATCTTTACCAGATAGCACTGGCCATCTTCAATCTCGCAGACGCCTACACCACGCTCGCAAACCCCTTCAGAGTTGTTTTGAAGGCACTTGTTACATAGTAGAGCTAGAAATTCAAAACCAGCATAATGAGGCTCTCTTGGCCCAGCCCCACGCTGCCCAGGAGAGGGAGCTGCCCCTCTGGCCCAGATGCAGCCTGGACAAGGGCAGTGCCCACCATGAACTGAAGGAACTGAGCATGGCCTGGGCTTACACCTGCAGGGAGGCACATGGGCACCTGGGCCCAGTGGGGTATACCCAGGAACCCATGAGAACTCTGCACTCTCAGGGGTGGGCTTTGCTGCATGGATAGGAGGGTCACATCAATGCTCAGCACTGCAGGAGGCCATAGCACCCACCCACCACCCACCACCCACCACCTACCACCCACCACCCAGGGCCAGTGACCACTCCTCGCTGTCTTTCCTGTAGCAGCCTTCATTCATTGTCCCCAAAGAACCTTCCTTGCTTCCCTTTCAATGAAATTTAGAGCTCTCCACAAGAAAGCTTGGGGAATTTGGGAGGATCAGGTATTACCACTGGCAGGAGTATGGAGGAGACTGAAGGAGGGAGGAGGGAGAAGACAGAGAAGGGGAGCAGAGTGGGCCAAAGTGGAGGAGCCAAGGGAGGGATAAGAGGGGCTGGGTGGGGTGAAGGCTGTGCCCATCTCCCCCTAAGGGAAGATCCAGTACTTGCCCTCTCTCCACACTGCTCCGTGGCCCAACAATCCACAGCCACCTGTGTGGTTCTGCTCACCAGAACCCCATCCCCACTGTCCCACAGAGGCTCACCTTGCAGGAAGCCCAGCTTCAAGGACAGGCCAAGCAGTAGCAGCAGCAGCAGCAGGTTCTTACCCATCTTGCTGGGACCTCAGGACCAGGCAGCAGCAGAGGGAGGACAGAGCTGCAGGTGCCTAGCCCCTGACAATCCCTCTTTATAGCCCCAGGCTGGGAGGGGCGGCCAATGGGAGCCTGGCCAGGGCTGTGCTTCCCTGAGAGGTGGAGCAAGCACTGGCCTGAGAGGAGCCCTGGAGGTCCTACCTGGGTCCTGGCTCTGCTCACTTCCTCTGGCCCCACGGAGCAAGCCATGTGCTTTCATGGGATCCTTCCCTCATATTTTTCCAAGCTTTTAACCAGCAGAATCTTGTCTGCCTTACTCACCCAAAGGCTTTGTGACAATCCAGTGAGCCTGCAGGGGTGCGACACCCTATGCCACGATTTTCCATACTTAAGGAGACTGCTTTCCTAAATAGAGTGTGAGTCCAGATATTTAAATCTCATGATTTCATGGACATGGATATGTGCCTAGGCTGTTGCTACATAAAGCACTGAACTCCAAATAGCAGATTTGTCTTCCAGGCAGACTGCATTCCAGACTAGATACAAATTTTTATTTTCTTATGCACTTGATGAATGGAATTTACAAACATTGATGTGGAGAATAGTATTGTAGCTTTGGCCTCATGCTCCTGTGTGGCCCTAGGCACAACCCAGAATCCAGGTCCACTCGTACTCCAAAAGGGGACTTCAACAAAGAACATAGCCCCTCCCCTTCTGCACCTTCTCTCCCAGATTGAGAACAAGAAACCCACTGAATGGAGAACTTACTCCCCAGAGGTAAAATCTTATCCAGCCCAACTCTGAAGTCCCAGGACATTGTGTCACATACCCCACTCAAAAACAGCATGGAAGTGATTGAGAGCTTGCTACATGCCAGTCATAGTGCAAAATACTTGAACAATACTCCATTTGATTCTTGCACAATAGCCTATATGGTGGTTATTAATGTCTCCATTTTATTGGTGAGAAAGGCTGTCTAGGTAAGGTGACAAAGAGAATAAATGGCAGATTCAAACCCAGATATACAGACTCCATTGACTCTGTCACTCTGCTAATAGAACCCAAGTCTTGATGAGTCCCAAGAGCTTCCAAATTGGTGTCCAAAATCCACAGGACAAAATACTGCTGCCAGAGATGCCACCTGTGACTCCCTTAGACACAGAAGGCCCATAGCACCATCCCCACATTATGAACAATAATGGACATGTGTCAGCAGAAACAATTTTCTGAATCTGGTAGGAGTAAGATTTTTCACCAAGTATTTCTCCTAGAATTCCCATTTAGCCTTAATCCTAGCATGCTCTGGATGGAGACGGGGCAGTGTGCCCTGTTGCTTAGCCCAGCCCTAGGGGATTCTTTTCTCTCCGCTCCCTGGACCTTCTTCCTGATCCTCCTTCCAGAGCTCCCAGTTGTCCAAGCTCCCCAAAGCCAGGGATTATTCCAAGCTCACTTTCATACTCATTCCTGCAGAAGCAAGCCTCATTTTAGCCTGGTGGGCTGCTAAGGAACTAAACACTGTGATACTGCAGGGGTTGTGGGTGGGGGCAGACAACATCAGAATCTTGGGGTGGGGAAACATGCATCATTTTAATAAACATATTAATATAATTAATATAAAACACTTTAAAAAGGAAAATAAAACCTAATTATTTCTTTGTAGAAACTGTCAAAGTAAAGCTTGACAAAAACATCTCAGCACAAGGAGACACTGGACAGCAGTGCACCCCTGTTCAGCCACCATAAAGGAGGTTTAAAAGGGACCCCTTGGGTATAGAAAGATTTTATGTTTACCAAAAAAATGGTGTGCATTTCTTTAAAGATTAAGAACATGGTGAGGTGGGTGAGGGGGACGCAGTAACTTGGTTATTCCCGCGCAGATGCACAGTCATCCCAGTTGCTGCCAGAAACTCATTAAGGAATGAGCTTCTCTTTCAGGTATGATCCAGCAGGGAGCATCTCCCCACATCTGCACCATATGGCCTACAATCAGGGCCAGGATTCCTTGCTGACACCCCTGAAATCTCCTCCTCACATCTTCCCCCTTTCCTGAGGACAGGGAACCAACTTACCGGGCATCCTCCCAGGTGGCCCTGTTTTGTTCCATGAAACTTATCTACAATCCTCCTCATTGTCCTAGGACATAGACACAAGCACAGTTATGGACTGTGGTAACTTCACGAGACACTGAGTGTGTGTGCTGTTTGCTCCTTCTCCTCCCTACCTTCAGTTACAAGAAGGCAGCCTGCTCCCTGGCACAGTCCCAAGGAGCGAGAGGAGGAAGGGCTGCGGACGCACCCAGTGAAGGCACAGGCCTGGGCGCCCAGTCTCAGGGAGCATTCCAGGGCGGGACCTCAGCTTGGCACAAAGGTGGCAGAACTCCAGGGATTCCAGAGGATGCAGACACACACATAAAGTTTTCTGATAGCCTTCAGCAGTCACCAGTGAGGACATAAGACTGCATACATTGGGCCAGATCATTAGTGTGAATTATTCTTCCTGCTCTGGCTTTCCCCACAGCACAATTCCTGGCTATTGGTTTTAAGAAGACTTATCAGTTATCGAGTCAGATATGAGTTCCTATGCTGAAGGGGTTTGAAAGATTTCACTGTCTTGAAGATAAGTTTGTCACCCACATTTCCCAGGTTACAAGTACACGGGTTTAACTGGAACCCATGTTGAGTGCTGGAAAATGTTTAAAAACTGGCACATGTGGTGAGGGAAGGTGGGCACAGTCCTAATTTGTAGCATTTTCAGATTTTTGTGGTGTACATGGCAATTTCAAGCTACCATCTGGCATCACTGGGTAGTTGAGAAGAGATGTGCAGTAGAACACCATTATATAGTATTTCCAGCACACAGATACACTAGATATTTAATTCTAATTAAATAACCTTAAGAGCATAGACGATAATAATCAGTAGTAAAACTTTAAGAAGTGATGGGGATTTGAGTATTATCATTGTTTTAAAAATAGTTTATTTGTCAGTTTATATAATTTAATCTTTTATGATAGCTATGTTCACTGACCAGCTTATAAAATTCCTGAAACATTACAAGCTGGCTCTCACTGGCTGGCATATGTCAGCCCACACACACCACTGTACGAGCCACAGTTATGTGAAGGTTCTCAAGTGAAAGATGGAAATTGCTCTACCCATTTACTCACACAATTCCCAGTGATATCACTCATCCTATCACTGATTTATCACAGTGAGACAAATCTATATGGACAGCCAAACAGAAGATTTTCCCACCTTTGAATAGGGCTTTTCTTTTCAGGGTTTATGAACTGTGACAATGGAGAAGATACTGTCTCATAAGCACGGTGCAAGAGTGTGTAACCAGCCGTTTGGATGCTATGCCATTGGCAGGGCTGTAAAGCCATGGGAGCTTAGCCACAGGTGCCCTGATCTTGGAGATATTCATGTGGAGTTTCTGCAAAAGACTCAGAGGAACTATATTGCTTAGGATCCTTATATAGACTCAATGACTATGATATTTTGGACATTGACTGACAACTACTCTGAATCTTCCTACAGAGAAATGGTGAAGTGAATCTGTCAGAGCACCCCAGTGAGTTTATTCATGAGACCCACAGAAGCACTAGTGTAAATCAATCCCTGGTCTTCTACTCTGTGAAATATTGTTAATAAATCCTCTGTTCCCCACCATTCCACCACTCTCTCTTGTGTTTATATATATAGGTGATAACCTACAACTAAAATCAAATTATAGGCAATAAAAATATTGTGTATGGTTCCTGATGCTTCCAGCTGAAAAAAAATTGTTTATAAAAATCCCCTTGGAAATTGCTTCACGATAACCTAAGGAGGTGGAACAGTGAGCAGGAACAGGTGCAATAAGACTGGTCACAAGTGCATGATTGTTGAACTGTGTGACAGGTATGTGAGGATACTCTCTACTTTGGTATGTGTTTGAAACTTTCCAAACTCAAAAAATGGTCGATGAGGTGTGGAAATACCTATGTGGAGATCCACATCATCAATGCCTTATTTAAAATGGTTTCAGGGATGGTGGAGAAGACATCTTTTTAATATGTGTGTCCATTAAGGTGTAGTTAGTGACTTCATTGCTCCTCAATAGTATAGGTCTGCAGGATCCAGGGCTGGTGTCATGAGCAGCCACACATGACCCACACTCAAAAGGGCCCTTGTTTTAATGCTGTAATGTCAATCTCTTGAAACTCTAAGGCGTCTAACAAAGATCCCACAAATGATGTCTCCACTCCTGCCTAAACTTCATTTTTCAGTCTCCTTCAAAGTATCACCATCTGATGTTGGAAAGCTTTGGCCTCTGAAACCATGTTTTGGGAAATTCTCCTTTAGGAAGTGCTGGGGCGTCCCTAAGGCCAGGCTGCTGGCTCCAAGCAGATAGCTGCTCTCACTCTCACACTCTGTTCTACTTGATGAAGACATTAGCAAAGGAGTTTCTTTCTCATCTTATTTTTAGTGTATATGATTAAGAGTGACAAACTACAATACTTGGCCTTGGAGCACAGGCAGCCTCTGCATTAGCTTAGGGCTGCAGGGTCAGGACACTGGTACCTGACAGTGACACCCTGAGGTACCTTCACAACAAAGCTACTTCTGCACAACTGGCATGTAGGTCTGCTCACTGTGAGTGTCCTTATCATGAGCTCCTGACTGGGTTTCCCTAAGAGGAATCACGGAATTGATTCTATCACATAGTGAATCAGCCATTATTTTGTGCAGTTGCTGCCTTGGAAGGAATTGGGGAGTGAGCAAAAACACCCCATTGCATTCTGCATTCCTGATGTGCTAACATTTATGTCTCAAAAATGTTTCTCAGATGTAGAAGGCATGGTGGGAAGGCAGGTGGCAATGAGTGCCACCATGTATATAGAGTTGGAAATGGGTTGTGGGTATCTTCTGAAATGTCCCTTCTGCTTTCTGACCATTTCTGCCTTTCCACCATGATCTCAAGACACAGGCATTGACAGTGGAACCTCGTGATCACTCTGCAACTTCTTCTCTGAAGTTGTACCTTGTCCAATTTGTGGTCTCTGTTTTCTTGGATGTCATCACTGCTTCTTCACACTCTCAGTGTCAGTCTAGCTCTCATGCCTGCCTGAATTTGGCTTCCTAGAGGTCAGTTACAGTCATTTTACTTTCCTGCTGTATCTAATTAAGTCCGAGCTCTTCAGGTTGGCATTCAGGACCCTCCTCAAATGGCCCTCACGTTACACACAGTCTTTCCACCCTTCACTCCAGGAGCACCTCCACCCCCAACTTATGACAACAAAAGATATCAGCAGACATTGCCAAATGTCTCCTGGAGGGGAAAATTACATCACTTAGGAATCATTGTAATGGTCCCATCTAAAATGGCACTTTCATAGACATGTTTCCTGATGCTCTTCTCTCCTGCCCTCTCCCCCAGTAGTTTCTGTTTTCATTGTAATCTCCCTTGTGACACTGAATTATATTCAAGCATACTATAATCATTATTTGTGAACAGGTATCTCCATTTGTTCCCTTTTACAATGTCTTTCTGTTCTTGGGAGACCAGAGGGGGTAACTGTAGAAGAAATCAAAACAAGAATAGACATTAGGCTCTGAAGTCAGCTGACTCTGCATTAGGGTCTCAGAGCTATTGCTTATTTACTATATGATCCTGGAGATGATATTTAACTTCTCTCATCCTTTCTTCACTTGTTAAAAGGAGATAAGATGTTAAAGTGAAGATGAAGAAATCAGGACATCATTTTTAGCACAGTTCTGCACCTGGCAGAAGTTGGTGCCTGAGAAGGGTTTGAGCAGCTGAGGTCCCCCTATGCTCTGGGAAGATGTCACTCATCCCTGGGCCTCTGAGACCAGAGCCTGTAAGGGACGGGTGTGTGTGCACAGGTCAGGTGGGGAGCGGTGGGCAGAGGCCTGCAGTTGGGAACTGGCCTTGACGCCTGAGGAGGAGGTCCTCTGGGCTCATAGGCTTCTCCTCCCTGCTGGTCATTCTCCCTGGAGCTATGGCCCTGGAACGTGTCCAATATACACCATTATCAGTCATGAAGAATTATGGAGTCATGAGAATTATGGGATGTGAGGTCAAGATAAACTGGATTAACAATTTACGCAATTCCTCAGAACCTCCTCTTCTCTGTAAAGTAGGGATAATATATGCCTGGCAGCATTGCTGTAAAAGAAAAGCAATAATTAGACATTTATTATAGTGTCAGCAAACCTGAAACCCTGAAGGATGGAGAACCTGACTACTCAATGACCACTCTTTAGAAATGCCTCCGTGTGCCAGGCATTGTGCTGAGTGTGTCCACCTTCCTCACCTCATTTAATCTCGGAAGCCTCAGGCATCGGCACTGATACTATCCCTACTTTACAAGTGAGGCCACAGATGCTCAGAGAAGGTGAGTTTCTTTCCAAGATCATAAAGCCAGACCTGGCAGAGCAGTTTCAACCTCACATCTGGGTGGTGCCCTTCCCTTTGTGGCCCAGTGTCAGGAAAAGCCACAAGTCAGTGGGGCAGTGACCAGAACACGTGCAGGGATGAACGTGACAAACAACTGACGCACTTTCGATTCATTCCTTCCTCTCTGCTTGCTCTGGCTCCAAGTCGGCACAAACTTGAGAGGCCTCCTGGTGGCAATCTGGGTGTCATGGACCTCCAGGAAAGGCTTGTGAATGCAGAATGGACCAGGGGCCGTGGCCTGGAGAGGTCGGGGAGGGATTCCCATGGAACGAGCCGTGAGAGGCACATGAGACGGGAGCTCCTCTGTGAAGCTTGTCCAGATCTCTCAGAGCATCGGCGCATCAGGGAACATCCCCACGTGCATAGAGTGCCTATGGAGAAGATCAGCCACCCTGTCCCAAATCCCACCCTACACCCAACACCACACCCACTCTGCCCACCACTCTCCGCTCGTCCTCCTGGGATTCACCTCCACGCAACAACCACTTGTGTCACTATTTCTGATTCCTGCATCACAGGCATTGTCTACCGACTTCTTATGGACGCAGACAAGGACTGACCTCTGTACACATTCCCCTTCCTCTCCCTCCCTGAGCTCAGCGTAGCTAGTTCCCAGTGCAGAAGGAATCATTGCTCAGTCTTCCCTCAGATGAGTTCTGAATGTCTGATATATGCCACACTCTGGGGATGAAGTAGTGAGCACACAGAGGAAATTGTGCAGATGAGAAACACTCAAACTGATACATAATGTACTGTCAGAGAGTGATGAAAAAAATGAAGAAAATAAAGGGGGGCATGACAGTGGACAGGGATGGGGGTGCTTTTTTAGGAGGTCTGTCTGAGAAGTGATATTTGAGTGGAGAATGGGATGAAGGGAATGATTGAGGGAGGGGCATGCGGGTATCTGGTGGTAAAGAGACGATATTCACGACACCTGCCAGAGACATTAAGGAAGACTTGATTCCAGGGGGGACCATCCCCTTAGCTATTTTGGCCACTGCAATGGGGTCTTGCAGTTGGGACAGACGGTGGGGTCTACTCCAAATGCAATGACGTAAGTGGGGACTTATAGCCAAGGAGCAGGGTAGGGCTTAATGGATGAGAAATCACCAAGAGGAAACATCGTGGGTAAAGAAACTGTCTGCTAGACTGACTCAACAGAATCCTTGCTGAGGGCAGTTCAGGGCAATATGATATCCAGGTGACCAGATTCCAAGGATAGGGGATTTTTCACTAACCTGACTTAGCAGGATTCCTGCTCAATGTGGATTTTACAAAGAGAGAGAGGGAAGCCAAAGGTCAGGTCTAGCCGATAAGGGGGCTCAAAGGAGGCTGATTAAAGTTAGGTCAGGAGAGAGTCTTTGTCCTGGAGGGAAAAGGACTCCAGACAGAAGCAGCAGTGAATGTGAAGGCCAGAGATGGGGGCAGGGGGAGAGGGCTGTTCTGGCCTTGGTGGATTTGCACTCAGCATCTTTCCCAATCCCTTCTAATATCTATTTCTTCCTGGAAAGCTCAGAACTACATTTGCCAATGTGATTAAAATTTTACCATTTATTAGGAATGTAGAAATGAAGTTAATCTTTGTGCTATTTCTATAGTTTTCTGCTCATAAGTATGTTGCGGAATTTTGTTTCTGTTATTTTGTTTGTTCTTTTTGTAGCAGCAGCATTCCAGGTCCAGGCACCAGCTTTATGATACAGAGGGAAGGGGTACTAGACATCCATTTCTTGCCAGTGCCACGCTAGCATGCTTGGAGTGGATCTACAGCTAAAAGTCATGGTGGCAGCAGACTCCTGATCCCTGGTTCACAGTGGTGCCTCCTCAGGCCAACAGTTCCTGCAGAAGCTCCCTGGCACTCCAGGTGACTTTCCTGATTGTGATAGAGGCAGCAGCTCCTCTGGTAGGCCAGTCCCAGGTGTGTTTGTGGAGCCATTCCCAAAGGCCCAGTCCACTCCCAACTTCCCTCTCTATTCCAATCATTTTAAGCATCCGCTTCCTTGTTTTAGGTTCCTTTCTGCTGAGAATAGCTAACTAGACTGCAGCCTGTGTCCTGCAACTGAGCCTGACAAGTGAAATGAGTACTAGAATGGTATTTCCTTCATTAGATAACATTTTCTTTTTCGTACAAGTAATTACCTTTTTTTATGATTTACTTAGTTAACTTTATACTTTATAGCTAAGCTTCCCACACCTTCCAACAGCTTCTCTATATAAATTTCTTCATAGCTGTCATCAGGTCTATTAGATAATATATTATTCCATTATTTTTCTGGAGACCTCCACTTTGAGCCGTCCATTCTCCTGCCCTAATCTGGAAGGGTTGCTCTCTAAACCTGCTACACAGCAATCATATTGGGACATTCCTTTATGGCCATGCTAGGAATCTCTTTGTGGTTAATAATAAAAAAAAATACAATAATTATAATAAAATAATATGTAAATATAGTATATAATAACATAATATAAATAATAATAATAAACTTGATCTTTTTACTGGCACAGAGCTCCTAATATCCTTGGAATTTATTGTCTTTCATAGGCTCATGAGATGACCCATGGGGCAGCCCTACATAGCTTCACAGTGGGGGTTGGTTACCACAAAAAAAAATGAACCCAGTTATTAGAGGGTTAGAAAGTTTAGCTGCACTAATAGCCATTGATTTCATCAATCATGTCTATGTAATGAAACTCCATAAAACCCCCAAGTCAGGAATCAAAGACTATTTGGGTTGGTGAACACATTGATGGACTGGGGGAATGGCACACCCATGGGGACATGGAAGCTCTGCACCCCATGTACCCCCATACCTTGTCCCTATGAATCTCTTCCATTTGGCTGTTGATTGAGTTTTATCCTGTATAATAACCTAGTAAACACAAGTAAAGTGCTTTCCTGAGTTCTGTGAGTCATTCTAGGAAATGATCAACCCTGAGGAGATCTAAAGAGTAGAGGGTGAGGGAAACAAAAAATAGAACCGCCATACAATCCAGCAATCCCCTTGTTGGGTATATATCCAAAAGAAAGGAAATCAGTACATCATAGTTATATCTGCACTCCCATGTTTATTGCACCAGGATTCACAATAGCCAAGATATGGAGTCAACCTAAGTGTCCATCACCAGGTGAATGGATAAAGAAAATTTGGTATATATACACAATGGAACAATATTCAGCCTTAAAAAAATGAAATCCTGTCATTTGCAAAAACTTGGATGGAACTTCAGGACATGATGTTTCATGAAGTAAGGCAGGCACACAAAGACAAATATCTTATGTTCTCACTCATATGTTGCAGCTAAAAAAAATAGAATTCCATGGGGCTAGAGTGTAGAATGATGGGCACCAGAGGCTGGGAAGGAGGGATGAAGGTGGGATGGTTAATAAGTACAAAAATGCTGTCAGATAGAAGGAGCAAGATCTAGCATTTGGTAGCACAATAGGGTAATCATACTTAACAATAATATATTGTATATTTCAAAATAACTAAGAGAGTGGAATTAGAATGTTCCCAACACAAAGAAGTGATAAATGCCTGACGTGATGGGCATTCCAAGTACCCTGATTTCATCATTACACATCATAGGCTTATATGGAAATACCACATGGCCCCATAAATATGTACAAATATTGTGCTTCCATACTAATTTAAAATTAAATAATTATAAAAACAAAATATTAAAATAAAATAAAAGGTAAATGTAAAAAAATTAAAAATAAAAGGTACATCTAAAAAAATAGAAAGAGTAGAGGGTGTGTTGAGAAGGAATGTTTCTGGGAAAGCTTTAACTTACCTGATAAAAGGTATGCATCCTGCCCCAGTGCTTGGCAGAGTTCTAAGACTCTAAGGCTCCGAAGGCTCTTGCCCATGTACTATCTCTGTCCCTAAGAGTATATGTTGAACACGTAATTATGGTATCACTCCCATGATTATATGAAGGGAGATTACGTGCTGGGCCTGCTCTAATCACGTGAACCCCGTAAAAGCAGAAAGTTCTCTCAAGCTGATGGCAGAAGGGGAAATCAGAGAGGTTCAGATTTTGCCATTGCTGGCTTGGAGAAGGAGGGCCACAGGAGAAGCACTGTGGACGGCCCCCAAGAGCTGAGCGAGGCCTTCTTTCTCTTTTCTGGAGAAAAGTTCTCTCACTGCCGCTCAAGAACACTGGTGAGAGAGCAGAGTGCAGGCTTAAAGCTTCACTTCCACACTGGAGAGACAGGGTTGGTCTCCTCAGATATGAACAGCCATCTGTGGGCTTCAAAGGTAGCTCACAGATGTGCCCCAGCTTGACTCTTCAGAACAGATCATGGCATAAAAAGGATTTTATATACCAGTGAGTACTTTGTGGCTTAAAAATGTTAAGTAACTTGCCCTGAGCCCCTCTGTCTATCAGTGACAAAATTAAGAATACACACAGGACTGATTCTCCTTCCAAGCCCTCAGTTAGCAGCAGTGAAGACAGAGGGCCAGGCCATTGTCCTGGGAAGTCAGGAGGAGGACCCTTCAGTTGACTCTCTCATCCACAACACCCTCGACCCCCCACCACACACATCCCAGCAAACCCACTAAGTCCATCTGTCACCTTCCAGTACCTCAGCCTGTCCCCTTCCCCTCCTCCCACAGAGCTCAGGGGTTATAACACGGTACATCTACATTAACACCACAGGTCACACATAGGACATGAAGGAAATGCACTCACAGCAAAGTAAAACATGTGTCCCCTAAAGATCCTATGTTGAACCTTAACCCCAGCTCCTCAGAATGTCACTGTAAAGATAGGGCCTTTAAAGAGATGATTATGATGAAATGAGACTGTCAGGGGGCCCTAATCCAATCTGCCTGGTGTTTTTTTAACAGGAGGAAAATTTGGACACAAACACAGAACCCCCAGGATGCTCGGGCACACTGGAGAGAGGACAGCCATCTGAGAGCCAAGGAGAGAGGCCTCAGAAGAAACCAAACCTGCCTACACCTTAATCTTGAACATCTAACCTCCAGACTGTGAGAAATAAATGTCTGTGGTTTAAGCCACCCAGTCTGTGGCATTTGGTGATGGCCACCTTAGCAAACTCATACAGTATCCCAACATGAATTTAATAAGGTTTCCAACAAATATACCACATAGCCATCCTATCCCCAGCTCTGTCCTACTATGAGGGCTTCCCTGCTATGCCTTCACACATGCAAGGACTTCCTTTCCCCATTCCAGGTGAGGGAACTCCAGTTCTTCCTTCAAGACTCAGCTCCAATGTCCCTGACTGATTTTCAAGGAAACTGTAATATAAACTCCCTTGTCCCCAGTACACGTTATTCTGATCTCTGTCATGTATTTCCCCACACTGCAGTATAACTTATCTGTTCCTATGATCTCCCATGGCCCTTTAGAGCCCTCATGGACGGTGCCCTGATCCACTGTTGTGTCCCCAGCACCCAGATAAGGTATGGCACATAACAGGTCCCAATACATGTTGAATACTGCCCCAGGCAATGAACTTCTGGGTCACAGTTTTTAAAAAAGAAAGCATGTGAATTGCTCAAAGAGGAGGTTTTCTGGGTATGAAACAATGTGAACAGCCCTGACATCTTAGGCCTTAGCAGGTCCCCAGGGTTCCCCATTCTCCTGGATGTCAGATGAGCCTCATCCACCCAAGCAGGCCCTACCCAGGTGTGTCACAGAGGACTGAACCTCCTGTGTCTTCCATTCCATTCACAGAGCACTCACAGAGGTTTCAGAAGGCAGTATTTATAGAAACTCTGCCTCTCAACAAAACAGGAACCATGCAGTTGTCAGAGCTCAATTAAGTTAATATCCTTGGTAATTCTCAAATTGTAACCTGTGGGGGCAGATGGCTTGCTCCCCTGTTTCCATTTCAATGGGGAGTGCAGGGTTTCCCTGGACGTGGCAATTCTCAAAGGAACTTCAGTGCTTTGTCCTTTTATTTATTTGCAGACATCTTCAGCTCAGCAGCCCGTTCTCCTTTCTGAGTCTAATAATAACCCACGGGGCAGCATTGCTAGGAGGATAACATGCATGGGGCCTGCACACATGGTGCTCATCAAAGTCAGCAGATACTTTGTCCTGATATGTGTGGATTGTTTCTGCCAAACCAAAGGGCCATCTATTCCCAACTTTGGTCTTTAGTGCCACTAAATGAATAAAGAAATGAATAAAATAAACAGAAATGGAGAAAAAGCTTTCAAATGCTGGCTGTGCCTTCATCTTCACAGTTTCTTCTTCCTCAAAAAAAGGAGGGATGGGGGTATGAACAGCACAGAAAATTGCTGTTTGGCCACCACTGTCTTTTTGTGCCTGGCTGACTCACACCTGGAACAAACTGGGAGCTTGATCAGAGGCCTGTCCTGGGGCCTCTTTCAGGGAGCCCTCGGGGGATGTGGGACCTGCCCTTCCTCACTCGCAGGGACAGGAGTGTCAGCAACTCAGCATTCCTGAGTCTGAGCTGTGATGGTTTCCATCCCATTCCATTCCATGGTCTCTCCCGAGGGCAGCAGGTGAAGCCTCCTCTCTAACTCCTCCTCCTCCAAAATTAACTTCAATGACCTGAGAATTCAGGGCTGGGGGCAGGTGCAGGGGTCTTATCTCTCAGTACATTGGGGAAAATGAAGCAAGGTTGCACCCTGCATGCAGCCTCTGTAGCCAGAGGCACAAATTCAGCCTGTGCCCTTTGTTGTGCAGCACTTCTCACACTCTGTGGTCACCTGTCTCTCTGGTCACATCACGTTTCAAGGCTCTTTCTTTCTCCTGTGGGGGTATAGGGACATTTTGACTTAGAGGCCCAGCTGCTCTCAGCCTTCCTGGGAGACTTCCTCTCCGCCTCCTTCTCCTGTCTGCTTCAGAGACCTGCCAGTTCAGGAACATCTTTGTTGAGTGGTGCAGCATGATTCAAAATCTTCCTCTCCAGTTTTGGCTCTGTACTTCCCAAGGAACCCACCTGGATATGTAACACCTGTCATCTGGCAGGTGCTTCCTGAATGGGAGCCCAGTATCCATGGGATTCTGGCTTTACAAATTCTTTGGGAAGAATTCTTGTTGAGGACTTTAGACTGAGGCTTATACCTGGGAGTAGCCCTTTAGAGAGATCTTATCTGACTGTTTTGGCACAGTATTTTATCCTACTATTTATAGGTAGGTGGTTGGGGTTTAGTACGTACAAAATCACATGAGATTTTTTCAAACATGATATTAAAGTAGAATTACATTAAGGTTTGGGCATAAGAGCACATCTGGTTATACATTATAGAATATAATCACTAACCCTGTAAGGCATTATCTCATGTATAGGAAGAAACAAGGACCAGGGTAATTTATCTTTTAAAGAATATAGTGACTCAGGCAAAAGATGTGGAAGGCCGTGTGATCTACCTTATTTTTTCTTTAAAGCATCTTTCTGGAGAGCTGTGTGTCCTCATGGAATCAGGGGCTTTGTGAAATAATGCTGGTTGTATTTATACGTGCGACCCTGATTGTCTCATGTGGCTAGGAAGGCCCTTTCATAGGAAAGTCTGTAATTTTTAGTTGTAGTTGGAAGGGATGAGCATAGGGCCCAGGGTGTATCTTTGTCTATTTATTGAAAAATATGTTTTGGATTGTATCTATGTTTTAATTAGCATGATTTGGATTTTTTTTTACATTGTCTTCTTTTTATCTAACATAACACCTCAGTTTGACTATTATAAAGCTATTATAGAGATTATATGTAACAGTATATATTTAGTAGTATTAAAGCAAGTTATAGGTTGGAAAAAATATTGTAACTATTTAACACAACTTGAATATACATTCGTATTTTTATTAATTGTATTTTTTTCTTCATTTTACACATATAGTTACTTTTTTATGGAAAGTAAATTTGGACTTGAGTTGTTTTTAAATGTTTGTAGAGAAGAATTTAGAAAAATTACTGTGGATGACAAAAACTTAGATTAGCCATTGTTAAAATTTGATAAATATTTTTAATTAAGAAAATTTTGTTATTTTCATCATATATAGTACTTTAAGATAATAACTAGAATTATGACTGTCATATTAGGACTATTAGACATACAAATTTTATATAATTTTTTGAATATTTATATGAATAATATATTTATTTAAATATCATTTTAGAAAAGATTTAATATAATAATTAAAATCATGAATGATAAAATTTAGATTTTTATCAATTTATATAACTTTTGAATATTTATATTTGTAATATATCAATAAATGTAACTGAAAGAATATCTAGTAGTGTTTATTATTTGATTATGCTTTTACATATATTATTAAATAAGTCTGGATATTTAATCTAAAAAGACTTAAGATTTTGATCCTGTGGAAACCTGCCAAAGGTGTCAAAAGGTTCAAATTACTTGATGAAAACAGAATTATAGGTCATTGTAAAATAGGTTTTATTTAATCAGAGTATAATTTAAAGACCTCAAAGGCAATATAGAACAACATATGGATGTAGCAACCTTAAGCCTTTAAAGCTCATTTTTCTTAAGCAATTAAAAATCTAATAAAGACAACACAGAATTATCCTGGTAAAATGTAAAACCTTTGTTTGTAGTTTTAGGACAGTTACCAACAAGGTAAGGAAACATTTTCTGTAGTGTGATTAGTTTTGTTTTGTTTTGTTTTTTTCTTTTATGGGAAGTGCATTTAGGTAACATAGAAGTCAAAGCTGATGAAAATGGCGCTTGAGTTTAATTAGACACAGGAAGCATGTGTCTAGGGTTATGACTGTATATTATATTATAGCGGAATGTGAATAAGAAAACTAGTATTTTGAGCAGGGAAATATATGACTCTTAGTGATAGTATGAGAAGTTTTTTGGTGACATGGAGTAACTTAGACATATTAAGAAAAGCCAAGAATATAGAATTAAGTTATATTTGAGGAAAATATTGGTTTTTTTAGACTTTTAAGATAATATTTTAAGCTAGGCATGGTGACCTACACCTGTAGTTCCAGCTATTCAGGAGGCTGACATGGGAGGATCGCTTGAGGCCAGGAGGTTGAGACCAGCCTGGGCAACATAGCATGACCCCATCATTAAAAATAATAATAATAAAAATAAAAAAGATAAATGTTTTAGTGTCAGGCCATAGCAGCAGAGTTAGAACCAGAGGAAAAAAGGTATAGAAGTTGATGCAAAGTTTGAAGGAGAGTTATCATTTTAGTTAAGAAAAAAAAATATCTTTTTAAAGGGAAGGGAACAGAAGGCAGTGACGTATGACCTGTAAATCACAAATATTGTGGTATAGCAAAAGTTGAGCTTTTGAGATATAAAGTTGAGAAGTTTTAAGAAGAAATTGATTATAGAATTAGAAATTTTAAAATCTCTTACAATGTTATTAGGGGCAAATTATTACTTTAAGAAACCTTGTTCTAACATAGGGGACCAAAATTCTTAGTTTTGCATTAGTATATTTTTAATATCAAAGTTTAATTTTTAGAAAAACTGTTATAAATAATTTTCCTTTAATTATAGTGAACTTAATCACATACAAAACTTTTAAAAACTCTTTAATGAAAATTATTAGAACTTATATAGATCACTTACGATATCTTTGGACTTTTTGTTTTGTCTTATTTTTTTACTTTTTAAATAAAGTCATTTTACTTTAGGACAAAAATCTATTACATAAAATTTTTTAATATAAAATTATTTTAAATATCTTTTTATTTTTATCAAAAATGTGTTTTTTTATCTATAATTTTCTATATTAATTTCTCCTTTTTATTGGTTTGTTTATCTTGTTTTATAAATAATGTCTAAGTAACTTCAAAACTACACAAAATTATTTTTAATAACATTTTTATATTTTAATAATTTTTATTAAAATCTATCATATTTTGGCATATCTTACATGTATTTATATATGTTAATTAAAATTTTTAATTTTTAGTAATGTTAAATTTTAGTAAAAACCTAGAAAGCAAAACATCTTGAATTGTGTGTTATATATTAGTAATTTATGCATGAGAACAATTTTATAATTTTTAGAAATATGTTTTTATAATTTTTAAAATTGGAAATGACCTGGACTTCTAATGAGTATCTATTATTTAATTTAACATAACTTTAAGATTTTAAGTTATATGAAAAGTTTATTTATAAGTATTTATCTCATTTGTATTTAACTAATTTATTTATTTTTAACAGTTTATTTAGATTATTTATGAAAACTTAGGTAGGAAACAAAGCTAGTCATTATTTTAAATTATTTGTTTGTTAACCACGTTTATAGCCTGTGAAAATCAGGTGCTTACCTGGCTAAGAATCTTAAGCTTAAGTCGGTATTTTGTTGATAACTCAGAAGATATGGCTGTCTTTATTAAACTAACAATATTAAATTAGTCTTATTTATCAAAAATTATGCAAAGATTATTTTATTTTAGGCTGGGTTTATAGTATTATAATTTTTATTTCAAACCCTGACTCTTTAAAGTATCTAGCAAAGATAAATGATCATTTGACTTTATTTTTAAAAAATTGCAGCTATTCCAAAGACATTGTTGAGAAAGTGAAAAGATAAGTTACAAACTGGGAGAAAATTAAACCATTTTTATTGGTTCCATTATAATACATGGTATGACCTACAAAATTTATTTAACGAATTTTATACAGTCAGATTTTTTCAATTTTTCAAAATCAGATCTATTAAGGCATCATTGCATATGGTAAAATTCATGGTAATATAGATATATAGTTGAAAAGATACCTATGATAATTTATTTCAAGAGCAGATTACAATTTTTAATACAGGTAGATATATAAATATTTATGTCTAAACACACACACACACACACATAAACACACACAAATACACCCCATAACCTATTTCTGCCTTAAAAAACCTGGAAAGATAGAGCTGAAAATGTAAATAAGGTGTGTCTCTGCCTGATAAAATGGGATTACTAGTGCTGTCTACTTTTGCCAGTATGTTATATATTTTCTTGATTGAATATGCATTATACTAAAATAATTAAAACATAAAAATAAAAATTCCAAACAACACCTACCTTAAAAAATTTGAATTTATTAGGAAGAAAGCTAAACAGTGGAAAGGGGGAAGGGCTGAGGAAGGGTGTGTGTGTGTGCAGGGCATGTCGAAGGAGCCCCTCCAGCCTCATTCTATGAACAAGATGTAGTTAAGACGCTGGAGCCACTGTTCCCTGGCCAGCCTGGCAGAAAAGGAGCCACTCAATGGCAGGTACATTGAGGACAGGGGTCAGGTCTCTTATTCACTTTTGTCTAATCAGCTCCTCATTCCAGCACCTACCAGTCAGGAAATGAAGACGGGGAGAGGGGAAAAGGGAGGGAGAGCTGGCTCTGTGCCAGTCAGTGATGGAGGGTTGAAGGGAGACAGGGAAGGAGACTAGAATCTGAGAGAGGGGCACCCAGGGTGTGGGAGGGAGACAGCATCTCCCTGGTGGACTGAGCTATTGAAAGGTCAACACCTGGAGCTTAGCCGAGTACGAGCAGGTTCCAGGGCTTGGACAGTGCTGGGGAAGACAGCTGCACCTTCTGAGGCTACAGGACACAGAGAGGGCTGCGCTGGAGGCCAGGACTCCAAACAAGAGAACAGGGCAAGGAAGGGCCAGGCCTCCAAAGCCTGTTACAGAGAGATGTGTCCTTGCAGCACACATAATCCACGCAAGCATTTGGTATGAAGAAGGATATGGGGAGACACAAGTCCCCACAGCCCTGGTATCCATACAGGAGCCTGCCCCCTGGAGAGGAAGAAAGATCAGATAGGAGATAAGCAATAAATGTGCATCGAAAAGATCAATGATTGATGAAGCAGAAGAAACAGCACAGTGCCTGGAGACTCAGGCTTCCAGGTGGGAAGGGACACCAGCCACCCTGAGATGGCTGAGGAGCCCCCGTCAAGGGCCATCCTCCCCCAACCCCAGTCTTGCCCACGCCCAGGTCTCCAGCTCCCAAATGTACCACCAGTGAAATTGTGACAGTCCACTTCCTGCCATCCCCAGGGTTTGCCTGGAACATCCCTAAGGGCCACCCAAGGCCCAGAGACTCCTCAACAATCACTTTCTCTCCTGATAGGTCCAGTCAAGAGCCAGGGTCAGTCCAGCCCAGAACAACAGGAATCTTTCCCTACTTTACAGGGCAACACCTTTCTCATTGTCTCTGCTCCGCCCCCAGGGCTACTGTGAGAGCCACCACCATCCAGATCAGACAAAGGCCACCCCCAAGACTTCTCAGGCCTCACCTACCTCCATAGACCTTCCTCAGAAAGCACTGCCACCAGTCCCCAGTCTCGCAGAAGCCTCCCCCACTCTCGCAAACCCCATCAGCCTTGACTCGATGGCACTGGAAACATTTTAGAGCTGGAACATGAAAACCAGCATAATGGGGCTCTCTGCGGGCCCAGCCCTGCCGCTGCTGAGAAGAGTGAGCTCCCCCTCTGGCCCAGATACAGCCTGGACAAGGGCCAGTGCCCACTGGGAGCTGAAGGGGCTGAGCCAAGCCTTGGCTTACACCTGGGGGGAGGCAGCCAGGCACCTCGGTGCGGGGTCTGCCCAGGCACAGCCAGGATCTCCCCACTTCCGGGGGTGGGCTGTGCTGAAATCTAAAACTGTATGTTTAGTTTATTATTTGCTAATGCTTTTCTGTTCTGCAACAACCCTTTAACAGGAATGAACTTCAAAAAGTGCATGGTGAATAAAAAAATTAAACATTCGGTTCTTCTTTCCCAACAGTTACTGAAGATTGTGTAACTCCTACAAACTATTTGGCAACATTTGCCATCCCCCATGGGGCCTGAGCTATCACTGATAACATGAAAACCTGCTGGAGATACAAATCCACAGAGTTTCAGCAGCTGTTTGGAAAGTTAGTAGATAGTAGTTATTTTCAGAAAACTCTGCTCAAAGATGATTTAACATGAGCAGCTGCAGAAAATGCGTTTGTGTATCACTGACTGAAGCAGATGCCGTTAGAAATCCTCACCCGGTCTCTGCTCAGCCTTCACCTCCACACGCTGAAGGCTGCTCCTGCAAACACCTGGGCTCTCTGGGGGCTTTCTTGTGGTTGTGGGAGCACACTCACCTTGCACACGGGGCAACCTGCCCCACTGCACAGCGAATGCCCCTGGAAGGTCTCAAGAACAGTTGGGAAATGAGTGGATAAATTGCCCAAGTTGTTCACCCTTGAGTTGGGACTGCTTGAGGCCTGTTCCACACTGTCTTCCAGAATTTCCCAGCAGGACTGAGCTTCTGGAAGCACCCTTTTTGGGCTTCCTTCTCTTACCTGTCTTACTTACCCACTCCCCTACTACTATTTCCTGGGATCACCTTCCATATAAATTATTTTTACTTATATCTTTCTCCAAGTCTGCTTCTGAGGAAACAACCCAAGAGGATGAATTTTCATTTAGATCCAATGAATGATCTTCTTCCTTCATTTTGCGTATTTTTTATTTCATGTTTTCTTGTGCCTATGCAAAAAAAATGGAACATTGACTATTAATACCACTTGCAGAAGAAGACAGTTGCCTACAATTGATGCTAGTTAATGCCAATGATCATTCCATTTTTCAACCAAGCATGGAATCAAATAAAAGCTTGTGCAATTTTATTTTCTAGAAGCCACTCATCTGACCTTTTTTGAATGCTGTAATAAATTCAGTTTAAAAGTCCACATGGAACATAAAATAATTTATTTTGGTGATGATAGTATAAATACAATTGTTGGTGGAACATGACATTGTAACAAAAACAAAGTTCTTTCTAAGTTAAGAAACCTACAGAGTAAAATGCACTTGTAGTTGGTTGGAGTGCATACATAATTCTTATTCGTGTCCTGATTGTGTCCAAACAAGTGTGATTTTATATGTATATTTTTATGTTTAATGGTATTATATATTAGTGTTAATATATTTTAGTATTATACACATTAGTTTATGTAATATATATACATATGTATAATATACACACACAGGCAGAGGAACTGAACCATAAAAGTTCTGTGATGGAGGTGATGTGGAATAAAAATATACTCTTCAGCAAGTTTTCTTTCTGCTGCCTATAATCAATCACATTTTTAAAAAGGTTACGCCTTTGAAAAACTACATCGTGATTCAAAAGTGTCCTAGAATGACATTAGAAATTTTGTTAGAGTTTTTTAAATTTTGATTGTATTTTTTTTCATGTAATAAAATGATTCCATTTCTTGATATCCGATAGGGGGCAGCTTTTAAGTATCACTCCTTCTGCCCCACATCTGGGCAAGGTGATAAGAAATTCCAGCTGTTCCTTCCAATTGGCACTGGCAGGAGTTTCAAACCATACACACCCATCCCTGCATGCAGGAACCCTTGCTCTGACCCCCTTCCAAACCCCCATAAAAATCTCAAGCCAGTTTCCTGTCCCTACTCCTTGAAGCCATTTTCAGGCCAGCTTCGGAAGCAAGTCCTGCTCTTCCAGAAAGCCTCATTAGGTAAATAATAAATGTTCTCATGCCTTCTTGGTGAGGGTGTGCCATCATCAGCCTCAACATTTGAACCACATTCTGAGTGAAGGCCCCACACAACCTGTTTCTACAGAATAACCCTAAGAGCTGGAAATCTCAGTCACAGTGTTCACCAAATGGAGCACCATAAACACTTCGGCTTTCTAAGGTTTTAACTAGTTGAAATTATGGAAAACAAAACTTGCAAGCATGAAGACATGGAAATATATTCCTACAAAAGCAGATATGTTGCCAATTACACCTCGATAAAGCTGGGGGGAAAAGCAAAGGTGAATCTGAACAAAATAAATGGTGAGAGGAAGGAGAACACACCAAAGTAACTGATTTTCTAAATTCTAAAATTATATTTTCAAAAAGTCAACTTGTGGGAAGAATCTTTTGATGGAAATTTCCTTTTTTATTCAGATATAATTCACATACCATAAAATCTACTCTTTTAAAGTATACAATTCAGTAAGTTTTAGTATATTCACAAGGTTCTACAACCTTCAATACTATCTAATTCCATAACATTTCAATCACCACAAAAAAGAAACCCCATACTCATTAACGATCACTTCCTAAAACTTTGGCCCCCAGTAGCCCCTGCCAGACACTAATCTATAATCTACCTCTGTAGATTTGCCTCTTGTAGGCGTTTCACACATGGGATGGTACAATAGGTAACCTTATGTATCTGGTTTCTTTCACTTAGAATATTGGTGTCAAGTTTCATCTATGCTTAAGCAGGTATCAGAACTTCATTCTTTTTATGGCTGAATAATATTCCACTGCATGGATATGTTTATCTATTCCTCAGTTGAAAGACATTTGGGTTTTTTCCACTTTTTGGATATTATAAATAATACTACTATAAACCTTCATGTATGAATTTTGGTGTTGGATATATGTTGTCATTTTTCTTCAGTATGTATCTAGGAGTAGAATTACTGGGTCATATGGTAACTCTATGTTAACCTTTTGAGGAACTATAAGTTTTTTTACAGAGCAGCTGCACCATTTTATATTCCCGTGAACAGCATATGAGTGTTCCAATTTTTCCACATCTTTGTCCACACTTGTTACTGTCATTTTGATTATAGCTATCCTAGTGGTGCAAAGTGGTATCTCATTGTGGTTTTTATTTGCATTTTCTTAATGGCTAATGATGGTGAGTATCTTTTTGAATGTTTATTGTTATGCTTATTTACATATTCTTCCTTGGAAAATTGTCTATTGAAATCCCTTGCCCATTTATAATTGGGCTGTCTTTTCATTGTTGAGTTGAAAGAGTTCTTTACATATTCTGGATACTATACCCATATCAGTATATAACTTACAAATATTTTCTCCCATTCTGATTTGTTTTTTTAATCTCTTGATCATGTTCTTGAAAGGAAAAAAGTTTTAATTTTGATAAAGTCCAACTTATCTATATTTTTCCTTAGTTGCTAGTGCTTTTGATGTCATACTTAAGAATAATTATTCTGCCTCCTGATATTTAATGCTTGGATAATCAATGTAAAGAATTATTTTTCTTTTTTAATGTACATGCCCCTCTTACATGTCATCTTCTTTTTAAAGTTTTTATTTTTGGAAATATTATAAATAGAATTTTTTTAATAAGTCCACTAATATAAATGCCATTTTTTCAGCTAATAATTGTTTCAAAAATATTATACTTTAATTATTTTAATACCCCTTTCATACTCATCAATATCCCAGATTAAATCATAAATTGTATGGTAATCTTACGTGTTAGACATTTTAGTGACAAGGCAGGCACACATAAGCATGTGGATTCAAAGAGAAAGGTCATGCTTGGAAATATAAATTGCCACTCATCCAGATTCTCCTCAGTCCTCACTGCTCTCATAGATACTCCCCAGGGGTTCTGTGTAGGAAGCCCAGCAGCAAGGATAGGACCCCCAGCAGTAGCAGCAGCAAGAGGGACTGACACATCTCTGGGCTTGGCCCCAGCACCAAGGCTTGGCAGGAGGTAGGACAGAACTGCAGGCACAAAGAGCCTCTGAGACTCTTGGCTTTAGAACCCCACATGGGAAGGAGGAGCCAATCCAAATCCAGGAAAAGGGCTGTGATTCCCCAGGGTGCAGAGTAACCAAGTGCCCAGGAGGACACAGGGCCCTGGCATTCCTCCCACCATCCCTGGTTGTAACCATCTTCACTGGCCCCATTGAGAGAGCCAAGATATGTAAGGAGAGCTGGCTCGATTCTGTCTAACTTCACAATTGTAAAATAGAAGAATAAAGTCCACCTTACCTAGCCTAAGGATTGGGGAAATTCAAGTGAGTTAGTGAAAGTGCCACCATCTGTAGAGGTTTGCCATATTTAAGGGAATTACTGAACTAAAGATACCTAAATCTCCTATTAAATATAGGAAAATAAACATATAACTCAATTTGTGCAAAGTGTGGGCCAGACCACAGACAGATCTTACTGGTAGTATTGTCTCTCCCTTTGAAACGAGACACATCTGCATTTGTTTTGTAATGTTTTGGCAAACAGAAGCAGAGTAAAGTATTCTCCCCAAATCTTCAGGATCTATGCCACAAGCAACCCACAGTTGTTGTTGTTGTATGATTTCACTATTTCTTTTAAAATAAAATGTTCTGTTCTGGTTGCTGGATCACAGCCAATGGAGGGCCTCATTTCCAGAATGGCATGATGAGGAGCTCTGCAGACCCACCCCACCTCTCCCAGTGCGGCAACCATGACTGAGGAGAAATATTCTTAAAACAATCACTTAAAGCCTCTGGAAATTGTCCTAAGAGCATACAGCAAATGAAGAAACACTTACTCAAGAAAATCTACAAAATCTTAGTAAGGACAGCAGGAGTCCATGGCACTTGAGCTGCAACTTGCTCACTCTTTCCTCTCCCCTCCCAATTCCACATGAGAGAAGTTTCACTCTGTGTAGATATGGACAAGAAAATAGGGCATCCTCTCCCTCTGGCTATTAGTCAAGAGATGTGATATCTTTCTGGGAGGGTGAGACCACCAGCATTTCTCAACCACCCCAGCTCCAAGTTGCAGAGGCTAAATTCTTGGCAGGTGTGGTCAAGGTTGAGGTGGGGTCCCTTCCTCCACCCAGGCCCCACTCAGAGAACAGAGGCTCTAACCAAGGTGCAGCAGCCTGAAAATATTGAGTTCTGATCACCCTCAGCTCAGCTTTCTTATAAAGCTGAGTTTCCACGCCAGGAGAGACAAGCCAAGAAGACCAGGGGCTACCACCCCTGCCCAGTACCTTGTTCATAAAGCAAGAATGTAACTCTGGGAGAAGTAGGCCTCTGCTCCCACCCCAAACTCTGGGGCAGTGGCTCAGAGATTGCCCATGGAGAGAGGCAGTCCATAAGAATAGAGATCACTGAAGCTCTCCCCAACACAACTAACTTTAATCAAAACAGAGTTTTGGGATGTTTAAGCCTGTTAAACAATGGAGATTTTGGTGGTAAGCATTTAAGAGGAGACTCTTGTTTCCATGTGAGCAACAAGCTAATTGTCAGTCAACTAGTTTACCAGAGAAAATTAGGGAATGAAACAACTAAGGACCCTCCTGGAGAGTCCTCAAAGAAATAAATGTAGACTTACCATTCAACCCAGCAATCCCACTACTGGGTTTCTACCCAAAGGAAAAGAAGTCATTTTACTAAAAAGACACCTGCATTTGAATGTTTATTGCAGCACAATTCACAATTGCAAAGATGGAGAATCAACCTAATTGCCCATCAGTTCATAAGTGGATTAACAAAATGTGGTATATATACCATGGAGTACTGCTCAGCCATAAAAAGAAAGGAAATAATGTCTTTTGCAGCAACTTAGATAGAACTGGAGACTATTGTCCTAAGTGAAGTGTGTCAGGAATAGAAAGCAAACACCACATGTACTCTCTAATAACTGGGAGTTAATCAATGGGCGCACGTGGGCATAAAGAGATATAAAGGTCATAGGAGATCAATAAGGGGGAGAGGAAGGAGGGGAGAGGTAAAAACCTACTTATCAGGTCCAATGAACACTATTCAGGTGATGGGCACACTAAAAGCCCTGACTTAAGCATCATAAAAAACATCTATGTAACAAAAACATTTGTACCCCCTTAATATTTTGAAATTGAAAAAAAAAAAGAACCCTCCTGGAAGCAAACAAACCCCAAAGATTTGCCTGATAAACTCCCCCTACAAACGGATCTGAAATTAATTGGATCAGACTGTAAAGATATGTATGCCCAAGAACATTGTTGACAACAACAGAGCCATCAGCTCTAATTATTGGTGCCTAACAGCCTGGTCTGATCGCAACAGAGACAGAAGCACAACACAAATATCAGAGCACCAAGACAGTCCAAAAGAGACACCTGCTAAAACCTCTGTCATCCCAGAAGACCAGGAGTATGCACAAGCCTATGCCATCTGAGAAGGGACACGGAAGTTTTATACTTCAGGGGAAATAGATTTCACTAAAATAGTCCAGCCAAGCCATTAGACAAATCAACAAGAAAACAACAACAAGCTGTAAGTGGTGGGATGAAGGAGCAGGAATCAGTATCCAGAGTTGCTACAATAATTTACCTAAAATGTCCAGTTTTAAACCCAAAGTTGAAGACATGCGAAGCAACAAGAAAGTGTGACCCACTCACAGCAAAAAAAAAAAAAAAAGCAGGCAATGGAAACTGCCTGAGAGAACTCACACATCAGATTTAATAGACTTTTCTTTTGTAGCCATTATAAATATGTTCAAAGAACTAAAAGAAACAAATGTATGATGACAACAGTTCGTCAAATGGAGATTATCCATGGATAGAAATTATTTTTTAAAATATGGAAATTCTGTAGTTCAAAAGCAGAATAGCTTAAAAGAAAAAATTCACTAGAGGGGTTTGACAGTGGATTTGAACTGGCAGAAGAAAAAAATCAGCAAACTCAAAACAGGTTGATGGAGATTATGCAACATGAAAAACAGAGAAACAAGACTGAGGAAAAATGAACAGCGCCTCAGAGAAACGTGGGGCACCGTTAACACACGGGTGAAGGATTAGGAAAAATACTGAAGAAAGAGTGGCTGTGTTTTCCCTAATTTGGTGAAAAACGTCGATCTCTGCGTATGTGATGATGAGTTTCATGTGTCAACTTGAGTAGGCTGCAGTGCTGAGTTTCTTCATCAAACACTAATCTAGGTTGCTGTGAAAGTATGTTGAAGAAGGGGACAACTGGTTACCTTTAAGTAAAGAAGATTACTCTTTATATCATGAATGTGTCTCATCTAGGGGTGGGGAGCCTGCGGCCTTCTGATTTCAAGATTGTTCTTTTTTAAGCACCACAGGAGGCAAGAAAAGCTTCATCTTTCTCTGCTGCATGCTGTTTAACAAAAGTATTTCTTCTGTAAAATTTGGATTCAGTCAAAAAGCTGCACGTAAGGGGCTAGAAGGCCACATGTAGCCTTAAAAACTGAGATCTCTTGGAGAAGAAATTCTGCCCTAAGACTGCAGCATCAACTCCTGTTTGAGTTTCCAGCCTGCTGGTGGCCTGCTCTATATATTTCAGTTGTCAGGCCCCACAATCATGTGAGCCAATTCCTTAAGATACATCTCTTAATATGTATATTTCAAATTAGTATTCATATGTGTGTACTGTATATAGGATATATACTACATACCATTGTATATTGTATGTTAGTATGTAATATACATATACACCTGTATAATATATATGTACTTATATATATAATTTGCTCTGTTCCCCTAGAGAATCCTAATTGAATGTGATCCAAGATTTCAATGAACTCTGAATGAGACAAACACCACCGAGACACAGCATAGTAAAGATGTTAAAAGGCAAAGACAAAAAGAAACTCTTAAAAGCAGCAAGAGAAAAACTATGCATTACATACAAAGGAATCCCAGTAAGATTAACAGATGCCTTCTTTACAAAAGTAAAACAGGCCCGAGGCAGTCGGATGACATTTTCAAACTGCTGAAAGAAAAAAAAAAGGTGAATCAAGAATCTTATATTCAAAAAATTTATCTTCCACAAATGAAGATGAAATAAGGACATTCCTAGAGAAACAGCTAGTAAAGGAGGCAGCTTTGATGATCACCATAATTATACAATAAAAGACTTGGAAGGAAAAAACTGTATTTTTGTCTTATACATATATGGAAAGTGATTTTTTCATGTGTTCTTGAGAAACAAATCTCTGCAGTTCTTAGAGTTCCTATAAAAAGGTCCAGCCTCCCAGAACATGGAAATGTATATAGTTTAAAGATAAAAAATGTCTGCCCTTACTGTCCCTTAAACACATTTCTTTTTACAGATCATGAGGATTAGATCTCTAGCCCTTTGTCTACTTAATTGCTCTAATTCACAAGAATAATAAAACCTCTCTTATCTCTCAGAGAGGGCTAAATAGTTACAACCTGGATTGGGCCTCTAGGGTAAGCTCCGAAGCTGCCAAGAACACTGGAGTGCTATCTCCCTAGGTTTTTATATTTCAGTGAGGAATGGAGCCTGGGACTTGGGAGGCAACTCCACTCCAAGTTTCAAAAGCCAGAGACATATGAAGCCATCTGACTCCTGAAGAGATATAATTTACATAACAGCAAATTACAGTGAGATCCAGCCTGAGCAAGATCAAGACCCCACTTCTACAAAAAAAATAGAAAAATTGGCCAGGTGTGGTGGCACCCATATGTAGTCCCAGCTACTCAGGAGGCTGACGCGGGAGGATCACTTAAGCCCAGGATTTTGAGGTCGCAGTGAGCTATGATGACACTACTGCACTCTAGCTGGGGCAAAAAGTGAGACTGTGCCTCAAAAAAAAAGAAAATTACAATAAGAAATCCGAGAATTTATTTATGCCATCTCCAAGGACAAAGGTTTTCCTCCCTCCTTTCAGGAGGGGGGGAGGGGACAGCTGTCTCTCTCATATATATAAATGTCTAGAAATCCATTTTCTCCAAGTCTTGCCTATAGAATATCCAGGCAAGAATCTTCTATAGAAAATTTTTCTAGTATAGAATCCCGTGTAGGAGATTTTTCCACATATCTTTTATTGTATCACCTCAAGAGTAAGGACTGAGGCAAGGAAGAACCACACACTTATTATTTACTGAGAAATAATTAGTAAAAATATCTCTAACACGGAATAACTCACGCAGGGATCTTCTGTGTGGGTCCTGAGGGTGGCTGCGCTTGGGCTCCTAAAACTCCAGTGAGTGGGCCTGAGCGTGGTGGACTCTCTGGGAACTGGGGACAGGGTGAGGAGGAGGGACTGGGAGGTGCCCTGTGTCCTCAGCCCTGCCCTCCCTCTCTTGGGGGCGAGGTGGATTGAACCCTAATGCACACAGCCCCAGAGCTGTTCCAGGGGAGCCCACTAGGGGGCCTTACCTCAGGCCTTTCGATCCCTGGAGGCAGATACTCATCCCTCCCAGGGAGCCTGAGTCCTCAGTGGACGTGCCATCTTCTCCTCATCCTTGATTGATTGTCGATGCATTGATCCGCTGAGTCACTCAGCAGTATTTATTGAACACTGCGTGCAGGATATGCTGGGCCCCTCACCCATGTGTCCGCAGCTTGAGCTTCTGGGTCTCACTTACCATCTTCTCTGCCTCTCTCCAAGTGGCACTTTTCTCTACGCATACAGTGGTTGTAACCCCCTGTGCACCCACATAAGTCAACTGAATCACAATCCAGATATGGAAATCACCTGCTGCAACTCAGCTCTCTGCAACAAGTGCTAAGGACAATGCCCAACTTTTGCCCAGATCTGATTAATGCTATTGTATGCAATGTTTATTCGTCGTTGTAAATAATATCAAAGGAACATCTTTATGCCTCATATATTTTAATTCTAGGTAGGATTATTTCATCAGGGTAGATTTCCCAATTTGTTTCAAAAACAAAACATTGTCTCTAGGTTTCCTGTACAGAATTTGGACTCATGTTGCTCAAATCTACAGATATATATTTCTAC
The DNA here is from genome assembly GCA_023783475.1 of Daubentonia madagascariensis. Lineage (NCBI taxonomy): Eukaryota > Metazoa > Chordata > Mammalia > Primates > Daubentoniidae > Daubentonia > Daubentonia madagascariensis. The sequence continues at coordinate 451,375 of JAKFHU010001323.1, forward strand.
ACATGTGCATCAACCCTTGCTCCGGTTTGCAGAACTTATCCCATCTCTTAACTCCTAGGACTTGGATCTCTACTCTGGGCCTGTGTCTCTCTTACTCCAGCCTCTCTCCTCTTCTTCTTTCCTTCCTTCTTTCCTTTCTTCCTCCCCTCCCCACTTTTATTGTCTCTCTCTTTCTTCCTTCCATCCTTTTTGTCTATAAGCATATGCTGAGTAGGATTTATTTGCCAAGCACCGTGATAGGCCCTTGGAAACAAATAAGTGGGACAAAGTCTCTGCACTCATGGAACTCACAGGTCAGCGGAAAAGGCAAACGTGAAATAGGTAATTATAACACAGTGTAATCAGTGTTCTAACAGAGTGCAGTCCATAGGTGGAACACCTGCCCTAGACCAGAGGCTTAAAGGAAGGTTTTATGGAGGATATTGTATTTTGTGGATAAAGAATACATAGGAGTTCACCCAGTGGATCAGGTAGGGAAGGGAATATGCAAAGACGTAGAGCTGAGAACATGGCGTGTTGCAGGAACGGTCAATCATTTGGAGGACTGAAGCTCGGTGCAGGAGGCGTGGTGGCACCTCAAGCCAAAGAGGAAGAAACCGTATCATGAAAGATCTTGACTGCTATGTTTAGGATTTTAGGATTGACTCTGGAGGCAATGAGGAGGCACTCCTGGATTCAATGCAGAAGAACATTTTTCTAAATGATTGCCAGGTAGTAAAGTGAAAAACCTGTTACATCAGACTAGGCAGGTATAAGGAAGTTGTGACAATGGTTGTTGCATTTATTTGAGTAAGAAATAATGAAGGCTTGAAATGAAGACAGTGGGCATGGTGTTCGATAGGGAGGATTTTAGTAGGTAGACTCTATAAGACTCTATAAGACTTAGTAAATATGACTATTTATGTTTGGTGTGTTTGTGGTGACAGAGCCTTCTCAGTTGATCTTCCAGACATGGGGTGACTAGATTAGTGGTGGTAAAATCAGTCATGGAGAGAATAAAGGCTCCTTTCTTTTTCTTCTAATCTCTGCTCATTTTCACAGCAGGGCAAACAAGCACCAGGAAGGAACATTTATTTCCTATCTTTACCTTTCAGATATTAAATGTCTCAGGTGAGAACAGGTCAACACAACAGGTGTCTGTGTGAAGAGTAAGGGTGCATGCACTCCTCAGGGTGACCAGATAGGTATTCTACAGCAGGTTTTTAATGGAGAAGGAGAAGTGTTGCCTGAATTAGAAATGTCCTCATCTCTGAAGCTCCCGATGCCCACTTTGGCTGTGTGCTTGGTGGTGGCCATGGTGATTGAAGCAAGATCTCTGAAGCAGTGCAGGAGAGGCTGTCAGGGAGCCTGAGCACCAGTAGATATCTGTAGAGTGGCTTAAGGATGCAGGTTTATGAGTGGATTATGGTGGGGAAATGTATGCAAATATTATAACCACACATAACTGGAACAGTGCTCCTGACCTCTTGACTTGCATGGTGACCTTTTTCCAAGTCTGTGACTTAATAGGAGAAATTGTTTGTTTAGTGTCACAACAAGGCTGAGAAATACATTGTGGATTTTCTGGAGGACAGTATGACACAGCCCACAATTAAGAGGGTTGTGGCTAGGTACTGTGACTCACACATGTAATCCTAGCACTATGGGAAGCTGAGGTGGGAGGATTGCTTGAGGCCAAGAGTTTGAGACCAACATGAGCAAGAGCAAGACTCCATCAACACAAAAAATAGAAAAATTAGCCAGGAATGGTGGTGTAAGCCTGTGGTCCCAGCTACTCAGGAGGCTGAGGCAGGAGGACCTCTTGAGCCCCGGAGTTTGAGGTTGCAGTGAGCTATGATGACACCACTGCACTCTAGCCTGGGCAACAGAGCGAGATCCTGTCTCAAAAAAATAAGAGGGTTATGCTTTCTTTCTTGCTCTTTATTATCTTTGTGGGCTTGATTAAGGATGAGCTAAAGAGATAATTTTATACATTCATATAATCAAATGAGGGTAATTGGGATATTCATCACCTTAAATATTTATCTTTTCTTGCAGTAGGAATTTTCAAATTATTCTCTTCTAGTTATTTTGAAATGTACATCAATTAATGTTAACTATAGTCACTCTACTGATCTATTGAACACCAGGTTTTATTTCTTCTACCTATGTGGACATTTGTATCCATTAATCAACTTTTCCTCATGACCCCCCTTCCCCTTTCCCAGCCTTTGGTAATTACCGATCTACTCTCTATCTTCAGGAGATCCTATTTTTTAGCTCCCACATATGAAGGAGAACATGCAATACTTGTCTTTTTGTACTTGGCTTATTTCACTTAACATAATGATCCCAGTTTCATCCATATTGCTGCAAATGAGAAGGTTTTCTTCTTTTACTAACAATAATATTGCATGGTGTATATATACCACATTCTCATTATTCTTTAATTCATTGATGGATACTTTGGTTGATTCCGTATTTTGGCTATTGTGATTAATGCCGTAATATTAACAAATATGGGAATGCAGATACCTTTTCAACATTTTGACTTCCTTTATTTAGGATATATACCCAGTAGTGAAATTGCTGGATTATATGGTAGTTCTATTTTTAGCTTTTGAGGAACCTCCATATTGTTTTCTATAGTCGCTGTACTAATTTACATTCCCACAAACAGCATATGAGAGTTCTTTCTCCACGTTCTCCCCACCAACTGTTATTGCCTGTCTTTTTGATAAAAACTATTCTAACTGGGGTGAGATGATATCTCATTGTGGTTTTAATTTGCATTTCTCTGATGATTAGTGATGTTAAGCATTTTTTCATATACCTGCTGGTCATTTGTATGTCTTGTTTTGAGAAATGTCTGTTTATATCTATTGATCATTTTTTAACCAGATTATTTACATTTTTATTATTGAGTTGTTTGAGCTCCTTATATATGCTGTCAGAATCTTCTTTCCAATGAATAGTTTGCAAATATTTTCTCCCATTCTGTGAGATCTCTTCACTTTGTTGATTGTTTCCTTTGCTGTTGAGAAGCCTTTTAGTTTGATGTAATGTTATTTGTCTATTCTTACTTTTTTTGCCTGTGCTTTTGATGTCTTACACAAAAAATCTTTGCCCATACCAATGTCCTGGAGCTCATTTTCTTCTAGTAGTTTCATAGTTTCAGATCTTAGCTTTATGTCTTTAATCAATTTTTTCTGCGGGGGAAGACAGGGTCTTGTTCTGTCATCCGGCCTAGAGTACAGTGGTGTCATCATAGCTCACTGCAACCTCAAACTCCTGGGCTCAAATGATTGTCCTGCCTTAGCCTCCCAAGTAGCTGATACCACAGGTGCGTGCCACCACACCCGGCTAATATTTTTCTGTTTTTTGTAGAGACAGGGTCTCGAATTCATGGCCTCAAGCAATCCTCCCATCTGGGCCTCCTGTCTCAGCCTCCAAAGTGCTAGGATTATAGGCATGAGCCACCAAACTCAGCCTCTTTAATCCATTTTGATTTGTTTTTTGTATACAGTGAGAGATAGGGGTCTGGTTTCATTCTTGTACATATACTTAACCAGTTTTCCCAACACCATCTATTGAAAAAACTGCTTTTCCCCTGTAGTATGTTCTTAATAACGTTGTTGAATATGAGTTGATTGTAAATACATGGATTTATATCTGGGTTCCCTAATCTATTCCATTCATCTACGTGTCTGTTTCATACCATGCTGATTTCATTACTACAGCTTTGTAGTATATTTTGTAGTTAAATAGTGTGATGCCTCTAGCTTTGTTCTTTTTGTTCAGGATTGCTTTGGCTATTTGAGATTTTTGTGGTTCCCTATAAATTTTCAGATTGTTGTTTCTATTTCTGTAAAGAATGTCATTGGTATTTTGTTAGGCAATGCTTTGGATCTGTAAATATCTGGGGTAGTATTGTCATTTTAACAATATTAATTCTTCTTACCCATGAACATGTAATATACTTTCACTTTTTTGTGCCTTCTTCAATTTCTTTCATCAATGTGTTATAGTTTTCCTTGTATAAATCTTTCACATTTTGGTTAAATTGATTCCTAGGTATTTTATAGTCTCTGTACATATTGTAAATTGGATTGCTTTTTTTAAAAAAATAATTTATTTTATTTTTATTTTAATTGAGAAATAATAATTGTACATATTTATAGCATATATAGTGATGTTTTGATACATATAATGTATAATGATTATGTCAGGGTAGTTAGCATATCTGTCCTCTCAAACATTTATCATTTCTTTGTGATGCATTCAGTATCCTTCTTAGAGCTATTTGCAACTGTTTATTACGGTTAACTTTAGTCATCCTATGGTGGTATAAAACACCTGAATTTTTCCTCCTATCTAGCTCTGATTTTGTGTACTGTAACAATTCTTTCCCTATCCCTCACTTTCCCCAAGCCTTCCCAGCCTTTAGTATCCTCTATTCTACTTTTTGCTACGAGATCAACTCTTTTTTTTTTTTTTTTGAGACAGAGTCTCATTCTGTTGACCCAGGTAGAGTGCAGTGGTATTATCATAGCTCACTGCAAACCTCAAACTCCAGGGTTCAAGGGATCCTCCTACCTCAGCCTCCCAAGGAGCTGGGACTACAGGGGCACACCAGGACCTCTGACTAATTTTTCTATCTTTGGTAGAGAAAGGGTCTTGCTCTTGCTCAGGCTGGTCTTGAAATCCTGAGCTCAAGCAATCCTCCCACCTCAGCCTCCCAGAGTGCTAGGATTACAGGCATGAGCCACCGTGCGTGGCCTGAGATCAACTTCTTTTAGCTTCCACATGTGAGTGAGAATATGTGGTGTTAACTTTCTGTTTTTGGTTTATTTCACTTAATGTAATGTCCTCCAGATCCATCTATGTTGGCTCAAATAACAGGATTTCATTCTTTTTATTGCTGAATAGTATGCCATGGTGCACATATACCACATTTTCTTTATCCATTCATCTGCTGTTGGAAACCTAGGTTGATTCCATATCTTGGCTTATTGAACTTGGCTGCAATAAACATGGGGATGCAGGTGTCTCTCTGAGATCACGATATATAACAGTGTATAAGAGTTCCCTTTTCTCTGCATCCTTTTTTTTTTATCTTTTTGATAATAGCTATTCTAACCGAGGTGAGATGATACTTCATTGTGGTTTTGATTTGCATTTCCCTGATGTTTAGTGATGTTGAGCATATTGTCATATACCTGTTGGCCATTTGTATGTGTTCTCTTGAGAAACTTATGTTCAGATCATTTGCCCACCTTTTAATTCAACTGTTTGGGTTTTTTCCTGCTGAGATGTTGAGTTCTTTGTATATTCTGTATATTAATCCCTATCAAATGACTAGTTTGCATGTATTTTCTTCCATTCCTTAGGTTGACTTTTCACTCTGTTGATTGGTTCCTTTGCTGTGCAGAAGCTTTTTATTTTGATTTAATTGATTTGTTTATTTTTGCTTTTGTTGCCCATACTTTTGAGGTCTTACTCATGAATCTTTTCCCAGACTAATGTCCTGAAATGTTTCCTCTCTGTTTTCTTCTAGTAGTGTTATGATTTGGGGGCTTACATTTAGGTCTTTGAGCCATTTTGAGTTGATCTTTGTATGTGGTGAGAGATAGGGGTCTAGTTTCATTCTTCTGCATTATGGATACCCAGTTTTCCCAGCTCCATTTATTGAAGAGCCTGTCCTGTCCCCAGTGAGTGTTCTTGGCACCTTTGTCAAAAATTAGCTGGCTATAAATACATAAATTAATTTAGAGGTTCTCTTTTATGTTTCCTTAGTCTGCATGCCTGTTTTTATGCCAGTACAATGCTGTTTTGATTACTACAGCTTTGTAGAATATTTTGAGGTCTGGTAGTATGATACCTCCAGCTTTGTTCTTTTTGCTCAGGATTGTTTTGGTTACTTAGGGTCTTTTGTGGTTCCATATGAATTTTAGCGTTTTTTCTATTTCTGTGAAGAATGTCATTGGTATTTTGATAAGGATTGCATTGAAACTGTAGATTGCTTTGTGTAGTACTGTCATTATAACAACATTATTAATAATTTTTCAGATCCAGTACCATGGGATGTCTTTCCATTTGTTTGTATTCTCTTCAATTTCTTTCATCAGTGTTTTGTAGCTTTCCTTAGAAAGATCTTTCACGTCCTTGGTTAAATTTATTCATAGTTTTTTTTTCTAGCTAGAGTAAATAGGATTGCCTTCTTGATTTCTGTCAGATACATATTCATGTATAGAAAAGATATGGATTTATGAATATTAATTTTATATCTTGCAAGTTTACCAAATTTGTTTATCAGTTCTCAAAGATTTCTTAGTAGTGTTTAGGTTTTTCTATACATAAGATCATGTCATTTGCAAACAGGGACAATTTTACTTCCTCCTCTCCAATTTTAATTCCCTGTATTTCTTTCTCTTACCTAATTGCTCTGGCTAGGACTTCCAGTACTGCATTGAATAAGAATGGTGAGAGTGGCCATCCTGGTCTTGTTCCAGTTCTCAGAGAAAAAGCTTTCAGTTTTTCTGCACTCAGTAGGAGGTTAGCTATGGGTTTGTCATATATAGCCTTTATTATGTTGAAGTGCTTTCCTTCCATACCTGTTTTATTAAGATTTTTTATCATGAAGGATGTTGAATTTTATCAAAAGATTTTTCAGCATCTATTGAGGTGATCATATGGTTTTTGCCTTTCATTCTATTGATGTGATGTATGGTGTCCATTGATTTACATATGTTGAATCAGTCTTGCATTCCTGGGATGAATCCCACTTGATCATGGGGTATTATCTTTTTGATGTGTTGTTGGATTCGCTTTGCTAGTATTTTGTTGAGAATTTTTGCATGTATGTTTATCAGTGATATTGGTCTGTAGCTTTCCCTTTTTTTGTTGTATGCTTGTCTGGTTTTGTAGCAGAGTATTGATCACCTCATAGAATGATTTTGAAAGTATTCCTTTCTCATCATTTTTTGGAAGAGTTTGAGTAGAATTGTGTTAGTTCTTCCTTAAATGTGTTCTGGAATTTAGCTCTGAAGCCATCAGGTCCTGGGCTTTTCTTTGATGGGAGAATTTTTATTATGGTTTAATGTCATCACTCAGTATTAGTTTGTTGACTTTTTTTTTCTTCATATAACCTCTTGGTAGGTTGTATGTGTCCAGGAATTTATCAATTTCTTCTAGATTTTCCAATTTGTTGTCATACAGTTGTTCAGAGCAGTCTCTAATGATTCTTTATATTTCTGTGGACCCAGTTGTTATGTCACTTTATTCATTTCTGAATTTATTTATTGGGGTCTTCTCTCTTTTTTCTTAGTCTAGCTAAAAGTTTGTTGATTTAATTTATCTTTTCAAAAAAACAACTTTTTTCCTCTTGATATTTTCTGGTTTTAGTTTCAATTTCTTTTAATTGTGCTCTGATAGTTATAATTTCTTTCCTTCTACTAATTCTGGGCTTGGTTTTTTCTTGCTTGTCTAATTCCTTGAGGTGTATCAGGTTGGTCATTTGAAGTCTATGTGTTGATATAGGCATTATTTGTATAAACTTCCCTCTTAGTATTGCTTTTGCTATATCACATAGATTTGTGGTGTGGTATTTCCATTTTCATTTGTTTCAAGAAATGTTTTAATTTCTTTCTTAGTTTCTTCATTGACCCATTGGTCATTCAGGAGCACATTGCTTAATTTCCATGTTTTTGGGTAGCTTGCTTCAGATTAGATTTGATTGTTATTGAATACTAGTTTTATTCTATTAGGGTCAGAAAAGATACTTGGTATGATTTTTATATTTTTGAATTTGTTGAGATTTGTTTTGTGGCCTAAGATATTGTCTATTCTAGAGAGAGTTTCATGTACTGATGAAAACAGTGTGGATTCTGCAGCACTTGGGTGAAATGTTCTGTAAGTATTAGGTCTATTGGTCTAGCATGCAGTTTAACTTTGATGTTTCTGTGTTGATTTTCACTCCAGATGATCTTCCTATTAATAAGAGTGAAATGTTAAAGTCCTCTACTCTTATTATATTGAAATCTACCTCTCCCTTTATATCTATTAATGTTCTGCTTGGGAAGTTCTGATGTTGGGTGCATAATAATTATAATTGTTATGTCCTTCTGCTGTATTGACCTCTTAATATTATTATATAGTGATCATTTTGTCTCTTCTTACAGTATTTGATTTGTAGTCTATTTTGTCCCATATAAGTATAGCTACTCTTTTTTGGTTTCCAGTTCCATTGAATATCATTTTCTATCCCTTAACTTTCAGTCTATGTGTACTTTATAGGTGACCTGGGTTTCTTGTAAACAGCATATAGTTAGGTCTTATTTCTTTACCCATTTAACCACTCTGTGTCTTTTAATTAGAGAATTGAGTCCATTTACATTCAGTATTATTATTGATAAGTAAACACTTACTACTGTTTTTGTTGCTTGCTTTCTAGTTGTTTTGTGTCTCCTCTTTTTCTTTCTTCCTTTCATCCTGTCATCCTTTATGGTTAAGTGATTTTCTCTGGTAGTGTGTTTTAATTCATTGCTTTTAATTTTTAGCGTTTCTGTTATTGGTTTTTGAACTGTGGTTACCATGAGGCTTAAAAAAACTTCCTATAGTATTATAATTGGTTTTAAAGAGATGACAACTTACCTTAGATCACAAAAAGAAAAAAACCAAAGAAAAAATTTAAAAAGAGCTGTACTCTGACTTCACCCCTCCTCCCTGACTTTGACTTATCCTTTTCTCTCTCTACATATTTTTATATTGCCTATCTCTTAACAATAGGCTGTATCTATTATTTGTTTTGATAGTTTTGTGTTTTAGGCTTCATACTAGGTTTATGAGTGGGTTGCATAATGCTATTACTGTATTGAAATATTCTGAAGTTTTCTTTGTACTTAATTTTGCCCTTGGGTTTTATACCTTCCATTGAAAAACTCTCTTTAACATTTCTTGTAGGACGCCTGTGGTGGTGGTGAATTCTCTCAGCTTTTGTTTTCCTGGGAATGATTTTATCTCTCTTTCATTTTAAAGAATAGATTTACTGGATAAAGTATTCTTGGATTGCAGTTTTTATTTTTCAGCACTTTGAAAATGTCATTCTACTCCATACCTGACTCTATGGTTTCTGTTTAGAAGTCTGTTGCTAGATGAATTGGAGCTCCTTTACATCCTATTTGCTTTCTTAATCTTGCTGCTTTTAGGATCTTCTCTTTGTCCTTGACCTTTAGAGTTTGGTTATTATATGTCTTGAGGTAGTCTCATTTGGGTTGAATCTGTTTGATGTTCTCTGACCTTTTATTACCTAGATATTCATATCTTTCCCAAGTTGTGGAAAGCTTTCTGTTATTATTTCCTTGAATAACCTTTCTCCCCTTTGCTCTTGTTCAACTCCCTCTTGAATACCTATAATTCCCATATGAAGTCTTTTGAGGTAATATTCTATATCTTGTAGGTGGCATTTTGTCCTCTTCATTCTTTTTTGTTTTTTCTCCTCTGAGTGTATATTTTCAAATAGCCTGTGTTTGAGCTCCCTGATTCTTTCCTCTACTTGATCTCTTCTGCTGTAAGGAGCCTCTAATGAATTTTTTAGTTCAGCAAATGTGTTTCTCAGTTCCGAGAATTCTGTTTGATTATTTTTTATTATCTCAATCTCTGCAAAATTTCTCTGATAAATTTCTGAATTGATTTTCTGTGTTATCTTGGATATCACTGAGTTTCCTTAAAACTGCTATTTTGAATTCTTGGTCAGAGAGTACATGTAATGTCATCCCATATGGATCAGTCATTGGCTCATTGCTTTGTCCATTGGGGTGGTCATGGTTCTTTGTCTGATGTTGTTTCTTGCGAACGTACATCTATGTCTTTGCATAGAAGGATGATTTATCCCAGTCTTCACTTTCTTACTTGTTTTGGTTTTTATTAGGGATTGTTTCTTAGAGATTCTTCATGATTTACCTGTTATATATATTATTTGCTATGTCACTGACTCCTTTTATGCCCTAGAGGACACCTTAAGGCCAGCTTTCCCTTGAAATGGATCAAAGCACTGCCAGTTCAGAATGGGGGACACCACAGGTGATATCCTGACAGTGTCTAAAGGCAGGCTAGGGATTCATGCATAGAGGATGTGTGGAACATTCCTCCTAACAGCATGTTTCTCATGGGTGGAGACATGGACAGATCTCCTGCCAAGGAACCCAAGATGGTGGGAAAGCTGGCTGTCCACCTTGATCTCACTTTTTGCAGTACAGAAACTGTGAGTTTGGGCAAATTTTATCCATGCTTCATGCCAGGTAGATTGATGGGATGGGTGTTGTGGATATGGAAATTCAATACTCTTACTTTCTGCTTGGAGTATTTTTATTTCTCTGCGGCACTGGGAAGTGATTTATCCTCACATTTGAGTTCTGGAATATTACTGCAGATAATGTCCATGCTGTATATTTGTTATTGATTTTCTTTGTCTGGGGTAGGGGGGCAGTGAAACCAGCTTGCATCTGTACCACCATTTTGGAATTGGAAATGCTCAGTCCATAACTTCTAATACCAATCAGGAATAAGTCCCTGTTATTTTCTAAAGGTGGGTTGGGGGATAATATTTGGCAATGTTATATTGCAATGTTAAGCTAAGAGTCCTGGACATAGACTTGGGTGTGAGTATGAGCCCCAGCATGCGAAAGCTGTATGACTGGAAAAGGGACTTAGCTTATCTAAGCCTCAGATTCCCCTGTAATAGATTATTATAATACTTACTCCATAAGTTTGTTATGAGAATTAATTGAGAAAACTCATATAAAATTCTTAGTAGGCGAGTGTGGTGGCTAATGCCTGTAATCCCAGCACTTTGGGAAGCCAAGGCTGGAGGATCACTTGAGGCCAGGAGTTTGAGACCAGTCTGGGCAACATAGCAAAACCCTGTCTCCACAAAGAATTAAAAAATTAGCTGAGCATTATGGTGTGTTCCTGTAGTCCTAGTTACTTGGGAGACTGAGGCAGGAAGATTGTTGGAGCCCAAGAGTTTGAGGTTGCAGAGAGCTATAATCATACCAGTGCACTCCAGCCTGGGTGACAGAACAAGACCCTGTCTCAAAAAGAATTAAAAATTAAAATTTAAAATATAAAATTCTTATCATAATGTCTGGCATGTAGTAATTTCAATCACAGAGAAGGGCATGTGTGTGTGTGTGTGTGTGTGTGCGTGCATGTGTTCAAGTGCTGGTGGTAGAAATGGTAGCTGGGATGGTAAAGAGTAATACATAGTAGCCAGTGGAAAGCAGAGCCTTTCCCCCTGTGCATTGTAGTGAATGGGCTCTGAGAATCAAGACTTTTTGTCTGTGTTCCATTATTCCTCTGTATTTTATTATCTATATGAATATCTTATGTTTGCTTATCAGTCTTACAAGGGTTATTACCCTGAAATGGGGCTTGATCTAGATTTATTGTGAAGATAAAAACTAAAAAGAAAGATCTTTGAACAATATCCTCAACAATGTTTCTTGACCCAAGTTTCTAACAGTGCCATGGGTCTCCCTCCCAAATTTGTCTTCTCCTATAAGTAGAGATGCAAAACACTTGCTTTATTCTCTAGTCTGGCTGATATTCTCATAAAAGTTACATATAATTGGAATATTTGCTACCAACTCCAAATACCTGGCCACATCAGGGATCCTCTGGGGCTTCCTTGAGGGGGTGAGGAGAGGCTACAAAACCCCTACCGTGTGGTCTGTCCCTCATCCACCTGCAGTGCTTGGTGCCCCTTTCTCTGCTAGCTTTAGCACTGCAGCTACTTGCTGGCTCTGCCTTCTCTCCCTGCAGAGAGAAATTTTTCTCCTCTTTCATCTTTAATGCTATCAATAAAGCTGATATGGAAGCTTCCTCATCAAGCTTTAAAAAAGGTTTTCTCTCTGAGCAAATCTGACCCTCCATGCATGCTGGAATCAGCATTGCTGCTGTTGTAGTCACCTTGGGCACCAATTAGAAGGGGCTTAAAAATTTATTAATTCAGTGACATTCTTTTCCTAAGAAATATTTTCCTATGGAATCTTTCTTTTCCCCAAATTCCTTCATTTTAAAATAAGATTTTACCAAAGCTCTAATAGAAACAGTAATAGGTAACTTTATTGTGTTCCACCCATGTGCAAGACTCTTTTCTAGGTGGCAACTGGGGAGGGGGAGCCAGGACTGGATTCCAGAAAGTTTGAATCCAGAGTCAGACTTCTACTTTCATACTGTCACGACTGATATTTGGATCTTGTTCTCCGACTTTCATTAAGCTGATCTTTGCCTATAAGTGGACAATCAAAATTAAAAACAAATGATAAAAAGGATTTTGCATTATAATGACTATGTAAAAACAGTTTTCAGTAGAACAAAGCAGAGTGGTATGACTGCATTTTCTTTTCTATAATTCCAGTACCATGGCCCTTTTGCTACCTAAAAAGGAAGTCCAAGAGAATTCCGATTCTCTTTTTATAAGTTAAATTTTAATTTTCATCAAAGTTATATGTTTATACAGTGTTAAAATAAAAAATTCTGAGGTTGATTATGAGAAACTGCCATCCTTTGCCACGTTTCCTTCCTCTTCATCCCCTCGTTACCTCTTCCACTTGTCTGTGCAGGGTCAACCCCTTCCACTCTTCTGGCTATATTTTTGCCTGTTTATTATCATATTTCTGAATGTATACAAACATTTTCCCCTGGGTTTCTGTAAGTAGACTTCCTACTAGAGATGAGAAGATATAACTTATTGACACCTCCCTCCCCACCATACCCACAAAAGTATGTTTCCCTAATTCTAGCTTCCCAAATCACTCAGATTGTAATTTTTGGTTAAGTCAAAATTCTATGCACACATTATTTTGACATGTAAAAATAATTTAAAGCTGAGTCATGTAGTGAGCCAGGATCACATGTGCTTGGTAAGTCCTTTTTTGGTTTGGTTTTGACATCCCTAGAGGTGATAATTGTCTCATTTTTCTATTTCTTTATATTGATTTCAGCTTTTTGTTGGGATATCTTCCTCCTCCCCACACTCCCTGTTGTATCCATCCCTTCCCCCTCCTCTCATCAGGACTCATGACTGCACAGGTGTGGTCTTGGGGTTTTCCTTTTCCATCATCCTGGGGATCCCCTTGGCCCTTCCCGTGTGGACCCTCTGTGGTTAGAGAAGTATAAGGCCTACTCTGGCAGAGACAGACAATATCCCACAGGAGGAAGGACACGTCACCAATCTCTGGAGAGCACCATGGAGGTAGATTCTAGTGGGGGGGGGCTAGAGGACATTATCATACTTCCAAAATCTGAAAAACTTAATTATTTGATAGCAAAATATACAAGCAAAATAGAGAAAATCAAGAGTTTGAATGATTCTGGAGGGTTCCAATAAGATAGAGCTATTGCTACTTATTTGCCCAGTAATATATCACACTTCACTAAGCCCCTGAATGATGGATAAGTAAACTCTTAACTTGTTGGGTAAATTTCCCTTTCCTTAATTTAACTTCCTTTTATAATTTCTTGTGGATTTACTTGTCTTGTCTGAGTGTCTCACCCAGTGTTTTCATGAGAGGGCATCCCCTCCTAACTGAATTTTATCAGTTGCCATAGGAGTCAGAGTTACTTAGAAACACAGAATCAATATGAGATATACATTAAAGGATTTTTTTAAATGTTTGTTATTAAGGTGTAATTGATATACAAAAAAATTACACATATTTAATGTCTACATTTGATGAGTTTGGACCTGTGCACACACCCATGATACTATCACCTCCATCAGGGCACTAAGCATATCCAACACCTCCAAAATATGCTTGTATGCTTTTGTGTGCCATTGTGTGTGTGTGTGTGTGTGTGTGTAGTAAGTACACTTAACATAAGATCTATGCACTTAATATCTTTTAAAGTGCACACATAAAACTGTATTGTTGACTATGGCAATATGTTGTACCATATTGTACCATAATATTAAGATATTATTCCAAAGAATTGGTCTTCGTGATTATGGGGGCTGACCAGGCAAATCCAAAATCTGTAGGGCAGGCTCTCAGGAAAGGCAGGCTGGTACTTCAGTCTGAACTGAAGCTACAGTCTTCAGGATGAATTTCTTCTTTTTCCAGGAAGCTTCCACTCTGCTTTAATGCCTTTCAACTGATGCAGTCATATCCATCCAGATAATCTAGGATAATCTTTATTGTTTTTTTAAACTATAGCCACCTACAAAATACCTAGATTAGTGTTTGAGTGAATAACTGATCCTATCACAGTTAACATGCTATCACAGTTATTAACCCGTGGACAATATTAGTATTATCTCATCTTGTTTGGAATATTTACCTAACAGTTGTTTTACGACCAAGCCCTCTGCATTCCCTTTATATGAAATTTACATCAGCAAGCAGCTGTGCTACTTTGCTGCAGAACAGCTCTGTTTGCTCAAGAGATACATATCTGAACCAGGCTTCCCTACTACCAGTTTGCCTTATGAAAGCACAGTGTGCTCCCCTCTGTGGTTGTTATTCTTATACAATTGTCTCATTAATTTCTCCTTTATGATGCTCATTCCATCCAGTACATAGCCAATAATGACTTACCAATGTGTAGTATGTCTGTAACCACCAATAATGGTAATTGAATTGTCCATACCAATCATTCAATCTTAAACAAGATTGTGCAAACTTCCATTTGGTTTCACAAATAATTTATATAATGACTTCTTGTCTTAAAGGTATAAAATTGTAAGTTATTTCCAGCAGATCATATTTTTTAAATTACTACAATATAATGCACTGCTAATTTTGAAGTAACGTACAGCTATTATTTCCTTGATTATATTTTCATTGACATTATCTTTAACACTTTTGATTTTGAATTAAACAGTGCAATAGTCAAAGAAGTATGACTTAGTAAAACATATAATAAAAACAAAGTACATAAAACATGCATTGTATAAAATTGTTCTTCTCCTCAAAGTCAATATAGCAAGATAACATCACTTTACACAAGTCTTTGCACCTCTATCAATAATCTCATGAGTGGCAGGGTGCCAAGCATAGTCTCCTCGATGTGACACAATGTTGGGTAATATTACAAGCAGAGAAAATTTTCAAGAGTTTCTTTCGTTAACAAACATCGAATAGTAATAACTTCTTTAGCAAACACCAAGAAGCAGTAACATTGGTCCTTTTATTTTTCCATATTGCATTAATCCATCGTGCGAGGATTTTTAAACACCACCATAAATTCTCTCTTTATTTTGATGCCCCAAAATAAAGTGGGAATATTAATTTACCAGGAATTCTTCATAATAGTATCTTACAGAAAATGTGTTGTTCTTGTTACAGTATTGCATGTAAAGTCAGTGTTTAAAGCACGAATGTTCCTTCTGGGGTGCTTGTTAAAGGCAAATTTATTTTGCTTCCCTATTACTTCCCTCCACTTAAAAGTGCTGCAAACACTACAGCAGCTTCCTTTCTTTCCATGGCACTGTCTAGTTAACAGAAGTCTTATAAAAATATAAAAAGACACCTTTCACATAAAAAAGTGAGAGTTGAATGAGGTAAAATGTCACTAATTGGCCCTATATTTTTAAAGCTATACAATTGTTCAGAGTCACCCTTTCTAAGTCCTTGTACGTATCTAAACATGTCTTCACAGTTTATGCTTTCACTTGTACATGCTGGGCTGGATTAAGCTTTGTTGTGATTGTGACCCATATTCAGGCCATTTGAGCACTGTCTTCTCACATCACCAGTTAATTGTAATAAACATTCCATGTACAAACACTGGAGTGTGTTTTTCTCTCTCTCTTTCCAAAAGTTTGTCAAACTGTGGGGAGCTGCTGAAGGAAGAATTTTTAATTTTTTTCAGTAAAGTGTTGAAAATTCCCCTCCATTTGAACACGGTGGTTGTTATAAGCACAAACAATATAAATTGTGGAAGAATTTAAGGAGCCTTAATGTACTTCAAGTTCATTTAAAAAATGTGAATTCCATGCTACTGAGAGCTTATCTACACATTTATTTTCACTCAATAAATGCCGCTTTAAAAAAAAATAAAATAAAATTATATCAAGGTATAACATTTGGGGCAACTCCGCCTGGCCAGATGTTGAGTAAGTATCTCCTACTGTTTATTTCATGTTGAGTAAGCATTTAGCTTCCAGAGTTGTCCTCATGGAAGACTATACAGTGTCTCTCACTAACATGTGTGTTATTTTCTTGATCTTTTAGATAAAGACTCAGGTGTAGTGGTGAGACTTTTGCCACAAGACCCAACATCTCTCAGGAGAACCCAGAACAGCCCAGAAGCAGAGTTTAGTTTCTGAGCTCTTCTCAAGAGGCATGCAGGTCTGGATGAAATCTACCAAGCAGGAGGCATTTGGGAACCCCAGGCAGAGGAAACTAGTACTGCAGCTGATGTGCCTCCTTATTGGGTTACCAGAGTCATAAACAAGGTCACATAAGACACTGGTTTTGTTTTCAGGAGTTAGCACTATTTTAATTTGCACCCCAAAAAAGAAAAACCTCAAAAAAGCATAAAATCAAATAGTTTTGATTAAAATAGCCACCTTATTATTTTATGATAATCACCAGTCCTTGTCCGTGATCCATTTACCTTTGTTCACAAGCCAAGCAGGTTACTTAAATGGCTCAGGTGACAGAGATGAACATTTGCATGGTTATTTTAGTCTCTGAAAATTCCCCAAATACGTGGTATTGCTTTTTTTTTTATTTCAGAGTATTATGAGGGTACAAACGCTTTGGTTGCATAAAGTGCCTTTGCACTGTCTGAGTCAGAACTACAAGTGTGCCCATCCCCCAGACAGTGCTCACTGCATCTGTTAGGTGTGAATTTACCCATCCGCTTCTCCCTCCTCCCACCTGCCTGACACCCTATGAGTGTTACTTCCCATATGTGCACATTAGTGTTGATCAATTAGTACCAATTTAATAGTGAGTACATGTGGCATTTGTTTTTCCATTCTTGTGGTACTTCACTTAGAAGAATGGGCTCCATCTCCATCCAGGATAATACAATAGGTAGTTAACCATTTTTTATGGCTAAGTAGTACTCCTTGGTATACATATACCACATTTTATGAATCCACTCATGTACTGACAGGTACATGGGTTGTTTCCACATCTTTGCAATTGTGAATTGTGCTGCTATAAACATTCGAGTACAGATGTCTTTTTTATAGACTATCTTTTCTTCCTTTGGGTAGATACCCAGTAGTGGGATTGCTACTATTGCTAATCAAATGGTAGTTCTACTATTAGTTCTTTAAGGTATCTCCATACTACTTTACATAGACATTATACTAGTTTGTAGTCTCACCAGCAGTGTATGACTGTTCTTATCTCTCCACATTCCCGCCAACATTTGTTGTTTTGGGACTTTTTGATAAAAGCCATTCTCACTGGAGTTAGAGATAATGTGGTTTTGATTTGCATTTCCCTGATGATTAGGGATGTTGAGCATTTTTTCATATATTTGTTGGCCATAAGTCTATCTTCTTTTGAAAAGTTTCTGTTCACGTCTCACAAACCCACAGCCAACATCATACTGAATGAAGAAAAATGGAAAGCATTCCAGCCTAGAACTGGAACCAAACAAAGTTGCCCTCTATCCCCACTTCTATTCAACATAGTGCGGGAAGTCCTAGCCAGAGCAATCAGACAAGAGAAGGAAATTAAGGGCATTCATATGGGAGCAGAAGAGGTCAAACTATCGTTCTTTGCTAACAATATGATCTTATATCTAGAAAACCCCAAAGAGTCTGCCAAGAGACTACTGGAGTTGAAAAATAAATTCAGCAAAGATTCAGGTAACAAAATCAATGTACACAAATCAGTAGCATTCATATACGGCAAAACAGCCAAACTGAGAATCCAATCAAAGACTCAATATCTTTCATAATAACAACAAAGATGATAAAATACATAGGAATATATTTTACTAAGGAGGTGAAAGAGCTCTACGGATATTTGGGGTGGATTTCTGTTCATCCTCTTGGGTAGAATCTTATTGTTTTGTTTTACCTCTTGAGCTATTGTGGAATCAGGGTTCTGGACTTTAGTTTTTGGGTGATTTTACATTGGTGGGTGTCTATTGTGTTGGTCAGTGTATAATGCAGGTCTGAGTACTTCCTACAGGACAAGTCTGGTCTTTGCAAATTCCATCAGTGATTGTGAAAGTCTTTATTTCTTCCCCACATAAGAAGCTTAGCTTTGCAGGATAAAGAATTCTAGGTTGGCCATTATTCTGTTTTAGAAGACTGAGGATGAGTCCCCAGTCCCTTCTGGCTTGTAAGATTTCGGTTGAGAAATGTGCAGTTAGTCTGAGGGGTTTTCCTTTGTAGGTGACATTCTTTTTTTGCCTTACTGCCCAAAGGAGTGCCTCTTTTGTGTTTACTGTGGCCAGCCTAACAACTATGTGACATGGTGATTACCTTTTCACATTCAGTCTCCCAGGAGTCCTGTGTGCTTCTTGTACCTGAATATTGAGATTTCTGGCTAGGCCATGGAAATTTTCCTCTATTATCCCTTCAAATAGATTTTTCCAGCCCTTGTGTATTTTCTTCATTGTCCTCAGGGATGCCTATGATCTTATGTTTGGCCTTTTACATAATCCCACATTTCTTATATGCTTTGTTCATGTCTCCGGCTTCTGTGTTCTTTCTCTTTGACTGATTTGTTTAGCACATATGAGTTATCTTCCAGCTCTGAGATTCTTTCCTCTGTGTGATCCAGCCTATTCTTAAGGCTTTCCACTGTGTTTTGTAGTCCTTGAATGCCTCTTTCATTTCCAGTATTTCTGTTTTGTTTTTCTGTAATACTTTGATTTCTTTAGAGAATTTTTCATTCACTTCCTGCATTGTTTTTGTGGCTTCTTTGTGTTAGGTTTCTATTTTCTCTTGAATTTCATTGAACTTTCTTACAATCCATAATCAAAATTTTTCCTCTGTCATTCTACCCATTTCATTTAAGTTTTTATCCATTGTTGAGGAGCTAGTGATTTCTTTTTGGGGTGACTTTTCACTCTGATTTTTCATGTTTCCTTATTTCTTTCACTAATTCTTTCTCATCTGGCCTCTTGGTAGAGAGCTGGGGGTGCTAGGGCTGGTTTATGGCCCTGTCTCCAAGTCTCCAAGGATCATTCCCTGACAGGGAAGATTAGTGCTGGCCTTGTATTGCCTTCAGTGTCTTTTAGCAAGTTTGACAAACATCTTGGATTACCTCTGACCTGTTTTCTTCACTTCTTCCCACTGGAGTAGAGTAGTTCGGTCCCCCAGCTTAAACTCCAAGCTGGTCAATTGTACTTGTGGGTATGAATCCACTGCTCCTTGATATCTTGAGATGGACGGCAATAAATTTAGCTATGGGGTTGTTACCACTGTCATTGATTGTAGTTTGCATGGAGAAGCCAGTTACCTAGGTAATCTGTTGTGGCCATGGTAGGCTGTTGTCCCCCAGGTGGGGTATATGAATGCTCCAAGCTTTTGGAGGGGGCTTGTAGCTCCCAGGGATTACTTGGACCCTGCTCCCCCTGAGGTGGTGGGAGGAGCAAGGTAGATCACAGCTGTAGTGCGAGAACATGTGTGTGTGTTTCCATGGAGCTCCAAGGTTGCTTATCAGGTCACTAGGGGGAGCCACTGATATGGAGTACAGCTTGGAGGGCTGCTTCTGATGGGAGGGACCAAGTAGTACGATTGCTGAAGTCTCTAGTCAGGTATTTCCTTCCCTGTCCATAAGCTTGGGCACTTTCCCCTCTGATTGGACCACTTGTGTTTCCTATCCACCCAAGATGGGTTCTCTAGCTTCGCCACAGTTCATGTGTCTGGCCCACTGGCATGCGTCTCCACGTGTCACTGGCAGATAGGGACATCTCCAAGGTGCACCCCTTTCTGCCACTAGACCCCAAGGACAGGCAGGTGGGCCTCTCTATCCCCAGAAGTCTCCACCAGGGGGAAGTTCCCACCAGAGGAATAGTGGCAGCTCAAGGAACCCTTGGATCAAGTTGAACTCCCTATTAAAGTGAGTAGGGGTGGGGGCAGCTTCTCTGATTCAGCCTTCGGCACCTGAGGCATTCGTTTGAGATGGGAACCAGTACTTATGCAAATTGAGTCACTATGGCATAGCAACCTTCAATAGGGCCATTCTCCAGGGGATAGGGACCTGGAGAGCAGGCAATGGGGCCAAGCACACAGGAGATGGCCAGAGCCAGGTAGGCACAACTGGATGAACAGGCTGAAAACTATTTCCAATACACCAGGATCCCACAGATAGAGGTCTGCTGTGCAGAGGACACAGCTCTCCTCATCCCACTTGGAGCCTGAGGAGGCACCTGTCAGCAGCCTCCAAGGGCGTAGCCCATCGGGCCCAGGTGGGAGAGCCCCCAGGCTGGGAGTGGGGAGCTAGAGACCTAGCTTTCCATCAGCTCCAGGTGAGGGACCTTAAAGATGGCTGCTGGCTGCCGATTGGGCCTGTGGAGCAGATGTACACAAGGGTCCCACAGGTCTAGGTCAGCCGCTCAGAAAACGTGGCTCTCCTCTACCCACCTGGATCTCACAGAGGCAACTGCCAGCAGCCTCCAAGGGTATAGCCCGCTGCTGTTGGTTCAACTCCTGTGCCCTGGTCCCACTGACTTCCAGGGGTGAGGTGCCTGTCTCCTAATTCCAGCATACTGTCCTGGGAAGCTGTATGTCAGCCCAGTCCCTCCCCAGCCCAGTGCAGTCCTGGCACAGTGCACCCGAGAGTTCAGTATGGGTCCCACTATTGTTTCCTCTCCACAGAGCCTGCTGTCTCATGCAATGACTTTGCACCGATTCCGGGCGTGTCCCTGTCTGAGTGGTTGGAAGAACTGTGAGAATGGTGAGTGTCCACTTGCAGGTCATGTCGCACTGTGCTGACCTGGCAAGCACAATCATCCCGCTCTCTGTTCTCTATTGTATTCCCCATGCTTTCTCATCTTTGTGAATGTATCTCCCTGTCAGCTGTTTCCTTGCACTGTGTGTCCCACTCTGCATCTCTGCAAATTCACACTGCTGTTTTTGGAGTGAGGGACCCACGTGAAGGCAACAATCCACACCTTTCACCTCCTTCCCTGGGACCAGTGAGGTAGGAGGCCTCTACCAGACCACCATTTTTCAATACTATTTATTTCTTTATTCATTTAGTGCTGCTAAAGGCCAAGAAGTGAAATATATGGCACTTTGATAGTCACATGCCACATGTATCAGGACATAGTAGCCACTGACTCTGACAGGCACTATGTGTGCAGGCCCTGTTCATGTTATCCTCCTAACAATGCTGCCTGGTGGGTTATTGTGCCCATGTTCCACATTGGGCAAAGAGGTGGAGGAATTCGTCCTAAGACAAAGAGGGAATGAGAGGCTAGAAGGATATTTGACCTGGGCAGTCCTCCTCCAGAACCCCAGTTCCTACTGGAAGCACCATGCTGCTTCTTTGATAAATCTTTAGACAGGAAAATAAGACACAGAACTGAGAAGGGGCTGCTGAGCTGAAGGTGCCTGGAAATAAATAAAAGTACAAAGCACTGAACTTCCTTCAAGAGTTGTCACATCCAGGGGAACTGGGCATTTCTCATAAAATGGAAAAGGGGGAGCAAGTGTCCCCCACAGGTTCCAGTTAGAGAATAAACAAGGGAATTAATTTAATGGATCTCTTACAACTAGATGGTTCCTGTTTTGTTGAGAGGCAGAGTCTCTGTACATACTGCCTTCTGAAACCTCTTTGAGTGCTCTGGTAATGGAATGGAAGGCACAGGACGTTTAGTCCTCTGTGACACACGTGGGTAGTGCCTGGTTGGTTGGATGAGGCTCACCTGACACCCAGAAGAATGGGGAACCTGGGGGACCTGCTAAGGCCTAAGATGTTAGGGCTATTCATATTGGTTTTGCCCAGAAAACCTCCTCTTTGATCAATTCACACCCTTTGTTTTTTAAAAACCGTGACCCAGAAATGCATTGCCTGGGAGAGTACTCAACATGTAGTGGGACTTGTTCTGTGCCAGAACCCATCTGGGTGCTGGGGACAAAACAATGGATCAGTGCACTATCCAGGAGGGCTCTGAAGGGCCATGGGAGGTCACAGGAACAAATAAGTTACACTGCAGTCTGGGGAAATACATGACAGAGATCAAAATAAGGTGTAATGGGGACAAAGGAGCTAATAGCTTATATTGAAATCAGACAATAACATTGAAGCTGAGTCTTGAAGGAAGAACTGGAGTTCCTTGCCTGAAAAAAAATCCAACTTAGACATAAAATATATATGAGGTGCATTAATGTTACTTTTAATATTATTGTAATAATAAATAAACATTATATACATTAGTATTAATAGGTATTAAGCAGATGAAAGCAAAGTCTGGGTCTTGTTCTTAAAACTTGTTGCATAGATCTGAATCACAACATTTGATTTCCATATCAGGATTTTGATTCATTAGACTTATGTAAGAACACCGGGGGTTACAACCACTGTATGAGTAGTGAAGGTTTCCACCTGGAGAGAGGCAGAGAAAATGGTAATTGAGACCCAGGAGCTCAAGCTGCAGACACATGGGTGTGGGGCCCAGCATATCCTGCACACAGTGTTCAATAAATACTGCTGAATGAATCAGTGGATCAATGCATCAACAATCAATCAAGGATGAAGAGAAGATGGCACATCCACTGAGGACTCAGGCTCCCTGGGAGGGATGAGTATCTGCCTCCAGAGATTGAAAGGCCTGAGGTAAGGCCGCCTAGTGGGCTCTCCTAGGACAGTCTGGGGCTCTGCATTAGGGTTCAATCCACCTCCCCCCCAAGAGAGGGAGGGCAGGACTGAGGACACAGGGCACCTCCCAGTCCCTCCTCCTCACCCTGTCCCCAGTTCCCAGAGAGTCCACCACACTCAGGCCCACTCACTGGAGTTTTAGGAGCCCATGTGCAGTCACCCTCAGGACCCACACAGAAGGACCCTGCATCTCTTCCATGTCACTAGGCCAATTAAGGGCCAGTGACCAGAACCAGACAATATTACTGCATTTATTTAAGTTAAAGACAAGCAAGAAACAACTTCCCCCACTTATGCTGTTCCCACCCCCATGGTTCCTGAGAAGCCTTTCCCTAAATCCTATAGCCACACTCCCTATTCACTGGGGCATAGGCTCCCATGTGGGTCCCCTGGGTGGTTCATACCACTGCTCACCCAACCACCCACCTCTAACCCCCAACCTCGGACAAGGGTCACCGTGGAGATTTCTTGAGCCCCACCTACCTCCATAGACCTTTATCAGATAGCACTGGCCATCCTTAATCTCACAGACACCTCCACCACGCTCGCAACCCCCATAAGGGTTGATTAGAAGGCACTTGTTACATTGTAGAGCTGGAAAGTCAAAACCAGCATAATGAGGCTTTCTGTGGGCCCAGCCCCACCACTGCTCAGGACAGGGAGCTCCCCATCTGGCCCAGATGCAGCCTGGATAAGGGCTGGTGCCCACCACAAGCTAAAGGAGCTGAGCACGGGATGGGCTTACACCTGTGGGGAGGCACATGGGCACCTGGGCATGGGGTCTGCCCAGGCATGGACAGGATCTCTGCACTCTTATGTGTGGGCTTTGCTGTGAAGGTGGGAAGGTCACATCGATGCTGAGTGCTGCAGGAGCCCATAATCCCCCACCCAACACCCACCACACACCACACACCACACACCCCCCAGGGCCGGTGACCACTCCTCGCTGTCTTTCCTGTAGCAGCCCTTGTTGTCTTCATCGTCCACAAAGAAATTTCCTTGCTCCCCTTTCAACACAATTTAGGGCTCATGGTAAGAAAGCTTGAGGAATTTGGGAGGATCAGGTATTAGCACCGGCAGGAGGGCAGAGGGGACTGAAGGAAAATGTAGGAGGGAGGAGGAAGAAGACGGGGAAGGGGAGCAGAGTGGGCCAAAGTGGAGGAGCCAACAGGGGGGATAAGAGGGGCTGGGTGGGGTGAAGCCTGTGCCCATCTCCCCCTAAGGGAAGGTCCAGTACTTGCCCTCTCTCCTCACCACCCCATGGCCCAACGATCAGCAGCCACCTGTGTGGTTCTGCTTACCAGGACCCCATCCCCGCTGTCCCCAAGGGATCACCTTGTAGGAAGCCCAACTTCAAGGACAGGCCCAGCAGCAGCAACAGCAGCAGGTGGTTGCCCATCTTGCTGGGACCCCAGGACCAGGCAGCAGCAGAAGCAGGACAGAGCTGCAGGTGCCCAGCCCCTGACAGTCCCACTTTATAGCCCCAGGCTGGGAGGGGCGACCAATGGGAGCCCGGCCAGGGCTGAGTTTCCCCAGTAGGCGGAGCGAACACTGGCCTGAGAGGAGCCCTGGAGGTCCTACTTGGGTCCTGGCTCTGCTCACCTCCTTTGGCCCTACGGAGCAAGCCATGTACTTTCATGGGGTCTTTCCCTCACATTTTTCCAAAAATTTAACTAGGAGAATAGAATCAAGTCTGCCTTACTCAGCCAAAGAATTTGTGACATTCCAGTGAGCCTGCAGGGGTGCGACACCCTATGCCATGATCTTCCATACTTAAGGAGACTGCTTCCCTGAACCGAGTGTGAGTCCAGATATTTAAATCTCCTGATTTCATGGACATGGATATGTGCCTAGTATGTTGCTACACAAAGCACTGAACCCCAAATAGCAGATTTGTCTTCCAAGCAGACTGCATTCCAGACTAGATACAGATTTTTATTTTCATATGCACTTGATGAATGGAATTTACAAACGCTGATGTGGAGAATAGTACTGTAGCTTTGGCTTCAGGCTCCTGTCTGGCCCTAAGGACACCCCAGAATCTGGGTCCACTCGTACTCCAACAGGGGACTTCAACAAATAACATAGCCCCTCCCCTTCTGCACCTTCTCTCCCAGATTGAGAACCAGAAACCCACTGAATGGAGAACTTACTCCCCAGAGGTAGACTCACATCCTAGCCCACCTCTGAAGTCTCAGCCAGGTTGTGTGATGTACCCCACTCAAAAAGAGCATGACATTGATTAAGAGCTTGCTATATGGCAAGCATGGTGAAGAATACTTGAACGATACTCCATTTGATTCTCACACAACAGCCTAAGCGGTGGTTATTAATGTCTCCATTTTATTGGTGAGAAGGCAATCCGGTTAAGGTGACAAAGAGAATAAATGGCAGATTCAAACCCAGATATGCAGACTCCATCGACTCGGTCACTCTCTCAAAAGAACCGAAGTCCTGATGAGTCCCAAGAGCTTCTGAAATGGTGGCCAAATACGAGAGGACAAGATCCCTGCTGACAGAGATGCCACCTGTGACTTCCTTAGACATAGAAAGTCCATAGCACCATCCCCACATTATAGACATTAATGGTCATGTGTCAGCAGAAACAATTTTCTATAATCTGGTAGGAGTAAGTTTTTTCACAAAACGTTTCTCCTAGGACTCCCATTTAAACCTGATCCTAGAAAGCTCTGGATGTAGAAAGGGCGTTGTGCCCTATTGTTTTCCCCAACCCTTGGGGACTCTTTTCTCTCCACTCCCAGGACCTTCTCCCTGATTCTCCTTCCAGAGGCCCCAGTTGCTAAGCTCCCCAAGGCCAGGGATTCTCCCAAGGTCCTGTTCATACTCATTCCTGCAGAAGCAAGCCTCATTTTAGCCTGGTGGCCTGCTGAGGAACTAAACACTATGCATAGTGCAGGGATTGTAGTGGGAGAAGACACCATGAGAATCTTAGGGTGGGGAAGCGCATATCCTTTTAATAAACATATTAATATAATTAGTATAATGTACTTTAAAAGGGAAAATAAAACCTAATTATTTCTTTGTAGAAACTGCACAAAGTAAAGCCTGACAAAAATATCTCAGCAAAGGAGACACTGGACAGCAGTGCACCCCTGCTCAGCCACCATAAAGGAGGTTTAAAAGTGACTCCTTAGGGTATAGAAAGATTTTACATTTACGGGAAAAAAATGGTGTGCATTTCTTTAAATATTAAGGAAGTGGTGAGGTGGGTGAGGAGGACGCAGTAACTCAGTTCTTCCCAGGCAAATGCACAGTCATCCCGGTTGCTGCCAGAGACTCATTAAGTAATGAGCTTCTCTTTCACGTCTGATCTCAGCAGAGAATATCTCCCCACATCTGCGCCACATGGCCTACAATCAGGACCAGGATTCCTGGCTGATGCCCCTGAAATCTCCTCCTCACATCGTCCCCCATTTTCCCTGAGTCAAATAACTGGGCGTCCTCCCAGCTGGCCCTGTGTTGCCCATAAAACTTCTCTACAATCTTCCTCGCTGTTCTATGACGGAGACAGAAGCACAGTTATGGACTGTGGTAACTTCACGAGACACTGAGTGGGTGTGCTGTTTGCTCCTTCTCCTCCCTACCTTCAGTTACAAGAAGGCAGCCTGCTCCCTGGCACAGTCCCAAGGAGCGAGAGGAGGAAGGGCTGCGGACGCACCCAGTGAAGGCACAGGCCTGGGCGCCCAGTCTCAGGGAGCATTCCAGGGCGGGACCTCAGCTTGGCACAAAGGTGGCAGAACTCCAGGGATCCCAGGGGATACAGATGCTCACGTAAAGTTTTCTGATAGCCTTCAGCAGTCACCAGTGAGGACAAAAGACTGCACACATTGGGCCAGACCAATAGTGTGAATTATCCTTCCTCCTCTGGCTTTCCCCACAGCACAATTTTAAGAAGACTTATCAGTGATCAGGTCAGATATGAGTTCCTATGCTGAAGGGGTTTGAAAGATTTCAGTGTCCTGAAGATAAGTTTGTCATCCACGTTTCCCAGCATACAAGTACATGGGTTTAGCACAGTTGTGTGCTAGAAAATGTTTTACAACTGGCACGTGGGATGAGGGAGGGTAGGGAGAGTCCTGATGTGTAGCATTTTCAGATTTCTGTGTTGTACATGGCAATTTCAAGCTACCATCTGGCATCACTGAATGGGGAGTTGAGAAGAGATGTACAGTAGAAAACCGTCATGTACTATTTCCAGCACACAGATACACTAGAATTAAATAACCTTAAGAACATAGATGATAGTAAAAAGTAGTAAAATTTTAAGAATTGAAGTGGATTCAAATATTATCATTGTTTTTAATATAATTTATTTGTCAGTTTCTATAAGTTAATCTTTTATGATAGCTATGTTGAACAACCAGCTCATAAAATTCCTGAAACATTACTGGCTGGCTCTCACAGGCCAGCACAAGTCAGCCCCCAGCACACCACTGTATGAGCCACAGTTATGTGAAGGTTCTCAAGTGAAAGGTGGAAATTGCTCTACCCATTTACTCACACAATTCCCAGTGACATCACTTGTCTATCCCTGATTTATCACAGAGAGACCAATCTATATGGACAGCCAAACAGAAGATTTTCCCACCTCTGAATAGGGCTTTTCTTTTCAGGGTTTATGAACTATGATAGTGGATAAGATATTGTCTCAAAAGCACAGTGCAGGAGTGTGTAACCAGTCGTTGCACACTACGCCATTGGCAGGGCTGTAAAGCCATGGAAGCTTAGCTGTAGATGCCCTGATCTTAGAGATATTTATGTGGAGTTCCTGCAAAAGACTCAGAGGAACTACATTGCTTAGGATTCTTATGTAGACTCACTGACTGCAAAACTTTGGATGTTGACTGAAAACTACTCTGAATCTTCCTACAGAGAAATGTGAAGTGAATCTGTCAGAGCACCCCCAGTGACTTTTACTCTTGAGACCCACAGAAACAATAATGTAAATCAATCCCTGATCTTCTACTCTGTGAAATATTGTTAATAAATCCTCTGTTCCCCACCATTCCACCCTGTCTCTTGTGTTAAGACAACCTATAACTAAAATCAAATTACAGGAAATAAAAATATTGTGCAAGGTTCCTGATGCTTCCAGATGAAAAAAAAATTGTTTATAAAAATCCCCTTGCAAATTTGCTTCAAAATAACCTAAGGGGGAGGTTGGAACAGTAAGCAGGGACAGATAAAATAAGACTGGTCACAAGTGCGTGATTGTTGAAGCTGTGTGACAGGTATGTAAGGATACTCTCTACTTTGGTATGTGTTTGAAACTTTCCAAACTCAAGAACAGAGATATAGACCAATGGAACAGGACTGAGAATCCAAATATAAAACCAACCTCATACGGTCATCTGATCTTTGACAAATTCCACAAAAACATACACTGGGAGAAGATTCCCTATTCAATAAATGGTGCTGGGAAAACTGGATGGCCATATGTAGAAGACTGAAACTGGACCCACACCTCTCACCTCTCACAAAAATCAACTCACGGTGGATAACAGATTTAAACCTAAGACATGAAACCATAAGAATTCTCGAAGAAAACCTTGGAAAAACTCTTATGGCCATTGGCCTAGGCAAAGAATTTATGAAGACCCCCAAAGCAATCAGAGCAGCAACAAAAATAAATAAATGGGACCTGATCAAATTAAAAAGCTTCTGCACAGCCAAGGAAACTATCACTAGAGTGAACAGACAACCTACAGAATGGGAGAAGATATTTGCATGCTACACCTCTGATAAAGGGCTGATAACCAGAATCTACACAGAACTTTACAGAAAATCAACAAGAAAAAAATCAAACAACCCCATTAAAAAGTGGACAAAGGACATGAAGAGAACCTTTTCAAAAGAAGACAGAATAATGGCCAAAAAACATATAAAAAATTGCTCAGCTTCTCTGATCATCAGGGAAATGCAAATCAAAACCACAATGAGATATCACTTAACTCCAGTGAGATTGGCTCATATCAAAAAGTCCCAAAACAACAAATGTTGGTGGGGATGCAGACAGATAGGAACACTCATACACTGCTGGTGGGACTGCAAATTAGTACAACCTCTATGGAAAATAATATGGAGATACCTCAAAGAATTAAAAGTAGAACTACCATTTGATCCAGCAATCCCACTACTGGGTATTTACTCAAAGGAAAAAAAGACATTCTATAATAAAGACATCTGCACGCGAAGGTTTATAGCAGCACAATTGCAAAGACGTGGAAACAACCCAGGTGCCCATCAATACACGAGTGGATTAATAAAATGTGGTATATGTATACCATGGAGTATTACTCAGCAACAAAAAACAGAGGTGAATTAACACATCTGGTATTATCCTGGTTGGAGCTAGAGCCCATTCTTTGAAAAGAAGTGACACAAGAATGGAAAAACAAGCTCCACTGGTACTCACCATCAAAGTGGTACTAACTGATCAACACTTACGTCACATATGGCAATAATATTCATCAGGGGGCGGGCAGGCGGGAGGGGGGTGGAGGGGATGGGAAAACTCTCACTGAATGGATGCGGGGAGCACAGTTCAGGGGATGGCAACGATTGTAGCTCTGACATGAGCAGTGCATGGGCAATATATATAGCCAAAGTGTACCCTCATAATATTCTGAAATAAAAAAAAAAAAAAGAAACCTTCCAGACTCAAAAAATTGGTGGGTGGGGGCGTGGCAAGCCCTAATTGGAATGCCAGATGATCAATGCCTTATTTAAAATGGTTTCAGGGATGGTGGAGAAGACATCTTTTTAATATGTGTGTCCATTATTGCATAGTTAGTGACTTAATTGCTCCTTGATTATATAGGTCTCCAGGACTCAGGGCTGGCATTTTGAGCAGTCACATGTGGCCCACACTCAAAAGGGCCCTTGGTTTATCGCTCCACTGTCAATCTCTTGAAATTCTTAGGTGTCTAACAAAGATCCCACAAACGATGCCTCCAGTCTGCCTAAACTTCATTTTTCAGTCTCCTTCAAAGTATCGCCATCTGCTGTTGGAAAGCTTTGGCCTCTGAAACCAGGTGAACAAATTGCCTTTTAGGAAGTGCTGGGGCATCCCTAAGGCCAGGCTGCTGGCTCCAAGCAGATAGCTGCTCTCACTCTCACACTCTGTTCTACTTGATGAAGACATTAGCAAAGGAGTTTCTTTCTCATCTTATTTTTAGTGTATATGATGATAAGAGTGATAAACTATAATACTTGGCCCTGGAGCACAGGCAGCCTCTGCATTTGCTTAGGGCTGCAGAGTCAGGACGCTGGCACCTGACGGTGACACCCTGAGGTACATTCACAACAAAGCAACTTCTGCTCAACTGGCATATAGGTCTGGTCACTGTGACAGTCCTTGTCATGTACCTCTGACTGGGTTTCTCTAAAAGGAATCACAGAATTGATTCTATCACATATTGAATCAACAATTACTTTATAAAGCTACTGCCTTGGAAGGAATCGGGGAGCAAGCAGAAACAACCCATTGCATTCTGCATTCCTGACATGTTAACGGCATTTTATGTCTCAACAATATTTCCCAGATGTGGAAGGCATGGTGGGAGGGGAAGGTAGGTGGCAATGAGTGCCACCATGTATAAAGAGATGGAACTCGGTTGTGAACATCTTCTGAAATGTCCTTTCTGCTTTCTGTCCTCTTCTGCCTTTCCAGGGTGATCTGGGACACAGGCATTGACAGTGGAACCTCGTGGTCTCTCTGCAGCTTCTCCTGTAAAGTTGTTCCTTGTCCGTTTTGTGTTCTCTGTGTTCTTGGATGTCATCACTGCTTCTTTACCCTCTCAGTGTCAGTCTAGCTCTCACGCCTGCCTGGATTTAGCTTCCTAGAAGTCAGTTACAATCATTTTACTCTCTTGATCTGCCTAATTAAGTACGAGTTCCTCAACTTGGCATTCAAGACCCTCCCCAAATGGCCCTCGCCTTATACCCAGCCCTCCCAGCATTCACTCCAGGAGCACCTCAACCCGCAACTTACGACAACCAAAAATACTGGCAGACATTGTCAAATGTCTCCTGGAGGGAAAAATCACACCGTTTGGGAATCACTGTCATCATCCCATCCCAAATGACACTTTCATAGAAATGTTTGTGATGGTCTTTTCTCCTGCCCTTGCCCCCAGTAGTTCCTGTTTTCATTGTAATCTCAGTTGTGACACTGAACCATATTCAGGCTTACAGTTGTTATTTGTGAACTGATATCCCCTTTTGTTCCCTTTTCCAATATCTTTCTGTTCTTGGGAGACCACAGGGTGTAACTGTAGAAGAAATCAAAACAAGAATATACCTTAGGCTCTGAGGTCAGCTGACTCTGCATTAGGGTCTCAGAGCTATCGCTTATTTACTATATGATCCTGGAGATGATATTTAACTTCTCTCATCCTTTCTTCACTTGTTAAAAGGGGATAAGATGTTAAAGTGAAGACGAAGAAATCAGGACATCATTTTTAGCACAGTTCTGCACCTGGCAGAAGTTGGTGCCTGAGAAGGGTTTGAGCAGCTGAGGTCCCCCTATGCTCTGGGAAGATGTCACTCATCCCTGTGCGTCTGAGACCAGAGCCTGTGAGAGACGGGCATGTGTGTGCACAGGTCAGGTGGGGAGCGGTGGGCAAAGGCCTGCAGTTGGGAACTGGCCTTGACGCCTGAGGAGGAGGTCCTCTGGGCTCATAGGCTCCTCCTCCCTGCTGCTCATTCTCCCTGGAGCTGTGGCCCTGGAATGTGTCCAATATACACCATTACCAGTCATGAAGAATTATGGAGTCCTGAGAATTACGGGATGTGAAGTTAAGATAAACAGGATTAACAACTTATGCAATTTCTCAGACCCCCTTCTTCTCTGGAAAATAAGGATAATATGTGCCTGGCAGCATTGCTGTAAAAGAAAAGCAATAATTAGACATTTATTATAGTGTCAGCAAACCTGAAACCCTGAAGGATGGAGAACCTGACTACTCAATGACCACTCTTTAGAAATGCCTCCGTGTGCCAGGCATTGTGCTGAGTGTGTCCACCTTCCTCACTTCATTTAATCTCGGAAGCCTCAGGCATCGGCACTGATACTATCCCTACTTTACAAGTGAGGCCACAGAGGCTCAGAGAAGGTGAGTTTCTTTCCAAGATCATAAAGCCAGACCTAGCAGAGCAGTTTCAACCTCACATCTGGGTGGTGCCCTTCCCTTTGTGGCCCAGTGTCAGGAAAAGCCACAAGTCAGTGGGGCAGCGACCAGAACACGTGCAGGGATGAACGTGACAAACAACTGACGCACTTTCGATTCATTCCTTCCTCTCTGCTTGCTCTGGCTCCAAGTCGGCACAAACTTGAGAGGCCTCCTGGTGGCAATCTGGGTGTCATGGACCTCCAGGAAAGGCTTGTGAATGCAGAATGGACCAGGGGCCGTGGCCTGGAGAGGTCGGGGAGGGATTCCCATGGAACGAGCCGTGAGAGGCACATGAGACGGGAGCTCCTCTGTGAAGCTTGTCCAGATCTCTCAGAGCATCGGCGCATCAGGGAACATCCCCACGTGCATAGAGTGCCTATGGAGAAGATCAGCCACCCTGTCCCAAATCCCACCCTACACCCAACACCACACCCACTCTGCCCACCACTCTCCGCTCGTCCTCCTGGGATTCACCTCCACGCAACAACCACTTGTGTCACTATTTCTGATTCCTGCATCACAGGCATTGTCTACCACTTCTTATGGATGCAGACAAGGACTGACCTCTGTACACATTCCCCTTCCTCTCCCTCCCTGAGCTCAGCGTAGCTAGTTCCCAGTGCAGAAGGAATCATTGCTCAGTCTTCCCTCAGATGAGTTCTGAATGTCTGATATGTGCCACACTCTGGGGATGAAGTAGTGAACACACAGAGGAAATTGTGCAGATGAGAAACACTCAAACTGATACATAATGTACTGTCAGAGAGTGATGAAAAAAATGAAGAAAATAAAGGGGGGCATGACAGTGGACAGGGATGGGGGTGCTTTTTTAGGAGGTCTGTCTGAGAAGTGATATTTGAGTGGAGAATGGGATGAAGGGAATGATTGAGGGAGGGGCATGCGGGTATCTGGTGGTAAAGAGACGATATTCACGACACCTGCCAGAGACATTAAGGAAGACTTGATTCCAGGGGGGACCATCCCCTTAGCTACTTTGGCCACTGCAATGGGGTCTTGCAGTTGGGACAGAGAATAGGATCTACTCTGAATACAATAAGGATAAATGGGGTTTACAGCCAAGGAGCGGGGTAGGGGTCAATGGATGAGAAATTACCAAGAGGAAACACCAGGGGTAAAGAAGATGTCTGCTAGACTGACTCGCCAGAATCCTTGCTGAAGGCAGGCAAATTCCAAGGATGGGGAATTTTCACTAAACTGACTACAAGATTCCTGCTCAAAGTTGATTTTATGAAGAGAGAGAGGGAAGCCTAAGGTCAGTCTAGCCAAGAAGAGGGCTCAAAGGAGACCAATTAAAGTAACTCAGGAGAGAGTCTTTGTCCTGCAGGGAAAAGGACTCCAGGCAGAAGCAGCAGTGCATGTGAAGGGCTCAGATGGGGGGCTTTGTTGTTCTGGCCTTGGTGGATTTACAGTCGACATCTTCCCCAGCCCCTTGTAATATCATTTCTTCCTGGTTAGCTTAGAGCTACATTTGCCAATATGATTAAAATTTCGCCATTTATTTGGAATGTAGAAATGAAGGTAATCTTTGTGCTATTTCTATAGTTTTCTGCTCATAAGTATGTTGTGGAATTTTGTTTCTGTTATTTTGTTTGTTCTTTTTGCAGCAGCAGCATTCCAGATCCAGGCACCAGCTTTATGATACAGAGAGAAGGTGTACTAGACATCCATTTCTTGCCAGTGCCACGCTAGCATGCTTGGAGTGGATCTGCAGCTAAAAGTCATGGTGGCAGCAGACTCCTGATCCCTGGTTCACAGTGGTGCCTCCTGAAGCCAACAGTTCCTGCAGAAGCTCCCTGGCACTCCAGGTGACTTTCCTGATTGTGACAGAGGCAGCAGCTCCTCTGGTAGGCCAGTCCCAGGTGTGTTTTTGGAGCCATTCCCAAAGGCCCAGCCCACTCCCAACTGCTCTCTCTATTCCAATCATTTTATGCATCCACTTCCTTGTTTTAGATGCCTTTCTGCTGAGAATAGCTAACTAGACTGCAGCCTGTGCCCTGCAACTGAGCCTGACAGATGAAATGAGTGCTAGAACGATATTTCCTTCATTAGATTACATTTTCTTTTTCCTACAAGTAGTAATTACCTTCCTTTGTCATTTACTTACTCAACTTTATACTTATAGCTAAGCTTCCCACACCTTCCAACAGCTTCTCTATATAAATTTCTCCATAGCTGTCATTGGGGCTGTCAGATAATATATTATTCCATTATTTTTCTGGAGACCTTGACTTTGAGACCTTGACTCCTCCCCTAATCTGGAGGTGTTGCTCTCTAAACCTGCTACACAGCAATCATATTAGGAAATGCTTTTATGGCCATTCCAGGAAGCTCTCTGTGGTATAATAATGAAAAAAATAATAATATAATAATTATGATAATATAATATAATAACAATAAATTTAATCTTGTTCCTGGCACAGAGCTCCTAACATCCTTGGAATTCACTGTCTTTTGCAGGCTAATGAGATGACCCATGGGGCAGCCCTAGATAGCTTCACAGTGGGGGTTGGTCACCACAAAAACCAACCCAGTGACTAGAGGGTTCAAGTTTAGCTCCACTAATAGCCAGTGATTTCATCAGTCGTGTCTATGTAATGAAACCTCCATAAAACCACCAAGTTGGGAATCGAAGACCGTGTGGGTTGGTGAACACATTGACGGGCTGGGGGAATGGCACACCCATAGGGGGCATGGAAGCTCTGCACCCCGTGTACCCCCATACCTTGTCCCTGTGTATCTCTTTCATTGGGCTGTTGATTGAGTTGTATCCTGTATAATAAACTGTAAACACAAGTAAAGTGCTTTCCTCAGTTCTGTGAGTCATTTTAGCAAATGATCAAACCTGAAGAGATCTAAAGAGTAGATGGTGAGGGACACAAAAAGTGGAACCACCATACGATCCAGCAATCCCCTTGTTGGGTATATATCCAAAAGAAAGGAAATCAGTATATCATAGATATATCTGCACTCCCATGTTTATTGCACCAGGATTCACAATAGCCAAGATATGGAATCAACCTAAGTGTCCATCGGCAGGTGAATGGATAAAGAAAATATGGTATATACACACAATGGAACAGTATTCAGTCTTAAAAAAATGAAATCCTGTCATTTCCAAAAACTTGAATGAAACTGCAAGACATGATGTTTCATGAAATAAGCCAGGCACACAAAGACGAATAGCTTATGTTCTCACTCATACGTGGCAGCTAAAAAGTAGAAGTCATGGGGCTAGAGTGTAGAGTGATGGGCACCCGAGGCTGGGAAGGAGGGATGAAGGCAGGATAATAGTAATAGTACAAAAATACTATTAGATAGAAGGAGCAAGATCTAGTATTTGGTAGCACAATAGGGTGATTATAGTTAAGAACAATATATTGTATATTTTAAAATAACTAAAAGAGTGGAATTAGAATGTTCCTAACACAAAAAAGTGATAAATGCCTGAGGTGATGGGCATCCCAAGAACCCTGATTTCATCATTACACGTCATAGGTTTATATAGAAATACCACACGGCCCCATAAATGTCTACAAATATTATACATCCATACTAATTAAAAATTAAAAAAACAAAACATTAAAATAAAATTAAAGGTAAGTATAAAAAATTTAAAAATAAAAGGTAAATCTAATAAGAAGAAATAATAAGTAGAGAGTGTGTTGGGAACGGGTTTTTCTGGGAAAGCTTTAACTTACCTGATAAAAGGTATGCATCCCGCCCCTGTGCTTGGCAAGGTTCTATGTCTCTAAGACCCAAAATCCTCTTGTCCTTGTGCATTCCCTCTCCCTAAGAGTATATGTTGAACACGTAAATATGGTATCACTCCCATGATTATGTGAAGGGAGATTACGTGCTGGGCCTGCTCTAATCACACGAACCCCGTAAAAGCAGAAAGGTCTCTCAAGCTGATGGCAGAAGGGGAAATCAGAGAGGTTCAGATTTTGCCATTGCTGGCTTGAAGAAGGAGGGCCACAGGAGAAGCACTGTGGACGGCCCCCAAGAGCTGAGCGAGGACTTCCTTCTCTTTTCTGGAGAAAAGTTTTCTCATTGCTGCTCAAGAGCCCTGGTGGGAGAGTAGAGTGAGGCTTAAAAGTTCACTTCCACACTGGAGAGACGGAGTCGGTCTCCTCACATTTGAACAGCCATCTGTGGGCTTCAAAGGTAGCTCACAGACGTGCCCCAGCTTGAGTCTTTAGAACAAATCATGGCATAAAAAGGATTTTATATACCAGTGAGGACTTTGTGACTTAAAAATGTTAAGTGACTTGTCCTGAGCCCCACTGTCTGTCAGTGACAAAATTAAGAATAAACACAGGCCTGACTCTGCTTCCAAGCCCTCAGGTAATGGCAGTGAAGACAGAGAGCCAGGCCACTGTCCAGGGAAGTCAGCAGGAGGACCCTTCAGTTGAGTCTCTCACCCTCTAATCCACAGCACCCTCGACCCCCACCACACACATCGCAGCAAACCCACTAAGTCCATCCATCACCTTCCTCAGCCTGCCCCTTCCCCTCCTCCCACAGAGCTCAGGGGTTGTAACACGGTACATGTACATTAACACCCCAGGTCACACACAGGACATGAAGGAAATGCACTCACAGCAAAGTAAAACATGTGTTAGAGGCTGAACTGCGTCCCTTAAGGTTCCTGTGTTGAACCCTAACCCCAACACCTCAAAATGTCACTGTATTTGGAGACAAGGCCTTTGAAGACATGATTAAGATGAAATGAGCCTGTCAGGGTAGACCCTAAACCAAGCTGCCTGGTGTTCCTATAGCAAGGGAAATAAAAGACAGAGATTAGAATAATGTGTAACAGGGACAAAGGAGCTCATAGCTTTTATGAAAATTAGTCGGGGACAGAGTTGAGTCTTGAAATTTGCAATTCTAAAAGGAACTTCAGTGCTTTGACCTTTTATTCATTTCTAGCACCTTCAGCTCAGCAGC
Organism: Daubentonia madagascariensis; assembly: GCA_023783475.1. Lineage (NCBI taxonomy): Eukaryota > Metazoa > Chordata > Mammalia > Primates > Daubentoniidae > Daubentonia > Daubentonia madagascariensis. The sequence goes on from JAKFHU010001323.1 coordinate 488,321, forward strand.
CCCTTCTCAGTTCTGAGTCTAATAAAAACCCAGGGGGCTGCACTGTTAGGAGGATAACAAGAATGGGGCCGGCACACATGGTGCTTGTCAAAGTCAGCAGCTACTTTGGCCTGATACAGATGGACAGTTTCTGCCAAAGCAAAGGGCCATCTATTCCCAGTCTTGGCCTTTAGTGCTACAAAATGAATAAAGAAATGAATAAATAAACAGAAACAGAGAAAAAGCTTTCAAATGTTCGCTGTGCCTTCATTTTCACAGTTGCTTCTTCCACAAAAAAAAGGGGACATAGAGGTGGAGACAACAGAGAAAATTGCTGGTTAGTGGCCACTGTCCCTTTGTGCCTGGCTGACCCACACCTGGAACAAACTGGGAGCTTGATCAGAGGCCTGTCCTGGGGCCTCTTTCAGGGAGCCCTCGGGGGGTGTGGGACCTGCCCGTCCTCACTCCCAGGGACAGGAGTGTCAGCAACTCAGCATTCCTGAGTCTGAGCTGTGATGGTTTCCATCCCATTCCATTCCATGGTCTCTCCCGAGGGCAGCAGGTGAAGCCTCCTCTCTAACTCCTCCTCCTCCAAAATTAACTTCAATGACCTGAGAATTCAGGGCTGGGGGCAGGTGCAGGGGTCTTATCTCTCAGTACATTGCGGAAAATGAAGCAAGGTTGCACCCTGCATGCAGCCTCTGTAGCCAGAGGCACAAATTCAGCCTGTGCCCTTTGTTGTGCAGCACCTCTCACACTCTGTGGTCACCTGTCTCTCTGGTCACATCACGTTTCGAGGCTCTTTCTTTCTCCTGTGGGGTCATAGGGACATTTTGACTTAGAGGCCCGGCTGCTCTCAGCCTGCCTGGGAGGCTTCTTCTGGGCCCGCGTCTCCTCTCTACCTACCAGTTTGGGAACATCTTTGTTGAGTGGTGCAGCTCAATTCAAAGTCTTCCTCTCCAGCTTTGGCTCTGTACTTTCCAAGGAACCTACCTGGATATGTAACACCTGTTGTCTGGCAGGTGCTTTCTGAATGGGAACTCAGTGTCCATGTGATTCCGTCTTTACAAATTCTTTGGGAAGAATTCTTGCTGAGGACTTTAGACTAAGGCCTATACCTGGGAGCAGCCCTTTAGAGAGATCTTATCTGACTGTTCTGGCACAGCATTTTATCCTACAGTTTACATATGGGTGGTTGGGGTTTAGTACATACAAAATCACATGAAATTTTTTCAAACATGATATTAAAGGAGAATTACATTAAGGTTTGGGCATAAGAGCACATCTGGTTATACATTATAGAAGTATAATCACTAACCCTGTCAGGCATTATCTCATGTATAGGAAGAAACAAGGACCAGGGTAATTTATTTTTTAAAGAATACAGTGACTCAGGCAAAAGACATGGAGGGCGGTGTGATCTATCTTGTTTTTTTCTTTAAAGCATCTTTCCGGAGAGCTGTGTGTCCTCACAGAATCAGGGGCTTTGTGAAATAATGCTGGCAAGCAGAGATGAGCAAACACGGCTTCTTACGTGTGCTACTCTGTCTGACAAGTTCTCCTCTTTGGTCATAAATCAACTGCCTGGTCGTATTTATGCGACCGCCCCTGATTGTCTCATGCAGCTAGGAAGGCCCTTCATAGGATGGTTTAATTTTTAGTTGTAATTGTAAGGAATGAGCATAGGGTCCAGTGTGTATATTTGTCTATTTATTGAAAAATATGTTTTGGATTGTATCTATGTATAAATTAGCATGATTTGGATTTTTTTGACATTGTCTTCTTTTTATCTAACATAACACCTCAGTTGGACTATTATAAAGCTATTACAGAGATAATAGATAATAGTATATATTTAATAGTATTAAAGCAAGCTATAAATTGGAAAAAATATGATAACTAACAAAACTCGAATATACATTTGTATTTTTTATTAATTGTATTTTTTCTTAGTTTTAGTTCTTAGTTCTTAGTTCTTTAGTTCTTAGTACTTTTTATGAAAAGTACTTTGTTTTTTGTTTTTTGGGTTTTTTTATGAGCCAAAGATTTTTATTGCATTAGTAACTGAATATTAGCAAATACATTAGGAGAAGAGGGAAAAAAAATTTTAAATAAGCCAAAATCTGGTCTTAATTCAAACTCATTTACTAGACTTCAACAAATTACCAACCCATGCCTCAGTTCTTCAGACAGAATTAATACACAGGGACATTTTTGTATATTGTCTTCTAATCCTTATACTCTATTTTTTAGCAGAGTTGAATTCATATTTTGTATATAATTGTGCATCCTTGTTGGGTTTGAAAAGTACTTTGGACTTGAGTTGATTGTAAATGTTTGTAGAGAAAAATTTAGAAAAATTACTGTGGATGACAAAAACCTGAGTAGCCATTGTTAAAATTTGATAAACATTTTTAATTTAGAATATTTAGTTATTTTTATCATATATAGCACTTTAAGATAACTAGATTATGGCTGTCAATTCAGGACTATTAGACATGAATTTTGTATAATTTTTGGAATATATTAATAATATATTTATAGAAACATAATTTTAGAAAATTTAATATAGGAATTAATATGACTGATAAAATTTTAGATTTTTATGAATTTATATAACTTTTGAATATTTATATTTGTAATATATCTATAAATGTAACTGAAAGAAGATCTAGTAGTATTTATTATTTGATTATGCTTTTACATGTATTATTAAATAAGTCTAGTTATTTAATCTAAAAAGACTTAATTTAAGATTTTGATCCTGAGGAAACCTGCCAAAGATGTCAAAAGGTTTCAAATATTTGATGAAAACAGAATTATAGGTCATTGTAAAATAAGTTATTTATTTAATCAGAGTGATAATTTAAAGACCTCAACGGCAATATAGAAAGATGTATGGATGTAACAACCTTAACCCATTTAAAGCTCATTTTTCCTAAGCAATTAAAAATCTAATAAAGACAACACAGAATTATCTTGGTAAAATGTAAAATCTTTGTTAATAGTTTTAGGCCAGTTACCAACAAGGTAAGGAAACATTTTCTATAGTGTGATTAGTTTTGGTTTTTTTTGTTTTCTTCTTTTAGGGGATGTGCATTTAGATAACATAGAAGTCAAAGCTGATGAAAATGGCACTTGAGTTTAATTAGACACAGGCAGCATGTGTCTAGGGTTATGAGTGTATATTATATTATAGAGGAATGTGAATAAGAAAACTAGTATTTTGAGCAGGGAAATATATGGCTCTTAATGATAGTGTGAGAAGTTTTTTGGTTATATGGAATAATATAGACATATTAAGAAATGCTAAGGCATGGCACGGTGGCTCACGCCTGTAATCCTAGCACTCTGGGAGGCCAAGGCAGGAGGATTGCTTAAGCTCAGGAGTTTGAGGCCAGCCTGAGCAAGAGTGAGACCCCGTCTCTACTAAAAATAGAAAAATTAGCCGGGCATCATGGCACGTGCCTGTAGTCCCAGCTACTCGGGAGGCTGAGGCAGGAGGATCGCTTGAACCCAGGAGTTGGAGGTTGCAGTAAGCTATGATGATACCACTACACTCTACCCAGGCCAACAGAGTGAGACTCTGTCTAAAAAAAACAAAAAAAAGAAGAAATGCCAAGAATATAGAATTAAGTTATATTTGAGGAAAACAGTGGTTTTTTAGATTTTAAGATAATATTTTAAGTTAGACATGATGACCTACACCTGTAGTTCCAGCTACTCAGGAGGCTAAGGTGGGAGGATTGCTTGAGGCTGGGAGTTTGAGACCAGCCTGGACAACATAGCATGACCCCCTCATTAAAAATAATAATAATAAAAATTAAAAAGATAAATGTTTTATTGTCAGTCCATAGCAACAGAGTTAGAACCAGAGGAAAAAAGGTATTATAGTTGAAGGAAAGGTTGAAGGAGAGTTATCATTTCAGTTAAGGGAAAAAATGTATCTTTTTAAGGGGAAAGAAACAGAAGACAGTGATGTAAGACCTGTAAATCACAAGTAGCAAATTACAGCAAAAGTTGAACTTTGAGATATAAAGCTGAGAAGTTTTAAGAAGAAATTGACTATAGAGTTAGAAATTTAAAAGTCTCTTCTAATGTTATTAAGGGCAAATTATTACTTTATGAAAAACTTGTTCTAAGATGGGGATCAAAATTTTTAGTTTTTGTATATTTTTAATATCAAAGTTTAATTTTCAGAAAAACTATTGTAAATAATCTTCCTTCAATTATAGTGAACTTAATCATGTACAAAACTTTTTAAAACTCTTTAATGAAAATTATTAGAACTTATATAGGTCATTTATGATATGTTTGGACATTTTGTTTTATCTTATTTTTTTATTTTTTAAATAACCAGTCATTTTATTTTAGGACAAAAATCTATCACATAAAAATTTTTAATATAAAATTATTTTAAATATCTTTTTATTTTTTACCAAAAATGTGTTTTTTTATCTATAATTTTTTATATTAATTTCTCTTATTTATTGGTTTGTTTATCTTGTTTTATAATCTCTAAATAACTTTCAACTAGACAGCATTATTTTTAATAACATATTTTATGTCTTTTTAATAACTTTTTTATTAAAATCTATCTTATATGTTGGAATATTTTATATATATTTATATGTTAATTAGAATTTTTATTTTTAATAAAAACCTAGAAAGCAAAAAATCTTAAATTGTGTGTTATATATTAGTAATTTATTGATGAGAGCCATTTTATAATTTTTAGAAATATGTTTTTTATAATTTTTAAAATTGGAAATTACCTGGACATTTAATGAGTATCTGTTATTTAATTTAACATAACTTTAAGATTTTAAGTTATAAGAAAAGTTTATTTATAAGCATTTATCTCATTTGTATTTAACTAATTTACTTATTTTTAATAATTTATTTAGCTTATTTATGAAAATTGAGATAGGAAACAAAGCTAGTCGTTATTTGTTTGTTAATCACTTTTATAACTGTGAATATCAGGTGCTTACCTAGATAAGAATCTTAAACTTATGTGGGTATTTTGTTGATAACTCAGAAAATATGGCTGTTTTTATTAAACTAACAATATTAAATTAGTCTTATTTATCAAAAATTATGTGAAGATCATTTTATTTTAGGCTGGGTTTATAGTTTTATAATTTTTATGTCAAACCCTGACTCTTTAAAGTGTCTAGCAGAGATAAATTAAACTATTAAATATAAATATAAATATAAAATAAATATAAAACTATTTGGTAAACACAGGCAAAATGTATGCTGATGATTTTCAAGACAATGTTATTTGGTATTTTATTAATAATCTTAAAGCCAATTGATTTATTAAAGATTTACTTAAGTCGCATGAACCTGGAAAATATTTGGGTTTACTAACTTATGACACCTCATTAATTTATAACTCAATTTTGTACCATGTAGACAGAACATATAACATATGTGTACATATATGAAAACATATGTGTGTATATGTGTAAACATATGTATACATATATATACAAACAAAAGGGAGTTGTCTGGGTTTTCTTCCATAAGGGCCCTGATATCATTCATGAGGACTACACCCTCATGACCTAATCACCTCCCACATGCCCCACAGGAGTCCAAATACCATCACATCAGTGATTGAGTTTCAACATATGAATTTTTAGGAGACACAAACATTCAGTCCATAGCAGTCATAAAAGAAGAAATTGATCATTTGACTTTATTAAAATAAAATTTGCAGCTATTCCAAAGACATTGTCAAGAAAGTGAAAAGGTAAGTTACAAACTGGGAGAAAATATTCACAATATGTATATTTGACAAAGACTTTGTAACCAGAATATATAAAGATTTTTCACAACTGAATAAATCTGATTTTAAAAATGGGGAAAAGATTTGAACAGATGCTTAACCAAAGAAGAGATTCTGTTGGCAAAGAAAGTACATGAAAACATGTTCAACATCATTAGTCATTAGGAAAATGCAAATTGAAACCATTGAAGTCACTGAGAAGCCATGCCATTCAACACCTATTAGAGTGACTAAATTAAAGAACAAATAAATAAATAACAATAGCAAGTGCTGACTTCAATTTGGAGCAACTGGAACTCTCATACTTTGCCAATCAGAATGTAACATGCATGATACAGCCACACTGGAAATGAGTTTGGCAGTTATTTAAAGTTAAGTCATACATATACTGTAAGACATATCTAAATATTTTGCCAAGAGCATTGAAAACATACGTTCACACAAAAACTATACGGTAATGTTTATAGCAGTTCTTTTTACATAATTACCCAAAACTGGAAAAAATCCAAATATCCATCAAATGGCAAATGCATAATTTGTGTTCTATGCACACAATGGAATACTACTCAGCAATAAAAAGGAACAGACATTATATGCAACAGTGTATATGAACCTAAATAGCATTAGCCTAATGAAATAAGCTAGACTCAAAGACTGTATACTGTACGACTCCAACTATATGGAAAAGGCAGTGGTTGCCAGGGCCTGAGGGTGAGGTGAGGGGAATGATTACAAAGGGCCACAAGGGAACTGTTTGTGTTGATACAAATATTCTACATCTTAATTGTGGTAGTTATAAGACTGTATAAGTTTGTCAAATCTCAGAAAACCATACACCTAAAGAGCATGAATTTTACTGTATGCAATGATGCCTTAAGAGATCTGATTTTGAAAAATTGAAACAATCTAAATAACTGGGTAGAATTCATTGCATAAATTTTGTAGGTCATACAATGCATTATAATGGAACCAATAAAAATGGTAATATAGATATATAGTTGAAAAGATACCTATGATGCATTATTTCAAGAACAGGTTACAATTTTTAATATGAGTAGATGTGTAAATATGTCTAAACACACACACACAAACAAACACACACAAATACACCCCATGACCTATTTCTGCCTTAAGAAACCTGGAAAGATATAGCTGAAAATGTAAACAAGATATGTCTCTGCCTGATAAAATGGAATTACTAGTTCTGTCTACTTTTGCCAGTATGTTATACTTTTTCTTGAATGAACATGCATTATACTAAAATAATTAAAACATAAAAATAAAAATTCCAAACAACACCAACCTTAAAAAATTTGAATTTATTAGGAAGAAAGCTAAACAGTGGAAAGGGGGAAGGGCTGAGGAAGGGTGTGTGTGTGTGCAGGGTGTGTCGAAGGAGCCCCTCCAGCCTCATTCTATGAACAAGATGTAGTTAAGACGCTGGAGCCACTGTTCCCTGGCCAGCCTGGCAAAAAAGGAGCCACTCAACGGAAGGTACATTGAGTTCAGGGGTCAGGTCTCTTATTCACTGTTGTCTAATCAGCTCCTCATTCCAGCATCTACCAGTCAGGAAATGAAGACGGGGAGAGGGGAAAAGGGAGGGAGAGCTGGCTCTGTGCCAGTCAGTGATGGAGGGTTGAAGGGAGACAGGGAAGGAGACTAGAATCTGAGAGAGGGGCACCCAGGGTGTGGGAGGGAGACAGCATCTCCCTGGTGGACTGAGTTGTTGAAAGGTCAACACCTGGAGCTTAGCCGAGTACGAGAAGGTTCCAGGGCTTGGGCAGTGCTGGGGAAGACTACAGAGGCTACAGGACACAGAGAGGGCTGCGCTGGAGGCCAGGACTCCAAACAAGAGAACAGGGCAAGGAAGGGCCAGGCCTCCAAAGCCTGTTACAGAGAGATGTGTCCTTGCAGCACACATAATCCACGCAAGCATTTGGTATGAAGAAGGATATGGGGAGACACAAGTCCCCACAGCCCTGGTATCCATACAGGAGCCTGCCCCCTGGAGAGGAAGAAAGATCAGATAGGAGATAAGCAATAAATGTGCATCGAAAAGATCAATGATTGATGAAGCAGAAGAAACAGCACAGTGCCTGGAGACTCAGGCTTCCAGGTGGGAAGGGACACCAGCCACCCTGAGATGGCTGAGGAGCCCCCGTCAAGGGCCATCCTCCCCCAACCCCAGTCTTGCCCACGCCCAGGTCTCCAGCTCCCAAATGTACCACCAGTGAAATTGTGACAGCCCACTTCCTGCCATCCCCAAGTGTGTTAAACTGGAAATCCCCTGAGGACCACCCAAGGCCCACAGACCCTTCAACAAGCACTTTCTCTCCTGATAGGTCTATAGGTCCAGTCAAGAGCCAGTGGCAGTCCAGTCCAGAACAACAGGAGTCATTTCATACTTTACAGGGCAACAAGTTTTCCACACGCTCTGCTCCTCCCCACGGGCTCCTGAGAGAGCCACCACCATCCAGATCAGACAAAGGTCACCCCCAAGACTTCTCAGGCCCCGCCTACTTCACAGACCTTCTTTAGCAAGCACTGCTGCCAGTCCCCAGTCTCCCAGAAGCTTCCCCCACTCTCGCAGACCCCATCAGCCTTGACTCGATGGCACTGGAAACATTTTAGAGCTGTAATGTGAAAACCAGCATACTGAGGCTCTCTGTGGGCCCAGCTCCACTGCTGCTCAGAAGAGGGAGCTGCCCCTGTGGCCCAGACACAGCCTGGACAAGGGCTGGTGCTTCATCACAAGCTGAAGGGGCTGAGCCAAGCCTGGGCTTACATTTGGGGGAGGCACGTGGGCACCTGGGCATGGAGTCTGCCCAGGCACAGACAGGATCTCCCCACTCCCAGGGGTGGGCTGTACTGAAATCTAAAACTGTATGTTTACTTTATTATTTGCTACTGCTTTTTTATTCTGCAATAAACTCTTAAATAGGAATTAACTTCAAAAAATGCACGGTGAATAAAAAAATTAAACATTCAGTTCTTCTTTCCCAACAGTTACTGAAGATTGTGTAAATCCTACAAACTATTTGGCAACATTTGCCATCCCCCATGGGGCCTGAGCTATCACTGATAACATGAAAACCTGCTGGAGATACAAATCTGCAGAGTTTCAGCAGCTATTTGGAAAGTTAGTAGTTAGTAGTTATTTTCAGAAAACTCTGCCCAAAGATGATTTAACATGAGCAGCTGCAGAAAATGCGTTTGTGTATCACTGACTGAAGCAGATACCGTTAGAAATCCCCACCTGGTCTCTGCTCAGGCTTCACCTCCGCACACTGAAGGCTGCTCCTGCAAACACCTGGGCTCTCTGGGGGCTTTCCTGTGGCTGTGGGAGCACACTCACCTTGCACACGGGGCAACCTGCCCCACTGCACCACAAATGCCCCTGGAAGCTTCCCTGTCTCAAGAACAGTTGGGGAATGAGTGGATAAATTGCCCAAGTTGCTCACCCTTGAGTTAGGACAGCTTGACACCTATTCTACGCTGTCTTCTAGAATTTTCCAGCAAGATTGAGCTTCTGGATGCACCCTTTCTGGGCTTCCTTCTCTTCCCTGTCTGTCTTACCCACTCCCCTACTACTATTTCTTGGGATCACCTTCCATATAAATTATTTTTACTCATAACTTCCTCCAAGTCTGCTTCTGAGGAAACACAACCCAAGAGGATGAATTTTCATTTAGATCCAATAAGTGATCTTCTAACTTAGTTTTCTGTATTTTTTATTTCATGTTTTCTTTTGCCTATGCAAAAAAACATGGGATATTGATTATTAATACCATTTGCAGAAGACGACAGTTGCCGACAAATGACGCAAGTGAGCGGCGATGATCATTTCATTTTTCAATCAATCTGTGGAATCAAATAAAAGCTACTAAAAATTTATCCCACAGAAGGCACAAAATCTGACTTTTTATGAATGCCATAATAAATTCAGTTTAAAAGTTCACATGGAACATAGTCATTTATTTTTGTGTTGATAGAAAAAATACAATTGCTGGAAGGGCATAACATTGAGGCAAAGTTCTTACTAAATTAAGAAATCTATGGAGTAAAATGCAGTTGTAATGGGTTGAGGGGTATACATACTTCTTATCTGTTACCTCATGTTCAAACAAGTGTGATTTTAAATATATACAGTTTTTCTTAAAAGGAAGGATGTTTTTTTCTGGGCATAAAACAATGTGAACAAACTGAACATCTTAGGCCTTAGCAGGTCCCCAGGGTTCCTCATTCTACTGGGTGTCAGATGAGCCTCATCCACCCAAGCAGGCCCTATCCAGGTGTATCACAGAGGACTGAACTACCTGTGCCTTCCGTTCCATTCACAGAGCACTCACAGAGGTTTCAGAAGGTGGTACTTACAGAGGCTCTGCCTTTCAATAAAACAGGACCCATCCAGTTGTCAGAGCTGAATTAAATTAATTTCCTTGTTGTTTCTTGACCTAGAACCTGTGGGGGCAGATGGCTTGCTCCCCTGTTTCCATTTCAATGGGGAGTGCAGAGTTTCCCTGCATGTGGCAACTCTCAAAGGAACTTCAGTGCTTTGTCCTTTTATTTATTTCCAGGCACCTTCAGCTCAGCAGCCCCTTCTCGGTTCTGGGTCTTATTTTTTTACTTAAAGATTCATCACAGAAGCAGGACGGTGCTTCCGGTAGGAACTGGGGTTCTGGAGGACTGCCCAGGTCAAATGTCCTTTCAGCCTTTTATTCCCTGTGTATGTTGGGACAAATTCCCCCACCTCTCTGCCCCCGCTGGAACATGGGCATAATAACCCATGGGGTGGCACTGTTATGAGGACAACATGAACGGGGCCTGCACACGTGGTGCTCATCAGAGTCAGCAGCTACTATGTCCTGATCCATGTGGAATCGATCCAGGTCTTGGCCTTTAGCAGAATTAGATGAACAAAGAAATAAATAAGTAAACAGAAATGGAGAAAAACTTTCAAATGTTAGCTGTGCCTTCATCTTCACAGTTGCTTCTTCTTCAGAAAAAGGGGGGATGGGCTGGGGACAACAGAGAAAATTGCTGGTTAGTGGCCACTGTCCTTTTGTGCCTGGCTGACTCACACCTGGAACAAACTGGGAGCTTGATCAGGGGCCTGTCCTGGGGCCTTTCAGGGAGCCCTCAGGGGGTGTGGGACCTGCCCATCCTCACTCGCAGGGACAGGAGTGTCAGCAGCTCAGCATTCCTGAGTCTGGGCTGTGATGGTTTCCATCCCATTCCATTCTATGGTCAATTATGAAAACAAGAGGTGATGCCTTCTCTGATATTACTCCCCTTTCAAAATTAATTTCAATGACTTGAGAATTCAGGACTGGGGGCCGAAAGAGGAGTCTTATCTCTCATGGTTAAGAAAAAAATGAAGCAAGGTTGCACCCTGCATGCAGCCTCTGTAGCCAGAGGCTCAAATTCAGTTTATGTACTTTGTGCCACAGAACTTCTCACACTCTGTGGTCACAACACATTTCAAGGTTCTTTCTCCTTCCTGTGGGGCACAGGGACATTTTGACCTAGGAGGGCCAGCTGCTCTCAGCCTGCCTGGGAGACTTCCTCTGGGCCTGCTTCTCTCTGCTTCAGAGACCTGCCAGTTCAGGAACATCTTTGTCCAGTGGTGCAGCTTGATTCAAAATCTTCCTCTCCACTCTCTGGCTCTGGACATTCCGAGGAAATCACCTGGTTCTGTAACACCTGTCTTCTGCCACATGCTCCCTGGATGGGGGCCCGGTGTCCAAGGGCTTTTATGTCCGCAGATGAGGCAGCACGGGAACTGTGGACTAGTCCAGGCACTTCTGCCCTGGCCCTGCTCACCCCTGAGCAGCCAATTTATTTATAAATTCTGCACCCATACACTGAGCGTGTGCACCACTTCACATCCTTTCTTATGGTCACTCTTGGCTCCATGTCCTGCCCCTCCCTGGACTCTTGCCCTCACTGGCAGGTCACCTTCCATGGCGTCCCCCCTGCCTGTGCTCAGCACCAGCACACACAGGAGTTTCCCCTCTTCTGCTTTCTCCTTTTGCCCCCAAGGTAACCAAGGGTGTTCCTGTGCTCCAGGGTTCCCACCCCCAGGTTGCTTGACCTCCTCTCTTCTCCACACTCCTCTCCCACCTCCCCTGCTCTCTCCCTCCTCTCAGCCCTGGTAACCACACACCTCCCCAGGATCATCCTCATTTTATTAGGAAGAACAATGTCCTTCTCAGTGGCCTATCTGGGCCCCAGCTATACCTTCCCAGATCTACAGACACAACCATTTCCCTACAAAACAAACATCTCTGCTATTAGAAGTGGAGAAGAAAAGACTGAATTTTTTTCTTCTCCTCATCAGTACGGAGGCGTTATCAGTCTAAGACAATGGGAGTTCACTTACAAATCAGACTTTTCAATGATCATGTTTTCTCTGTTATTTGAATAATATCCTCATTTAATTATAATTAGTACAGATTTCTCTCACGCTCTAGTAGATTTCTCTAAAGAAATTTTATGGTGCATTCAGAAAACAATTTTTTTTTTCATCAAAAAATTAAATTTATTTTATAAAATTTACTACACAGATACTCAGTGGAAATGTGTAAGTTATGTAATACAAAAGGGAGTTTCAACATTTTACAGTGGTGAAAACACATAAAATTTTAAACAGAAATTAATTCATAACACAAAAATATAGCAATAAAAATGAGGTGGGGTGAAAAAAAGAGAATGAGGCTACTAGCATAATTCTAGCCTCTGTCGTAAACAAGTTAAAAGTAAAAGTAACTAAAAAGTGATACAAAGAAATACATGAATGTACAGTACAAGAAGAAAATGCCAAAATTATTAATCTGGGAATTTACCACAGAACAAATCAACTGTACCCCTTACATCCAGAGAGAGGGAGAGAAACCTTTGCTCCCTAGTCATTTACAAATCTTTGGAATATAAAAAAATTAGCTTTGCTCCTCCAGGTTTCAACCCCTTTTAAAATATAAACACATAGGAAAGTAACTCTGCAAACGTGTCTGGAGTTCTCTAGCTATTTAGTCATCCTGTAGCTTCCAGGGCTTGTCCTTTAACCCAGGTGCCTTTAAAGTTTGTTCAGAAAGCCCTAACCATGTAAAAAGAAGAAAATGGTCACCCACTGACACATCTAATTTTGTACTGAATAATTACCTTGAACTTTACTACGAAGATAAGTGAAAGATCCAGGTTGTGTAATTAGGTCTCTAGTATATCTCTTTCTTTTTTTTTTTTTTTTAATTTATTTTATTAATTTCAGAATATCATGGGGGTACAACACTTTGGCCATACACATTGCCCCTGTTCTGCCCATGTCAGAGCCACAATCGTGGTCATCTCCCAAACTTGCTCCCCACATCCATTCAGTGAGAGTTTTTCCCTTCCACCCCCCTCCCGCCCGCCCGCCCTCAGATGAATGTTATTGCCCTGTGTGATGTAAGTGTTCATCAGTTAGTACCAGTTTGATGGTGAGTACCAGTGGTGCTTGTATTTCCAATCCTGTGACACTTCGCTTCGAAGAATGGGTTCTAGCTCCAACCAGGATAATACCAGATGTGTTAATTCACTGTTGTTCCTTATTGCTGAGTAATACTCCATGGTATACATATATCACATTTTATTGATCCACTCGTGTATTGATGGGCACCTTGGTTGTTTCCACAACTTTGCAATTGTGAATTGTGCTGCTATGAACATTCGAGAGCAGATGTCTTTATTATAAAATGTCTTTTTTTCTTTTGGATAAATACCCAGTAGTGGGATTGCTGGGTCAAATGGTAATTCTACTTTTAATTCTTTGAGGTATCTCCATATTCTTTTCCATAGCGGTTGTATTAATTTACAGTCCCACCAGCAGTGTATGAGTGTTCCTATCTGTCCACATCCCTGCCAACATTTGTTGTTTTGGGACTTTTTGATATGAGCCAATCTCACTGGAGTTAAGTGATATCTCATTGTGGTTTTGATTTGCATTTCCCTGATGATTAGAGAAGTTGAGCACTTTTTTATATGTTTGCTGGCCATTATTCTGTCTTCTTTGGAAAAGTTTCTGTTCATGTCCTTTGCCCATTTTTTAATAGGGTTGTTTGATTTTTTCTTGTTGATTTTCCTAAGTTCTGTATAGATTCTGGTTATCAGCCCTTTATCAGAGGTGTAGCATGCAAATATTTTCTCCCATTCTGTAGGTTGTCTGTTCACTCTAGTGATAGTTTCCTTGGCTGTGCAGAAGCTTTTCAATTTGATCAGGTCCCATGTATTTATTTTTGTTGCTGCTGTGATTGCTTTGGGGGTCTTCTTCATACATTCTTTGCCTAGGTCAATGTCCATAAGAGTTTTTCCAACGTTTTCTTCGAGAATTCTTATGGTTTCATGTCTTAGGTTTAGATCTGTTATCCATTGTGAATTGATTTTTGTGAGAGGTGAGAGGTGTGGGTCCACTTTCAGTCTTCTACATATGGCCATCCAGTTTTCCCAGCACCATTTGTTGAATAGGGAATCTTTTCCCCAGTGTACGTTTTTCTGGAATTTGTCAAAGATCAGGTGACTGTATGAGGTTGGTTTTATATTTGGGTTCTCAGTCCTGTTCCATTGGTCTACGTGTCTGTTCTTGTGCCAATACCATGCAGTTTTGGTTACTATAGCCTTGTAGTATAGTTTGAAGTCTGGTAGACAGATGCCTCCCAATTTGTTCTTTTTGCTTAAGATTGCTTTGGCTAGATGGGGTCTTCTCTGGTTCCACACAAAGCATAGAATTATTTTTTCTAGATTGGCAAAAAATGATGTTGGTATTTTGATAGGGATTGCATTGATTCTGTAAATTAATTTAGGTAGCAAAGCCATTTTTACTATGTTGACTCTGCCTATCCAAGAGCATGGTAGGGCTTTCCATCTATTTACATCCTCTGCCATTTCTTTTCTCAGTGTTTCATAATTCTCTCTATATAGGTCTTTGACCTCCTTAGTTAGATATGTTCCTAAATATTTAATTTTCTTTGTTGCTATTGTGAAAGGTATTGCATCTTTAATTTGTTTCTCGGCTTGATTGTTATTAGCATATATGAAGGCTATGGACTTGTGTGTATTAATTTTGTATCCTGAGACTTTGCTGAATTCGTTTATCAATTCCAGTAATCTCTTGGTTGAATCTTTGGGGTTTTCAGAAAACAATTTTTTGAAATCCTATTATGTAGAAGCCCTCTTGGAAATCCAAGGTACAATGTGTACAAAGAATTACTGGGCAAACACTGCTGCTACCATTGGGGGCCAAAGAGTAGACCACCTGACATCCCATTTCCCGGGACAACTTCACCATAGCCTCCACTAATATCTGCACCCTAAGCCACCCAGAAAATCACAGATACCACTGAAGCTGTTTATATACCCTCAAATTACAAAGAGACTAAACTACTGCATGCTTCATACATAGAAAATCAAAGGCAAAGTTCCTTACCCAACCAATACCACAGTTCTTTTTTCAGGGAGAAGTCCTCCCCTACGAAAGCAAGTTCAAAAACTTGGAAGAAGCAACTGTCACACCAGGCAGAGATATCAACATAATAACATACAAAACATAAAAAGCAGGAATTATGAAACCTCCAAAGTACACAATAATTTTCCATCGACAGATCTCAATCAAAAAGAGATTCACTAAATTCTGGATAAAAAGTTCAAAATACTGATGTTACAGAAGTTCTGCATGATACACAAAATTCTGCAAAACACGAGAAAAAATCAGAAAAACAATTGAGGATATGAATGAGGAATTTATCAAAGAGATAGATATTTTTAAAAAGAACCAACCAGATCTTCAGAAAGTGAAGACTTCATTTAATGAAATACAAAAAATATTTGAAAGCTTCAGTGATCAACTAGATCAAGCCATAAGAAAGAATCTCAGAATGTGAAGAGAGGTCTTTTGAAATAATCCAGTCAGATAAAAATATGAAAAAGCATTTTAAAAAAGAGCAAAGGCTTCTGTGACATTTGGGACAACATAAAGCAACCAAATATGAAGATATTCAAATTATTTATGGCCCTGGGGGCAAATAGGACCACTTGGACACCACAGACCAGCTCCACATGCCTCACTTGGGCAGGTGGGTCTCCTCAGCAGTCTGTGTGAGATTATGTGAAAATTATCCTATTTTGCTTGTTTTCATTACAAAATTTAGTGGGAAATTGAAAAATAAAAACAATGGTACCAGCAACAAGAACTGTACAGTCCATACATTTAATACTTGATCTAAAATGAAAAGCAATTAATTTAATGCCACAAAAGCAGGATCTGGAGCTAAAATTGGATGCTCATTGTACTTAATCCAGGTTACTTCATGGACAGCTGTGGAAATAATCAGACATAAGGAATGTGTTTGAAATGCTGAAAGTAAATATATTATAGACCAATTATTGATTTAATAATAGTTTTTGTTTTCTAGGCATGGAAACCTGGTTACAACACAGATGCTAAAATTCACAGTTGTACTTCCACATGTGTTGCAGGATCAGAGTATGCACAGAAGTAGCTGAGTGCCTATGTAATAACATCTGCACTTTCCACCTATAGCATCAGGGAAGAACCTCACAAAGCAACCCACAAAGCAACCCACAAAGCATATGAGGGGAAATTCCTATCCCCATTTTACAGATGTAACCCAGGTGTTTAGTTTTGCTCCTTCATTCTCCGCGCCCATGTTGTGGAGCGCAGCATCCTTGAAGCCGCCAACTGTGGAACCATCTCTCTTGTCCCTCCTCTCAGAGGGTCCTCTCCTGATCCTCTCCCTGCCGGTCCCAGCTCCCGGGAGTCTCCTCCAGACCTCTGCTCTGCACTTGAACTCGGGCTCGGGCTCGGGCTCCACTCAGTGAGCTGACGGCTCCTCCCAGGAGCCTGCAAGGCGTCCACACCAGGCTGTGCCTTAGGAGGGAATTTCCTTCCTGAAGCTCGGGGACTCTCATATGGGAATGGCAGTAGAGGAAGGCTTTTCCTGCATATCAAAGGAAGGCCTTCCAGGAATTAGACTCTTTGCAAGGAGCAGTGTCCCTCTGGAGCATTCCCCTCAGTCCTTCCTCTTTTATATATTTCAATCAACTTCAGTTATCCAAATCGTCAAAGTCAGGGTAAACTGTTGTCCCAGTGTTGAAACTCTTGACACAGCCTGGGTCTGGGTGTCCCTGACCCTCTGGGACCCCCTCTCCTAACCTCCCCCAGGCCCCACTGCCTGGCCTTCCTCCTCCTGTCAGCCCCTCCAGGAATCTCAGACTCCACGTCCTCCTCCAACAGGGTCATGGGAATCCCCTTAGCTCCCATATGGCTGCTGGGCAGGGCCATCTGGGCACACTGCCCCCGTACCCTATGCCATAGCCTCTCCTGTGTTCTCCACAGATGGTGAGGATTATAGAGCCACTGTGGAGCATGGTCCCCAAACTAGCATGAGATGCCAGAAATGGTGCCTTCCTCCTATGGAGGACCTGTTAAGTGATTTTATGATATGTTTTGATGTGTTCAATTTGTCACACGATGATATTTGCTGTGTTAGATATTGCCATGCAATATCATTGGGTAGACATTGACCTGTTAGAAAAGATACTGTGCTCTGTATAATTATTTTTGACCAAAGTAATTATGTGTTTGGT
This sequence comes from Daubentonia madagascariensis, assembly GCA_023783475.1. NCBI lineage: Eukaryota > Metazoa > Chordata > Mammalia > Primates > Daubentoniidae > Daubentonia > Daubentonia madagascariensis. Next base: position 505,734 of record JAKFHU010001323.1, read on the forward strand.
TAAGGGGCAAAAGGGACAGTGATATCTCATGAAGCCATAAGAGTTCTGTCATCATGTATATTTTAACTTTTTTTTTCTTTGCCGAAGTAACAGAAGTTAACCAGAGATCAATGTGGTAGTTTTTCCTGGTTAACACTGTAGTACTTTTTAAAATATGAACTTCTAAAATTAACTAACAATTTTATACCTTTAGGACAAGAAGTTACTCTATAAATGATTTACAAAAAATGGTAGCTTCCACAATCTTGTAATGATTGCTTTGGACACTTCGATTAGCATTATTGATGGGTATAGACATGCCAGACTTTGGTACTTATGCATAAGTCATTATTTTCTATGTATGTGGATAAATATTATATAAAAGGAGTTATTGAGATAATCATATAAGAATTAGAACCATGGAGTGGAAAGCAGTGTGACTTTGTAAGGTGACTTGTACTAGGGAAGCCTGGTTAAGAACTGCATCTTCTGAGCACACAAAGCTGTACTGCAGCAAAGAGCACAATATCTTAATGGTATAAATTTCATACAAAGAGAATGCAGAGATTTTCCTGAGAAAGAATAACTGTTAGGTAAATATTCACACACAAGATTAGATAATATTAATTAGTAACTGTGATGTTGAGTTTTATGTGGACAATTATTCAATCAAGTACTAATCTAGGTGTTTTGTGGATTGATTATAGTCCATACTCAGTGGTTTTTAAATGAGGGAGATTATCCTAGAGAATCTGATTCTATCAGTTGAAAGGCATTAACAGCAGAGCTGAAGCTTCCTGGGAAAAGAAGAAATTCATCCGGTAGACTGCAGCTTTAGTTCACACTGAAGTACAAGCCTGCCTTTCCTGACAGCCAGCCCTGTAAATTTTGGATTTGTCTAGTCAGCCCCCATAATCATGTAGGGCAATTTTTGCAATAATCTCTCAATAGTACAACATACTGTCCTAGTCAATAATACCCTATTATATGTGTATTTTAAAATATGTTAAAGGCATAGATATCATGTTAACTGTTCTTACCACAGACACATACACACACAAAAGTACACAAGAATATTTTTGGAGATGGTGGGTGTTTAGTACCCTGATCAAGGTGATGGGATCATGAGTGGGTACACAGGTCCAAACTCATCAAAATGTAGACATTAAATATGTGTGTTTTTTGTATATCAATTATACCTCAATAACATTTTTTAAAAACCTCTATGTATATCTTCTACTGATTTTGTTTCCCTAGTTGACCCTGACTTATGTGGTAACTGATAAATCTCAGCCAGTTAGAAGGGGATGCCCTCTCATGAAAACACTGGGTGAGATGCTCAGACAAGTAAATCCACAAGAAATTGTAAAAGGAAGTTAAAATAAGGAAAGAGAAATTTACCAACAAGCTAAGAGTTCATTTACCTACCATTAAGGGGCTTGGTGAAGTATAATTTATTGCTGGGAAAATAAGTAGCAATAGTTCTCTCTTATTGGAACTTCCCAGAGATACTCAAATTCTTGATTTTCTTTATTCTGCTTGTATCCTTTACTATCAACTAACTTAAATTTTTCAGATTTTGGAAGTATGATAATGTCCTACACACACACCCCCCACTAGAATCCACTTCCATGGTGCTCTCCAGAGATTGGTGAAGTGTCATACCTCCTTTGGGATATTGGCTGTCTCTGCCAGAGCAGGCCTTATACTTCTGTGATCACAAAGGATCCACGTGAGAAGTACCAAGGCAATCCCCAGGATGACAGAAAAGGAAAACCCCAAGACCACACCTGTGCAGTGATGAGTCCTGATTAGAGGAGAAGGATGGGATATGAGAGGGAGTGTGGGGAAGAGGAAGATATCCCAAGAAAAAGCTGAAATCAATAGGACACCTGATGTATTTGGAGATATGAAGAGGTGATTTACATTTCTGATAGAAAATTTGAGAATATTTCAGAATAAATACAGCTTTATAAAGAAATGGAAAAATGAGACAATTATCAACTCTAGGGATGTCAAAACCACACCAAAAAGTACTTCCAAGCACATGTAATCTTGGTTTACCACCATGTGGGGTTCCATGGCACAAGACCTGTCCATGCCTCCACCCATGGGAAGCATGCTGTTAGGAGGTGTGTTCCACAGGTTCCATCTGCATGAAACCCTAGCCAGCCTTTCCACGCTGCCAAGATATTCTCTGTGAGTCTCCTCCATTCCAAACTGACAGCACTTTGATCCAGGGCTACGATGAAAGGAAACCTGGGCTTAAGTTGCCCTCTAGTGCAGAAAAGGAGGCAGTGACCTAGCACAAAAAAAAAAAGTGAATTATGAAGAATCTTTAAGCAAACATACCCCCTCAAGCCAAAAACAAGCCAGGAAGAGAAGATTCGAATAAATAATCCTTTAATGCAAAGACATAGATGTGCATCCACAAGAAATAACATCCATCAGGGAACCATGACTTTCCCCTAAATGGACAAAGCAAGGAACCAATGGCTGACCCTAATGAGATGGCAATACATGAGCTCTCTGACCAAGAATTCAAAATAGCAGTTTTAAGGAAACTCAATGATCTCCAAGATAACACAGAAAAACAATCCATAAATTTATAAGAAAAAATTTGCAAGGAGATTGAAATAACAAAAAATAATGAAACAAAAAACTTGGAACTGAGAAATACATTTGCTGATCTAAAAAATTCATTAGAGGCTGTCTACAGAAGAATGGACCAAGCAGAGGAAACAATCAGGGAGCTCGAATACAGGCTATTTGAGCATATGCAGAGGAGGAAAACAAGAATGAGGAGAAACAGAGGCCACCTACAAGGCCACCTGTAAGAATTGCTGATATTCGAGAGGGAGTTAAAGAATAGCAAGGAGGAGAAAAGTTATTCAAAGAAATAATAACAGAAAACTTTCCAAAACTTGAGAAAGATATAAATATCCAGGTATGGGAAGGTCAGAGAACATCAAACAGACTTGATCCAAAGGAGACTACCTCCAGGCATATAATAATCTAACTCTCAAATGACAAGGACAAAGAGAGGATCCTAAAAGCAGCAAAAGAGAAGAAGCAAATAACACATAAAGCAGCTCCAATTCATTTGGCAACAGACTTCTCAAGGAAACTATACAGGCCAGGACGTAGTAGAATGACATTTTCAAGGCACTGACAAATTTTTAAAAACCCTGCAATCCAAGAAAACTTTATCCAGGGTATCTATTCTTTACATGGGAAAGAGAGAGAAAGTCTCTCCCAGGAAAACAAAAGCTGAGAGAATTTTCCACCACTATACGCATCTTACAAGAAGTGCTAAAGGAAGGTCCTTAATCTGAAAGAAAAAAAAACACTAATGGTTTTCTGCAAAAAGAAAATGTTTGAAGGTACAAAACCCAATGGCACAATTAAGTACAAAGACAACTCCAGAACACTCCAATACTGCAATTGTGCAATCCACTCCTAATCTAGTATAAAGCCTAATAGACAAATCTATCAAAACCAATAATAGGTACAGCCACGTGTTAAGAGATCAGCAATATAATATATGTAAAGTGAGACAAGGATAAGTTAAAGTAGGGGAGGGGGACTGAAGTTAAATAGTACAGTTCTTCTAAAGTTTTCTTTGTTTTTCTTTATTTTTTTGTGATCTAAGGTAAGTTGTCATCTTTTTAAAATAAATTGTAATAGTATAGGAAGTTCTTTGTTAAGCCTTATAGTAACCCCAATGCAAAAATCAATAATTGATACACTAAAAATTGAAAGCTATAAGTTAAAACATACTATCAGAGAAAATCATTTAACCACAAAGGATGACAGTAAGAAAGGAAAAGAGGAGTCACAAAAGAATGAGAAAACAAGCAATAAAAAAAGAGTAGTCAGTCCTTATCAATAATAACACTAAATGTAAATGGACTAAATTCTCCAATTAAAAGACATAGAGTGGCTGAATGGATAAAGAAACTAGACCAAACTGTGTGCGATGTTCAAGAAACCCACTTCACCCATAAAGACAAGTATGGGATGGAAAGCAAAGGAGTGGAAAAAGATATTCCACGCAACTGGAAGCCACAGAAGAGCAGGAGGAGCTATACTTAGGTAAAATACACTATGAATCAAAGACTGTAAAAACAAGAAAAGGAGCATCACTATATAATGATATATACACCCAACACCCAACACCAGAGCTTCCAAGTATGTGTGAATGCAACGCAATCTCATTTACACTAGCTACAAAAAAATAAAATACTTATGAATAACTTTAACCAAGGAGGTGAAAGATCTTTCCAAGGAAAACTATGAAACACCGATGAAAGAAATTGAAGAGAATACAAACAAATGGAAAGACATCCCATGCTACTGGATCTGAAAAATTATTAATAATGTTGTTATAATGGCAATACTACCCAAAGCAATCTACAGTTTCAATGCAATCCTTATCAAAATACCAATGACATTCTTCACAGAAATATAAAAAACAATCTTAAAATTCATATGGAACTGCAAAAGACCCCCAGGAACCAAAACAATCTCGAGCAAAAAGAACAAAGCTGGAGGCATCACACTACTAGACCTCAAAATATTCTACAAAGCTGTAGTAATCAAAACAGCATTGTACTGGCATAAAAACAGGTGCATAGACCAAGGAAACATAAAAGAGAATCCGGAAATGGATCTACATATTATACAGCCATCTAATTTTTGACAACGGTGCCAAGAACACTCATTGGGGAAAGACAGTCTCTTCAATAAATGGAGCCAGAGAACAGGATATCCGTATGCAGAAGAATGAAACTGGACCCCTATCTCTCACCATGTACAAAAATCAACTCAAAATGGCTGAAAGGCCTAAATGTAAGACCTGAAACCATAAAACTGCTGGAAGAAAGCATAGAGGAAACATTTCAGGATAGTGGTCTGGGAAAAGATTTTATGAATAAGACCTCAAAAGCACAGGTAGTAAAGGCAAAAATAAGCAATTTTTATTGGAATTACATCAAAATAAAAAGCTTCTGCACAGCAAAGGAAACAATCAACACAGTGAAAAGCCAACCTACAGAATGGAAGAAAGTATATGCAAATTAATAATCTGATAGGGATTAATATCCTGATACAAGAAACTCAAACATCTCAACAAGAAAAAAAAAAACCAAACAATCCAATTAAAAAATGAGCAAATAATCTGAACTGACAATTTTCAAAAGAAGACATACAAATGACCAACAGGTATATGACAAAATGTTCAACATCACTAAACATTAGGGAAATGCAAATTGAAACCACAATGAGGTATCAACTCAGTCCAGTCAGGATGGCTATTGATAAAGAGACAAAAAATAACAGACACTGGTGAGGACGGAGAGAAAAGTGAACTCTCGTACGCTATTGTTCATCATGATATCAGAGAGACATCTGCACCCGCATGTTTATTGCAGTGCTATTCACAACAGCCAAGATATGGAATCAACCTAGGTTTCCAACAACAGAAGAATGGATAAAGAAAATGTGCTATTTGTACATCATGGAATACCATTTAGTCATGAGAAGAATGAAATCCTGTCATTTGAGCCAGCATGGATGGAATGGGAGGACATTATGTTAAGTAAAATAAGCCAGAAACAGAAAGTCAACGACCACTCATTCTCACTCACGTGGAAGCTAAAACAAGTTGATCGCATAGTAATAAAAAGCAGAAGAGAGGATACTACAGGACGGGAAAGATTGAGGAAAGGGAGGGGTAGGAAGAAATTTGTTACAGGATACAAAATTAGAGCTAGATAGGAGGGAAAAGTTCTAGTGTTCTATATCACTGTGGGATAACTATAGTTAACAATAATGTATAATTGCAAATAACTAGAAGAAGGCAAATATTGGATACAACACAAAGAAATGATAAGTGTTTGAGTTGATGGATATGCTAATTACTCTGATCTGATTACTATACATTATATGTATCAAAACATCACTATGTACCCCGTGAATACGTACAATTATTATTTCTCCATTTAAAAAAATCAAAGAAAAATTTTTTAAAAAATTAAAAAAGACAGAAACCCAATTTACAATATCTACAGAGATTATAAAATACCTAGGAATCAATTTAACCAAAGATGTGAAAGATCTATACAAGGAAAACTATAACATGTTGTTGAAAGAAATTGAAGAAGATACAAAAAAAATGGGAGGATAGCCAAAGCAATCCTGAACAAGAAAGACAAAGTTAGAGGTATCACACTACCTGACTATATATATATAGCAATATACTAGGTATACGTAGCTGAGGTTTTATAACAAGTACCAAGTATCTTTACCTTTCAGATATTAAATGTTTCACGTGAGAATCGGTCAAACCAACAGTTATTTTGAAATGTGCAATTGATTAATGTTAACTATAGTCACCCAACTGATTTATCTAAGGCCAGATCTTATTTCTTCTATATAAGTCGACATTTACACCCATTAACCAGCCTCTCTTCATCCCCACCATCACCCTTCCCAGCCTCTAGTAACTACCAATATATTCTCTGCCTTCATGAGTTCCACTGTTTTAGCTCCCAATTATGAATGAGCCTATGCAATATTTGCCTTTCTCTCCTTGATTTATTTCACTTAACATAATGACCTCCATTTCCTTCCATGTTGCTGCAGATGACAAGATTTTGGTTTTTTATATGGCAGAATAACATTCCATTGTGCATATACACTACATTTTTGTTATCCTTTCATCCATTGATGGATATTTAGGTTGATTCCATATTTTGGATATTGTGATTAATGCTGCAATAAACGTGAGAATGCAGATATCTTTTCAATATCTTGGTTTCCTTTCTTGTGGATATATGCCCAGTAGTGGAATTGCTGGATCATATGGTAGTTCTATTTTTAGTTTTTTGAGGACACTCCATATTGTTGTCTGTAGTCACTGTACACATGTACATTCCCACAGTGTATGAGTGTTGTCCTTTCTCCACATCCTCACTAGCACCTGTTATTTCCTGTCTTTTTGATAAAAACTATTCTAACTGGGGTGAGATGATATCTCATTGTGGTTTTGATTTGCATTTCCCTGATGATTTGTGATGAGAATTTGTCGTATACCTGTTGGTCATTTGTTGGACATTTTGAAAATGTCTTTACATCTATTGCTCTTTTTTTTTTTTACTACTGATTTTTTTGTTTGTTTGTGTTTTGCTATTGAGTTTTTTGAGCTCTTTATATATTCTGGCTATTAATCCCTTGTAAGATGGATAGTTTGCAAATATTGTCTCCCATTGTGTGGGTTGTTTCTTCACTTTGATTGAGGAAAGGAAACTTGATTGTTTCCTTTGCTGTACAGAGCTTTTTAGTTAGAAATAATGCCATTGTATATTTTTGCTATTGTTGCCTGTGCTTTTGATGTCTTATGCAAAAAATCTTGGCCCAGACCAATGTCCTGGAGCATTTCCCCAATGTTCTTCAGTAGTTTTATAGTCTTTTTGTCATTTTGATTTGATTTTTGTGTATAGTGAGAGGTAGGTGGTCTAAGTTTCATTCTTCTGCATATAGATATGCAGTTTTCCCATTTATTGAAAAGACTGTTTTTTCCCAATTGTATGTTCTTGGCACTTTTGTTGAAGAGGAGTTGGTTGTAGATGCATGGATTTATATCTGGGTTCCCCAATCTGTTCCATTGATCTATATGTCTGTTTCATACCATGGTGATTTCATTACTATATGTTTGTAGTATATTACTATATATATGTAGTCAGGTAGTGTGATACCTCTAACTTTGTCTTTTTTGTTCAGGATTGCTTTGGCTATTTGAAGTCTTTTGAGGTTCCCCATAAATTTTCCTACATATAAACTGTAAGATAAAATGCTGTGCCAAAACTGTCAGACAAGATCTCTCTAGAGGGCTGCTCCCAGGTATAGGCCTCAGTCTAAAGTCCTCAACAAGACTTCTGCCCAAAGAATTTGTAAAGAGAGAATCCCATGGACACTGGGTCCCCATTCAGGAAGCACCTGCCAGATGACAGGTGTTACATATCCAGGTGGGTTCCTTGGGAAGTACAGAGCCAAAACTGGAGAGGAAGACTTTGAATCATGCTGCACCACTCAACAAAGATGTTCCCATACTGGCAGGTCTCTGAAGCACACAGGAGAAGCAGGCCCAGAGGAAGTCTCCCAGGAAGGCTGGGCCTCTAAGTCAAAATGTCCCTATACCCCCACAGGAGAAAGAAAGAGCCTTGAAACGTGATGTGACCAGAGAGACAGGTGACCACAGAGTGTGAGAGGTGCTGTACAACAAAGGGCACAGGCAGAATTTGTGCCTCTGGCTACAGAGGCTGCGTGCAGGGTGCAATGTTGCTTCATTTTCCCCAATGTACTGAGAGATAAGACCCCTCTACCTGTCCCTAGGCCTGAACTCTTAGATCATTGAGGTTAATTTTGAAAGAAGAAGAAGAATACAGAAAGTATCACCTCTTGCCTTCGTAATTGAACATAGAAGGGCATGGGATGGGAATAGAAAGGATGGCCTTTCTAGTGAAATAACAGAAAAATGAGCTCGCTCTCTCTCTCCCCCCACCACCTCAATAACAGGCACCCTGCAGGATTCTATTTTCACATCTAAAAAGAGCCCAGCAGACAGAAAGGAAATGTAAATATTTTTCTTTTACAATCACTAGACCTACTGACTAAAAACTGCCTTTTAGAATCTGCTTTTACAACCTCAAGGAGTTTCTGAGCGGACGGCAGGGGTGTGAGCTACAGGCCTCAGTTCCTGCCCAAAACTATATCTCAAGGGCAGAATCAATGACAAGATCACAATCAAATAATAAGCCTGTCTCCAAAGGAAAAGCAGCCACTTCTGTTATCCACCTGCCACTAAGAAAAGAGAAGCAGCGGATGCAGCAGTTCACAATACCCTATTAATTTGGCTACAGCCATAAATCATCTTCACCCCCCTTGCAACTCCTAAATAAAAAGTCTGAGTAACCAGTCTTCTAGGCAAACACACTCTCCCTCTTCCTCTTCCGTGGTGGCCTTTTTTCCATCTGGAATAAGTAAAATAAACTTTTCTTTCTTTCTATCCTAAGCTTTGTGTGGAGAAATCTTTCTCAAAACCCACGTTCACTAGCTCACACCCTAACATTTTTGGCAGCCCACAGGGGCACACTAAGACACTTCTCTCCCTCCACGTGGGGGGAAGTCACTTTCCTCCCTGAGTGGGGACTGTCTCATTCTTCTACCTCCAGACAGGGACCTCACTTGCCAGCTTCAGTCTCGAAACTACTCCCTTTGCCATGCAACTCCCAGACATCCTTCTCGGTGTATCCCATGTCATTCGGAATTCAGTGAGTCTTTTGGGCTCTGGAAATGGTCATATGCTCGAGGTTGGGAGTGGTAGCTTTTGTCCTGGTTTGGTCAAAAGGAAACCCAGCGCCAATTCTACTACTCAGAAGCGTGCCAAGGTGGGGGACGCTTCCTAACCACCCTTCCCCCAGGGGTGGCTTGGAGGGACTTATGCCTCCTAACCGCCCCCATTGGTCTTCACCCACCCCCGGGGATGCCTGGCTTTGGAGAAGAGCTCTAGGTTTTGGTCTGAGTCAGAACTTAGGGATGCCCATTTTCTGGCCAGATCTCTAGGTTTCGGTCTAACTCAGATTTTGGGGACATCTCATGTCTGAGCAGAACTCTGAAGGTCATCTGAGCAGGGGACACCTCCTCAGACTTCTCTTTTCTCTATAGACATATGACCATGCCTAAAAGAGTCCTTTTCTTTCTCCTAGTTATCATCATGGGCAATGCTCAGTCGGCCCCACCCAAGGACTCCCCATTGGGATGTCTCCTTAAATATTTTAAAACTTTGGAACTTATCTTACCTCTGTCCCAGACACTTAGTAAATTACATGACCAAAAAATTTGGCCCAAAAATGGATCTCTTAAATACTACTCTACTACTCAACCTATCGCTGCTGGCTTGGTGAGGAGTCTAAAGTCCCCAACATTCAGGCTTTCTAAAACTTGCTGGACTTCCTGATCATCACTCTGCCTGCCTCATGTTACTTCTTACCCCTGCATATCTTTCACTGTGTTCACTTTCCAGATGATGTTTCCCTTTCGCCTCCCTCCTTTGGTGTACTTTCCGCTGTTCCCCCTCCTCCTCCTCCTTCTCTGTCTCCACCACTCTCTCACTGGCTGCCCTCACCCCGGCCACCATTTCAAACTCCCTCCCAACCTGTGCACCAGCTCCCTCTCTGAGAGGCTGCAGGGTCAGAAGGCTCTGTAAGTCACTCAGAGCTAAGATAAAAACCCAGCCCTTTTCCATGCACGACTGTCTGAAGACTTTCTCCTCTTTACTAATTTAGATCCTGACACCAGGGAGGGACAATCTACCTCAGCAACACACTTCATCTCCTAGTCAGCCCCCAACCTTCAGCGTAAACTCCAAACACTTGAAAAGGGGCCTCCGACTTCACAAGCAGAACGTTTAAACCTGGCCTTCAAGGTCTTTCATAACTGGGAGGGGGAGAGGCTAGAGGAAAAAGAGAAAGTGGGACTGACAGTGGCCCTGAGAGCAGAAAAGGTTTTTCAAGCAGTGGCCATCATTATGAGAAAGAGCTTTCCAGACACAGAGATACCCCAGAGGCTCAGGCAAAAAGACACCAAGACCTCATCCTTCTATGGGAAGGGAGCCCTGCCTCCTCTAGGACCAGCTGGGTCTCTGGAAAACAACGCCCCAGGGAGCACGGCTGGCAGAGACCATGCGCTCTCTTTAAAAGGGAGGGGCGCTGGAAGAGGGGCTCTCTCCTTCAGGCAGGGGGTGGCACTCGCCTTCTGGAATTAGGAATTAGTGCCCCCCGCCCCAGCCAGCATCCTCCATACCCATGGACCCGCTGGAACTGCTTCAGTCTGATGGACAGACCCCGGCTTTGAAACAGGCTCAACTTTGTCTCACCGGGACGGCCAAGCCTTAGGTAACTCTCTCTCTGTCACAAGTAAGCAAATTGATTTTAATAAACACCAGAGCCACTTCCTCTGCTCTTCCTGAATTTTCAGGACCTCTATTTCCCTTTCCTATCTCCATGATTGAAGTGAAAAAGGTAAAATACAAACTCCTTGTGTAATCCACAGCTCCTCTGCTCACTGGGAGATCAAGTCTTTGCTCACACCTTTTAGTGCTTCCCAGTTGCCCCTGACTGGAAAAAGATCTTATGGTTAAGTTAAGTTAAACACCTAACTCCTTCAACACCACAGGCTCCCTTTCTCTGACTTTTGAAAAAGTTTATCCACGACTTTACATACAACTTTTTTTCCTTCCCTTGGTATGCTCTGGGCTTTCAAATTATAAACTTTATACCTATTTCACCTAAAAATATCTACTTCTGTCTATATGTCTATATGTTTGTGTGTCTATATATGTCATGTGTATGTGATGTTTCACTACCAAAATATGTGGAAGAGCTCTAATTAATTGGCTTAAAGAAAAAATAAGGTCTTAAATCAAATATTTTATCAAGAACATAAAAAAAAACCCTCAAATGCCTTTCAGTTCATGTCACCTTTATAACCTTTGGTAAATAAAGCTAGTTTTAAAATTGTTAATAAAGTTTAGATGTTTTAAGATGATAATTAATACATCAATCAAGGTAACTAATCTGAGATGGCCATAATGAAAAGAAAGTCACACTATAAAAGGTTTCTCTTTGCCTTTCTGGTGGCTGGCCTGAGAGAGGCAAGGATTTCATGCTTTGTCAAAATAATCCGTGCATTGTCTTTGTTGGGTTTTTGACTGACTAGAAAAACTAAACTTTAAGGTTTACACACATATGACTTCCTGAATTGCCTTTGAAGTCTTCTGATGACTATCACTCTTGGTTAAATAAAGGTGTTATTATACAGTGACTTGTAATTCTACTTAGACAAATGTTTTAGACCTGTAATGTTTAACAAGCTTTCCAAACACAAAATTCTGGGTTCATTTTTTTTAACCTCAAACTAGCTTTTACTAATAGAGCCACTAAAAGTCCAAGAAAAACTTATTAGGCTTACTGGTATGTTAAACTGTACAGGAAAGCACTTTCAAACATAAACTTGTGTTTAACTTTCTTTGGGTTTTATTTGTAACTGTATGGGATACCTAAATTCTAATATGCCTTGGTATTATATTATCAATAACAATTATATATGCTAAATTGTGTGCCACAAAAATAACCAAAATCTTCTTTACATCTTGAATCATGACTATTATAAGATTTTTATCAACCATAAATAATTATTATTTTACTTTGATCTTTCTTAAACAACAGCTTATAATCAGCTATGGTCCAAGATTTGCTTCTTTAAGGAAATGTCATAAAAAGAGCTAAAATATTTTTATGACTTTTTATTTCAAACATTACTGATTCTTTTGCTTTGTTTTCCAGAGTCATGACAGGTATTAAGTAAATAACAAAGTTTATCTGATATCTCCATTAAAAGTGTTAAATCCTGCCTGGCATAACCTTATTCACTGCTAAAAGGGCCAATTTCAAGGGATGGAATTAGGAAGCATTTTGTCCTCCTGTAGTTTTTCTCCTCAATTTTCTCACCCCCACTTGGCACATACCTGCCAACAGTAAAATTCACTGGACAACTTCTTACAGGGATCACAACATTTATAGCCTAGAGACTAGATTTTACTTAAGGATTTCCCAGGACAAACTGGGCCCCCTTAAACCTTCAAAAAAGGTCCTTTTTAAATAACTATTACCACCCCCACTGTAGCTAAACTTCTGGAAATCCCATCCTAGATTCACATCTCTCAGACCGAACCTACAGATCCTTCAGAACCTGCCTCCACCCATGACAAACTCCCTAAAAGTCCACCAGCTTGTACCTCCCAGGCCGTCATGGGCATAAAACTGTGATTCACTTGACAGAGCCTTAAAAGGTTTAAACACATATGACTTCCTGCATTGTCTTTGAAGTCTTCTGATGACTATCACTCTTGGTTAAATAAAGGCCATTATTATATAGTGACTTGTAATTCTACTTAAACAAAGGTTTTAGACCTGTAATGTTTAACAAGCTTTCCAAACACAAAATTCTGGATTCAGTATGAGCTTTGATGTGCTGTAGCATATACGACATCCTGCTGTTCCTGTCCTCCTGCTTGTACTTCTACCTAACTCACCTTCCAGGCTTTTTCCCCTTTTTCCCGTGCTGGGAGAAGATTGTTGTTTCTTTGTTAATAAGTCAGAGAAAATACAAACAAACATTCAATACATTCTAAAAAGGGCTAATACACTTCATGAGCAGGGGACTTTTGGTGGATTTGACTAGTGGGATTTTAAACTCCATGTAGGGCTGTGGTTCTCTTGGTTAACACCTCTCTTAGGGCCCCAGTGGCCCTGCTTTTAGCTCCCATTTTCTTACCCTGAATTCTCCGCTATCTGGTAACTTTAATAAAAAAACAAATTCAGGCCCTAGCTATTTCTCTCCAGCAAAGCCCCCACCCAGCCTCTAATCTAGCTTTTAAGACCATCTGTTTTCAGCCCCTCCCCCTTAATAATTCAAATGAACTCTCTCCGCAGGAACATCTCCCCGTCCCTGGTCAGCAGGAAGCAGTTACAGAAGAGAGAAATTTCTGCCCAATCTCCCAGCTTCTGAATGCATTAAAATAGAAATTTTAATTTTAACCAAAGAAAGGGGGGAAATGAAAGGACAGCCTTGCTAGAGAAATAACAGGAAAGTGAGCTCCCCCCATCTTCCCTCCCACCCCCCCACCCCAGCCCCCACTAACAGGCATCCTGCGGGACTCTGTTTTCACAACATCTAAAAACAGCCCAGCAGACAAAAAAAGGAAATGTAAATATTTTCTTTTACAATCACTAGACCTACTGACTAAAAACTGCCTTTTAGAATCTGCTTTTACAACCTCAAGGAGCTCCTGAGCAGACAGCAGGGGTGTGAGCTACAGGCCTCAGTTCCTGCCCAAAACTATATCTCAAGGGCAGCAATGACAAGATCACAACCAAACAATAAGCCTGTCTCCAAAGGAAAGGCAGCCACTTCTGTTATCCACCTGCCACTAAGAAAAGAGAAGCAGCGGATGCAGCAGTTCACAGTACCCTATTAATTTGGCTACAGCCATAAATCATCTTCACCCCCTTTACAACTCCTAAATAAGAAACCTGAGTAACCAGTCTTCTAGGCCCACACACTCTCCCTCTTCCTCTTCCGTGGTGGCCCTTTTTCCATCCGGAATAAGTAAAATAAACTTTTTCTTCTTTCTATCCTAAACTTTGGAGAAATCTTTCTCAAAAGCGGTGTTCACTAGCTCACACCCAAACAGAAATTTTCCAAGCTCAAACTCAAGAATGCTGAGTTGCTGACACTCCTGACACTAGGAGTGAGGACCAGAAGATCCCACATCCCCTGAGGGCTCCCTGAAAGAGGCCTCAGGACAGGACTTTGAACAAGCTCCCAGTTTGTTCCAGGTGAGTGAGCCAGGCACAAAAGGACAGTGACCACTAAACAGCAATTGTGTGCCTGTATTGTGCCCACCCCTGATCCCACATTATTTTTTTGAGGAAGGAGAAACCATGAAGATGAAGGCACAGCTAATATTTGAAAGCTTTTTCTCCATTTTGTTTATTTATTCATTTCTTTATTCATATAGTGGCACTAAAGGCCAAGATTTGAAATAGATGGCCTTTCACTTTGGCAGAAAAAATCCACACATATCAGGACATAGTAGCCACTGACTTTGATGAGCACCATGTGTGCAGGCCCCCTTCATGTTATCCTCATAACAGTGTTCCGTGGGTTGTTATTAGACTCAGGACTGAGAAGGGGCTGCTGAGCTCAAGGTGCCTGGAAATAAATAAAAAGACAAAGCACTGAAGTTCCTTTGAGAATTGTGACATCCAGGGAAACCCTGCACTCCCCATTGAAATGGAAACGGGGGAGCAAGCCATTTGCCCTCACAGGTTCCAGTTTGAGAATCACCAAGGATATTAACGTAATTGAGCTCTCACAACTGGATGGTTCCTGTTTTGTTGAGAGGCAGACCTTCTTTAAATACCGCCTTCTGAAACCTCTGTGAGTGCTCTGTGAATGGAACGGAAGGCACAGGTGGTTCAGTCCTCTGTGACACACCTGGGTAGGGACTACTTGGGTGGATGAGGCTCATCTGACATCCAGGAGAATGGGGAACCCTGGGGACCTGCTAAGGCCTAGGATGTTTGGCCGTTCACATTGTTTCATACCCAGAAAACCTCCTCTTTGATCAATTCACATCCTTTCTTTTTTAAAAACTGTGACCTAGAACTTCATTGCCCAGGGCAATGTTCAACATGCATTGGGACCTGTTATGTGCCAGGCCCCATCTGGGTGCTGGGGACACAACAGTGGATCAGGGCACTGTCCATGAGGTCTCTTAAGGGCCATGGGAGGTCATATGAACACATAAGTTATACTGCAGTGTGGGAAAATACATGACAGAGATCAGAATAAGTTGTACTGGGGACAAAGGAGCTGAGAGCTTCCTCAAAAATCAGTCAGGGACATTGGAGCTGAGTCTTGAAGGAAGAACTGCAGCTCCCTCACCTGGAATGGGGAAAGGAAGTCCTTGCATGTGTGAAGGCACAGAAGGGAAGACTTTGCAGTAGTTAGGACAGAGCTGGGGACAGAATGGCTATGTGCATATTTGTTGTAAGCCTTATTGAATTCACGTTGGGACGCTGTATGAGTTCCCTAAGGTGGCCATCACCAAATGCCACAGACTGGGTGGCTTAAACCACAGACTTTTGTTTTCTCACAGTCTGGAGGTTAGATGTTCAAGATCAAGGTGTAGGCAGGTTTGGTTTCTCCCGAGGCCTCTCTCCTTGGCTCTCAGATGGCTGTCCTCTCTCCAGTGTGCCCGAACATCCTGGATGTCTGTGTTTGTGTACAAATTTCCCTTTTGTTGTAAGATACCAGGCAGATTGGTTTAGTGTCCACCCTGACAGCCTCATTTCAACTTAATCACCTCTTTACAAGTCCTGTCTCCAAATACAGTCACATTCTGAGGTGCTGGGGTCACAGCTTCAACATAGGAAATTTAGGGGACACAGTTCAGCCCCTAACACACATTTTACTTTGCTGCTAGTGCATTTCCTTCATTTCCTGTGTGTGACCTGGGGTGTTAATGTACATGTACCGTGTTACAACCCCTGAGCTCTGTGGGAGGAGGGGAGGGGGCAGGCTGAGGAAGGTGATGGATGGACTTAGTGGGTTTGCTGCGATGTGTGTGGTGGGGGTCGAGGGTGCTGTGGATCACAGGGCGAGAGACTCAACTGAAGGGTCCTCCTGCTGACTTCCCAGGACGATGGCCTGGCTCTCTGTCTTCACTGCCATTACCTGAGGGCTTGGAAGCAGAGTCAGGCCTGTGTTTATTCTTAATTTTGTCACTGACAGACAGTGGGGCTCAGGACAAGTCACTTAACATTTTTAAGTCACAGAGTCCTCACTGGTATATAAAATCCTTTTTATGCCATGATCAGTTCTGAAGAGTCAAGTTGGGGCACATCTGTGAGCTACCTTTGAAGCCCACAGATGGCTGTTCATATCTGAGGAGACCAACCCTGTCTCTCCAGTGTGGAAGTGAAGCTTTAAGCCTGCACTCTGCTCTCTCACCAGTGTTCTTGAGCGGCAGTGAGAGAACTTTTCTCCAGAAAAGAGAAGGAAGGCCTCGCTCAGCTCTTGGGGGCCGTCCACAGTGCTTCTCCTGTGGCCCTCCTTCTTCAAGCCAGCAATGGCAAAATCTGAACCTCTCTGATTTCCCTGTCTGCCATCAGCTTGAGAGACCTTTCTGCTTTTACGGGGCTCGTGTGATTAGAGCAGGCCCAGCACGTAATCGCCCTTCACATAATCATGGGAGTGATACCATATTTACATGTTCCACCTGCACCCTAAGGGACAGAGAGACATGGCAAAGAGTCTTTCAGATCTTAGAGTCTTAGCACTCTGCCAAGCACAGGGGCGGGATGCATACCTTTTATCAGGTAAGTTAAAACTTTCCCAGAAACATCCCTTCCCAACACACTCTCTACTTATTATTTCTTCTTATTAGATTTACCTTTCATTTTTAAATTTTTTATATTTACTTTTATTTTAATGGTTTTTTTTATTTTTTTATTTTTAACTAGTATGGATGCATAATATTTGTACATATTTTGGAGGCCACGTGGTATTTCCATATAAGCATACAATCTATAATGATAAAATCAGGGTACTTGGGATGCCCATCACCTCAGACATTTAATACTTCTTTGTGTTAGGAACGTTCTAATTCCACTCTCTTAGTTATTTTGAAATATACAATATATTATTGTTAACTATAGTCACCCTATTGTGCTACCAAATACTAGATCTTGTTCCTTCTCTCTAACAGTATTTTTGTACCTATTAACCATCCCACCTTCATCCCTCCTTCCCAGCCTCTGGTGCCCATCACTCTACACTCTAGCCCCATGACTCCTGTTTTTTTTAGCTGCCACGTATGAGTGAGAACATAAGATATTTGTCTTTTTGTGCCTGGCTTATTTCACAAAACATCATGTCCTGAAGTTCCATCCAAGTTTTTGCAAATGACAGGATTTCATTTTTTAAGGCTGAATAATGTTCCATTGTGTGTATATACCATATTTTCTTTATCCATTCACCTGCCTATAGACACTTAGGTTGATTCCATATCTTGGCTATTGTGAATCCTGGTGCAATAAACATGGGAGTGCAGATATATCTATGATATACTGATTTCCTTTCTTTTGGATATATACCCAACAAGGGGATTGCTGCATCATATGGTGGTTCCACTTTTTGTGTCCCTCACCCTCTACTCTTTAGATCTCCTCAGGGTTGATCATTTGCTAAAATGACTCACAGAACTCAGGAAAGCACTTTACTTGTGTTTACTAGTTTATTATATAAGACACAATTCAATCAACAGCCAAATAGAAGAGATACATAGGGACAAGTTATGGGGGTAGGTGGGGTTCAGAGCTTCCATGTCCCCTACAGGGGTGCCATTCCCCCAGCCCATCAATGTGTTCACCAACCCACATAGTCCTTGATTCCTGACTTGGGGGTTTTATGGAGATTTCATTACATCAGCATGATTGATGAAATCATTGGATATTAGTGGAGCTAAACTTGAACCCTCTAGTCACTGGGTTGGTTTTTGTGGTGACCAACCCCCACTGTGAAGCTATCTAGGGCTGCCCCATGGGTCATCTCATTAGCGTATGAAAAACAGTAAATTCCAAGGATATTAGGAGCTCTGTGCCAGGAACAAGATCAAGTTTTTTATTATTATTATATTATATTATTATTATATTATTACATATTATATTACTTATTATAATATTATATATTATATTATATGTTATAATTAATTTTTTATTACTACACCACAGAAAGACTCCTAGCATGGCCATAAAGGAATGTCCCAATATGATTGCTGTGTAACATGTTTACAGAGCAACCTTTCTAAAAGGGTGACGTAAGGATGGGATGCTCACTAGGGGCTCATAGCATGGGGTACAGTAAGATTTCTCACACAAGAAGTGGAATATAATGAAGAAAGTGTTTACTTTACTGTCTCACAGAGAAAAAGGGAGAGAGAGAGAAAGCGGAGGGGAGAGAGAGAGAGAGAGAAAGATGATGTGACACCCAAAAGGAAGAACAGGGGAGTGCCAGTCCCCAGCCAAAGAGGCCAGGGGCTTTTATAGGAAATTATAAAGGGTAAACAAAGGGTCAATTCTGTAAGTTGATAACAGAAGTAGCTGTGAAGCTGGGTGTCTGTTTTTCCATTTTTTCTCTTTGCTGTGGGTCCGTCTTATCAGAGTCCTTGAAATCTGGTCTGGCATGAACTTAGGAGGTGTGGGGGCTCACACCCCTGCTGTCCATTTAGGGTTCTTCAAGTCTCAAGAAAAGGTTGGTTGGCAATGGTGGAAAGCGGTGTGGCCCGGGTCCGAGCTGGGGTTCCGTCCCCACTGGGCTGCCGCCCCAGCTGGACTGCCACTGTGGAACTCAGCACTGAATACCTCTGGGAGAAGCTGTAGCAGGACCTAGAGGCAGAGCATGTGGAGGTGGAGGACATGACCCCCAAACATTGCGGCCCAGCTTCTGAGTTCTGGTGGTGTCCGCCAAGTTTGAGGGGAAGCTACTGCTTCAGAGACACTGGCTGATGAGCACGTGCCTAGTGGAAGAGCTCCTGTGCATCCATGCTTTTGAGAAAAAAACTCTGACCCCAGAGCAGTGGGCCCATGAGCGGCAGAAATGAGGGACCAGGACCTGCAAAGCCATTAAATTATAAATCAGGACCAAAAAAAGAAAAAGAAATGATTCATATTATCTGACTTCTTGGAATGTAGTCAGGCAGATGCCGAAGGGAAGGGTCTGGCAGATGCTGAGGGGCTACATGTCCTCTTGCATTTGTTCTGTAATTTTCCAGTTCTGTAAAATAAACTCATAAAACAAGTTAATCCCCCAGGTGATCAAAAAAGAAGCAAACACTGGAGCCAGCACACCATTGTGTGCAAGGATGTTTTTGTGTTAGATGATTTACAATACTAGCAATGCTGCCCGTTTCGTTCCCCCTTCCTTTGGTTAAAACTAACATATTCTTATTTTAATGACCTCGGAAACTGGGGTACTTGGGCAGAAGTCTCATTTTCTGTATCTGCTTCCTGCTGGCAAGGGATGTAGGGATGCCCCTACCTGAGAGAGTTCATTTGAAGTATTAAGGGGGATGGGTTGAAAACAGATGGTCTTAGAAGCAAGATTAGAGGCAGAATGGGGGTTTTGCTGGAGAGAATCAGCTAAAGTTTGAATTAGGCTTTGTATGAAGGTTATTAGATAGAATGTAGGGTCCAAAATGACTACTACACGTAGAGCCACTGGGGGCCCTAAGAGGGGTCTTAGCCAAGAAAACTAAGGCCACACTTGGCAAGAAGAGTTTGTAGTTCTGACAAGTTAGAAGGCCTCTTAGACTGTAGGCAAATAGGGATATTATAGAGCTCCCATAGTGGGAAATATGAAGAATAAGGTTATTATTATTAGGGTTCCCAGCATGGTCAAAGGCTTGAACAGCCTGGTATATAAGTTGAGCTGTGGTGACATTTGTGGAGTGACAGGAAAAGTATAAAGAGGAGGAAAAGGGTGATAAGGAGCCATATATACCACAGTATATTATTAAAGCTCATGGTTTTCAGGCTTTTGTTGAGTGAATCAGAGTCTGGTATTGATGATGGGCTGGCAGATGTGGGTTGGTGGATTTCCAGGGAGCTTACAGTGGGTGGAAGAAAGTTCTTTTGGAGAATCTTTAGGTTGGAGTCTGGAGAGATAATTCTACGATGGGATTCCCAGAAGCTCAGCTGTAGTGAGAGTAGTGAGAATTATATAAAAGGGACCCTTTTGAAGGTTGAAGGGGGCCCAGTTTGTCCTGGGAAATCCTTAAGTAAAATCTAGTTTCTAGGTATAAATGTTGTGGTCCCTTTAAGAAGTTGTAGAGTGACTCGTACTGCAGGCAGGTAGGCACAAAGCAGGGGTGGGAAATTGAGGAAAAGTGAACAGAATGCTTCCTAATTCCATCCCTTGAAATTGGCCCTGACAGCAGTGAATATGTTTGGGCCAGGCAGGATTTAACAGTTTTACATCCTGGAGATATCAGATAAACTTTGCTATTTACTTAATATTTACCATGATTCTGAAAAACAAAGCAAGAGAATCAGTAATGTTTTAAATAAGAAGTCATTTAAAAAAATTTATTTCTTTCTATGTCATTTCCTTAAAGAAGCAAATCTTGGACCATAGCTGATTATAAACTGTTGTTTAAGAAGAATCAAAGTAAATTAATAATTGTTCGTGGATGATAAAAATTTACATTAGTCATGATTAAAGATGTAAAGGAGATTTGGTTATTTCTGTGGCACACAACTTAGCATATGTAATTATTATTGATAATATAATATCAAGGCATATTAGAATTTTAGGAATCCCATGCAGTTCTGGAACAGATATTTATAATATATTTATATAAATATAACCCAAAGAGAGCTTAACAACATTCTATATTTTGACAATGTTTTCCCATACAGTTTAACGTACCAGTGAGTCTAATACGTTTCTTTCAGATTTTTAGTGGCTCTATTATTAAAAGCTAGTTTGAGGTTAAAAGGACTGACTTTAGAATTTTGTTTTTGGAAAGTTTGTCAAATATTACAGGTTTAAGACATTTGTTTAAATAGAATTACAAGTCATTATAAAACAATGGCCTTTATTTAACCAAGAGTGATAGTCATCAGAAGACTTCAAAGGCAATGTAGGAAGTCACATGGGTATAAACCTCAACCCTCAAAGTTTAGTTTTTCTGGTTAGTCAAAAACACAACAAAGACAACACAGGGATTATCCTGATAAAGCACAAAATCTCTGTCTATTTGTTTGTTGTTTTTATTCAGACAACCTGAAAACCAAACTCAATGAAAGGGGCACCCAACTAGTAAGAGTGTGTCCAGGGTCATGAGCAAACAGCATAACACAGAGGAACATAAACAAAAAAAGCTAGTTTACCAAAGATTACTAAGGTCACGTGAGCTGAAAGGCATTTGAGCTCTTTCTCATGTTCTTGGTGAAACATTTGATTTAAGCGCTTACTTTTTCTTTAAGCCAATTAATTAGAGCTCTTCTGCATATTTTGGTAGTGAAACATCACATACACATGACATATATAGACACGCAAACATATAGACATATAGACAGAAGTAGATATTTTTAAGTGAAACAAGGCAGAAAGTTTATAATTTGAAAGCCCAGAGCATACCAAGGAAAGGAAAAAAAGTTGTATGTAAAGTCGTGGATAAGCTTTTTCAAAAGTCAGAGAAAGGGAGCCTGCGGTGTTAAAGGAGTTAGCTGTTTAACTTAACCACAAGATCTTTTTCCAGTCTGGGGTAATTGGGAAGCACTAAAAGGAATGAACAAAGACTTGCTGTCCCAGTGAGCAGAGATACTGAGGAGTACACAGGGACTTTGTGTTTTACCTTTCACTCTGACAAGGGAGATAGGAAAAGGAAATAGAGGTCCCAAAAATTCAGGAAGAGCAGAGGGAGTGGCTCTGGTGTTAATTAGAAAATAAGCCTGTTTACCTGTGACGGAGAAAGTTACCCAAGGCTCAGCCATCCTGGTGTGCCCAAGTTGAGCATGTTCCAAAGCAGGGATCTGTCTGTCAGACTAAAGCAGTTCCAGCGGGTCCATGGGTGTGAAGGATGCCAGCTAAGGGGGGCTCACTGGTTCCATAAGGTGAGTACAGTCCCTGTTTTAAGGAAAGTGCATTTCTGCTTTTAGTGCCCCTCACTTTTGCAGAGAGGGCATGGTTCCAGGGTCCCTGTGAAGACCACTTTCTGGGGCATTTTTCCCTGGAGACCCAGCTAGTGGTAGAGGAAACAGGGCTCAGTTCCTGTAGAAGGGCATGGTCTTGGCATCTTCTTGCCTGGGCCTTTTGAATAACTCTGTCTCTGAAAAAATCATTTATAGTGGCAGCCACCATTTGAAAAGCTTTTTCTGCTCTTGGGGCTGCTGTCAGTCCTGCTCCCTAACCCCATCTGGTTATCTCTCCCCTCTCCCCATCCTGGTTATCAAAGACCTTGAAGGCCAGGTTTAAAATTTCCGCTTGTGGAGTCTGAGGCCCCTTATCAAACTCCCTTGTGGATTTTACACTGAATATTGGGTGCCAACTTGGAGATGAAGTGCATTCTTTTTTTTTTTAATTTTAATATATGGAATGCTTCACAAATTTACATGTCATCCTTGCACAGGGGCCTTGCTAATCTTCTCTGTATTGTTCGAATTTTAGTGTATGTGCAGCTGAAGCAAGCACTGAAGTACATTCTTAAGGTGCATTGTCTCTCCCTGATGTCAGGGTCTAAGTTAGTAAAGAGGCAAAAGGCTTTAGACAGTCATGAAAGGAAAAGGGCTGGAATTTATCTTGGCTCTGAGTGACTTACAACTTGTGACCCCGAACCCCCCAGAGAGGGAGTTGGTGCACAGGCAAGGAGGGAGTTTGGAAGAGCCAGCCAGAGTGAGTGGTGGAGATGGGGAAGAAGAAGGGGAGAGGGGAACAAGGGAAAAGTGTACCAAAGGAGGGAGGCGAGGAAGTAACATCATCTGGAAAGTGAAGTCAGTGAGAAAGATGTAGGAGTAAGAAGTAATGTGTGGCAGGCAGAATGAAGATCAGAAAGTATAGTAAGTTCAAAGAAAGCCTGAACATAGAGAATTTTAGATTTTTTTTTTTTATCTGAGCCAGTGGCAATAAAAGCCAAGTTGCAGAATGACTAAGAGATTCATTCTAGGGTCAACTCTTCTGGTCATTTAACCTACAGTAAATGTTTGGGTATGGAGTCAATGAGTCCCAACGTTCTGACTGAACGTTGCCTATGATGGCAACTAGGAGAAAGAAAAAGGGGGAGGACTTTACGGATGGTCATACATCGAGACACTAACACTGAGATCTAAGTGAGGCGTCTCCCACTAGATGATCTTTGAGGTGCTGATCAGACATCAGGTGTCCCCAAGTTCTGATCCAGACCAGAATCTAGTAAGAAGTTTCCCCAAAGCCAGGCATCCCTGGGTCTGGGTGAAATCCAGGAAGAGGTGGTTAGGAATTATCCCTCCCAGGTACTTTATCAGGAGTGGGAGACCAGCACCAGGTTTTTCATAACCACAAAGCTGCTGACTCTTTTTCAAGTGCATGAAATTTTCCAAAACCCTGGAGACTTACCGAGTTCCGAATGAGAGCACCAAGAATGAAGTCTGGGAGCTGCACAGCAGGGAAATGAGTATTCTCAAAACAGGAGAATAAAAGTGAGTTCCTCATGCAGAGGTAGAGAAGTGATTTAGTTTCCCCGTACAGAGGTAGAGAAGTCGCCTTTTTCCCCATATGAGCCACCATATGAAAGGGTGATTTAAGGATGGGAAGCTCACAAGGGGCTCATAGCAGAGGTAAGAAAGATTTCTCACACAAGGAATAGGATATAATGAAGAAAAAGTTTATTTTACTGTCTCAGAGAGAAAGGAGGGGGAATAGAAAGATGGCATGACACCCAAAAGGAAGAAGTGGGGAGAGCCAGCCTTGAGCCAAAGAGTCTGGGGACTTTTATAGAGAATTATAAAGGGTAAATAAAGGGTTAATGCTGTAAGTTGATAACAGAAGCAGCTGTGAAGCTACGGGTCTGTTTTCCTTTTTTTTTTTTCTCTTCTCTGCAGGTCTGTTTTAGCAGAGTCCTTGGAATCTGGTCTGGCAGGAACTTGGGCAGGTGGGGCTCATACTCCTGCTGTCCACTTGGGCTCTTCAAGGCTCAAGAAAATGTTGGCCTTATCTGACTTCTTGCAATGTGGTCAGGCAGATGCTGAAGGGAAAGGGTCTGGCAGATGCTGAGGGGCTACAAGTCCTCTTATGCTTTTTCAGTATTTGTCCAGTTCTGCAAAACAAGCCCACAAAACAAGTTAACCCCACAGGTGATCAAGAAAGAAGCAAACACTGGAGCCAGCACACCATTGTGTGCAGGGATGTTTTTGTTTTAGATGGTTTACAATACTAGCAATGCCATCCTTTCACCTTCCCGATTAGGGCAGGAGGCTCAAAGTGAAGGTCTCCAGAAAAATAATGGAATAATATATTATCTGACAGCCCCAATGACAGCTATGAAGAAATTTATATAGAGAAGCTGTTGGAAGGTGTGGGAAGCTTAGCTATAAGTATAAAGTTAACTAAGTAAATCATAAAAGAAGGTAATTACTACTTGTAGGAAAAAGAAAATGTAATCTAATAAGAGAAATATCATTCTAGTACTCATTTCATCTGTCAGGCTCAGTTGCAGGACACAGGCTGCAGTCTAGTTAGCTATTCTTAGAGGAAAGGCATCTAAAACAAGGAAGTGGATACTTAAAATGATTGGAATAGAGAGGGAAGTTGGGAGTGGGCTGGGCCTTTGGGAATGGCTCCATAAACAACACCTGGGACTGGCCTATTAGAGAAGCTGCTGCCTCTGTCACAATCAGGAAAGTCACCTGGAGTGCCAGGGAGCTTCTGCAGGAACTGTTGGCTTCAGGAGGCACCACTGTGAACCAGGGATCAGGAGTCTGCTGCCACCATGACTTTTAGCTGCAGATCCACTCCAAGCATGCTAGCGTGGCACTGGCAAGAAATGGATGTCTAGTACACCTTCTCTCTGTATCATAAAGCTGGTGCCTGGATCTGGAATGCTGCTGCTGCAAAAAGAACAAACAAAATAACAGAAACAAAATTCCACAACATACTTATGAGCAGAAAACTATAGAAATAGCACAAAGATTACCTTCATTTCTACATTCCAAATAAATGGCGAAATTTTAATCATATTGGCAAATGTAGCTCTAAGCTAACCAGGAAGAAATGATATTACAAGGGGCTGGGGAAGATGTCGACTGTAAATCCACCAAGGCCAGAACAACAAAGCCCCCCATCTGAGCCCTTCACATGCACTGCTGCTTCTGCCTGGAGTCCTTTTCCCTGCAGGACAAAGACTCTCTCCTGAGTTACTTTAATTGGTCTCCTTTGAGCCCTCTTCTTGGCTAGACTGACCTTAGGCTTCCCTCTCTCTCTTCATAAAATCAACTTTGAGCAGGAATCTTGTAGTCAGTTTAGTGAAAATTCCCCATCCTTGGAATTTGCCTGCCTTCAGCAAGGATTCTTGTGAGTCAGTCTAGCAGACATCTTCTTTACCCCTGGTGTTTCCTCTTGGTAATTTCTCATCCATTGACCCCTACCCCGCTCCTTGGCTGTAAACCCCATTTATCCTTATTGTATTCAGAGTAGATCCTATTCTCTGTCCCAACTGCAAGACCCCATTGCAGTGGCCAAAATAGCTAAGGGGATGGTCCCCCCTGGAATCAAGTCTTCCTTAATGTCTCTGGCAGGTGTCGTGAATATCGTCTCTTTACCACCAGATACCCGCATGCCCCTCCCTCAATCATTCCCTTCATCCCATTCTCCACTCAAATATCACTTCTCAGACAGACCTCCTAAAAAAGCACCCCCATCCCTGTCCACTGTCATGCCCCCCTTTATTTTCTTCATTTTTTTCATCACTCTCTGACAGTACATTATGTATCAGTTTGAGTGTTTCTCATCTGCACAATTTCCTCTGTGTGCTCACTACTTCATCCCCAGAGTGTGGCATATATCAGACATTCAGAACTCATCTGAGGGAAGACTGAGCAATGATTCCTTCTGCACTGGGAACTAGCTACGCTGAGCTCAGGGAGGGAGAGGAAGGGGAATGTGTACAGAGGTCAGTCCTTGTCTGCGTCCATAAGAAGTGGTAGACAATGCCTGTGATGCAGGAATCAGAAATAGTGACACAAGTGGTTGTTGCGTGGAGGTGAATCCCAGGAGGACGAGCGGAGAGTGGTGGGCAGAGTGGGTGTGGTGTTGGGTGTAGGGTGGGATTTGGGACAGGGTGGCTGATCTTCTCCATAGGCACTCTATGCACGTGGGGATGTTCCCTGATGCGCCGATGCTCTGAGAGATCTGGACAAGCTTCACAGAGAAGCTCCCGTCTCATGTGCCTCTCACGGCTCGTTCCATGGGAATCCCTCCCCGACCTCTCCAGGCCACGGCCCCTGGTCCATTCTGCATTCACAAGCCTTTCCTGGAGGTCCATGACACCCAGAGTGCCACCAGGAGGCCTCTCAAGTTTGTGCCGACTTGGAGCCAGAGCAAGCAGAGAGGAAGGAATGAATCGAAAGTGCGTCAGTTGTTTGTCACGTTCATCCCTGCACGTGTTCTGGTCACTGCCCCACTGACTTGTGGCTTTTCCTGACACTGGGCCACAAAGGGAAGGGCACCACCCAGATGTGAGGTTGAAACTGCTCTGCCAGGTCTGGCTTTATGATCTTGGAAAGAAACTCACCTTCTCTGAGCATCTGTGGCCTCACTTGTAAAGTAGGGATAGTATCAGTGCCGATGCCTGAGGCTTCCGAGATTAAATGAGGTGAGGAAGGTGGACACACTCAGCACAATGCCTGGCACACGGAGGCATTTCTAAAGAGTGGTCATTGAGTAGTCAGGTTCTCCATCCTTCAGGGTTTCAGGTTTGCTGACACTATAATAAATGTCTAATTATTGCTTTTCTTTTACAGCAATGCTGCCAGGCACATATTATCCTTATTTTCCAGAGAAGAAGGGGGTCTGAGAAATTGCATAAGTTGTTAATCCTGTTTATCTTAACTTCACATCCCGTAATTCTCAGGACTCCATAATTCCCCATGACTGGTAATGGTGTATATTGGACACATTCCAGGGCCACAGCTCCAGGGAGAATGAGCAGCAGGGAGGAGGAGCCTATGAGCCCAGAGGACCTCCTCCTCAGGCGTCAAGGCCAGTTCCCAACTGCAGGCCTTTGCCCACTGCTCCCCACCTGACCTGTGCACACACACGCCCGTCTCTCACAGGCTCTGGTCTCAGACGCACAGGGATGAGTGACATCTTCCCAGAGCATAGGGGGACCTCAGCTGCTCAAACCCTTCTCAGGCACCAACTTCTGCCAGGTGCAGAACTGTGCTAAAAATGATGTCCTGATTTCTTCGTCTTCACTTTAACATCTTATCCCCTTTTAACAAGTGAAGAAAGGATGAGAGAAGTTAAATATCATCTCCAGGATCATATAGTAAATAAGTGATAGCTCTGAGACCCTAAAGCAGAGTCAGCTGACTTCAGAGCCTAAGGTATATTCTTGCTTTGATTTCTTCTACAGTTACCCCTTGTGGGCTTCCAAGGACAGAAAGACATTGTAAAAGGGAACAAAAAGGGAATCTGTTCACAAATAATTATAACAGTAAGCCTGAATATGGTTCCGTGTTGCAAGGGAGATTACAGTGAAAACAGGAACTATTGGAGGCAACAGCAAGAGAGTAGAGCATCAGGAAACATTTCTATGAAAGTGTCATTTCAATGGGATGATGACAGTGATTCCCAAGGGATGTCATTTTCCCCTCCAGGAGACATTTGTCAATCTCTGCCAGTATTTTTGGTTGTTACAAGTTGGGGGTTGAGGTGCTCCTGGAATGAATGCTGGGAGGACTGGGTGTAAGGCAAGAGCCATTCGAGAGAGAGAGAGAGATCACGAGGTTCCGCTGTCAATGCCCATGCCCCAAGATCACCCTGGAAAGGCAGAAGTGGTCAGAAAGGAAAGAGACATTTCAGAAGATGCTCACAACTAAGTTCCAACACTATATACATGGTGGCACTCATTGCCACCTGCCTTCCCCTCCCACCATGCCTTCCACATCTGGGAAATATTGTTGAGACATAAAATGCTGTTAACATGTCAGGAATGCAGAATGCAATGGGGTGTTTTTGCTCACTCCCCAATTCCTTCCAAGGCAGTAGCTTTATAAAGTAATTGTTGATTCAATATGTGATAGAATCAATTCTGTGATTCCTTTTAGAGAAACCCAGTCAGAGGTGCATGACAAGGACTGTCACAGTGACCAGACCTATATGCCAGTTGAGCAGAAGTTGCTTTGTTGTGAATGTACCTCAGGGTGTCACCGTCAGGTGCCAGCGTCCTGACTCTGTAGCCCTAAGCAAATGCAGAGGCTGCCTGTGCTCCAGGGCCGAGTATTATAGTTTATCACTCTTATCATCATATACACTAAAAATAAGATGAGAAAGAAACTCCTTTGCTAATGTCTTCATCAAGTAGAACAGAGTGTGAGAGTGAGAGCAGCTATCTGCTTGGAGCCAGCAACCTGGCCTTAGGGATGCCCCAGCACTTCCTAAAAGGCAACTTCCTCACCTGGTTTCAGAGGCCAAAGCTTTCCAACATCAGATGGTGATACTTTGAAGGAGACTGCAAAATGAAGTCTAGGCAGACTGGAGGTATCGTTTATGGGATCTTTGTTAGACACCTAAGAGGTTCAAGAGATTGACATTACAGCATTAAAACAAAGGCCCTTTTGAATGTGGGCCATGTGTGACTGCTCGTGACACCAGTCCTGGATCCTGCAGACCTATATAATCAAGGAGCAATTAAGTCACTAACTGTGCCTTAATGGACACACATATTAAAAAGGTGTGTTCTCCATCCCTGAAACCATTTTAAATAAGGCATTGATCATGTGGATTTCCACATAGGGATTTCCAGCCCCCATCCACCAATTTTTTGAGTTTGGAAAGTTTCAAACACATACCAATGTAGAGAGTATCCTCACATACCTGTCACACAGTTCAAAAATCATGCACTCGTGACCAGTCTTATATTATCTGTTCCCCCTCACTGCTCCAACCTCCTTCTTTGGTTATTTTGAAGCAAATTTGCAAGGGGATTTTTATAAACAAGTTTTTTTCAGCTGGAAGCATCAGGAACTTCACATTATTCTTATTGCCTATAATTTGATTCTAGTTATAGGTTATCACATAAACACAAGAGAGCATGGTGGAATGGTGGGGAATAGAGGGTTTATTAACAATATTTCACAGAGTAGAAGACCAGAGATTGGTTTACATTAGTGTTTCTATGGGTCTCAAGAGTAAAACTCACTGGGGTTGCTCTGACAGATTCACTTCACCATTTCTCTGTAGGAAGATTCAGAGTATTTGTCAGTCAATGCCCAAAGTTTCACAGTCAGTGAGTCTATATAAGGATCCTGAGCAATAAAGTTCCTCTGAGTCTTTTGCAGAAACTCCAAATAAAGACCTCCAAGATCAGGGCATCTACAGCTAAGCTTCCACAGCTTTACAGCCCTGCCAGTGGCATGGCAGGTAAATGGCTAGTTACACACTCCTGCACTGTGCTTTTGAGACAGTATCTTCCCCACTGTCGTGGTTCATACACCTGAAAAGAAAAGCCCTATTCAAAGGTGGGAAAATCTTCTGTTTGGCTGTCCATATAGCTTTGTCTCTCTGTGATAAATCAGGGATAGACAAGTGATGTCACTGGGAATTGTGTGAGTAAGTGGGTAGAGCAATTTCCACCTTTCACTTGAGAACTTTCACATAACTGTGGCTCATACAGTGGTGTGCTGGGGGCTGACTTGTGCTGGCCTGAGAGCCAGCTGGTAATGTTTCAGGAATTTTATGAGCTGGTTGTTCAACATAGCTATCATAAAAGATTAACTTATAGAAACCAACAAATTATATTAAAAATGACGATAATACTCAAATCCCCATCCCTACTTAAAATTTTACTACTTTTTACTATCATCAATGCTCTTAAGGTTGTTTGATCCTAGTGTATCTGTGTGCTGGAAATACTATATGACAGTGTTCTACTGTACATCTCTTCTCAACTCCCCATTCAGTGATGCCAGATGGTAGCTTGAAATTGCCATGTACACCACAGAAATCTGAAAATGCTACAAATCAGGCTTCTCCCCACCCTCCCTCATCCCACGTGCCAGTTGTAAAACATTTTCCAGCACACAAGTGAGCTAAACCCATGTGTAACCTGCAAAATGTGGATGAAAAACTCATCTTCAGGACACTGAAATCTTTCAAACCCCTTCAGCATAGGAACTCATATCTGACTCGATAACTGATAAGTCTTCTTAAAACCAATAGCCAGGAATTATGCTGTGGGGAAAGCCAGAGCAGGAAGGATAATTCACACTAATGATCTGGCCCAATGTGTGCAGTCTTTTGTCCTCACTGGTGACTGCTGAAGGCTATCAGAAAACTTTATGTGTGTGTCTGCATCCTCTGGAATCCCTGGAGTTCTGCCACCTTTGTGCCAAGCTGAGGTCCCGCCCTGGAATGCTCCCTGAGACTGGGCGCCCAGGCCTGTGCCTTCACTGGGTGCGTCCGCAGCCCTTCCTCCTCTCGCTCCTTGGGACTGTGCCAGGGAGCAGGCTGCCTTCTTGTAACTGAAGGTAGGGAGGAGAAGGAGCAAACAGTACACACATGCAGTGTCTCGTGAAGTTACCACAGTCCATAACTGTGCTTGTGTCTATGTCCTAGGACAATGAGGAGGATTGTAGATAAGTTTTATGGAACAAAACAGGGCCAGCTGGGAGGATGCCCGGTAAGTTGGTTCCCTGTCCTCAGGAAAGGGGGAAGATGTGAGGAGGAGATTTCAGGGGTGTCAGCAAGGAATCCTGGCCCTGATTGTAGGCCATATGGTGCAGATGTGGGGAGATGCTCCCTGCTGGATCATACCTGAAAGAGGAGCTCATTTCTTAATGAGTCTCTGGCAGCAACTGGGATGACTCTGCATCTGCCTGGCAAGAACTGAGTTACCATGACCTCCTCACCCACCTCACCACTTTCTTGATCTTTAATAAATGCACACCATTTTTTGGTAAACATAAAATCTTTCTATACCCTAAGGGGTCCCTCTTAAACCTCCTTTGTGGTAGCTGAGCAGGGGTGCACTGCTGTCGAGTGTCTCCTTTTGCTGAGATGTTTTTGTCAAGATTTACTTTGTGCAGTTTCTACAAAGAAATAATCAGGTTTTATTTTCTCTTTTCAAGTGCATTATATTGATTATGTTAATATGTTTATCAAAATGATGCATGCTTCCCCACCCCAAGATTCTGATGTTGTCTGCCCGCACCCACAACCCCTGCAGTATCACAGTGTTTAGTTCCTTAGCAGCCCACCAGGCTAAAATGAGGCTTGCTTCTGCAGGAATGAGTATGAAAGTGAGCTTGGAATAACCCCTGGCTTTGGGGAGCTTGGACAACTGGGAGCTCTGGAAGGAGGATCAGGAAGAAGGTCCAGGGAGCGGAGAGAAAAGAATCCCCTAGGGCTGGGCTAAGCAACAGGGCACACTGCCCCGTCTCCATCCAGAGCATGCTAGGATTAAGGCTAAATGGGAATTCTAGGAGAAACACTTGGTGAAAAAACTTACTCCTAGCACATTGTAGAAAATTGTTTCTGCTGACACATGTCCATTGCTGTTCACAATGTGGGGATGGTGCTATGGACCTGCTGTGTCTAAGGGAGTCACAGGTGGCACCTCTGGCAGCAGGGATCTTGTTCTCTCGTCCTTGGACACCAATTCGGAAGCACTTGGGATCCATCAAGGCTCACGTTGTATTAGCAAAGTGACAGAGTCAATGGAGTCTGTATACCTGTGTTTGAATCTGCCATTTATTCTCTTTGTCACCTTACCTAGACTGCCTTCTCACCAATAAAATGGAGATGTTAGTAACCACCACATAAGCTGTTGTGCGAGAATCAAATGAAGTATCATTCAAGTATTTTGCACTATGCCTGGCATATAGCAAGGTCTCAATCAATGTCATGCTGTTTTTGGGTGGGATATGTGATACAACCTCCCGAGACTTCAGAGTTGGACTGGGGCATAATTCTACCTCTGGGGAGTAAATAGCCCATTCAGTGGGTTTCTGGTTCTCAAACTGGGAGAGAAGGTGCAGAAGGGGAAGGGCTATGTTATTTGTTGAAGTCCCCTTTTGGAGTACGAGTGGACCCAGATTCTGGGGTGTCCTTAGGGCCAGACAGGAGCCTGAAGCCAAAGCTACAGTACTATTCTCCACATCAGCATTTGTAAATTCCATTCATCAAGTGCATATGAAAATAAAAATCTGTATCTAGTCTGGAATGCAGTCTGCTTAGAAGACGAATCTGCTCTTTGGGGTTCAGTGCTTTGTGTAGCAACAGCCTAGGCACACATCCGTGTCCATGAAATCAGATTTAAATATCTGGACTCACACCCTATTCAGGGAAGCAGTCTCCTTAAGTATGGAAGATCATGGCATAGGGTGTCGCACCCCTGCAGGCTCACTGGAATGTCACAAATCCTTTGGCTGAGTAAGGCAGACTTGATTCTATTCTCCTAGTTAAATGTTTGGAAAAATGTGAGGGAAAGACCCCATGAAAGCACATGGCTTGCTTGGTAGGGCCAGAGGGGGTGATGAAAGCCAGGACCCAGGTAGGACCTCCAGGGCTCCTCTCAGACCAGTGCTCACTCCGCCTCCCGGGGAAGCACAGCCCTGGCTGGGCTCCCATTGGCCGCCCCTCCCAGCCTGGGGCTATAAAGAGGGATTGTCAGGGGCTGGGCACCTGCAGCTCTGTCCTGCCTCTGCTGCTGCCTGGTCCTGGGGTCCCAACGAGATGGGTAAGCATCTGCTGCTGCTGCTGCTGCTGGGCCTGTCCTTGAAGCTGGGCTTCCTACAAGGTGAGTGTCTGGGGGACAGTGGTGATGGGGTCGTGGTGAACAGACCCACACAGGTGGCTGTGGATTGTTGGGCCATGGGGCAGTGTGGAGAGAGGGCAAGTACTGGACCTTCCCTTAGGGGGAGATGGGCACAGCCTTCACCCCACCCAGCCCCTCTTATCCCCCCTGTTGGCTCCTCCACTTTGGCCCACTCTGCTCCCCTTCCCCGTCTTCTCCCTCCTCCCTCCTACATTTTCCTTCAGTCTCCTCTGTCCTCCTTCCAGTGCTAATACCTGATCCTCCCAAATTCCTCAAGCTTTCTTGCGGAGACCCCTAAATTGTGTTGAAAGAGGAGCAAGGAAGTTTCTTTGTGGATGATGAAGACAATGAAGGCCACTACAGGGAAGACAGCGAGGAGTGGTCACCAGCCCCAGGTGGTGGGTGGTGGGTCGTGGGCTCTCTCAGCACTGAGCATTGATTGAACTTCCTACCCACGCAGCAAAGCCCACCCCTGGGAGTGCAGAGATCCCATCCATGCCTGGGCACACCCTGCGCCCAGGTGCCCTCATGCCTCACCTCAGTGTAAGCCCAGCCCGTGTTCAGCTCCTTCAGCTCCCAATGGCATCGGCCCCTGTCCAGGCTGCGTCTGGCCAGAGGGGCAGCTCCCTCTCCTGAGCAGTGGTGGGTCTAGGCCCACAGAGAGCCTCATTGTGCTGGTTTTGAATTTCCAGCTCTAATATGTAACACCTGCATTTACATCAACCCTGATGGGGTTTGCGTGGGTGCTGCAGGCATGTGCGAGATGAAGGATAATGGTGAATGCTATCTGAAAAAGATCTATAAAGGTAGGTGGGGCCTGAGAAATCTCTGAGGTGACCTTTGTCTAAGGTTGGGGTTGGGGGTGGGTGATCGGGCGAGCAGTGGTATGAACCACCCACAGCACCCACATGGGAACCCAGGCCCCAATGACTAGGGAGCGTGGCTATAGGATTTAGGGAAACCATGGGGGTGGGAGAAGTGTAGGTGGGGGAAGTTGTTTTCTGTTTGTCTTTATCTTAAATGAGTGTGGTAGTGTTGTCTGGTTCTGGTCACTGGCCCTTAATTGGCCTAATGACCTGGAAGAGAAGTAGGGGTCTTCTGTGTGGGTCCTAGGGGTGACTAGACTTGGGTTCCTAAGACTCCAGTGAGTGAACCTGAGCGTGGTGGACTCTCTGGGAACTGGGGACAGGGTGAGGAGGAGGGACTGGGGGGTGCACTGTGTCCTCAGCCCTGCCCTCCCTCTCTTGGGGGGGAGGTGGATTGAACCCTAATGCACAAAGCCCCAGAGCTGTTCCAGGGGAGCCCACTAGGGGGCCTTACCTCAGGCCTTTCGATCCCTGGAGGCAGATACTCATCCCTCCCAGGGAGCCTGAGTCCTCAGTGGACGTGCCATCTTCTCCTCATCCTTGATTGATTGTTGATGCATTGATCCGCTGATTCACTCAGCAGTATTTATTGAACACTGCGTGTAGGATATGCTGGGCCCCTCACCCATGTGTCTGCAACTTGAGCTTCTGGGTCTCACTTACCATCTTCTCTGCCTCTCTTCAGGTGGCACCTTTCTCTATGCATACAGTGGTTGTAACCCCATGTGCACTAAAATAAGTCAACTGAATCACAATCCAGATATGGAAATCAAATGCTGTGACTCAGATCTATGCAACATTTCTTAAGAACAAGACCCAGATTTTGCTTTCATCTGATTAATACTATTTAATACTAATGCCATGCTCACTTCGGCAGCACATATATTAACATTGGAATGACACAGAGAAGATTAGCATGGCCCCTGTGCAAAGATGACACGCAAATTTGTGAAGCATTCCATGGTAAAGATTTTTTAAAAGAAGAGAAAGAAAAAACACTAATGTCTACAATGTTTATTCATTGTTATATATAATATTAAAAGCAACATCAATGTGCCTCATATATGTTTTATGTCTAAGGAGGATTGTTTTTTCAGTGTAGATTTCCCACTTTATTTCAATAACCTAACATTGTTTCTAGGTTTTCTGTCCAGTTCTGGGACTTATGTTGCTCAAATCCGCAGATGTATATTTCTGCACATGTGCATCAACCCTTGCTCTGGTTTACAAAAGTTCTAGCCATCTCTTAACTCCTAGGACTTGGGCATCTATTCTGCACCTAGTAGCACCCTCTCTCCCTCCCTTTGTTCCTTCCTTCCTTCCTTCCTTGTCTCTCTTCCTCCCCCTCTGCTCTTTCTCTTTCTCTATCTTCCCTCCTTCCATCCCTTTTTGTGTAAGCATTTATTGAGTCCCATTTATGTGCCAGGCACTGTGCTTGGTCCTTGGGAAGAAATAAGTAGACACAGTCTCTTTACTCAAAGGAACTCCCAGGTCAGTGGAAGAGGCAAACAATGAAATAAGTAATTATGATGCAATGTAATCACTATTGTAATAGAATGTATGTGACAGTCCATAGGTGGGACACCTGCCCTAAACCAGAGCCATAAAGGAAGGCTTTATAGAGGAGATACTATTTCACAGATAAAAAATACATAGGAGTTCACCCAGTGGATATGGGAGGGAAGGGAGTATCCAAAGGCACAGAGGTGAGGACATGGAGTGTTGAAGAAACTGCCAATAGTTTGAAGGACTGAAGCTCACTGCAGGGGCATGGTGGGACATCAAGCCAAAGAGGAAGAAAGTGTATTATAAAACACCTTGGTTGCTATGTTTACCAGTTTAGGATTTATTCTGAAAGCAATGAGGAGTCACTGATGGATTTGATATGGAGGAACATTTTTCCAAATGACCACTGGGTAGCAAAGTGAACAATCAACCACATCAGACAAGGTAGGTATAAGGAAGATGGGACAATGTTGCTGAACTGTTTGAGTAAGAAATGATGAGGGCTTGAAATGAAAACAGTGGGCATGGGGTTGGACAGGGAGGATTTTAGTAGGTAGACTCTATAAGACTTAAAAGATATGGCTATTTGGTGTGTTTGTGGTGACAGAGTCTTCTCAGGTGACCTTCAAGTTTTGAAGTAGGGTGACTAGATTAATGGTGGTAAAATCAGTCATGGGGAGAATATAGGCTCCTTTCTTTTTCTTCCAATCTCTGCTTGTATACATAGCACAGAAAGCAAGGGGTGTTAGAATGTGAAGGGTTAAAAATCTGTGACTCAGCAAAAATATAATCAACAGAGGAAATAGACAATCTACAGAATGGGAGAAAATATTCACAAGCTATATATCCAATAAAGGGCTAATAACCAGAATCTACAAAGTACTCAAACAAATCAGCAAGAAAAAAACAAACAACCCCATTAAAAAGTGGGCAAAAGACATGAACAGAAGTTTTTCAAAAGAAGATAGACTAATGGCCAAAAAAATATGAAAAAAAAGTTCAATGTCACTAATCATCAGGGAAATGCAAATTAAAACCACAATGAGATATCACCTTACCCCTGTCAGAATGGCTATTATCAAAAAGTCCAAAAACAATAAATGCTGGTGTGGATGCACAGAGATAGGAACACTTACACACTTTTGGTGGGACTGCAAATTAGTACAACCTCTGTAGAAAACAGTACGGAGATTTCTCAAAGAACTAAAAGTAGACCTACCATTTGATCCAGCAACCCCACTACTAGGTATCTACCCAAAGGAAAGGAAGTCATTTTATCAAGAAGACACCTGCACTCAAATGTTTATTGCAGCACAATTCACAATTTCAAAGATGTGGAATCAACTCAAGTGCCCATCAATTCATGAGTAGATTAACAAAATGTGGCATATGTATACCAGGGAGTACTACCCAGCCATAAAAAGAAATGAATTAATGTCTTTTGCAGCAATTTGGATGGAACTGGAGACCATTATCCTAAGTGAAATATCTCAAGAATGGAAAAAAAAAACCACATGTACTCTCTAATAATGTGGAACTAATTGATAGGCACACATGGGCACAGAGAGAAGTAAAGTCATTGGAAATCAAGAAGGGTGGAGAAGGGAAAAGGGGAGGGGTAAAAACCTATGTAATAGATACAAAGAACACTATTCGGGTGATGGACACAGTGGTAGCCCTGACTTAAGCATTATAAAAGCCATCCATGTAATAAGAACATTTGTATACAGTTAATATTTTGAAATTTAAAAAAAAAATCTGTGCCTCGCACAGAAAAGAGAGAGCTGCACAGATAAAACATGATCAGTTTGAAAGCCATAGACACCTGGATTCATAAAATGAGTTGGCAGAATAACTGAACAAAACTTGAGTTCACAGAGGCCCATGCCGCCCTGAATGTTGGTGGGCATCAGAGTGGTCTCCGAATGCTTTGGGTGACCAGAGTCCTGCTGTCCTAGGCAACAACGCTCCCCCGTTGGCCTCCCACTCCCACATTTATAAGATAATTGGACATGGGTGGAAGGACGATGCTGTGTGGGCATCTGTGAGAGGGTAGAGCTGGCACTGGGGTCACATGGTGGGAAGCACCCAGGGAAGAGCTCTCAGGTTTCTCAGGTCTCTGGCAGCCTCAGACGTTGAGCACCCTGGGTGTGCACCATGCTGGCACCTCAGAGGCACCTGGTGGACCGGGCTGGCCCACACACCTGTCAACCACCACAGTCTTCAAGGCTGCTGTCGCCTGAATCGGCATCCCC
Organism: Daubentonia madagascariensis; assembly: GCA_023783475.1. Taxonomy (NCBI): domain Eukaryota; kingdom Metazoa; phylum Chordata; class Mammalia; order Primates; family Daubentoniidae; genus Daubentonia; species Daubentonia madagascariensis. Next base: position 543,539 of record JAKFHU010001323.1, read on the forward strand.
TCTAAGGAGAAATCTCAGACTAGTTCTGTTTTCAGGCCGCATTTCCTTTTCTTTTCTCCTTGCCAGATTCCACTGGGATGGTCTTTGAAGTCAAACTGGGCTGGAGAGTGGTAGGCGCAGCTAGGTCCAAGAACACACTCTGCCTTGTCAGGCCCCAGTCAAGAGCCACACTGGCTGGCCCTTTCAGGGTCCGTGAGGGACTGTGAGGCTTGTGATGCAGGGTGTTGTAGAGGCCGCTAGCTGCAGGGAGAGGGAGAGTGTCAGGAGCTGGGGGGGTGGGGAGAGTGAGGTGGGCTGTGGGTGATGTGTTAGTTGGAGTAGGCTAGCTGCTGTACCCGAAGCTCTGAAATATCAGTGGATTAAACAGTAAAAAAGGATTGCTCATTTCACAGTTCAGTGAGGTGGTGGTTAGTCTTCTGGAACCCAGTCTCCTTCCAAGTCTTTCTGTGCTATCTTTAACAATGTCTCCAGAATTTCCACAGAAGGGGAAGAAAGCATGGAGTCCCACCAGAGGCTTTACCACCAGGAGGTAAAGTACTGTACATAATTTCTGCACGTGTTCCATTGTTACATGACCCACCAAGTGGCAAGAAATGTAAATCCAGCTAAGTCCATCTGTCAACTTCCCGAACCTCAGCCTGCCCCTTCCCCTCCTCAAACAAAGGTCAGGGGTTATAACATGGTACATCTACATTAACACTTCAGGTCACATATGGGACGTGAAGGAAATGCAGTCATAGCAAAGCAAATGTCTGTTACAGGCTGAACTGTGTTTGTTAAGGTTCCTATTTGAACCTTAACCCCAGCACCTCAGAATGTCACTGTAAAAACAGGGCCTTTTAAGAGACGATTATGATGAAATGAGGCTGTCAAGGGGGCCCTAATCCAATCTGCCTGGTATCTTATAACAAGAGGGAAATTTGTACACAAACACAGACATACAGGATGATCGGGCACCCTGGAGAGAGGACAGCCATCTCAGAGCCAAGGAGAGAGGCCTCGGGAGAAACCAAACCTGCCTACACCTTGATCTTGAACATCTAACCTCCAGACTGTGAGAAAACAAAAGTCTGTGGTTTAAGCCACCCAGTCTGTGGCATTTGGTGATGGCCACCTTAGCGTCCCAACATGATTTCAATGAGGCTTACAACAAATATACCACATAGCCGTCCTATCCCCAGCTGTAAATACTATGAGGGCTTCCCCGCTATGCCTTCACACATGCAAGGACTTCCTTTCCCCATTCCAGGTGAGGGAACTCCAGTTCTTCCTTCAAGACTCAGCTCCAATGTCCCTGACTGATTTTCACAGAAGCTCTCAGCTCCTTTGTCCCCATTACACCTATTCTGATCTCCGCCATGTATTTCCCCACACTACAGTATAACTTATTTGTTCCTATGATCTCCCATGGCCCTTTAGAGACCTCATGGACAATGCCCTGATCCACTGTTGTGTCCCCAGCACCCAGGTGGGGTCTGGCACATAACAGGTCCCAATACATGTTGAATACTGCCCCAGGCAATGAAGTTCTGGGTCACAGTTTTTAAAAAAGAAAGGATGTGAATTGATCAAAGAGGAGGTTTTCTGGGTATAAAACAATGTGAACAGCCTGAAATCCTAGGCCTTAGCAGGTTCCCAGGGTTCCCCATTCTCCTGGGTGTCAGATGAGCCTCATCCACCCAAGTAGTCCCTACCCAGGTGTGTCACAGAGGACTGAACCACCTGTGCCTTCCGTTCCATTCACAGAGCACTCACAGAGGTTTCAGAAGGCAGTATTTAAAGAAGGTCTGCCTCTCAACAAAACAGGAACCATCCAGTTGTCAGAGCTCAATTAAATTAATACTCTTGCTGATTCTCAAACTGGAAACTGTAGGGAGAACTTGCTCCCCCATTTCCATTCCAATGAGAAATGCTCAGTTCCCCTGGATGTGGCAACTCTCAAAGGAACTTCAGTGCTTTGTCCTTTTATTTATTTCAAAGCACCTTCAGCTCAGCAGCCCCTTCTTAGTTCTGGGTCTCATTTTCTTGTCCAAAGTTTCATCAAAGAAGCAGCATGGTGCTTCCAATAGGAACTGGGGTTCTGGAGGACTGCCCAGGTCAATTGTCCTTGCAGCCTTTCACTCCCTGCATGTCTTTGGACAAATTCCTCCACCTCTCTGCCCCCGCTGGAACATTGGTGTAATAACCCATGGGGCGGCACTGTTATGAGGATAACATGAATGGGGCCTGCACACGTGGTGCTCCTCAGAGTCAGCAGCTACTATGTCCTGATACACGTGGGGATGTGACTACCAAAGTGCCATCTATTCCACTTCTTGGCCTTTAGCTGCACTAAATGAATAAAGAAACAAATAAGTAAACAGAAATGGAGAAAAAGCTTTCAAATGTTTGCTGTGCCTTCATCTTCACAGTTGCTTCTTCCACAAAAAAAAGGGGACATAGAGGTGGAGACAACACAGAAAATTGCTGGTTAGTGGCCACTGTCCCTTTGTGCCTGGCTGACCCACACCTGGAACAAACTGGGAGCTTGATCAGAGGCCTGTCCTGGGGCCTCTTTCAGGGAGCCCTCAGGGGGTGTGGGACCTGCCCGTCCTCACTCGCAGGGACAGGAGTGTCAGCAACTCAGCATTCCTGAGTCTGAGCTGTGATGGTTTCCATCCCATTCCATTCCATGGTCTCTCCCGAGGGCAGCAGGTGAAGCCTCCTCTCTAACTCCTCCTCCTCCAAAATTAAACTCAATAACCTGAAAATTCAATGCTAGCAGCAGGTAGAGGGGTTTTCTGTCCTTCAGACAGAAAAAAATTGAAGCAAGGTGGCATCCTGCATGCAGCCTCTGTAGCCAAAGGCTCAAATTCAGACTATGCCCTTTATTCCACAGGACCTCTCACACTCTGTGGTCACATGTCTCTCTGGTCACATCACATTTCAAACATCCTTCTCCTTCTGTGGGGGCACAGGGACATTTTGACCTAGGAGGGCCAGCTGCTCTCAGCCTGCCTGGGAGACTTCCTCTGGGCCTGCTTCTCTCTGCTTCAGAGACCTGCCAGTTCAAGAACATCTTTGTCCAGTGGTGCAGCTTGATTCAAAATCTTCCTCTCCAGTCTCTGGCTCTGGACACTCCAAGGAAACCACCTGGTTCTGTAACACCTGTCCTCTGCCACATGCTCCCTGGATGGGGGCCCGGTGTCCAAGGGCTTCTATGTCCGCAGATGGACAGCACGGGAACTGCAGACTAGTCCAGGCACTTCCGCCCTTGCCCTGCTCACCCCTGACAGCCTCCAATTTATTTATAAATTCTGCACCCATACACTGAGTGTGTGCACCACTTCACATCCTTTCTTATGGTCACTCTTGGCTCCATGTCCTGCCCCTCCCTGGACTCTTGCCCTCACTGGCAGGTCACCTTCCATGGCGTCCCCCCTGCCTGTGCTCAGCACCAGCACACACAGGAGTTTCCCTCCTTTTCTGTTTTCCCCCTTTGTCCCCAAGGTAACCAAGGGTGTTCCTGTGCTCCAGGGTTCCCACCCCCAGGTTGCTTGACCTCCTCTCTTCTCCACACTCCTCTCCCACCTCCCCTGCTCTCTCCCTCCTCTCAGCCCTGGTAACCACACACCTTCCCAGGATCATCCTCATTTTATTAGGAAGAACAATGTCTGTTTTCATGCCCTATCTGGGCCCCAGCCATACCTTCCCAGATCTATAGACACAACCATTTCCCTACAAAATGAAGGTCTCAGCTTTCAGAAATGAAAAAAAAAAAGAATTTTTTCTTTTCCTCCCTCATCAACACAGAGCTGTATCGGTCTAAGACAATGCCAGTTCACTTGCAAGTCAGACTTATCAATGATTGTGTTTTCTCTGTTAATTGAAAAATATCTTCATTTAATTATAACTAATTAGTACAGATGTCTTTCATGGTCTAGTATATTTCTCTAAAGACTTTTTATCAGGCATTCAGAAAGCAAGGCTTGAACTCCCAGTCTGTAGAAGACCTTCTGAATATATAAAGCAAAAGCCGGCAAAGAATTACTGAACAGGGCCCAGTTGTTCACACCCTGGGAAATGGTTCTCACTTTCAATGCTTACAAGAATCTATGGGGCATCTACTGACAAACAAATGTCTCTAGCCAACCAGGGGCCATCAGGGATGAGCCCCACACATCTCAATAGGGCAGCTTGGACTCCTCAGCAGTGTTTGTAAGATTACTTGAAAATTACTCTACTTTGCTTGTATTCATTACAAAATTAAGTAAGAAATTGAAAAATAAAAACAACGGTACCAGAAATAAGAACTGTAGATTCCATAAACTTAGTACTTGATCTAAAATGAAAATGCATTTAATTTAGGGCCACAAAAGCAGGATCTGGAGCTACAACTAGATGCTTATCAGACTTAATCCAGGTTACTTCATGGATAGCTGTGGAAATAATCAGACATAAGGAATGTGTTTGAAATGCTGAAAGTAAGTATATTATAGACTGTAATTATGGACTTAATAATAGTTTTTGTTTTCTAGGCATGGAAATCTGGTTACAACACAGATGCTAAAATTCACAGTTGTACTTTCATATGCGTCTCAGGACCGGAGTATGCACAGAAGTAGCTGAGTGCCTGTGTAATAACATCTGCACTTTCCACCTATAGCATCAGGGAAGAACCTCACAAAGCAACCCACAAAGCAACCCACAAAGCATATGAGGGGAAATTCCTATCCCCATTTTACAGATGTAACCCAGGTGTTTAGTTTTGCTCCTTCATTCTCCGCGCCCATGTTGTGGAGCGCAGCATCCTTGAAGCCGCCAACTGTGGAACCATCTCTCTTGTCCCTCCTCTCAGAGGGTCCTCTCCTGATCCTCTCCCTGCCGGTCCCAGCTCCCGGGAGTCTCCTCCAGACCTCTGCTCTGCACTTGAACTCGGGCTCGGGCTCCACTCAGTGAGCTGACGGCTCCTCCCAGGAGCCTGCAAGGCGTCCACACCAGGCTGTGCCCTAGGAGGGAATTTCCTTCCTGAAGCTCGGGGACTCTCATATGGGAATGGCAGTAGAGGAAGGCTTTTCCTGCATATCAAAGGAAGGCCTTCCAGGAATTAGACTCTTTGCAAGGAGCAGTGTCCCTCTGGAGCATTCCCCTCAGTCCTTCCTCTTTTATATATTTTAATCAACTTCAGTTATCCGAATTGTCAAAGTCAGGGTAAACTGTTGTCCCAGTGTTGAAACTCTTGACACAGCCTGGGTCTGGGTGTCCCTGACCCTCTGGGACCCCCTCTCCTAACCTCCCCCAGGCCCCACTGCCTGGCCTTCCTCCCCCTGTCAGCCCCTCCAGGAATCTCAGACTCCACATCCTCCTCCAACAGGGTCATGGGAATACCCTTAGCTCCCATATGGCTGCTGGGCAGGGCCATCTGGGCACACTGCCCCCGTACCCTATGCCATAGCCTCTCCTGTGTTCTCCACAGATGGTGAGGATTATAGAGCCACTGTGGAACTTGGCCCCCAAGCTAGCATGAGATGCCAGAAATGGTGCCCTCCTCCTATGGAGGACATTTTCAGTGGTTTTGTGGCATGATTTGATGTGTTCAATCTGTCACATGATGATATTTGCTGAGTTAGACATTGCCAGGCACTGTCATTGGGTAGACATTGACCTACTGGAGAAGATGTTATGCTCTGTATAATCATTTTTGGCCAAAGTAATTAATCTGTTTGGTTAAGGGGTGAAGGGACAGGAATATCTCATGAGGCAACATGAGTTCTGTGACCATGTATATTTTAAATTGTCTCTTTTTTTCCTATGTTAAAGAAGTTAACCAAGAGTCAAGGTGGTAGTTTTTCTTCCCTTGTGAATGAATCTGACCTTTGGTTCATTTACTAGCTCAGTTTCCCTGTGACCTGGTAAGAAGGATGTCAACAGTGTCTTAAGTAACCTAGTAAGGAGGCACATGAGCTACAGTACTAGTCACCTCTGCCTGGGGTTCACAAATGCCTCCTGCTTGGTAGGTTTCATCCAGATCTGCGTGCCCCTTGGGAAGACCTCATAAACTAAGCTTTTCTCCTGGGTTCTCCTGGATTCTCCTGAGAGATGTTGGGTCTTGTGGCAAAAGTCTCACCACTACACCTGAACTGTTATCTGAAAGATCAAGGAAAATAATACACATGTATATTAGTGAGAGACACTGTATAGTCTTCTATGAGGACAACTCTGGAAGCTAAATGCCTGTTCAACATGAAATAAACAGTAGGAGATACTTACCCAACATCTGGTCAGGGGGAGATGTTCCAAATATTATACCTTGATATAATTTTAGACAAAGAGAATAATTAGTCATCTAAACTTTTCTGCATGTTACAATTCATGAGAGTGTTTCTTAATCGTAATTTTATAGCTTGCTTCCTGAGACAGAGAGCATTTTCCACTAAGTGGTGTTTGAGGCAACAATAGTTCCTCAGATTATCCTTTTATGTAATCCATCACGCCATGAATTTTGGAGGCCTACAGGGCATTCCAGCATATATTTCTCTAGAGAGCAATTCATTATAAATCTTTATGCATATAGATTCTAGTGAATGCATGAGTGGATTATGGTGGTGTTTTAAAATCCTTGCACAATGAATTAATAGAGTATGGAAAAATAAAGAGACTGATGTTACTGCTTCTTGGTGTTTGCTAAAGAACTTATTACTATTTGATATTTGTTAATGAAAGAAACTCTTGAAAATTTTCTCTGCTTGTAATATTACCCAACATTGTGTCACGTGGAGGAGACTATGCTTGGCACCCTGCCACTGATGAGATTATTGATAGAGGTGCAAAGACTTGGGTAAGGTGATGTTATCTTGCTATATTGACTTTGAGGAGAAGATCAATTTTATGCAATGCATGTTTTACATACTATGTTTTTATTATATGTTTCACTAAATCATACTTCTTTGACTATTGTACTGTTTGATTCAAAATGAAAAGAGTTAAAGATAATGTCAATGAAAATATAATCAAGGAAATAATAGCTGTACATTACTTCAAAATTAGAAGTACATTATATTGTAGTAATTTCAAAAATATGAACTGCTAAAAATAACTTATAATTTTTTACGTTTAAGACAAGAAATAATCATATAAATGATTTGTGAAACCAAATGGAAGTTTGCACAACAATCTTGTTTAAGATAGAATGATTGGTTTGGACAATTCAATTATAATTATTGGTGGGTATAGACATACTACATGTTGGTACTTACACATAAGTCATGACTTGCTATGTACTGGATGGGATGAGCATGATAAAGGAGAAATTAATGAGACAATTGTATAAGAATAACAACCACAGAGGGGAGCACACTGTGCTTTCATAAGGCAAACTGGTCGTAGGGAAGCCTGGTTCAGATATGCATCTTCTGAGCACACAGAGCTGTTCTGAGCAAAGTAGCACAGCTGCTTGATGATGTAAATTTCATATAAAGAGAATGCAGAGGGCTTGCTCATAAAGAACAACTGTTAGGTAAATATTCCAAACAAGATGAGATAATATTAATATTGTGCATGGGTTAATAACTGTGATAGTTAGCATGTTAACTGTGATAGTGTCAGTTATTCAAACACTAATCTAGATATTTTGTAGATGGCTATAGTTTAGAAAAACAATAAGAGAGATTACCCTAGATTATCTGGATGGACCTGATTGTATCAGTTGAAAGGCATTAAAAGCAGAGCAAAGCTTGCTGGAAAAAGAACTTCATCCTGCAGACTGCAGCTTCAGCTCAGACTGAAGTACCAGCCTGCCCTTGCAGACAGGCTGCCCTACAGATTTTGGGTTTGCCTGGTCAGCCCCCATAATCACGAAGACCAATTCTTTGGAATAATCTCTTAACGGTACAACATAGTGCCATAGTCAACAATACGGTATTATGTGTGCACTTTAAAATATATTAAGTGCATAGATCTTATTTTCAGTGTTCTACCACACACACCAGCACACAAAAGCACACAAGCAAATTTGTGGAGGTGATGTGTATGTTTAGTGCCCTAATGGAGGTGATGGTATCACGGGTGTGTACACAAGTGCAAACTCATCAAAATGTATACATTAAATATGTGTAATTTTTTGTATATCAATTATACCTTAATAACATTTTTTAAAACCTTTTAATGTATATCTTATATTGATTCTGTGTCTCTAAGTAACTCTGACTCATACGGTAACTGATAAAATTCAGTCAGTCAGGAGGGGACGCCCTCTCCCCAGTGAAAACACTGGATGAGACACTCAGACAAGACAAGTAAATCCACAAGAAATTGTAAAAAGAAGTTAAATTAAGGAAAGGGAAATTTACACAACAAGCTAAGAGTTTACTTATCTGTCATTCAGGGGCTTGGTGAAGTGTAATATATTACTGGGAAAATAAGTAGCAAAAGCTCTATCTTATTGGAACCCTCCAGAATCATTCAAACTCTTGATTTTCTCTATTTTGCTTGTATCTTTTGCTATCAAATAACTTAAGTTTTTCAGATTTTGGAAGTATGGTAATGTCCTCCACCCCCCCCCCACCCCCGTCACTAGAATCTACCTCCATGGTGCTCTCCAGAGATTGGTGACGTGTCCTTCCTCCTGTGGGATATTGTCTGTCTCTGCCAGAGCAGGATTTATACTTCTCTAACCACAGAGGGTCCACACAGGAAGGGCCAAGGGGATCCCCAGGATGATAGAAAAGGAAAACCCCAAGACCACACCTGTGCAGTGATGAGTCCCAATGAGAGGAGGGGGAAGGGATGGATACAACAGGGAGTGTGGGGAGGAGGAAGATACCCCAAGAAAAAGATGAAATCAATATAAGAAAATGGAAAAATGAGACAATTATCAACTGCAGGGACGTCAAAACCAAACCACAAAAGTACTTACCAAGCACATGTGATCCTGGCTCACTACACGACTCAGCTTTAAATTATATTTACATGTCATAATAATGTGTGGGTAGAATTTTGATTTAACCAAAAATTATAATCTGAGTGATTTGGGAAGCTAGAATTGGGGAAACATACTTTTGTGGGTATGGTGGGGAGGGAGGTGTCAATAACTTATATCTTCTCATCTCTAGTAGGAAGTCTACTTATAGAAACCCAGGGTAAAATGTTTGTATACATTCAGAAATATGATAATAAACAGGCAAAAATATAGCCAGAAGAGTGGAAGGGGTTGACCCTGCACAGACAAGTGGAAGAGGTAACGAGGGGATGAAGAGGAAGGAAATGTGACAAAGGATGGCAATTTCCCATAATCAACCCCAGAACTGTCTGATTGTAAAACTGTGTAAATACATAATTTTGATGAAAATTAAAATTTAACTTATAAAAAGAGAATCAGAATCCTCTTGGACTTCCTTTTTAGGTAGCAAAAGGGCCATGGTACTGGAATTATAGAGAAGAAAATGCAGTCATACCACTCTACTTTGTTCTACTGAAAACTGTTTTTACATAGTCATTATAATGCAAAATCCTTTTTAGCATTTGTTTTTAATTTTGATTATCCACTTTTAGGCAAAGAGCAGCTTAATTAAAGTCAGAGAACAAGATCCAAATATCAGTCGTGACAGTATAAAAGTAGAAGTCTGACTCTGGATTCAAACTTTCTGGAATCCAGTCCTGGCTCCCCCTCCCCAGTTGCCACCTAGAAAAGAGTCTTGCACATGGGTGGAACACAATAAAGTTACCTATTACTGCTTCTATATAGAGCTTTGGTAAAATCTTATTTTAAAATGAAGGAATTTGGGGAAAAGAAAGATTCTATAGGAAAGTATTTTTTAGGAAAAGAATTTCAGTGAATTAGTAAATATTTAAGCCCCTCATGATTGGTGCCCAAGGTGACTCCAATAGCAGCAATGCTGATTCCAGCATATATGGGGAGTCAGATTAGCTCAGGGAGAAAACATTTTGTAAAACATGATGAGCAAACTTCCATACCTGCTCTGTTGGCAGCATTAAGAACAAAAGAGGAGAAAATTTTCTTTCTGCTGGGAGAGAAGGCAGAGCCACAGGTAGCTGCAGTGCTAAAGCAAGCAGAGAATGGGGCACCAAGCACTGCAGGTGGACGAGGGACAGACCACACTGGCAGGGTTTAGTGGCCTCTCCTCATCCCCTTAAAGAAGCCCCAGAGGATCCCTGATGTGGCCAGGTATTTGGAGTTGCTAACAAATATTCCATTTACATCTGACTTTTACGAGGATACCAACCACACTAGAGAATAAAGCAAGTGTTTTGTATCTCTACCTATGCGAGAAGACAAATTTGGGAAGGAGACCCATGGCACTGTTAGAAACTTGAGTCAAGAAACATTGTTGAGGACATTGTACAAAGATCTTTCTTTGAAGTTTCTATCTTCACAAGAAATCTAGATCTAGCCCCATTTCAGGGTAATAACCCATGTAAAACTGATGAGCAAACATAAGATGTGCACCTAGAGAGTGAAATACACAGGAATAATGGAACCCAGACCAAAAATCTAGATCGCCCATTCACTACAATGCACAGGGGTAAAGAATCTGCTTTCCACTGGCTACTGTGTCTTGCTCTTTATCATCCCAGATACCATTTCTACCACCAGCACTTGAACACATGCACACACACATATATACCCTTCTCTGTGACTGAAACTACTATGTGCCAGACATTATGCTAAGAATTTAATTTTTTAATTTTTAATTTTTTATTTTTTATTGAGAGAGAGTCTTGTTCTGTCACCCTGGCTGGAGTGCAGTGGTGTAATAATAGCTCACTGCAGCCTCAAACTCCTGGGCTCCAGTGATTCTCCTGCCTCAGTCTCCTGAGTAACTGGGACTACAGGCACATGCCACCATGTTCAGCTAATTTTTTAATTCTTTGTAGAGACAGGGTTTCACTATGTTGCCTAGGCTGTTCTCAAACTCCTGGACTCAAATGATCCTGCAGCCTTGGCCTCCCAAAGTGTTGGGATTGCAGGCATTAGTCACCATACTTGGCCTCCTAAGAATTTTATATGAGTTGTCTCAATTAATTCGCATAACAAACCAGTGGAGTAAGTATTATAATAATCTATTACAGGGGAAACTGAGGATTAGAGAAGCTAAGTTCCTTTACCAGTCATACAGCTTTCACATCCTGGAGCTCATACTCACTCCCAAGTCTATGTTCAGAAGCCTTAAGCTTAACATTGCACTATAACCTTGCCAAATTTTATCCCCCAACCCTCCTTTAGAAAATAAGAGGGGTTTATTCCTGGCTTATTAGAAGTTATGGTCTGACCAGTTCCAAATCTAAAATGGTGGTGTAGATGCAAGCTGGTTTCACTGCCCCAACATACACAAAGAAAATGGATAGCAAACATACAGCACGGACATTATCTCCAGTAATTTCCCAGAACTCAAATGTGAGAATAAATCACTTCCCAGTGCCACAAAGAAATAAAAATACTACAAGCAGAAAGTAAGGGAATAGAATTTCCATATTCACAACACCAGTCTTGTCAATCTACCTGGCAAGAAGCATGCAGAAAATTTCCCCAAACTCACAGTTTCTACACTGTAAAAAGTAAGATCAAGGTGGACAACCAGCTTTCCCTCCATCTTGGGTTCCCTGGCAGGAGATCTGTCCATGTCTCCACCCATAAGAAGCATGCTGTTAGGGGTAATGTTCCACACATCCTCCGTGCATGAATTAATAGCCTTCCTTTCCACACTGTCAGGATATTCCCTGTGGTGTTTCCCATTCAGAACTGTCAGTGCTCTGATCCATTGCTACAGTCAAGGGAAACCTGGGCTTAAGGTGCCCTCTAGTGCATAAAAGGAGGCAGTGTCTTAGCAAATAATGTATGTAACAGGTAAATTATGAAGAATCTCTGAGCAAACATACCTAATAAAAACTGAAACAAATAAGAAAGAGAAGACTGAAATAAATAGTCCTTCAATTCAAAGACATTGATGTACATCCGCAAGGAACAACATCAGACAGAGAACCATGACCACCCCAAATGGACAAAGCAAGGAACCAATGACTGACCCATATAAGATGGTAATGCGTGAGCTCTCTGACCAAGAATTGAAAATAGCAATGTTAAGGAAACTCAGTGATCCCCAAGATAACACAGAAAATCAGTTCATAAATTTATCAGAGAAATTTTGCAAAGAGACTGAAATAATAAAAAATAATCAAACAGAAATCTTGGAACTGAGAAATACATTTGCTGAACAAAAAAATTCATTAGAGGCTCTGCACAGCAGAAGAGATCAAGCAGAGGAAAGAATCAGGGGGCTCAAATACAGGCTATTTGAAAATATACACTCAGAGGAGAAAAAACAAAAAAGAATGAAGAGGACCAAATGCCACCTACAAGATACAGAATACTACCTCAAAAGACTACATATGAGAATTATAGGTACTCAAGTGGGAGTTGAACAAGAGCAAAGGGGAGAAAGGTTATTCAAAGAAATAATAACAAAACTTTCCAAAACTTAAGAAAGATATGAATATCCAGGTAATAGAAGGTCAGAGAACATCAAACAGATTCAACCCAAGTGAGACTACCTCAAGACATATAATAACCAAACTCTCAAAATTCAATGACAAAGAGAAGATCCTAAAAGCAGCAAAATTAAAGAAGCAAATAGCATGTCAAGGAGCTCCAATTCATCTAGCAACAGACTTATAAACAGAAATCATTCAGTCAGGCATGGAGTAGAGTGACATTTTCAAAGTGCTGAAAAATAAAAACTGCAATGCAGGAGTACTTTATCCAGTAAATCTACTCTTTAAAATGAAAGAGAGATAAAGTCACTCCCAGGAAAACAAAAACTGAGAGAATTCACCACCACCATAGGCATCCTACAAGAAATACTAAAGAGAGTTCTTCAATCTGAAAGAAAAAAGCACTAAAGTACAAAAAGAAAATATTGGAAGGTGTAAAACCCAATGGCAAAACTAAGTACAAAGACAAGTCCAAAATAATCCAATACAGTAATTGCTTTATGCAACCCACTGATAGATCTAGTATGAAGCCTAAAACACAAAACTATCAAAACCAACAATAGATACAGCCTATTGTTAAGAGATAGGCAATATAAAAATATGTAGAGAGAGAAAAGGATAAGTCAAAGTAGGGGAGGAGGGGTGAAGTCAGAGTACAGCTCTTTTTAAACTGTTTCTTTGTTTTTTGGTTTTTTTTGTGTGTGTGATCTAAGGTAAGTTGTCATCTCTTTAAAATGAATTGTAATACTATAGGAAGTTTTTTTTAAACCTCGTGGTAACCACAATTCAAAAACCAATAAAAGATACACTAAAAATTAAAAGCAATGAATTAAAACACACCATCAGAGAAAATCACTTAATCACAAAGGATGACAGGAAGAAAGGAAGAAAGGAAAAGAGGAGACGCAAAACAACAATAAAGCAAGCAACAAAAAAAAGTAGCAAGTCCTCACTTATTAATAGTAATACAAAATGTAAATGAACTCAATTCCCCAATTAAAAGACATGAAGTGACTAAATGGATAAAGAAATAAGACCCACCTATATGCTGCTTCCAAGAAACCCAGTTCACCTATAAAGACACACATACTGAAAGTTAAGAGATGGAAAATGATATTCTATGGAACTGGAAACCAAAAAAGAGCAGGAGTACCTATACTTTTCTTTTTTGAGACAGAGGCTCACTCTGTCACCCTGACCAGAGTGCAGTGGCATCATCATAGCTCACTGCAACCTCACACTCCTGGGCTCAAGGGAACCTTCTGCCTCAGCCTCCCTAGTAGCTAGGACTACAAGCACGCACCACCCTGGCACCAGCCACACCCAGCCACACAGGGAGTAGTGGGGGAGGGGCCAGATAGTGGTGAGGCAGCCATAGACAAGCTGCAGCTGAGGAACTTGAATGGTACTCAGATGCATTTAAATGGCAGGATCCTGGGACTGGGGTGGCCTTGCAGTGCTGCTGGACTGTGTTAGGAGTTTTAAAAGGGCTCTCCTGCCTTGTTTGATAGAAGCTTAGCAGGGGACTTGCAGAACCTGAAACTGGACAGATTGGTAAACTGGTATTAGATTGTCTGGGTTTCCTAGGAATGGCATCTGGATCCCAGATTTCGGACTGATGGTAAAGCCCTTGTATGGAGAAAAACAAAGAATGAGCCTTAGAGTCTTAGTATAGATGCTGAGAGGCATCCCATGGCCAGTGGCATGTCAAAGCCACTGAACAATATTGTGAAAGGATGGCCTTTTTGCATCTGAGCAGTAACAGCTACTCGTGAGTTGTTCTTAAAGACTGTGTCTATTCTCAATCCTGCCAACCTTTTGCCAGCCAAAGAGAAGGAGCCTTTACAACTGAGGTTCTGGAGGTTGCGTATTCTAGCAGGATGGATCTGTCAGATCAGCCAATGGCAGAGCAAGATTGGGATCTTTTTCACTGACAGGAGCAGCTTTATGGACAATGAGGGGCTGGGTGTGTGGTGATCACGGCAAGGGCACTGCCACCTGGGACTTCAGCCCAGGAGGCTGAGTTGCAGTTATCGAGAGGAAAAAGGTAAAATTTTATACGGACTCTAAATATTCTTTTATGATTGTGTATGCTCATAGTGCCATTTGAAAGAAATGCTCATAGTGCCATTTGAAAGAAAAGGGGTCTCCTTACCACTAAAATAATGGCCTTGATACAGGCCATGGCTGAGCCCAAACAGGTGGCCAGCATGGCAAAAAGAAGTCAGGCCACTGGCAGAGCTGCTATGGAGGCCACTGGAGGCTATCTGTTCTCTGGGGCCTTGATACCCTGGCTAGATTTAGATCTCCTTTAAAGCTAACGGCTGGGACTCTGCCATTTGGGATGGCACAGCTAAGTGGAGACAGAATTCTCATGGGTTCATTCTGCTACCTGAAGTTTTGGTTGGGCCTTTTATGAAGCACCCACATAAATGCACACATTAGGGGCATGATGCCTTAATGGATTCAGTGGGACCTCATCTGGGAGGACCCTGTGTGCAACAAACTGTTTATGTGCTCACGGTGGTCAAAGGACAAAAAGACG
Organism: Daubentonia madagascariensis; assembly: GCA_023783475.1. Classification (NCBI taxonomy): domain Eukaryota; kingdom Metazoa; phylum Chordata; class Mammalia; order Primates; family Daubentoniidae; genus Daubentonia; species Daubentonia madagascariensis. The sequence continues at coordinate 558,570 of JAKFHU010001323.1, forward strand.
ACCTGCTGCACAAACATCCCAACATGCGGGGGGCCCAACCCTTTCGATGATGGGCAGTTTCACTCAGTATTAGTAGATACCTTTTCAGGCTGGGTAGAGGCTTGTCCTACCTGAATGGACAGAGCATCTGAAGTTCCAGGATGGGCTCCTACCAGGAGCTACTACCATGGGACGGGGCCTTTGCCAAGTTCCTGCGCATATACACCAGCATGGAACAGGAACAAGCCTCGGAGGACGGACATCAGCAGTCCAGGGGAAGAGGCCAAGCAGATGGAGAATGGCATGTTGGTGATGGATGCTGTGGAGAGGCAGCTGCAGAGACAGCTCAACAGCTCAAGCTATCACTGTATTTGGCTACCCCACGGCAGTGCCCTTCAGGGGGGAATCTTTGCTTCCCGCTGTCTACACCTGGATCTTCTGCACAATGTCCTGTGGTCTCCCGTGAACTTCTTCGAAAGGACCCTCAATGGGAACCTGGTGAACTGTTTCTCCAAGGAGCTGGACACAGTGGAATCAATGAACCCACAGGTCATTGTGATGTTCATAGGCTCCTTTTCCTCCACACACAGTGATAATGTACCCTCCTTTGTAGCAAAAGAAATCCAGCAAATAAACAAAATTCCACATCTAGAATGGAAATTGCATGCATCCTGGAATTAATGCAGGGAAGTGAGATAGGGCTGCGGCCCCCAAGCCCCAGGCTGAAGCCCAGTACCAGTCTGTGGCCTGTTAGGAAATGGGCCGAGCATCACCACCTGAGCTCCGCACCACCTCCCCTGCACCCACTACACCCCACCCACCGACCCTCGGTCTGTGGAAAAATTGTCTTCCATAAAACCGGTCCCTGCTGCCAAAAAGGTTGGAGACCGCTGAGATAGGGTATTGCCACTTGTCCTCCTCTGGATAAGGGTAGCCCTCAAAAGCAGGCTTAAGTTAAGCTGCTAAGAAATAGTTTATGAGAGACCCTTCCTAGCACCCCAAGGTAAGTATGGTAATATAACCATGAGTTAAAAAAACAGAGTAAAGCAATATGTCAAATGACTGGGTCTGATGCTAACCACTATGCATGAGTTTGTCTCTTTCAGGTCCCCACCCTGGTTGGAAGCAGAGAAGTGGAAGGGACCTTATGAAGTATGTACCTCATTGAAATTGTCAAAAATAAAACCTTGGGCCCATCATACTGAAGTAAAGAGGTGTTCCATGGAAGAAGAAGACCCAAGCCCCCAGTGGAGGGGCCAGCCTTTAGGCAATCTAAAGTATCTGTTTAAGGAAAAGGGAAAAATTAAAATGTTGATATTTTTACTTTAAAAAAAAGAGAGAGAGCTTAAGGTGGGTGATGTATATGGCCAAAGCAAGGTGGACTCATGCACTACACACCGACTTCCTACCCCAGATGTTCACTTAGGCATGGACTCAGCAAGGAAAGAAAAGGGCACAAAAGCAACTATTTGGTTCCGCTGTCCCTTCATGTATGCCCTTCTCCATGCTCTTCCCCTCATTATTCACAAGGGAAATGGGAACTGGGAGATTCTACTAGTCTCGTGGCTGGGCTAAAGGGCCCATAATTTCCCATTTTACAAAATCAGAGTCTCATTCTCCACCACTTCAACCTTTCCTGTTTCAGGAAATGTACCCACTATTGTACCTACAAACTAGAACCTTCCGGGGAGGTTGCTTCTGGGGAAGCAATCTATATCTCTGTGTATATTGATACGTTCATTGGTTCTTCATACACACTTCTTCCTCAGTCTCTAGTTAAGGAAAAGGTTTCAAAAGAAAGAAGTCACAGGCAACATTTCCATTTGGACTCATTGTTGATTTCCCTGTCTTCCCCTCTACTACAGCAAGGATCTTGTGAGGAAGTGCTACCTAAGTCATTCTGGATGGGATTACTATTTTTTATTTGAGTGTTTTGTTTTGCCAACCTTGAAGGTTTTTTAAATTGTGATCTTAAAAAATACCATAAAATTTATCATCTTAAGCATTTTAAAGGGTACAGTTCACTAGTGTTAAGTATATTTACATTGTTGTAAAACAGATCTCCAGAACTTATTCTTCTTGCAAATCTAAAACCCTATATCCATTAAACAACAATTCCCTTTTTCCCTCTACTCCCAGTCTCTGATACACCAGTGTACTTTCTATTATGTTAGACTATATATTAATAATAGAAACGCACATCACATTTTGTTTGTCCATTCATCTGTCAATGTACATTTGGGTTGTTTCTACCTCTTGGCTACTGTGCATAGTGCTGCAATGAATCTAAATATGCACATATCTCTTCATGATACTGATTTCAATTCTTTTGGGTATATACCCAAAAGTGGGATTGCAAGGTCATATGGTAATTCTATTTTCAGTTTTTGAGGAAGAACTGCCATATAATTTCCATAGTGTCTGTACAATTTTACATTCCCATGAACAGTGCACAAAGGCTGTAATTTCTACACATCCTCGCCAAACTTAATGTCTGTTTTTTCTTTTTTCATACTACCCATACTAATGAGTGTGAGGTGTTATCACATTACGCCTTTGATTTGCATCTCTCTGATGATTAGTGATGTTGAGTGTCTTTTCATGTGCTTCATAGCCATCATATGCCATCGTAGGAGAGATGTGAGGTCATGGGCATATAGACACTGGTGGCGCCCTGTCCGTATCTCCTCTCTGAGCATCACCTCTCCGTCCCCAAGGTTGCTCCTGGCCCACACCTGCAGCTCTGTGCCTGAGCTCTCTTTTCAGGACATTGGAGCACACTCAACTTATGTGCAGGGCAACCAGAAGTGCTACAGAGTTAAAGTGCCTGGAAGCGACCCTGAACCTCTGACAAATGGGGAATTAGTGGATAAATACCTTCTGTTTCAAGCCTTAGGTTGGGATTTTCTGAGATAGTGTTCTACCCTGTCTCCCACAGTATCCCAGCAGGATGAGTCCCAGGAGTAGCTGGCTTGATATTGCACCCTCAGTTGGCTTCATTTCGTGTCCAGTCTCACTTCCCATGTCCCTACCAATGTGTTCTGCAGTCACCTCCCAAATAAACTATCACACTAGAATTCTTGTTTCAGGGTCTGCTCCATGGAAACCCAAACCATGACAGTGGAAAGATGAGAAAGGTCTTGAGTGTGTAGCAACCTCTTCCTCCCTAGACAGTGGGGTACCCTGTCAGGTTTTAAGAGGCTGCCACCCCTAAAACTCTAGTCCAGCTCACATTACCCAAGACTCAAAAACTGGGACTAACTTTCCAAAATATAAAGTAGGATAGCCTGCAAGATGTTGAATTTTCTCACTGGGTAAGTGTGGAAAGGCTCTGGCTCCAGAGAAGACCTGAGCACCAGACAGAGGTGAGGCAGCTGGACCAGGGCCCTGTTATACCCTGAGGCTTGGGGGAGCAGCCCAATGGCCATGGTGATGTGGAGGGTGGTTCAGGAAAGAGCAAATTGCCCTACATGGACTCAAGGTGGGTCCTGCCCCACTGCTCTTGTATGCATATGATGGATGACTCTGTCCTCTGTGCAGCATTGCTGAGGGCACCTGACCAACAAACACCTTCTCCAGTTGCTGGATGTGTAGACTGGACTCAGTGCAGATGACAGGGGTGTTGGGGAGCAGCCCTTATGGAACCCCTCCTGATCCTTCTCCACCCCTCATCTTCCAAGTTCCCAGTTTTCCAGTAGAACCTCTGAAAAATCCAGGAGGGACTTCCCTCTGCAGCCAATTCCTAGGGTCTCTCCTGCTCCAGGAGCTGGGCTGGGCACTTAGACCCTTCTGCCCCTTCTCTTCTCCTTCCTCATCCTCTCCCTCCCTTCTTCTCTTCTGAAGGCCCCCAGCCCTGCCTAGGCCCAACTCAGACCATAGTCCTCTCTTTTATGGGGGTCATAGTGCTCAGAAGCCCTTTCTAGAAATAGAGAAATTTTGCAAAATGATGCAAAAAATTTCGGGAGGTGAGTAAACACACCTCATAGTCCAACGGAATGAAGAAAGTTCTGACATGCCATCTGGTTCTTCCCAGGTGAGTTTGCAGCAGTGACATCAGACCAAACCTGTCTGAGAATGGGTAGGATGTGCAGCTACCCTACTGCCACAGGAAAGAGGAGGATGGAGGAAACATCTGAATTGTTTGGGCAAAAAAGATAATTTGAGTAAAAGGAGATGTTTCCAATCAAGTAGAGTCTAGTCTTCTACCTCAAGTTGATGAAACAGGAACTGGCTGAAAAAACTGCTTCCTGCTCGAAACCAATACAAAACCAGACAAAATGTGTGAAACAAGGCACCAGGGAACAAAGACCAATGATCTTTGAGAGCAGGGAAACAAATGATGGAAGTCCTTCAGTTGCCCCAGCTTCCATGCATCCAGTAAAAGCCAAGGGAGAATGTATTAGTTAGGATTCTCCAGGAAAACAGAAACAGAAGTATATATATTAATTTGTAAATATATAAAAGGTTTATTATAAGGAACTGGCCTCATGTGATGATGGATACAAACAGTCCCAAGATCTGCAGTTGGCAAGCTAGAGAACCAGGACAGCCAGTGGTGGAAGTTCCAGGCTGAAGCCCAGCAGTCTCAAGACCCAGGACAAGATGATGTTTTAGTTCAAGTCCTAGGGCAGGAAAAAAATCAATATCCTAGCTCAATGGCATTCCGACAAGATGAATTCTCGTTGACTCATGAGAGGATCAGGTTTTTTGTTCTATTCAAGCCTCCAATGGATTGGATGAGACCCGCACACTTTGTGGAGGGCAATCTGCTTTACTCAGTCTACTGATTCAAATGGTTAATCTCACCTAAGGACACCCTCACAAACATACCCAGAATAATATTGGGCCAAATATCTGGGTACCCCGTGCCCCGGTCAAGTTTACACATAAAACTAACCAAAGCATAAAGGGAGCCCAGGAGGAAGTACTCAAGCTGGGACATGGGGACATGAAGGTGACTGGGTGGATGGTGATAACATTCTCTGTAACTGAGACAAAGAAACCCAGAGATGGAGCAATTTTAGGGGGACATAATGAGTGTGCTTTGAAGATGCTGAGCTTGAAAGAAGAGACTGTAGCCTGGAGAGGTAAGGCTTCCTAGCACATCCTCTGTCCCTGTCTTACCTCAGACTCTGCATGTGTTTCTAGGCATTTCTCCTGTCCCTTACAGTAAATCCCCTTTATGTGAGTAAACTTGAGTGAGATTCTATTCTTTTCAATCAAGTGTGCCAGACATTGCCTACACAGGGGGACTTGCTCTAGCCCTCTGGGTGCTGTTCCCACACCCACTTCCCTTCCCTGGGGAGTGGAGAGGGGGCTGTAGCTCTTACACCAAGCACTTCATCCAACAGATTGAAGTCTTGGACCCACTGCCACTGCTCCTCACTCCTCCGGGTCTGTCTCTCGTACAGGAAAAAAATGTCCCAGGCCTTCTCACACTGCTTTCTTCTTGGGAAATGAATCCCAAGTGCAGCAAGTGCTCTGAGGAAGGGGGACATCCCACAAAGCTCGGCTCAAGGTGACAGGCAGCCCCTTTCCTCCCAGCATTTCCCAGTTTTAACTAATTCAACTTTCCTGTGTATACATTTATGACACCAGGCAACTAGAGACTGTCTCTCCAGGAACTGCTGGGTTGTGCTATTTATTAAAGGGCTTTCTTCAGCCCCTGGGAGTAGTTCATTTTCTCACAAGTGCAAACGTGAATCTTAGTCAAACTAGCTGAAGTGAAAGATAAGGCATGGGGTTAATGCAGTGATTCTGATCAACTCAAGAAATTCCTTGTCAGGAATTTCTCCTGGCCTTTGCTGGGGGTGACAGTGGGGGTCAAATATCAAGAAAGTAGTAGCTTTCCTATAAAGATCAGGAGGAAGACCAGGATGTCCCTCTCACCATTCCTTGTCAACTTTGTACTGTTAGTCTTTACTAATGCAATAAGACAAAAGAAGGAGATAAAATGTACCCCCATTGGGAAAGAAGAAATACATCTGTTTTTATTCACAGATGACATGATTGTCTATGTAAAAATTCCAAAAGAAACAACAAAAAACCCCAGGAACTAATAAGTGATCACAGCAAGGTTGCAGGATACAAGGTTAATAAACAAAACTCAATCATCTTACCATATGCCAGCAATGAACAAGTGACGTTTGCAGTGACAAACACAACACCATTTACATTAGCACCTGAAGAAATAAAAAAATAGGTGTAAATTTACAAAATATGTAAAAGATCTATAGGACAAAAACTACAAAAGTCTGATGAAGGAAATCAAAGAAAAACTAAATAAATGGAGAGATATTCCCCATTCATTGACAGGAACCCTCAGTGTTATCAAGATATCAGTTATTCCCAACTTTATCTACAGATTCAATGGAATCCCAGTCAAAATCCCACCAAGCTGTTTTTTGAATATTGACAAAGTGAGTCTAAACTTTATATGGAGAGGCAAAACCCAGTATGGCCAACACAACATTGAATGAGAACAAAGTTGGAGGACAGACATTACCCAATTTCAAGACTGACTATAAAGCTACAGTAATCAACACAGTGTGGTATCGGCAAAAGTATTGACAAATACAAAAATGGAACAGAATACAGGTCTTAGAAATAGATGCACAAAAACATAGTCAACTGATGTTTGATAAAGGAGTAAAGGCAACACAATGGAGCAAACATGGTCTTTTCAAAAAATTGTGTTGGAATAATAAATTGGTCATCTACTTACAAATAAAATTAATCAATACACTGACCTTACACCCTTCCCAAAAACTAACTCAAAATGAATCACAGATCTAAACGTGAAACACAAAACTATAAAACTCATAGAAAATAACAGGGAAGAAAATCTAGATGGCCTTGGGTATGGCGATGACTTTTTAGATACAACACCAAAGGCACAATCTGTGAAAGAAAGAATTGATAAGCTGGACTCGATTAAAATTAAAATTTTTCTGCTCTATGAAAGACACTGTCCAGAGAATGAAAAGACAAGCCACCGACTGGGAGAAAATACTTGCAAAAGACATACCTAATAAAGGACTGTTATTGAAAATATACAAGGAACTCTTTATTGTTTTACTTTTCATCAGTATATTGTGTTTTATATTCCTCATTTACTGGGTTATACTTTTCTTTGTAATAGATGTCAAACTTGAGGATTCTGAACAGTTGGGAGCAAAAGAGGAGGGAACCAAGCCCCTTACCATTGGTGACACACACAATATGCTTTGTTCAGCAAACCACCTTATTTTTCTCTTGGGCACTCCAGAACATTACATTTCTTGTCATTTGGTTGGATCAGATTACAGAGGAATATGGGCAGAAATTATGTACAATACTTTGAGTCCTGGTCCTAAAGCCTCCTGGAGAATCTCTATGCTTTCTTGCTCTCCTGTGGAGACTTTGGAAATTGTGTTAAAGACACTAGCATAAAAGGTTGGAAGGAGCTTGGGTCCCTGAATAATCACCACCACCCCATTGAACTGTGGAATGAGCTAGCAATCATTTTTTATTGTTTTAAGTAACTGATATTTCAGAGATTTCTCTTACAGCAGCTAGCCTATTCCAACTAATACATCATCTAAGGCCCACCTCACCCTCCCCTCCATTCTCAGCTCCTGAAGACTCTCCCTTTCCCTTTAGCTGGTGGCCCCCACAACACCCAGCATCACAAGTATCACAGTCCTTCATAGACCCTACCCTTTTTTTTGAGGAAAAATATACATATTTACCATCTTGACCATTTTTAAGTGTGCATATTAGTGGTAATAGATTAATGTCCTTTTTTCTCTTTCATCTTTCCTACCCACCTCACCTTCCTACCCTCTGGTAACCACCAATCTACTCTGTATCATCATGAGATCCACTTTTTTAGCTCCCACATGTAGTATGTGTCTTTCTGCGCTTGGATTATTTCATGTAACATAATTGCCTCCAGTTCCACCCATGTAGCTGCATATGACAGAATTTTGTTCTTTTTATGGCTAAATAATATTCCATAGTGTATGTATACCACATTTTCTTTATCCATTTATCCATTGATGGGTGCTTAGGTTGATTGCATATTTTGGGTATTGTGAATAGTGCTGCAATAAGCATGGGAGTGCAGATATCTTTTCAATATATTGATTTCCTTTCTTTTGGATATATACCCAGTAGTGGATTTGCTGGATCATATAGTAGTTCTATTTTTAGTTTTTGGGATTCCTCCATCCTGTTCTCCTTAATAGCTGTTCTAATTTACATTCCCACCAACAGTGTATAAGGGTTGCCCTTATAAGGGATGCATCCTCACTAGCATCTGTTGCCTGTCTTTTTGATACAAGCTATTTTAATTGGGGTGAGATGATATCACATTGTGGCATTGATTTGCATTTCTCTGATAATTGGTGATGTTGAGCATTTTTTTAAATATTTGTTGATCATTTGTGTGTCTTCTTTTGAGAAATACCTGTTCAGATCTTTTGCCCACTTTTTAATCAAATTATTTGTGGTTTTTGCTGAGTTGTTTGAGCTCCTTATATATTCTGGTTATTGAATTTCCCTTGTCAGATGGGTAGTTTGCAAATATTTTCTCCCATTTTGAGAATTGTCTCTTCACTTTGTTGATTGTTTCTTTTGCTGTGTGAAAGCTTTTTAGCTTGATGTAATCCTAATTGTCTATTTTTGCTTTGGTTTCCCGTGCTTTTATGTCTTACACAAACAATCTTTGCCCAGACCCATGTCTTGGAGCATTTCCCCAATGTTTACTTCTAGTAATTTCATAGTTTTAGGTCTTAACTTTATGTCTTTAATGTATTTTTGATTTGATGTTCATATATGGTGACAGATAGGTCTAGTTTCATGCTTTGCATATAGTTATCCAGTTTTCCCAGCACCATTTATTGAAAAGACTGTTTTTTCCCAAATGTGGCTCTTGACAACTTTGTTGAAGGTGAGTTGGTTGTAAATGTATGAATTTATATCTGGGTTGTCTATTCTGTTTCATTGATCTATGTGCCAATACCATGCTGTTTTTGTTACTATAGGTTTGTAGTAAATATTGAAGTCTGCAAGTGTGATGTCTCCAGCTTAGTTCTTTTTGTTCTGGATTGCTTTGGCTATTCAGAGTCTTTTGTGGTTCTACATAAATTTTAGAATTCTTTTTCTATTTTTGTGAAGAATGCCATTGATATTTTTATAGAAATTACATTGAATGTGTAAATTGCTTTGAGTAGTATTGTCATTTTGAGTATTAATTTTTCTAATCCTTGAGCGGGGAATATCTTTCCATTTTTTTGTGTCATTTCTATTTCTGTCATCAGTACTTTATAGTTACCTTGTATAGATCTTTCACTTCTTTGATTACGTTGATTTCTAGACATTTTATATTTTTGTAGGTATTGTAAATGGGATTGTTTTCTTGATTTCTTTTTCAAATTGTTTGTTGTTGGTATATATAAATTCTACTGATTTTTGTATGCTAATTTTGTATCCTGTAACTTTAATGAATTTATCAGTTCTAACCATTTTTTGGTGGAGTCTTTAGGTTTTTCTAGGTATAAGACTGTATCTTCTCAGCACAAGGCTAATTTGATTTCTTGCTTTCCAATTCTCTTTCCCTTTCTTTCTCTTGCATAATTGCCCTGGCCAGGAGTTCCAGTATTATGTTGAAGAAAAGTGGTGACAGTAGGCATCCTTGTCTTGTTCCAGATCTTAGAAGAAAGGCCTTCAATTTTTCCCTATTCAGTATGATGCTACCTGTCAGTTTATCACATATGGCCCTTATTGTTTTGAGGTATATTTCTCCTATACCCATTTTGATGAGATTTTTTTTATCATAAAGGGATGTTGAATTTTATCATATGCTTTTTTGGCATCTATTGAAATAATTATTTGGTTTTTGCTCTTGATTCTGTTAATGTGATGTATCATGTGTATAGATTTGCATGTGTTGAATCATCCTTGCATCCCTGGGATGAATCCCACTTGACCATGGTGAGTGATCTTTTTAATTATGGTTGAATTCCGTTTGATAGTATTTTGTTAAGGATTTTTGCATCTATGTTTATCAGTGATACTGGCCTGCAGTTATCTTTTTTTGTTGTGCCCTTGTTTGGTTTTGGTCAGGGTAATGCTGGCCATGTAGAATGAATTCAGAAGTATTTCCTTCTCTTTAACTTTTTTGAAGAGTTTGAGTAAGACTGGTATTAGTTCTTTAAAAGTTTGGAAGAATTCAGCAGTGAATCCATTAAGTGCCAGGCTTCTCCTTGATGGGAGAGTTGTATTATGGCTTCGATCTTGTTACTTCTTATTGGTTTGTTAAGGTTTTCTATTTCTGCATGGTACAATCTTGGTAGGTTGTACGTATCTAGGAATTTCTCTATTTCTTCTAGGTTTTCCATTTTGTTGGCATACAGTTCATAATTTCTAGCGATTCTTTGTATTTCTGTGGTCTCGGTTGTTATGTCTCCTTTCTCATTTCTGATTTTATTTAGAAAAATTTGGGTCTTCTCTCCTTTTTTCTTAGCTAAAGGTTTGTCAAAAAAATTTTTTTTTTGAGACAGAGTCTCACTCTGTCACCCAGGCTAGAGTGCAGTGGCATCATCATAGCTCACTACAACCTCGAACTCCTGGGCTCAAACAATCCTCCTGCCACAGCCTCCTGAGTAGCTGGGACTACAGGCACATGACACCACACCAGGCTAATTTTTCTATTTTTTGTAGAGACAGGGTCTCGCTTTTGCTCAGGATGGTCTTGAACTCCTGGCCTCAAGCAATCCTCCCGCTTCAGCCTCCCAAAGTGCTGGGATTACAGGCATGAGCCACTGCACCCAGCCAAGTTTGTGAATTTTTTTAATCTTTTCAAAAAACCAGCTTTTCATTCTGTCGATCTTCTGTATTGTAGTTTTAATATCAATTTCTTTTATTTCTGCTCTGATCTTTATGATTTCCTTCTACTAATTTTGGGCTTGGTTTGTTCTTGCTTTTCTAGCATCTTGATATGCATCTTTAGGTTGGTTTTTTAAAACCTTTCTACTTTTTTGGTATAGGCATTTATTGCTGTAAACTTCCCTTTTAGTACTGCTTTTGCCATATCTCATGGATTTTGGCATATGGTATTTCCATTTTCATTTGTTTCAAGAAATGCTCTAATTTTCTTCTTAATTTCTTCATTGACCCATTGGTCATTCAGGAACATGCTGTTTAATTTTCATGTGTTTATGTATTTTCTGAGGTTCTTCTTGTTATTGATTTCTAGTCTTATTCCATTGTGGTCAGAAAAGACACGATATAATTTCTTCTTTTTTTTTTTTTAACTTCTACAAACTTGTTTTGTGGCCTAAGATTTAGTCCATTCTAGAGAAAGTCCCATGTGCCAATGAAAACAGTGTGTATTCTGCAGCACTTGGGCGAAATGTTCTGTAAATGTCAGTTAGACCTATCAGATCTAGTGTGTAGTGTGAACTAAAATAAAATCTTAAACCCCCCAGTTGACTGAATGGACACATTCTTGGCCAAGGGGACCCCAGAAATACTCTAAAGCTGAGTTGCTGGCCATGAGAAGGGAGGGCAGACACGCCTCTGTCATTCCCCCTTCCCTTCTTGGAGATATCCTTTGTAACTCATTAACAGGCCTAAGGCTATACAAGACAAAACTTAAACGACACCTGCAGACCATCAATTTACTCAACAGATCACCTGAGTTTCAGTAAATGTCAGATGGCTTGTCTCTGATTAACAGACATCTTTATCTTAATATAAACAATCCAAGCCTTTACACAAAGTGCATTTCTTTAACCAATCACAAATCAAAGAATCTTTAAACCTACCTATAACCTATGAGCCCCTGCTTAAAGATATCCAGCCTTTTTGGGCCAAACCAACGTATGCCCTCACATATTGACTTACAGTCTTACGTGTAATCTGGTCTCCATGAATATGTAAAACCAAACTGTAACCCAGCTACTGTGGGTATATTTTCTTAGGACCTCCTGAGGCCTGGTGCTATGAGCTGGTCACACACATTTGGCTGGGAATAAACCTCTTTAGATTATTTTACAGAATTTGGGTCTTTTTCCATCAACAGTATTTTATATCTGCTGTTTCTTTGTTCATTTCTTATCTACATGATCTGTCCATTACTGAGAGTGGGTGTTAATGTCCCCTACTATTACTGTATTGCAGTCTTTCTCTTCTTTTAGGGCTATTAATGTTTGCTTTATATACTTGGGAGCTCTGGTGTTGGGTGTATAGATAATTATAATTGTTATATCCTCTTGGTGAATTGACCTTATAAACAGTGACCCTCTGTTTCTTTTTTTTTTTTTTCAGTCTTTGATTTGTAGTCTATTTTATCTGATATAAGAATAGCTCCTCCTGCTCTTTTTTGGTTTCCAGTTCCATGGAATATCTCTTGCCACCCCATTACTTTCAGTCTGTGTGTCTTTATACATGAAGTGGGTTTCTTGAAGGCAGTGTATAGTTTGCTCTTGTTTCTCTATTCATTCAGCCAATCTATGCCTTGTAATTGTAGAATTGATACCATTTACATTCAGTGTTATTATTGATAAGTAAGGACTTACTATTGCCATTCAGTTGCTTGTTTTCTTGTTGTTTTGAGATTCTCTCTTCCTTTCTTCCTTTCTTATTGTCTTCATTTGTAGTAAAGTCATTTCTCCTGGTAGCATGTTTTAATTTTTTGCTTTTTTTTTAGTGAATCTTTTCTAGGTTTTTGTGCTGTGGTTACCATCAGGCTTACAGAAAACATCTTATAGATGTAACAAGTTATTTTACAGAGATGACAACTTATCTTAAATCACAGATAAAAGAATAGAAACAAACAAGGAAAAAGAAACATGCAAAAAATTCTACATTTTAACTCCATCCTTCTCACATTTTAACTTTGAGTTGTCTCAATTTACATATTTTATATACCTATCTCTAAACAGGTTCTTACACCTGATTTTTTTAATAGATTTATCTTTCCCGTTTCAAATTAGAGTTATACAGGGATTGCACCCTACAGATAGTGTAGTAGAATATTCTGGGTTTGCCCGTGTACTTAATTTTACCAGTGGATTTTATACCCTAAAAAGTTTTCTATGGCATGTTATTGTTTGGGGTTTTTTTCATTTCAGACTGAAGTACTCCCTTTAGCATTTCTTGCAGATGGGTCTGGTGGTGTTGAGTTTTCTCAGCCTTTTTGTTTTTTGTTTTTTGGAGTTTTTTTGGTCTGGGAAAAACTTTTTCTTTCCTTTATATTTGAATGACAATTTTGATGAATACAATATTCATGGGGTTGCAGTTTTTTTCTTCGAGCACCTTGAAATGTCATTTCTCTCCCTCCTGGCCGGTAGGGTTTCTGTTGAGAAGTCTGTGGCCAGATGAATTGGAGCTTCTTTCTATGTTATTTGCTTCTTATCTCTCACTGCTTTTAGGATCTGCTCTTTGTTCTCCACCTTTGAGAGTTTGATTATTATACGCCTTGGGGTAGTTATTTGGATTGAATCTGTTCGGTGTTCTGAGACCTTCCTGTACCTGGATATTGGTCTCTTTCTCCAGTTTTGGAAAGTTTTCTGTTATTATTTTTAAAGAGACTTTCTCCCCCTTGCTCCTGCTCAGCTCCCTCTTGAACACCAGTAATTCTTAGACTTGGACTTTTGAGTTAATTTTCTGTATCTTGTAGGTGGGATTTATTGTTTTTTAATCTTTTTTCTTTTTTTGCCTCTGACTGTGTGTTTTCACACGGCCGGTCTTTGAGCTCTGGCTGTTTGAATTCCTTTCTCTGCTCCATTCATTCTGCTGTGAAGAGGCTCTAAATGTTCATCATTTCAGCAAATATATTTCTCAGTTCCAAGATATCTGTTTGATTTTTTTATTATTTCAATCTCTTCATTAAATTTCTCTGAAAAATTTCTGAATTGCTTTTCTGTGTTATCTTGGAGATCCCTCAGTGTCCTTAAAACTGCTATTTTGATTTTTTTTTCTTTTTCTTTGGGGGAGGGTTCTGGTAAGGACTGGAAAACCTGCTAGACAAATTCTAAGAGAGCTGTAACACTAAAACTGCTATTTTGAACTCTTGGTCAGAGAGCTCACAAATCGCCATCTCATTAGGGTCAGTTACTGGATCTTTGGTTTGTCCTTTTGGGGAGGTCATGGTTCCCTGTTTGATGTTGTTTCTTGTGGGTATGCATATATGTCTTTGCATTGAAGAATTAGTTATTTATTCCAGTGTCTCTGTCTTGCCTGGTTTTGTTTTTATTGAATATATTTGCTTAGTGAATCTTCACTGCTAGGTCGCTGCCTTCTCTCTGGCTCTAGGTGGCACCTTAAGCCCAAGGTTTACCTAATCTCTTGTAAATGGTAAGAGCACCGCCGGTCACAAATGTGGTAGGTGCTAAAGGGATCATCGCAGTAGTGTGGTAAGGCTGCCTATGTGTTTGTGCCCAGGGGACCTGGCAAAAATACTTCCTACAGCATGGTGCTGGTGAACAGCCACTCTGACTTGGTGTCTCCTTTGGCTGAGTTACAGAGCAGAGTTTCCAGGGCTGGGGATGGTAGTCCTACCTCCCCCATTTGTCTCTGCCTGTCCTTAGGGATATTTCTCCATTCAGGCAGTCATGATGCTACCTGTGGGTTAAGGCAAGGACAGGCCTCTTGCCAGGGAACCCAAAAAAGCGTGGAAGTTAGTTGACCACATCAATTTCACTTTTTTCCAATGTAGAAACAGTGAGTTGGGGAAAGCCTTTCCACGTGATTGGTGCTGGGCAGAATAGGGTGTGAGGTGTTATGGATGTGGAAGTCTGATTCTCCAACAATCTGCCCAAAGTTTTTCTACTTCTTGTGGCCCAGGGAAGTATCTCATCCTCACACTTGAATTCTGGGTTGTTGATTGTATAGATCTCAGAGCTGCATATTTGGTTTTGGCTTTCTGTGGTGGGCGGGGGCTGGGGTTTAAAGCCAGCTTGCCTCTACACTGCCATTTTGGAACCAGAAAGATGTATTGTTAGACCTTGCCTGCAGCAACTAAGGTGACTCCTAACAAGGGCCTGACAAATTAGGAGTGCTTGGACCATGCTATGCCCACCACTCCTCAGCCAAGTTTGATTTTTAAAACCATACCAGAGACAGCGTGGTGCACACCCAGGGTGCTCAATGTCTCAGAGGCTGCCAGTGACCTGAGAGACCCAAGAGCTCTTCCCTGGGTGCTTCCCACCACGTGACCCCAGTGCCAGAGACTCATTAAGGAATGAGCTTCTCTTTCAGGTCTGATCCGAGCAGGGAGTATCTCCCCACATCTGCACCATATGGCTGACCATCAGGGCGAGGATTCCTTGCTTACACCCCTGAAATCTCTTACTCACATCTTCCCCCTTTTTCCCTGAGCCAAATAACTGGGCATCCTCCCAGCTGGCCCTGTGTTGCCCATAAAACTTCTCTACAATCTTCCTCGCTGTTCTATGACGGAGACAGAAGCACAGTTATGGACTGTGGTAACTTCACGAGACACTGCATGTGTGTACTGTTTGCTCCTTCTCCTCCCTACCTTCAGTTACAAGAAGGCAGCCTGCTCCCTGGCACAGTCCCAAGGAGCGAGAAGAGGAAGGGCTGCGGACGCACCCAGTGAAGGCACAGGCCTGGGCGCCCAGTCTCAGGGAGCATTCCAGGGCGGGACCTCAGCTTGGCACAAAGGTGGCAGAACTCCAGGGATTCCAGAGGATGCAGACACACACATAAAGTTTTCTGATAGCCTTCAGCAGTCACCAGTGAGGACAAAAGACTGCACACATTGGGCCAGATCATTAGTGTGAATTATCCTTCCTGCTCTGGCTTTCCCCACAGCATAATTCCTGGCTATTGATTTTAAGAAGACTTATCAGTTATCGAGTCAGATATGAGTTCCTATGCTGAAGGGGTTTGAAAGATTTCAGTGTCCTGAAGATGAGTTTTTCATCCACATTTTGCAGGTTACACATGGGTTTA
Source organism: Daubentonia madagascariensis (assembly GCA_023783475.1). Lineage (NCBI taxonomy): Eukaryota > Metazoa > Chordata > Mammalia > Primates > Daubentoniidae > Daubentonia > Daubentonia madagascariensis. Next base: position 574,512 of record JAKFHU010001323.1, read on the forward strand.
GCTCACTTGTGTGCTGGAAAATGTTTTACAACTGGCACGTGGGATGAGGGAGGGTGGGGAGAAGCCTGATTTGTAGCATTTTCAGATTTCTGTGGTGTACATGGCAATTTCAAGCTACCATCTGGCATCACTGAATGGGGAGTTGAGAAGAGATGTGCAGTAGAACACTGTCATATAGTATTTCCAGCACACAGATACACTAGGATCAAACAACCTTAAGAGCACTGATGATAGTAAAAAGTAGTAAAATTTTAAGAACTGAAGTGGACTCAAATATTATCATTGTTTTTAATATAATTTATTTGTGAGCTTCTATAAGTTAATCTTTTATGATAGCTATGTTGAACAACCACCTCATAAAATTCCTGAAACATTACCAGCTGGCTCTCACAGGCCAGCACAAGTCAGCCCCCAGCACACCACTGTATGAGCCACAGTTATGTGAAAGTTCTCAAGTGAAAGGTGGAAATTGCTCTACCCACTTACTCACACAATTCCCAGTGACATCACTTGTCCTATCCCTGATTTATCACAGAGAGACAAAGCTATATGGACAGCCAAACAGAAGATTTTCCCACCTTTGAATAGGGCTTTTCTTTTCAGGGCATACGAACCATGACAGTGGGGAAGATACTGTCTCAAAAGCACAATGCAGGAGTGTGTAACTAGCCATTTACCTGCCATGCCACTGGCAGGGCTGTAAAGCTGTGGAAGCTTAGCTGTAGATGCCCTGATCTTGGAGATCTTTATTTGGAGTTTCTGCAAAAGACTCAGAACTGTGTATAGAACTTATATAGACTCAATGACAATGAAACTTTGGATACTGACTGACAAATACTCTGAATCTTCCTACAGAGAAACATGAAGTGAATCTGTCAGAGCACTCCCAGTGACTTTTACTCTTGAGACCCACAGAAGCACTAGTGTAAATCAATCTCTGGTCCTCTACTCTGTGAAATATTGTTAATAAATCCTCTATTCCCCACCATTCCACCACGCTCTCTTGTGATTATAACTTATAATTATAATCAAATTATAGGAAATAAAAATATTGTGCAAGGTTCCTGATGCTTCCAGCTGAAAAAAACTTGTTTATAAAAATCCCCTTGCAAATTTGCTTCAAAATAACCAAAGAAGGAGGTTGGAGCAGTGAGGGGGAACAGATAATATAAGACTGGTCATGAATGTATGATTGTTGAAGCTCTGTGACAGGTATGTGAGGATACTTTCTACTTTGGTATGTGTTTGAGACTTTCCAGACTCAAAAAATTGGCAGATGGGGGTGGAAATCCCTACTTGGAAAGTCAGATGATCTATGCCTGATGTAAAATGGTTTCAGGGATGGTAGAGAAGACATCTTTTTAATATGTGTGTCCATTAAGGAATACTTAGTGACTTAATTGCTCCCTGATTATATAGATCTCCAGAACTCAGGGCTGGCATTGTGAGCAGTCACATGTGGCCCACACTCAAAAGGGCCCTTGTTTTTTCTTCAGATACTGCAATAATGCATAAAAGAAAAAACGGGGGGGGGGGGCTGGTTTAATGTTCTTAAGCATTAAGTTTCTCTTGAAACTCTTAAGTTTTAACTTTTGTTAAAAGTCTCAAAAACGGTGTCTCCAGTCCTGTTTAGACTTCATTTTTCAGGCTGCTTCGAAGTATCATCATCTGATGTTGGAAAACTTTGGCCTCTGAAACCAGGTTTGAGGAATTTGCCTTTTAGGAAGAGCTGGGGCATCCCTCAGGCTAGCCTGCTGGCTCCAAGCAGATAGTTCTTTCCATTCATACACTGTTTCCTACTTGATGAAGACAGTAGCAAAGGAGTTTCTTTCTCATCTTATTTTTAGTGTATATGATGATAAGAGTGATAAACTACAATACTTGGCCCCGGAGCACAGGCAGCCTCTGCATTTGCTTAGGGCTGCAGAGTCAGGACACTGGTACCTGACAGTGACACCCTGAGATACCTTCACAATAAAGCAACTTCTGCACAACTGCCATATAGGTCTGGTCACTGTGACAGTCCTTGTCATGGGCCCCTGACTGGGTTTCCCTAAGAGGAATCACAGAATTGATTCTATCACATATTGAATCAACAATTACTTTGTGCAGCTGCTGCCTTGGAAGGAATTGGGGAGTGAGCAAAAACACCCCATTGCATTCTGCATTCCTGATGTGCTAAGAGCATTTATGTCTCAAAATGTCTCCCAGATGTAGAAGACATGGTGGGAAGGCAGGTGGCAATGAGTGCCACCATGTATATAGAGTTGGAACTTGATTGTGAGCATCTTCTGAAATGTCCCTTCTGCTTTCAGACCACTTCTGCCTTTACGGGGTGATCTTGGGGCACAGGCATTGACAGTGGATCATGATCTCTCTGCAGCTTCTTCTATGAAGTTGTTCCTTGTCCATTTTGTGGTCTCTGTGTTCTTAGATTTCGTCACTTTCTGTACTCTCAGCCTCACTCTTGCTGTCATGCCTACCCAGATTTGGCGCCTAGAGGTCAGTTACAATCATTTTACTGTCCTGCTCTTTATAGGGCTGCCTAATTAAGTACCAAGTCTTCAGCATTGAAGACCCTCCCCAGTGGCCCTTGCCTTATACCCAGTCCTCCCAGCCTTCACTCCAGCAGCACCTCCACCCCCAACTTGTGACAACCAAAAATATCTGCAGACATTGCCAAATGTCTCCTGGAGGGGAAAATGACACCCTTTGGAAATCACTGTCATTGTCCCACCTGAAATGACACTTTCATAGAAATGTTCTTTGATGTTCTTTTCTCCTGCCCTTGTCCCCAATAGTTTCTGTTTTTATTGTAATCTCCCTTGTGACAGTGAATCACATTTAAACTTACTATTATCATTATTTGTGAACAGGTATTCCGTTCGTTCCTCTTACAATATCTTTCTGTCCTTGGGAGAGCATAGGGTGTAACTGTAGAAAAATTGTAGAAAAAATCAAAACAAGAATATACTTCAGTCAGCTCTGAAGTCAGCTGACTCTGCACTAGGGTCTCAGAGCTATCGCTTATTTCCTATATGATCCTGGAGATGATATTTAACTTCTCTTAACCTTTCCTCACTGTTAATAGGGGATAAAATGTTAAAAGTGAAGATGAAGAAATCAGGACATCATTTTTAGCACAGTTCTGCACCTGGCATAAGCTGGTACCTGAGAAGGGTTTGAGCAGCTGAGGCCCCCCTGTGCTCTGGGAAGACGTCACTCACTCATTCCTGTGCCTCTGAGACCAGAGCCTGTGAGAGACGGGCATGTGTGTGCACAAGTCAGGTGGGGAGCGGTGGGCAGAGGCCTGCATTTGGGAGCTGGCCTCAATGCCTGAGGAGGAGGTCCTCTGGGCTCATAGGCTCCTTCTCCCTGCTGGTCATTTTTCCTGGAGCTGTGGCCCTGGAATGTGTCCAATATACACCATTACCAGTCATGGGGAATTATGGAGTCATGAGAATTACGGGATGGGAAGTTAAGATAAACAGGATTAACAACATATCCAATTTCTCAGAACCTCCTCTTCTCTGTAAAGTAGGGATAATATGTGCCTGGCAGCATTGCTGTAAAAGAAAAGCAATAATTAGACATTTATTATAATGTCAGCAAAATTATAACCCTGAAAGGATGGAGAACCTGACTACTCAATGACCACTCTTTAGAAATGCCTCCGTGTGCCAGGCATTGTGCTGAGTGTGTCCACCTTCCTCACCTCATTTAATCTCGGAAGCCTCAGGCATCGGCACTGATACTATCCCTACTTTACAAATGAGGCCACAGAGGCTCAGAGAAGGTGAGTTTCTTTCCAAGATCATAAAGCCAGACCTAGCAGAGCAGTTTCAACCTCACATCTGGGTGGTGCCCTTCCCTTTGTGGCCCAGTGTCAGGAAAAGCCACAAGTCAGTGGGGCAGCGACCAGAACACGTGGAGGGATGAACGTGACAAACAACTGACGCACTTTCGATTCATTCCTTCCTCTCTGCTTGCTCTGGCTCCAAGTCGGCACAAACTTGAGAGGCCTCCTGGTGGCAATCTGGGTGTCATGGACCTCCAGGAAAGGCTTGTGAATGCAGAATGGACCAGGGGCCGTGGCCTGGAGAAGTCAGGAAGGGATTCCCATGGAACGAGCCGTGAGAGGCACATGAGACGGGAGCTCCTCTGTGAAGCTTGTCCAGATCTCTCAGAGCATCGGGGCATCAGGGAATATCCCCACGTGCATAGAGTGCCTATGGAGAAGATCAGCCACCCTGTCCCAAATCCCACCCTACACCCAACACCACACCCACTCTCCCCACCACTCTCAGCTCGTCCTCTTGGGATTCACCTCCATGTAACAATCACTTGTGTCACTATTTCTGATTCCTCCATTATAGATATTATCTATCGACTTTTTTTTTTCCCATTGAGGCATTTTATTTGTAAGTATATATTACATCCCTTGAAAAAGAATCCCAGAATTTTCCCTCCTGTGTGTTTTCTTCTTGCTTCTTCGTGGTCCATGATGCCAGCTGAAGTTGTCAGTACAATGAAACCAAACTGGTGGGATGGGAGATTATTCTGCCGTTTTTCTAGATCTTTGAGTTCTACATCAAATCTGGGGCTGATCACTCCACACTTGTTTCACCTGACTGTGAGGTTCACAACAATTTTCCCAGCTCTGTGATCACTGATGATTTCAAATTTGCCCATGTAACCATGCTTCATCATCACAGAAACCGGACGATGACTTTGGAGCACGACCTTATAAGAACCTGGCATTTGCCTCTCTTTTCAGCATCGTTGATGCTCTTAAGAGCATCAGTCAGGACATTCATGTGCACCATTATAGTGGCATGGAAAGATAGCAGAAAGAGCTCTACGTACTTCTTATGGTGATAGATAAGGACTGACCTCTCTGCACATTCCCCTTCCCCTCCCTTTCTGTGCTCAGAATAGTTCACCATGCAGGAGAAATCATTTCTTAGTCATCCCCTTGGACATTTACTGAATGTCTAATATATGCCAGACTCTGGGGATGAAGTAGTGAACACACAGAGAAAACTTGTGCAGATGAGAAGCACTCAAACTGATATATAATATACTGTAAGGTAGTGATGAAAACAATGAAGAAAAGTGAAAGTGGGTAAGACAACAGAAAGGGACTTTTTGCTATTTTTAGAGGGTCTCTCTGAGAAGTATTATTTGAGTAGAGAATCAAATGAAGGAAATCACTGAGGGAGGGGGCATGTAGGTATCTAGTGTTAAAGAAGTCAATATTCATGACACCTGCTAAAGACACTAAGGGAGACTTGATTCCAGGGGGGACCATCACCATAGGTATTTCAACCATGGCAATGGGGTCTTGCAGTCGGGACAGAGGGAGGGGTCTACTCTGAATACAATAAGTGGGAACTTATAGCCAAGGAGCAGGGTAGGGGTCAGTAGATGAAAAATTACCAAGAGGAGTAAAGGAAGTAAAGAAACTGCCTGCTAGACTGACTCACCAGAATCCTTGCTGAAGGCAGGTCAGGGCGATAAGACATCCAGCTGATCAGATTCCAAGGATGGGGGATTTTCACTAAACTGACTTAGCAGTGTTCCTGTTCAAAGTCAATTTTACAAAGAGAGAGAGGGAAGCCAAAGGTCAGGTCTAGCCGATAAGGGGGCTCAAAGGAGGCTGATTAAAGTTAGGTCAGGAGAGAGTCTTTGTCCTGGAGGGAAAAGGACTCCAGACAGAAGCAGCAGTGAATGTGAAGGCCAGAGATGGGGGCAGGGGGAGAGGGCTGTTCTGGCCTTGGTGGATTTGCACTCAGCATCTTTCCCAATCCCTTCTAATATCTATTTCTTCCCGGAAAGCTCAGAACTACATTTGCCAATGTGATTAAAATTTTACCATTTATTAGGAATGTAGAAATGAAGGTAATCTTTGTGCTATTTCTGTAGTTTTATATGCATATGTATGTTGTGGAAATTTGTTTCTGTTATTTTGTTCTTTTTGCAGCAGCACCATTCCAGGTCCAGGCACCAGCTTTATGATACAGAGAGAAGGTATACTAGACATCCATTTCTTGCCAGTGCCACGCTAGCATGCTTGGAGTGGATCTACAGCTAAAAGTCATGGTGGCAGCAGACTCCTGATCCCTGGTTCACAGTGGTGCCTCCTCAGGCCAACAGTTCCTGCAGAAGCTCCCTGGCACTCCAGGTGACTTTCCTGATTGTAATAGAGGCAGCAGCTCCTCTGGTAGGCCAGTCCCAGGTGTGTTTGTGGAGCCATTCCCAAAGGCCCAGCCCACTCCCAACTTCCCTCTCTATTCCAATCATTTTAGGCATCCACTTCCTTGTTTTAGATGCCTTTCTTCTGAGAATAGCTAACTAGACTGCAGCCTGTGTCCTGCAACTGAGCCTGACAAGTGAAATGAGTACTAGAATGGTATTTCCTTCATTAGATAACATTTTCTTTTTCATACAAGTAATTACCTTTTTTTATAATTTACTTAGTTAACTTTATACTTATAGCTAACCTTCCCACACCTTCCAACAGCTTCTCTATATAAATTTCTTCATAGCTGTCATCAGGTCTATTAGATAATATATTATTCCATTATTTTTCTGGAGACCTCCACTTTGAGCCATCCATTCTCCTGCCCTGATCTGGAGGGGTTGCTCTCTAAACCTGCTACACAGCAATCATATTGGGACATTCCTTTATGGCCATGCTAAGAATCTCTTTGTTGTATAATAAAGAGTATGTATTTGGTCTTTGTCCCCTGGTACAAAGCTCCTAATATCCTTGGAATTTACTGTCTTTTGTATGCTCATGAGATTACATATGAGGGGGCCCTAAATAGCTTCACTATGGGGGATGGTCATCATAAAAACCAACCCCATGATTAGAGGGTTACAGTGTTGAGCTCCATCAATGGCAATGATTTCATCAATCACGCCTATGTAATAAAACCTCCATAAAACCTGCTAAATGGGAATCAAAGACCATCTGGGTTGGTGAACACATTGATGTGCTGGGAGAATGGCACACCCAGAGAGGGCATGAAAGCCCTGCACCCCACCTACCCCCATAACTTGTCCTCTGTATCTCTTCCATTTGGCTGTTACTGAGTTGCATCCTGCGTAATAAACTGGTAAACACAAGCAACGTGCTTTCCTGAGTTCTGTGAGTCATCCTAACAAATTATCAAAGCTGGAGAGATCTAAGGAGTGGAAGGTGTGTTGGGAAGAGATGTTTCTGGGAAAGCTTTAACTTACCTAATAAAAGGTACGCATCCTGACCCTGTGGTAAACAGAATTCTAAGAATAACCCCCAAAGACTCTTTGCTATGTACTATCTCTGCCCATTGGAGTCTAAGTGGAACCTGTAAATATGGTATCACTCCCATGATTATATGAAGGGAGATTATGTGCTGGTCCTGCTCTAAACACATGAACCCTATAAAGACACAAAGTTCTTTCAAGCTGATGGCAGAAAGGAAATAAGAGAGGTTCAGATTTTGCCATTGCTGGCTTGAAGATGGAGGGCCACATGAGAAGCAACATGGACGGCCCCCAAGAGCTAAGAGAGGCCTGGGGCTGATAGCCAGCAAGAAAACAGGGACTTAGTCCTACAGATGCAAGGAAATAAATCCTGCCAATAACCTAAATGAGTGTGGAAGTGGATTCTTCCCCAGTCTCTAGATAAGAGCCCAGCCCTGCCAATATGTTTTTTTTAAATTTAGAGATACATTATTGCTATGTTGCCCAGGCTGGACTCAAATTCCTGGGCTCAAGAGATACTCCTGCCTCAGCCTCCCAAGTAGTTGGGACTGCAGACACAGACCACCATGCTCAGCTCCCTGCCAACATCTTGATTTTGACCTTGTTGAGTCTGTAGGTGGAGAACCCAGTCAAACCCTAGCCTGCTGACCTAAGAACTGTGAGGTAGTAAGTGAGTGTTGTTTTACACTGCTAAGTTTGTCATAATTTGTTACATAGCAATAGAAAACTAATATACCCCACTACCTTGAATCCATATGAATGTGATGCCTCAGCTTGGGCAGCCATCATGTGACTATAAACAACTATAACAGGTGACAGGGCAAAAGAATTTCAGAAAGTTGGCTTTGACATTCAAGCCTCTGACCCAGTGTCAGCAACTGCCTTCCTTTAGGTTTCTTATATTTGGGAATACAAACCCCCACTCTTCAAACTACAGAAGGCTGGTATCCCATTATTTGTAGAAGAGAGCACTTCTGATATAGGAAGTCTTTTTTTTTTTTTTTTTTCTTTTTTTGAGACTGTAGGGTCTTTCTTCTGGAACCATTCAATTTCTCCTAAGAAGAATGTCCTGATCCCTTGCCTAGGTAGGGTGGAATTGATAGGGGCTGCCCACCAGTATTCAGGAAATTGGGAAGAAAAGGGAATTGGAGATCTCGCCATTCAGTATTCAAACTCCTACTTAATGCTCCACGTTTCAGTATGACACCTCATCTCTACTCCCTAACCCTATACCTAGTGCTCCTTGCACTAAGCCTCTCACCAAAGAATATATACACCTTCCCTCTCCTAAGGCAGTGGAGGTGGGGTTGTTACCTAGGTGTATGAAATAGGGACAGCTGGTAGTTGGACATCTGGGTCTGAACTCAGGAAAGAGGAGGGATCTCAGGGTCTTACCCTCTCCTACATAGACTCTTAAGCAATCTTTTGGTCTGCAGCAACTCACACCTTCTGGTAGTCATGGGGTACAGCATCTTGACTCTTGCCACTATTCTCCTCGATAAGCACTATGAAATTTACCTTCTCTTCTGCTAAATCAGTTACCTCTCTTCTATCCCTTTAATGTGTCACAAAATATAGTTTCAGGTTTACAGGTATACTCTAATTTCATTAAAAAGTAAATGTAGCTTCATGACATTAATACTTTAACGTCGATCTATTCTGTCCCTTTCCAAGGCTGAGAGTATATTCATTCATTCCCAGAAATGCATCTTTTATCTGTTTACAGTTCAAGACAACTGGAAGCATTACTCTCTTAGAGAATACCAAGCAGATTAATTGGTGGAAGAAGCCTCAAATGCCCCTTCTCATCATCAAGGAGTCCAATATCCTTTGTGTGCCAGAAACTCTGCAGCATACATAACCAAATTTTAGAAGTCAGTTTTGGCAACAAAAAGGAAAGTTTTGATGAGGGCAACAGAGAGCAGAAAGGAAGCTGTTTCTTTCAGTAGTTCAGGGGAAAGAAGATGAGAGTCTGAACTTGGGCAGTGTTAGTGGGGAGAGCAGCTGGCAAACTGAAGAGCTAGTCAGAGGTAGAACTGATGTGTGAAGTAAGGGCAAAGGAGGACAGGATGGCACCCAGGATTCTGGTTTGGGATCTGAGTTTATGATGGTGTCAGTTACTGAGCTAAAGGTCCCAGGAGCAGAATTGGAGTAGAAAGGATGATGAATTCAGTATTATAAACGTTGAGTTTGAGATGTCCAGATAGGAACGACCAGCTAGTTGTTGGATACATGGGATGAACTAAAGAGAGGGGTCTGTGGGCCAGATTCGTAGAATTGGGAAGTCTTCAATTTGTAGGTGCTGATTATCATGGATAAAATTTCCCAGGGAGCATGTAAAGAGATAAGAATGAATTCATTCTCATCAGGAAGATGAGATGGAGAACTCTTTTCAGGAAAATGGGAGAAAATGCAAATATAGACATCATTGCATATTCAGAGAATAATTAGAAGTTGTGTATGTATGTGGCTTGGGATGAAGCCTGGGATGAAGATGGAGGAAGGGAAGGGGAGGAATAGAAAGATGAGATTGGGGAAGTAAATGTGGGGACAAATTGTGAAAAGTCTTGATGTCTTCCACTGGCTGTAGCACTGCATGGGTGAAGTATGCTTTTCAGTTTTACTGCCATCCTCCCCACAACTTGGGGGAAGCCTCAGAATGAACGGTTACCACACCTATGGCCCCTTTCCTAGGTTTCTCAACATAGATCACCATGTTAGGTATCACGTAGCCCCTCCACTCTGGCCACCATGTATTGCACAGAAGGCCTATGAAGTAGCCTGGTACTAGAATTTTGTGCAAAAGGGACAAGAATAAGAGTATAAATCATTCAGATTCCCTCTCTTGAGAACTGTGAAAGTGAGGAGAGTCAATAGTGCATATTGTGGCCAGAAGACAAAAGATAAACAAAGGCACTTGTCAGGAGAAGTTATGGATAAACAGAAGCCATGAAAAGACAGAAGTAATGAATACTCAGGAGGCATGAGTAAGAAAAAGTCATCAATATGTAGAAGTTATGTGTAAGTTGAAGTCACAAAATAAAAAGAATAAAGTGAGTTCAGAACAAGAAGAGCAGAAGGCAGGGAGAAAGACTAGAAGAAACTAAAGCCCACAAGATTGATTACTAGGACCGCTGTGTATCCACAACTACCTTTCAAGGAGACTGTGTTCAGGTCTCTGTGAGGCTGAGCCTAAATGGAATGTATTCCTACATATATATCTATATAATTCCCCATTACCTAACATAAACTGAATGAGACACATGTCTCATCTCCTCCGTGTTTTTTTCTGTTACACTCTTCTAGATTTCTTGGCTTGCTCATCCTCCCTTTGGCCCCAAATACTGGTCTCTGCACAGGAATCTAAATGACTTTTTTTTTTTTCAATTAAACTTTTAATTTTGAGATAATTGTAGATTCACATGAAGTTTTATGAAACAATATAGAGACATTCCATGTACCCTTTGTCCAGTTTCCCTCAACAGTAACATCTTGCAAAACTATAGTACAATAACACAGCTAGTATATCGACATTGATACATTCAAGACAGAATATTTCCATCACAGGAATCCTTAATGTTGCCCTTTTATAGGCACACAGCCACTTCCTCCCTCCTACCACCTCTCTCCTTTATCCTTGGCAACTGTTAATCTGTTCTCCATTTCTGTAATTTTGTCATTTCAAGAAAGCTATACAAATGAAATCATGCAGTATGCAACCTTCTGGGACTAAGTTTCTTTTGTTTGTTTCACTTAACATAATTCCCTGAAAATTCATCAAGTTGTTATGTGTATCAATAGTTCCTTCCTTTTTATTGTTGAGTAGCATTCCATTGTGTGGCTGTCCCACAGTGTGTTTAACCATTCACTATGGAAAGACATCAGGGCTGTCTCCAGTTTTTTGCTTTTATGAATAAAACTGCTGTGAACAGTTGTGTACAGGTTTTTTATGTGAACGTAAGTTTTCATTTCTCTGGGATAAATGCCAGAAGTATAATGGCTGGGTCATATGGTAGTTGCACATTTAGTTTTTTGAGAAACTGCCAAACTGTTTTCCAGAGTGACTGTACCATTTTACATTTTCACCAGCAATGTATGAGAGATTCAGTTTCTTTACATCCTCACCTCCGTTTGTTGTTTCATTTTAGTTATTCTGGTAAGTGAATATAATGTCTTAATGATTTAAATTTGCATTCCCTAATTGCTAGTGATTTTTTTGTTATTTTTTTCTGAATGACCTTTCAATTCAGCTCTCCAGAGGCCACTGCCTGTCTATGTTCCAATTATAAATTCCTGTTAGAGGACTTTGTTTGGCTCAGTTCATCTTTTCGAACTAGGCCACAAAAATTACAAGGGCTGAGCTGGATGGTTCTTTGGTTCATTTAGGGGCACTAGAAACTGGAACATCAGCTCATCTAGGATGGAAGAGATTGGCAGAAGAAGGAGGCAGGGATAGGAATGCCTCTGGATGTCTTAGCTCAGAACTCTTCAACTCCCAGAGTGAATTCTCCATCACCACGTCTTCTTATATATGGTGTGCTCAGATGCTCACAGGTTTGGCTTTGATGGGCCAGACTGCTGGGCACAGGGAGAAAGTTTCCAAGGTAAAGCAGAGGGAAAACCAGCCTAGGTGGAATTGGGATACAGTCCTCTTAAGCGAATCTCAAGAAAAGAGGGAGGAAAGAGAGGTGAGGCAGGGATGTTTCAGAAAGTTCTGATAATTATAAAGAGGGGTGCTGCCAAAATAACTGGTGGGTGGGATAGATAGCACCTCTTCCTTTCCACTAATTTCTACGACTTTTATCAACAAAAGTCTCACCCAATGTGATCTCATAGCTTGTTCCTCCAAACTCACTCCCCATGGAGGAAAGGAACTATTGATAGCATGCTCTTTCATGCCTTTCTCTACTCCTAAGGAACCCAGCCTGAGGCTCAGAAATCTTAGTTCTATCTTCCAACTCAAGCCAAGTAACTTTTGACCCCTGGTGATCCAGCTTTCCTCAATTGACCCAGAACCTTAAGCCAGCCCATGCTAGGGACTCTCTATAGATTCTCCTCTATGAGGCATAAAGAGGCCCAAAAAAGGCAATTCAGTCTGTCATTCAGGAAAAGTTTATTAAGTACCTATTATGTGGCAAGCATGCTGCTAGGTACTAGAGTTACAACAGTGATCAAGAAAGACAGGATCTCCAAGATTTAAAAAAAAAAAAAGGAAGAAAGAAAGACAGGATCCTTGCTTTTCAAGGTGCTTAGAGTCCAGTGGGGGACACAAACATGAAACAAGCAATTATAACAGTGACAAATACATCTAATGCTAAATCCAGCACCCAGTGGTATATGTAACAAAATGGTCCAAGACAGCTGGGCAGGGAAGAAGCAAGAGATGGGGACTAGAGGATCTTTGCCACCCAATCCCCCAAAAGTTCTGGCTTTATACCAGGTGGATGCCTCACTGTCTGCATCTTCTCAGCTTGGCCATCCCCTTGGTAGAAGTCACAGCTCAAGACACAGCTTTCAACTACCCTTTGTTGATCTCTTTACTCTGCCATATCTGTGTATTATCCGTTTGAGTTTGCCACCTGTTTCCTGCCAAAACCATGATTGATAAAGGTCCATATAAAAAGACTATTTATAGAAGTGTGCATGATTAAGGAGACAAAAAAAAAAGAAAAGAAAAGTTGTGGTATTAGCACAGCAGAAAACCATTATCATCCCTAGGTCTAAGGGGGCAGGGGAGGAAAACATATTACCACAGCCTGGTAGAGAGCTGGAGCCATAGAAGAGAGGACAACCAACAGAAGCTTTGTCATGTAAAGACCCAGTCAGTGTTAACTGTGGCAGGAAGGGAACAGGAAAAACAAACAATCCAGTATCTTTCTCTGCCTCTCTCTTCTCCCCCTCCAATCAAAGGTTGATTTAGACAGCCAAATACAACATAACCAGCCAATCACATCTCACTGTCAAGAGCACATTAAAAAGAGAATTGATATCTTTCACACTTTATTACAAAGAGTGTTACTTTAGTAATACTTTTTTTTTTAAGATAGGGCAGATAGCCCTAACATACCACCTTGCACATAGAAAATACTCATTAGCCTTCATTAGTGGAATATGCCATGGGTTGCTAAGGGCCAACCTGCCTGCACAGGCTACATGAGGACCTCAGAAGCACAACCCATTGTGAGGAAACGTGGGTTGTTGCTGAGGTTCTAGAATTCCCAGAGCTCTGATTCAGCATTGGGAGCTTCTGCTCACAGTTTTCTTCACTGCTCTTGGGAGCCCCACACTAGGATCCCCTCTTTCTCTACATCCAGATGAACAAGTTTCTCTTACTGATGAGTCTTTACCTGCTTGGATCCGCCAGAGGTGAGTCTTATCTAGGCTTTGGGTAGATACATAAGAGGCCTTCTTTAAGGTGTTTCAGCCATTGAATAAGGAAGACCAGTCTCTTAGTTACCCAGACCAATCTGACTCAGAATCAAGAGTAGCTAAACAAGTCCAACTCTGAGAGCTCCTAAACCAGTTGATTTCTCCTAATTATGGCTTTACAGTCTGAGCGGCCCACTGGCCTGGCACAGTCTTATTCCTACTTCTTTTAGCCACTCAACATCTGTACCTGACACTCTGGGAGATGGGAGGACAGGCCTACTGGTTCTGTAGAAGTCCAAATGAAGGTTTGTCCACACCAGTTCAGTGTAAAGGATCCTTATGTAGTTAATTTACCAAGGAAAGATAGGAGATGGGAATGTGAAGCCATCTCAGAACACAGCAGGGATATAGGCCAGAGACCTTACAAGCCTCTCCTTCATGGCTGTGTTCTATCCATCCAGTTGTCTGTATCTCCTCTTTCAGGATCCCCCATTCATGGTGGGCTGTGTTCCCTCCCACCTCCTACAGGAGAAGAGAGAGGCCATGAGGTCTGAGCTGTCAGTGAAATGACAATGTATTTTCTTTAACGTCAGCTGTCAGAGATTTTGCTTTTTCCTTTGTTGGACTTTGAAAAGTTGACTCAGAAATGTAGATACAAAGCCACCAGATGGTAGTATGTGCCAGTCACATGGTGAAGCAATGAGTCATAAACTGTAAGAATGACTAAAATTTAGTGTGCTTTTTCAAGCCTCCCTTCTATATCAGAAACATCTCTTTACTAAAACTTCTGTTAATTACTGATGAATCAATCCAGTAGATAATATTTATGTAACAAGTTTTTAAAATAAAAACCTCCTAAAAGCCTTATTAAATCTTACCTTTCCTTTATCAACTATTCTAACCCTAGTCTTACAGAAAGTCATTGATTATAAGTACTGCAATGCTCCCAGAATATGTATCTATTGCAGGATTCTTCCAGAACTTGAGTACTCTGGGGCCTTACACTACCTCAGCCTCAAAGATCCTGTAATTCCTCTCAGCTTTTGGCTAGGATTAATAGCTCAGTTATTGTAGTCTACTTGTCCTCCTCTAGGCAACTCAGTCTAATCAAAGAATAATTAAATTGTTTGGTGCTTCCATTCAATTAAAATGAAAGTTAAACTTAAGGAATATTTGTCTGGCAGTCATTAATGAGATGGATTAAAGGTAAAAGAGACTGGCCAGAAGAGAATGACAATCTAAGAATTTGGTAATTCCCAGTGTAAAGTAGAGAAAACTAATTGGGCACCTAAGCAGTGATGCACTTCACAGTTTATCTTATTAAATACTCACAACAACTCCATGAACTAGGTGTAAATAGTATTTTGCAAGGAATCTCAATTCAGAGATATATACGATAGGCCAAGAATTTTTTATCTTAATTATTTATAGCAACTTTGCTGAGTCCCCAACCCACATGGATTGGGGATTGAGTGTGAGAAAGAACTTGACCTTACCAAATAGAGGTGGCTTAATCCCTTCTGATAATTTTTGTGAGCTCATTAGGTATTTCTCATCACCTAGTTTAAAGTTTATCCTGTTCAAAGGTTTAAATCTTCCACCCCCAACTTAGGCTAGAATTACTCAGGTATTGAAAACTACTTGCTTTCTCTCTCTTCTATCTCCATTCTTTTTGCCTTTCACCCATAGAGGAATGGGAGGGAGAGTTGGTGACGGACTTCTAATTACACCAGCAAGAGTACACTGATTTGCTGAGGCTAACTTTGCCAGGGAGACACATTCATTTCATTTCAGGTACTTTTGGTTCATGAGTGAGTGGGTCCCCCTGTGCAGTTCTTAATATTGTGGATCTTAAAATGCTTCCCTTCAATCCCGGAGGTGGTCTCTTAGGGTACTTAGTTGACTTCCCCCAACATCTGCACTATCTTCAGGTGCCTGATCTAGGCCCACAGAAAACCTAGGAGTCCCACAACATTAGCTTCACTCCATAGGAAAGTAGTATTTTACCCCATTTTCTCTCTCATCTTTACCATCTCTCTTCTGTTCCTTCTCCATTCCAGGAGCATCAGGTCTGCCTGATGAGCCTCCTGGCTCTATGGATCATCAAGCTTCAGTTCAACAACTTTCAGGTGAGTACTTTTCACTTGCAAACCCATCCGATGCTGAAGCTTTATATGAGACTTCTTCAAGAGGGAACTCTTTAAGTGAGCATGGTTCAAATGAGCATGCTGTGGCCGAGCACATTTCTGGAGAACATGCTGCAGGTGAACACACTTCGGGTGAGCATGCTGCAGGTGAGCAGCCTTCGGGTGAGCACGCTGCAGGTGAACAGGCTTCGGGTGAGCACGCTGCGGGTGAACAGGCTGCGGGTGAGCACGCTGCCGGTGAACAGCCTTCCAGTGAGCACGCTGCAGGTGAACAGGCTTCGGGTGAGCACGCTGCAGGTGAACAGGCTGCGGGTGAACAGGCTGCGGGAGAGCACGCTGCGGGTGAGCACGCTGCCGGTGAACAGCCTTCCGGTGCACCACTTTCAAGCACATCTTCAGGTGAGCAACATTTGGATGGGTGCCAGTCCTTGACTTCAGGTGGGAAGTAAGGAATACATCAAGAAAACCCAATTTTAGGGAAGGAGTATATAAGAAACAATCATTAACACTTCACAAACAGCTCTTCCAAAGACTCTCCAGGTCTCTTCACAGTAATACCAAAAGGCACAATCCAGGTTTTGTGGGACCCTGAAGGCTAAACAATTTGGAGGACCCCCTTTAAGAAAAATAACACAAATACAAATGTCAGTAGCTCCTCCAATAAGAAATTATGAATACAAATGTCCACAGCTTCCACGGAAGGGGCTCATGGACATGCTGAATTCTGAAGCCTAGTCTTAATTAGCTTTACGCTAAACCTGCCTCTTAACAAACTATGTTAGAATGCTATAATTCTGCAAATCTTGTAAAGAGATGTGTAGCACTGCAGCTAGTGGTTCTTTACTTCTGTTTGTTTGAACATGGAATGTAAAGCTTTTGTCTCTTAGATCCAGAAATAAGTTCCCAGGACAACTGCAATTTTGTGGCTGTTACTTAAAAGGGATTTGAACAACAAGGGCAAGAAAAACAAGACCCAAAGTTTGATGACTCATGTTATTACCAGACACAAATACTTCATATTTTACTCTACTGCATAAGTATTATTCTTCTAAATTTTCAGATGAGAGAAATGAGGCTAATGTAATAATGTCCAGTGTCACATGGCAAGGAAGTGGCAAACCTTGGATTCAAACTTAGGTCTATCCAAAGCCCATACCCTTTCCACTTCTTTATACTTCCCAAACTAGGGGATTAGCAGTAGAGATAGTAAAAGAGGCAATATGGAAGCACTTCAAAAAGAATGCCATTAGTGACCTTCAACATGGTCAATTTGAAAATGGAGAGTGAGGCAGACTCTTTACAGGTTTGCAATGTTGGAGCATTCTAACATAGCTTATTAATCAAATATGACTCTAAGGCTTGTGCCTTGTGGGTGAGGGTATGATGGGGTGTACAACTGGGAGCCAATCACATACTTTGCTCCTATTACATCAGACATGACAGAAGGACATCTAATTACAAATGTCCATGAAGCCAATGGAAATACAGACTGAAATAAAAGTATTAGAGTGATAAATTTCGGATTCATCAGCAATGACGTGGTCATAGATGAAACATAGAATGAAGGAATTTCCTCTGGAACACCTCTATCAGACACAGGGCCCTCCAATCCCCAAAAATAACTCAGAAATGAATGTGCTATATCCAGGCTACTTACTGGCCATCATCCCTCCACAGATGTGTGACTCGAGTTACACAACTGGTCCATAAGGAAATTTCATCAAGCTTATCTTAAATTTTCAGGCACAATATTAAGTTGCCACGCATGCGCTTATATGAATGATCAAGGAAAATGTCTTCGTGGTGAGGGAATCTGCACCACTCAGAATTCCCAGCAGTGCATGTTAAAGAAGATCTTTGAAGGTATGTGGGGACTTCATGAGGCAATCTTTACCAGAGAACACATCAACCAACTTAAGTTCTGATGGGGGCAGGGACCTAGGGAAGGATCAAGGAACTTGAAAATTCAAAACCTTATTCTTTCAAGGAGTAAGAGTAGAATCCCAGGTACTGATGAAGAGATAAAGACGCTTTCCTGCAGTCCCAAGACTTCTTAAAAAGAGGCAAGGAGACTGGTAAGCACAGGACTGTGTCTATTTTGTTCATGGCTATATATTCCTGGGACCAGGCACAATGTCCAGTATATGGTAGGCATTTAGTAAATATTAAATTAATAAACAATTGTCTGCAAGTTTATGTTTATATGTTGCCAGTCCTGAGTATATTCCCACACCTTTCTACCCTCACTCTCACTCCTCATCCCTAAAGTAAGCGATTTTGGTTGTTTCCATTCCATGAACCACACTGCCTCACTCCCCTTGTAGTCTGTCTGGTCCCTCACTAGATATGCCATTTTGCCCTCATTTCTACATGTGTGCATTCATCCATCACTCAATAAACATTAATGACACATACTATGAGCCCTTACAGAAGATGAACCAAATACGAACTACGTACAAAGAGATTATGGTCTAATGAAAGAAATAAGAAATAATATCACAAAGGAGAAAATGGTGTCATAAGAAAGGCACACATAAAGTGCAGGGAGTTCAGGGCAAGGAAAGATTAGAGGTGGGAAGGAGGTGGTATTCAGAAAAGGCTTTGGGGGAACATTTAAGATTTGGGCCAGTAGTTTTCAATCTTGTTTGCACATTAGAATCACCTGAGCAGCTCTTAAAAATCCTAATGCTCAGGCTGCACAATGCAATTAAATTAGAATCTTTGGGGACGGAATCCAGACATCAATTTTTTTTTTTAAGCTCCTAGACAAGTCCAACATGCAGTTGAGATTAAAGAGAAATACTGATTTAGTCATATAGCAATGGTTGATGAAGTATATTCCAGAGACAGGGAATTATAGAAGCAAAAGTCAGAAAAGTACAGGATGTAAACAGGAAAAATAGAGAATCTTTTGGGGGTGGCAAGGAGGGGAGTAGAACAAGATAAACTTGGAAAGCCTGCCTGCAGCCAGGTTATACAAGATCTTCAATGCCAGTTTAAGGAGTTTGAATTTAGAATTTTTGAGCAACTTATACGGTTAATGCTACTAATAGTTCTCCTTTATTTACCACCCCCCATATATCAGACACTATAATATACACTTTAAAATACATTCTCTCATTTAATCCTCACAAAATAGGATTCTTCTTTTCTGTTAACAGAAAGGGAATTGAAATTTAGAAAAGTAAAGTAGTTTGCCTAAAGACATATTACTTACTAGGAAAGGGCAGAGCCAGTATTCCATCTAGGTAGGTTAAATCTCTTAAGAAAGATCACTCTCAACGTAGGTTAGAGTAGACACAAGAGAACCTGTTAAAGGGCTATTGCAATATTTTAATCAAAACGTAATGGGAAGTTGATAATAGGGTAGTAGCTGAGGAAAAGACTTAAACATATCTCTCTTCCATGTTTTTTCACTCATTCTGTATCCCTGATTATACCCTACACTTACTCCATCTACACAAGTCACCATTTCCTGAACAAAGTTTCATGTTTTCATGCTTTTTCTCCAGCTATGCTCCAGCCTAAAATGATCCCTCTTCCCTTCTGCACTTAGCAAAATTCTACCAATTCTTTATAGCTTAGTTCAGTATCACTTCCTTCCTCAGATCTTCCTTGATTCTATGCTCCCACAACCAAAATATCAAAATTAATCACTTGTTAACACAGCATATAACATGGCATTTCCATCTCACGTAATAATCTCTCAGTTCTTGACGTCAAAGACCTTGATGTTATTAATCTTTGTATTCTCCAATGTCTAGCATTGTTCCTTACACATAGTAAAGGTCCCTTAAATGTCTGATGAATGGAAATGGAGTGACAGAAAAAACATACATTACATGAGGAGAATTGATAGACCTTCACAACAAATTGGATGGAAAGGACAAAGGGAGAAATCAGAGATAAAAGAGATTTTTGAGGAGATGGTACAGAAAATGTATGAGGGAAACTCAGGCAAAGAAGCAGGTTTGGGGAAGAAGGTGATGAATTTCATTTGGGGCATAATAAGTTTTAGATATCCTTAGCATATCTGCATGGAGATGACAATCAGTTAGTTGGAAATACGAGAATTCAACTTGGGAGAGCAGACATAATTGGATCCAGAGCAGACAAGCAGTAGGTAAGACCTTGTCAGGAGGAGAGAGTATCAAGAAAGAAGGTTTAGTCAACAGTATCATGTGTATGCAAAGAAGTCAGAGTCCTGAGAAAAGGCTGGAGAATTTGATGAGTAGACCTCTATAACCTGTAAGAGGGAAGTTTCAACACAGTAGGGTCATGATTCAGAATAACAGGGGCCAAGATGTGAATGGGAAGGAAGTTAAGATGAGGAGGACAGCCAGATCTCTGGAAAGGAAGGGACAGAATAGCAATGGTCAAGAGAAAGTATTTTTTAGTATGGGAGAACTTGAGCATGTTTGTAAACCAAAGAGGGAGCCAATAGAGAGGAAGAGCTTGAAGATATGAGAGGAGTGGGCAACTGATGGGGGCCAAGGTCCCTGAGGAAGCACATAGAAGCGAAGGGGTGGAGAAAGGATATACAAGTGGAGGTCTTGGCCATCTCTGCATGGGGACATTGCAAACCATGAATAAACGATAAGGCTGGAGGAGGAAGCTTTCTGCTTATTACAGTCTGTCTCTGCTCCTTTCAGGTGGAAAACTCCAATTCATGGTTCAGGGGTGTGAGAACATGTGCCCATCTATGAACCTCTTTTCCCATGGAACCAGGATGCAAATTATATGCTGTCGGAATCAACCTTTCTGCAACAAGATCTAGAAGCCTCTGCTTCTTGTTCTACTTAGGCAGCAAAAAGGCTCCATCACCCTACATGGCTCAATTTATATTTAGTTTCTTCCTCAGTCAACAACTAATCACATCTGCCTGAGCATCAGACAGTGTATTTATTCAAATATCTTATCTTTCCTCCCCTATTCATGCCCTACTATCCATTCTTCTCTGTCCTCTGTCTTCCTTGCTCCAACTCCATTTCTCAAAATCCCTGATTTTTTTTTCAATAAATTCCACATGGTTAAAGAACATAGGCTCCAGCTAGACTTCTTTCCCATCAGTTCAGCTGCAGGGTCAGCCTGAGCTTTCTTCCACCCCACCAATGAATGCATTTTGTAACTATTCCATATTTATGAAAGTGAAGGGGTCTCTCAGGGGAGAGACAAGAAAAGGGAATGTAAAGTAGGTATTAATCTTTTAGAAGGCTTAAACAATACTGCAGGTACTTCTCTCTGATGCCCTACCTTTCCATCCCTATTTTCCCCACACCCTTCCATTTACTACGGTATACAAAACTCAACCCTTCTTTGGCTCTTGACAGTTTTCAGTAGTCCATTATTAACATAATAACAATAAAATGATTCCTTATTTGCTATATAAATATGCAGCTGATAATGCTTAAATCACCTTTCCACACACAATGTTAATGGATCATCTACTCAGCATAGAGGGGCAGCAGAAACACTGAACAGTCCCTCATATTAGTGCTATGTTCTTCAAGGTGTTTTGACACACAGAGTCTCATCTGACCCTCAGAAAAGTTCCCAGAAGGGTAGACAGGAAAGATAACATCATCTTTATTTTATAAATAAGGAAATATGACAGAGATGTTTTATTTATTCATACTCCATGTCGTTCCAAATTTACCAAGGTTACAGAGCTAGTGAGAGCAAGGGCCAGATTCCAA
The DNA here is from genome assembly GCA_023783475.1 of Daubentonia madagascariensis. Taxonomy (NCBI): domain Eukaryota; kingdom Metazoa; phylum Chordata; class Mammalia; order Primates; family Daubentoniidae; genus Daubentonia; species Daubentonia madagascariensis. The sequence continues at coordinate 595,975 of JAKFHU010001323.1, forward strand.
AACCAAATCTGCATGATCTCAATCTGAGCTGTTTCCAACACATTATGAATGCCAGAATGGTTCTTTCCAGACCAAACTCAATCCTCTCCTCTTACATAAGCCCATCTCCTTTCAGCCACTGCTCCCACAAACCTCTGTTTAAGGTGTGATCCTGAGAGCAACTGGGTGGTCTTACCAATGTATTTTGCAAAGCAAAAACCAATTTATCCTTTTTTTTCTTTTATGGGTACAGCTTTTGGTATCATGCCTAAGAACTTTTAGTACACCAAGAAACAAAGGCATTTCTGCTGTATGTAAAATTAATTTTAATACACACACATTATAGCCCCTCCCCCAAAACATATTGGTAACCGGTTTTCCATTGGTGATAACTGGAGGCTGGAGGAAAATGGGATTATTTTCAAATTTCTGAGTGAAAATTATTTTGAACATATAATCCTATCTCTAGATAAAATAGGATTCCAAAATAAAGGCCAAAAACCTAGAACTAAAACCCTAAATGAATTCTCAACTTGAAATACAGTTTACACGGGAGCAAGAAGAGAAATGAAAGCCTGCCAACATTGTGGACACTTTTTATTTGAGGTGGGGGATAAATATCTGTTAGCTATAAGTGTTGAGGAAAAAAATACAAATTCAAATACATTGTTCAAACCGAAGGGTAAGGGAGTTCCAGCTTCCATTTATGGTGGAATAGTTTGGTTGAACTAACCCTCCCATGGATAACAATTATATATTAATACTTTGGACAAAAAACAAGAAACAACTATTTGAAAGTTCCTCTAAAGCAACTGAAAAGAAATCACCCCTAAAATGACAAAAACAGCACTGGGTGAGATTTCTCAGTTTGTGCCTGAGGGTACTTTTCAATCCATGCATCACAAGATGGTAAAAAGCCACAGTCTTACTGGTTTAAGGTTTCAGAGCACATAGATTGTAGCTGGCAGAACAGATGTAAAATTAGGGGGAAATCCTGGAAAGAAGAGAGCCACAGAGGACAAAACATCCAAATTTGAGGATAAACTCTGACCAAATTCTTGGCTGACCACTGACTCCAGAAGGCTCGACAATAGCATCTAAAACATGAAAGAACTGAGCAGATATTTTAGCTGTTGTCCACATAAAAGGAGACAGTGTTGGAAGTTCCAAGTCCCATAAGTTAACCACTTAAAAGTGAACACTCTTCAGAGGAACATACAGAGTCCAGAATTGCTGCAATTCACCATTTACTATGTCTACTATGTAATAAAAAATTATTAGACATAGAAGAAGCAGGGAACTGTGACACATAGCCAAGAAAAAAAAGCAGTCAATAGACTTTCACTACAAAATGAACCAATAATTGGAATTAATGAGTAAAGGCAATAAGCAGCTATTAGAGATATGTACAAGAACTTAGAGGAAATAGAATAAACATATGATAAACAAATGGCCAGGCATGGTGGCTCATGCTTGTAATCCCAGCACTTTGGGAGGCTGAGGTGGGAGGATTGCTTGTGGCCAAGAGTTTGGGCAACACAGTGAGAGACCCCATCTCTAAAAATAAAAAAAAATTAGCCAGGCATGATTATAAAAATATCTAAAAATAAAAAAAAATTAGCCGTTTCTGTAGTCCCAGCTACTCAGGAGGCTCAGGAGGGAGGATCACTTGAGCCCAGGAGTTAGAGGTTGCAGTGAGCTCTGATCACACCATTGCACTCCAGCCTGGGCAATAGAATAAGATCCTGTCTCCAGAAAAAAAACAAAAAAAAAAAACCAAAAAAACAACCACCATCACCACCAACAACAAAAAAAAGAACAAATGGAAATTTTAGAACTGAGAAGTACAAAAAGTACAATAATTGAAAATAAAATCACTACATGGTTTTAACAGCACATTGGATAGCACATACGAATCACCAAATCTGAAGATAGATCAGTAGTAATTATCCAATCTGAAGAACGGAGAAAAGGGATTAAAGAAAACAAAGCCTCAATGACTTGTAGAACAATATCAAACAATTTATAAGTAATTGCAGTCCCAGAGGAACAGGGGAGAGATAATGAGACAGAAAAGGCATTTAAATAAATAATTGTCAAAATTTTCCCAAATTGAGTGAAAAACCTAAACTTATAGACCTAAGAAACTCAGTAAAACCAAGGCAGGACAAATACAAAGACAAATACCTAGGCAAACTACTGAAATTCAAAGATAAAGAGAAAAATTCAAAACCGGTCCAAAGAAAAGATACATAAAAGGGAAGAATGATACAAATGTTGGCCAACTTCTCATCAGAAACAATGGAGAGCAGAAAACAAGAGAATGTCACCTTTAAAGTAATGAAAGAAAAAAACCTGTCAGCCAGAATATTACCTCCAAGACACCCTTCAAAAATGAAGGTAACAAAGACATTTTCATATATACAAAAACTAAGATAATCCACAATAAACACACCTTTACTACAAGAAAAGATAAAGGAACTTCAGGCCAAGGGGAAATGACACTAAATAGAAACTCTGATCTACAGGAAGAAATGAACAGCACTAGATATGGTAAATATGTGGTAAATATAAGACATGTATACTATCTCTTTTCTTAATTTTAAAAGCCATGTCTGCTTAAAGCAAAAATTATTTTTAATATAAGTAGATATATATGAGAACAACAGCAAAAAGGACAGGGAGGTAAGTGGACCTATACTTTTGAAAGGTTCTTTTTTTCTTTTTTTTTTGAGACAGAGTCTCACTCTGTTGGCCGGGTTAGAGTGCAGTGGTGTCATCATAGCTCACTGCAACCTCAAACTCCTGTGCTTGAGTGATCCTCGTGCCTCAGCCTCCCAAGTAGCTGGAACTACAGACACATGCCACCATGCTAGGTTCATTTTTGTAGAGACAGGGTCTCACTCTTGTTCAGACTGGTCTTGAACTCCCAGCCTCAAGCAATCCTCCTGCCTCGGCCTCCCAAAGTGCTAGGATTACAGACATGAGCCACCACGCCTGGCCAAAGGTTCTTATTTTTAAATAATGTAGTACAATATTAACTTTAATTCAACTGTGATAATCCCTAGAGAAAATAATTTTTTTAAATACAGAAAGGTATAGCTAAAAAGCCAATAGAGAAATTAAAATAGAATACCAAAAAATTTTTGTTTAACCCAAATAAAAACAGAAAAGGAAGAATGAAAGAACAATTATTAATAGTTGGGTCAAACAGAAAAATGGTAGACACAAAAAGTACCAAAATAGTAATCAAAAATCCAAACATCAATAATTGAGAAGGACACATCATCACTACAGTGGCCTTCCTGTTAAAAATACAAAAACTGAACCTAATCACGCAAAAACATCAGACAAAACAAAATTTACGAGAATTATACAAAATAATTGGCCTGTATTCTTAAAAGATGTCAAGATCAAGAAACATAAACACCAAGGAACTATTCCAAATGAAAGGAGATTAAGGAGACACGAAAACCATGCATGATCTGGGTTTGAATATAGGCAATGGGGAAAAAATTTGTTACACAGGACATTAGTAGAATGATTGACAAAATTTGAACATAGACTGTGAACTAGACAATAGTGTTGCATCCATGTTAAATTTCCCGATTCGTGGGCCGGGCTCCGTGGGTCACACATGTAACCCTAGCACTTTGGGAGGCTGAGGCGGAAGGACTGCTTGAGGCCAGAAGTTTGAGACCAGCCTGAGCAAGAGCAAGACCCCATCTCTACAAAAAATAGAAAAATTAGCTGAGCATGGTGGTGCTTGCCTGTAGTCCCAGCTACTCAGGAGGCTGAGGCAGGAGGATTACTTGAGTCCAGAGATTTGAGGCTGCAGTGAGCTCTGATCACGCCACTGTACTCTAGCCCAGTGACAGAGAGAGACCTTGTCTCAAAAAAAAAAAATCCTGATTTCTGTTAACTAAGTTGTCTATAAGAAGGTCTTTATTCTAAGGAAATACCTATTGAATTATTCTGAGAAAAAATAATAGCAACTGAGACTTAATGGTGGGATATATTATTTGTATTAATCCTCATAATAAAAAATGACTAAAAGCACTGAAAAATATTTAAAATATCTTAAAATATCTAAAGAGCTAACAAGATAGTCTGGAATTAACAGGAAAAAATTAAAGGAATACAGAACCTGGAGAGTAAGTGGACTCCTGAAGCCAATTTTTCCTGTAAGCACTTGACAATCTAGTAAACTGGAACTTTTATTTTGATGGCCTCATTGGGTGAAAGAGACAGAAATGAAAATTCACAGCCCACACAAGATGCAAAGACCCTCTAAAGGCTATATACCCTCAGGGCAGGGGTGAACCAGAAGTAAACCACCCCTCTCACAGAGCTGAAGCCCAAATTCCCATTTCCTAAAGAGTACAATAAATCCCAGGTGTCAAACTTGATTTATTTAAAGTGGTTCCAAAGTGGTAGTGCCCAAAAGTACCCAGTAGAAGCAAATGTATGTCATCTCTGGATGAAAGTTTCTTCATTTCAGGCCCCAATTTATTCCTAGGAATAATTTTTCAAGAATAATGAGCAGTACCTAGTAAAAGATAAACTAGCATAAAAGAAAAAAATTATTATGAGTAAAAGTTGAAACAACACAGAGAAACAGATTCAGAAAGACTTCAGATTGGCACTTCAAACACATAAAACTATGTACAAGAACAAAAAAAATGAAGAAATTATCTAGAATATAGCATAGAGACAAAAAGATAAATGACTTAGAGACACAGAAGACAGTGAGAAGGTCTAAGCAAGCTTAACTGGAGTTTGAGAAAGAGAAGAGACAAAAGACGGAGCAAAGGCAGTACTGAAAATATAAAGACTGAGAGTTTTCCGAACTTTGATTTAAAGGCAAAAATTCACAGACTAAGGCCAATGAATCCCAAGCAAGATAAAAAGAAATCTACATATCACAGTGAAACTGCAGTCACCTTAAACAAAATCTTTTAAAAACTCTTGAAAGGAACAACTGTTAAACTTACAGCTGACTTTTCAACAGCAACAATGTAATGGTATCAGCACTGTGCTGAAATAACTACCAGCAGTACAGAAATCCCAATTAGACAAAAAAAATTCTTCAAGAATGAAGGTCAAATAAGGTATTCTCAGGCAAGCAAAAACTAAGTGTTTCACCACCAGCAGACTCTCACTAAAAAAATCAAAATGATTCCAGACAGAAGACCATAAGATGGAATGAAGAACAAAAAAGGTGACTAAATCTACATTGCATGAATGGAACAATAATGATGTCTTAAAGGGTTAAAATATATTTCATATATTTACATTAAAAACTTGTAAATATCTAAACTTCTGCTTCTGGGAAATTTCCTATTTCTCCCACTCAGTATAACCAAAAACCCTGGACATTATATATAAAACAAACATAAGAAGACTGTGGAAGGGGGAGACAAAAAGGCAGACCAGCTATAGGGACCCACGATCTGAGGAACAACATGGAGGTGAATTCCTTTTTTTTTTTTTTTTAATTTTAAATCCTCCTATATCCCAGATATAAAGCTGAAGATTCCAAGAACCCAGAAGTGCCAATGAGTGAAGACAAAAAAGGCAACAAAAACTTCCTCTCTCTAAACAAAGGACCAGAAAAAGAGGCAACTTGGCAAAACAGAAAACTTTTAGACAACTACCACTCTATTACAGCTAAATACCACAGAAACAACTACAGTCTCGCCCCCTACTAATGCACGTAAAGGCCAAGTAAGGAGACTGCACTTCCACTCTTGTGAGGCTGTAATTAGGTGCCCCAATATCCCCCCCCACTGGGGTGGTATCAAAGAAGGCCAAATAGGAAGCCAGGACTTTAATCCCGCCAGTCAGTCAGTAACAAGGCCCCTGCCAAATGGTGTCAGTGGAGACCATGTGGGAAGCCAGAACTTCCACCTCCACCTAGCAATAATGAGGGGTGGCTTCCCACCCCGCTGCCAGTGGGTATGACAGTAAGTTGAGCAGAGAGTCTGGACTTTCACCATCACCCAGTAGTAATGAGGCAAGCCCCACTACAGGATCAGTGGTGACCACAAGGGGAGTAGGAACTCCCACTCCCACACAGTAGTAATGAAGAGTCCTCCCCAACTTGGGCATCAAAAGAGGCCAAATGGGGAACCCGGAAATCTACTTCCACACAAAAATAATAAAGTGAGATGCTCCCCTCCCCCTGCTGGAGTGGTGTCACAAAAAGCCAACTAAAACAAAAGCTTTAAATAAAACTTATAGTCAAGAGCATAATATAAAATGTCCAAGTTTCAACCAAAAATTACTCTTCATATCAAGAACCTGGAAGATCCCAAACTAAATGAAAAAAGACAATCGATAGATGCCAAAACTGAGATGACAAAGGTGTTAGAATTATCTGAAAAAGATTTTAAAGCAGCCGCGATAAAAATGCTCCCATGAGGAATTACGAACATTCATGAACAAATGAATAGAAATGAATATCAGATAAAAAGTGCTTACGGCCAAAAGCATTATATAAAGAGGTTACTTCTAAATAAATAAATGGTTTAATTCACTGAGAAGATATGACAAGTTTGCACCTGTATAGAACCTAAGAAAACAGTCCCAAAATACATAAAGCAAAATTAATAGAGCCTAGCCAAGCACAGTGGTGTGCACCTGTAGTCCCAACCACTCAGGAGGCTGAGGCAGAAGGAATGCTTCAGCCCAGGTGTTAAAGTCCAGCCCGGGCAACATGGAGGGATCTCATCTCTTAAAAAAATTAATAGAATCATAAGGAAAAATACACAAATCTATAATCATAGTAAATTTTAACATACTTCCCTTGTAATTCATTGAATAAGCAGTAAGGATATAGAAGATTTGAATATGATTAACTCAGTTGATTACATGCACATACACAGAAATCTATACTCAAGAACTGTACCCATTATAGTCTTTTCAAGCACAAATGGAATATTTATAAAAATTCAATGTATTCTAAACCACAAAGCAAGGCTCAACAAATTTCAAGACTGAACCCATACAACATTTTGTGACCACAATACAATTAAGCTAAAAATCAATAACAAAAAAATATTCTTAAAACTATCACCACCCAGCAATTCTACTCCTAGGTAGAAAAGGATACCCAAGAGAATTGAAAATGTATGCACAGGCAAAAATCTGTGTAAGAATGTGCACTTATTCATTCATGCAGCCTTATTCATAACAGCCAATGGTAAAAAGACCCCAAATGTCCATCAAGTGATGAATAAACAGAATGGGGAACATATACATGCAATGTCAAATTATCAGCCGTAGTGAGTACTGATACATGCTACAACATGGATGAACCTTGATAACATTAAGTGAAAGAAGCCAGACACGTATCATACAATTCTATTCAAACAAAATGTCCAGATATAAGTAAATCCACAGAGACAGAAAGTAGATTAGTATTTTCCAGGGAATGGAGGAGAACATGGGAAGTGACTACTAATGAATACAGGGTTTCTTTCAGAAGTAATGAAATTGTTTTGGAATTTGATAGTGGTGATGGCTGCACAACTTTGTGAACATACTAAAAACCACTGAAATATACTTTAAAGGGAGTATACTTCCAAGGGTAAATTTCATGGTACATGAATTCTATCTCAATAAAAACAATTTTTAAATAGAAACAATTCCTAAAGGTTTAGAAATTCAGAAACATAATTATAAATAATCCATGGATCAAAAAACAAATCATAAAGATATTAGAAAAAATTTTGAGCTGGGTAACAAAAATACTACACATGGAAATTTGTGGCATGAAGGAAAATGGTACTTACGAGAAAATTTATAGCTTTAAATGCTTACAGGCAACACATATAATTGACACAGGACTAGTAGTATCTTAAATGTATGTATTTACAGGAAATGCAGAAGATAGAGGAAACATGTGAAACTGTTCCACAGCAGTGCAATCTGCAAATCTACACTAAGGAAAATTATAGGGAAAACCAGTTGGATTCTTCAATCAATAAACTGCAAGGGAAAAAAAGAAGGGGGACGATGAATAAAACAACCTAAAAGACATCAATCGTTTGCTATTTTTGGGCTTCATGTGGATTGTGATTCAAAACAAAGTATAAGAAATAATAATTGGAACATTTGAACACCAACTGGATATCAACAAAGAGTTGGAAAAATAATGATCTTTTCAATAACCAGCGCTAAAGCGGGAAAAATAGGGAGAAAAAATGAGACCTAATTTCTATCTCACATTATATACACAAAACTCAATTTCAGGTGAATTGTAGATCTAAATGAGTCAAAATATATAAAGCAAAAACTATAAGGCTTTTAGAAGATAATATACAAGAAAACCTTCATGATCTTGGAGTCGGGAATGAGTCCTTTAATAGAAATATTAATAAAAAACACTAGCCAGAGGAAAGCCTAAATAGGACATCAAAATTAAAAATTTCCTAAGCCAAGCAATAGGAGGGTATCTATGTAACATGGAAATTGACAAAGCAGTAGTATGCTAAACATATAAAAAACTGAAATTATTAGAAAAAACCAAAAGAACAATGAGCAAAAGACTGGAACACGCACTTCATAAGATGCTGAATCTCATTTAAACTTGGGAACAAGCAAATTAACATCACGCAGACACCATTACACACCAATAACTTGGTAAAAATTAGAATGACAACACCAAATGTAGGTGAAAATTTAGAATATCAGAAACACACATTCTGTTGCCATGAACATTCTTATACTTTAGTGTTTTTCCAGTAATTGCACACTCCTCTCATATGAAAATATAAATTAGTATATTTGATAGGAAACAGTTTGCCATTACTCTACGAAAAGGTGAAGATATGCATATCCTAAGACCCAGCAACTCCACTTCTAGGTATATACCCTAGACTCTAGGGCCTAGAGAAACTTATGGACATGTACAAGAATGTTCCTAAAAGAATTGTTTATAAAATCATCAAACTGTAAATAACCTAAATATTCATTAGCAATAGAATGGATAATTAGTGGTATGTTCATAAATAGCATCCTATATAATAATTAAATCAATGAATTCAATACATGCAAAAGCAAGGATATAAAGAAAAATCAACACAAAAAATACATGCAGCATAATTCATTTATATAAACTTCAGAAACTGTATTAAAGATGCATAAACTAACTAATCTATATTATTTGAAGATGCATAAATAGCTGAGAAAACGCTAAAGGAAACCAAAGGAATGATTATCACAAAAGTGAATTTTGTGATTACTTCTGGAGGAAGAAAGTGGTTATGATTGAAAGGGGGTATACAGGAAGTTTCTAAGGGCCTGTAAATGATCTTTCTTCAACTGAGTTGTGGATAAATGATGTTACCTTTACGACTGCATGTTATACTGTACATATTTTATGTATTTATATTTATCTCAACAAAAACACACACACACAAGCATAGGTTGATTTTTCCATCAAAATTTTAGCTGTTAGCTTCAGGTAGTAAATTTCTCTACCATTATTTTTAATAATGGTAGTAAATACCTTCTCTTAACAGTATAATGAACACTATACAAAAATTATGGCACCTTATATTTACTGAATGTCTTTTTGTGAAAAATAGGACAATATACTCTTCATATACATTAACACATTTAAGATTAAAAATAACTCTGAAAGGTACTTATTATCAGCCTCTTTACTTAGGCAATTGCCAGTGTTAATGTAACTGTCAGAGCTAGTCCAAATCTGAAACTTGAAGTTTCCCCATCATTCTACAAATTCCCACCATTCTACACAAATTCAAATAGCTGATAGTTTTACTATCCATCTATTCACCTTCCCCTTACAATAACCTGTGGCATTTTCTTAATTTGATATTCAATTTACTTATTCAACATTCATTCATTTATTCAACAAATATTTACTTAGTACCTACTATATTCTGGGTACTGTTCTATATACAGGATCTACAAAGATGAAAAAGAATGGCAAAGTCTAAGCTTACATTTTGGTGGGAGAGACAGACAATAAACAATTTCATATAGTGATCAGTTCTATGAAGAAAATAGAATAATGTGATAGTAACTAGCAGTGGTAGAAACATTGGGGGCTGAGATTTGAATGCTCAGTCAGCCATGCAAACTACTGGAAGGGATTCCAGGCACAGGGACCGGTAAACATCAAGGCCCTGAAGGGGTAATGGGCTTTGGTGAACAGAAAGAAGGCAAGTCTGCCTGGAGTCCCACGAGCAAAGAGGACAGAGGGTGAATCATGTAGGGCCAGAGTTTAGAGTCTAGTCTTGATGCAAAAGGAAGCCATTGGAGGTTTTTAAGCAAGGGAGGGTCACAATACAATTTATATTTTAAAAACATAATTTAGGGGTTATGTAAAGAAAAGGTTGTTTGAGAGGAAGGGAGTTGGGCAATGGCAAAAGTGGAAGGTGGAAGACTAGTTTTTATTACAGAAATCCAGGGGGAGATAAAAGAGTTTGAACTAGAGTGGCAACAAAGGAAATGTAGAGAAGTAGACAGCTTCTGGAAATATTCTGAGGATAGATCAGATCAACTGAGTGCTGATTTCTTTGTTAAACAGCTATTTATTGTATGCTATAATGTTATCAGGTACTACTCTGAGTGCTGGGGATATAGATCTAAATAGGACAGATAGGGTCCCTGACATCAAGAAGCTTATATTATATTCTAATGGGGGAAACAGACATTTAATAGCCAAATAAAAATATCCTATAATGTCAGGAAATAAGCATTATGATGAAAAATAAAAGACAGAGAGTGACAGAGGAGAGTATTATTTTAGATAAGTCAGGGAAAGACTTTGCAGAAGAAGTGACATTTAAGCCGAGACCTAAAGGGAAGCACAAGCCACACAAATATTTGGTGTACTCCAGGTACACGGAACATCAAGTGAAAAGACCCTGAGATGGGAATGTGCCTATCTTGTGAGAACACCAAAGCCAACATGGCTAGTGCAGATTGAAGAGGAAAGTGGCAGATGAAGCCAAAGAGGTGGCCAGAGGACACATCACATAAAGCTATACAGTTCATACACAGAATTTTAAATTTTGTTTTAAGTGTGATGAAAAGCCATGAGAATTGGGAGTGGGGCAGGGATATCTGATTCACATTTTAAAGGGACCATTCTGACTGCTTTTCTGGAAAATAAACTGCTGGGGCATAAGTAACATAAAAAGAGAGACGACAGTGTCTTCAACTAGATTGGTACCAGCAGAGGTGTCAAGTGAAACATGTTTGGAATATATTTGCTAAATTAAATAGTATCGGCTGAATTGAATGTAGAATATGGAAAAAAATTGTCAAGGATGATTTCTAGGGTTTTGAGATGGGGGAAACTAAGAGAGGAACAGCTTGGAGGATAGGAATCAAAAGCTCTCTTTGGTCTTGAGATGCCTATTAGACTTCCAAGTGGAAATGTCAAGCAGGTTGTGGCTAAAAAAGGCTGGAACTCAGGGAAGAGGTTGAAGTCAAGAGATAATTTTGCTTTTGACCGATACTAAAGGCTGGCAGATAATTCTGAAGAACAAAATTTCTCCCATATTTGAGAATTTACTGGCTCAATTCTTGGGAGCCCCCTAAATAGGTTCAAATTAATAAAACATGTTCAGATTCATTCCTCCTCTAGGTTTACCACAGTAACACAGTTGGCTAGTATACATCTAATACGTGATTAACCATAACACTTACATGTTCTTAGTTGCAGACTAAGATAACTGATTAATTTTATAATTTATAAAGAAAAAGGAATATAAGGCCTCAATCTAATACATTCAAAAGCTAATATAAATTTTATTAGAAAAACAAAGTTTTAGTAAGCCTAATAGGTAAAGGAACCAGGAATCAGATCTATTTACATTACAGCTGCCTTACTCCTCCCTCCCCCTTTTATTCTGTATCACCTAGAAGCTTAGTCACCAATAAGTCCACAAAGTTAGATATTCATTTTCAAAATAGAATTTATTTCTGCAGTAAAGAATTAAAATATGGCTGTGAAGGTAGAAAATAATATAGAAAAATATTTAAAATGTGCAACAGTAATTCTTAAAGTTAGTTAAGCACTAGAGTTTATGCTCAACTTCTACTTGAAAGACCAACCAGTATTTTATATATCACTAACTACACCGGAAAAAACACCTACTTGCAATTTCGATTAATTGTTATAATTCAAAAACAGGTTTATATAACTGGTCAGGCCCTTTTGAAATATAAGTACAAATCTTGGGGATACACTCTTTGAAGTTGGCCTCACTTCACAGACTGATAAATCTACCATCCAAAACTCACAAGGATTAAGCCCTTACTAATTCACCCTTATAATTAAATCAACAGGGAGGAAAATATGTGCTTTTTGGATAAAACAAAACGAGATATTATGTTGGTATAAAAGCTGGTAAAGTACCCCAAAACTTGGTTTCAACCAGATAGGTTTCAAATTCAGACACTAAACACAGATGAAGAAATATCTAATGAATTCTATCCATCTCTTCCCCAAAGTTTTAATTACAATTAAGATATAGGTATTATTTGTATGCAGAACATACAAAAAGAATTGGAAGATGTTTGGATAAAGAGGGAAGTGAACTCTTGAGGAACTATTGTTTGCAGTTTGCAGAATAAGATAATCTTCTCTAGGAAGAATAATGTCAACATAGCAGCACTATATTCACCAGGAATCCCCCAATGGATCAATCATGTGCCAGGAAGCCAAACCTTCTGGCTGCTCACAACATCACTCAGCTTCCCTTTAATCTTCAGGAAGTGTCTCTTGAACTCCAATCCATCACCCTATATTAGGAATAATATCCAAAAATAACGTCAAAGAAAAAAAATCATGCCATAAAATCAAACTCTCTTTAGTGGTAAGTAGAAACAAACATCCTTAGATATGTCTAGCTCCAGTTCCCTTTAGGTCATCTTATGAAGACCAAATATCCTGGTAAAGGAAATGGCTACATAAATAATTCTGACTTTATTTTGTGCCCATCACTGTTCCTACCACAGTGAGGTCAGAGAGGGAAAAAAAAAGACAGCACCTTTTGTTTCAAGTGTTGGTATATCTGGACCTAAGTCATTGTTTTCCAAGGCAGTGGGGGGTTTGGAAACTAAAAATAAGCTATACAACTACAATGAAGTCTTGTCATAATACTATGGCAACAAAGCCAATAGATTTAGTTATGAAAAGAACTTCATTACACTAGGATCTTAATAATTTAATTCCATAGCAACCATTTGGAAAACAGTATTGCAGCAAATCTCCAATATAAGAAATGCGAACTACCCCTCCAAACTTCTTTAGAGCCACATACAATCTCTCAGGAAACAGAGAATATGCTATTTTGGTCTTATATATGAAGGGCTTTAAAACCATGACCTTACAACCAATAATTTCTAAAGAAATAATCAGAAAGGTGAATAAAAATCTATTTTTAAAAATATTAATCACAGAATTACTTGTAACAGGTAAAGGTTTATTAAATTATAATGTGCATTTTTACAAATCATAATTTTTATTAAAAATATATGAATTAAGAAAAAGATTAGAATGATTCAAAATGTAAAGGTGATTACTGTTGTGCAGAATAATTTAGGATTATTTTTATTTTTGTATTTTTTACTAATCCACATTTTCTACAAAAACTTTTATCATAGAAGGAAAATGTCATTTTGAAAAAGCAATGTTTTAGAAAAATATATAATGACAAGAACAAATGTTCATAAAATTAAATGAAAAAAGCAAATTACCATATATTTACAAATGCCACATAAATACTCCAATAAAAAATTCATATAGAAATATTTCCATATAAAGAATACTGCAATGAAATATATCAAAAATACCTTAGAAAGCCGGAAGTCAACCAATATCTTCTCATCCATTTCTACCAAATTCACTTTGAAAATAAGTTTATTGTTTCTCCTATCAGTTGTTGATACGGTAACCTATGGCAACAAAAATAAGGTTAAGTCACATATGTGAGTAGAAAATACTCTAAAAATTTTCAGCCTACTTCCATAACAGGAGTAGTATCAAGTTTGCTGAAAATCTCACTCTTTGCAGGGTTTCTCTTCCTCCCAATGGGCGCGTGTGTCCCCAACCCAAACCAACCTCTCAACAGGGTGCAGCTCCATTACCAGGGATTGGGTCTTTGTGAACGCTTAGCCACGAGAGAAATTTTGTATTTTATCAAAATACTACTGAAAGAAGAAACAATCCAATAGAATAAAAACATGAGAGGAAAAACAGGATTATTAAAACATGACAAAGAAAAAGAGATTTGTGGCTGAAAAGCTAGAACAGCAATCAGGAGATGGTGAAGGTCTCGAGAGGCCTTGTAACTTCCCTTTTTTCAGTCTTTGAGACTGTTCCTATGGCCTATAAAGAAGCTCAGGCTGGATGAGTGATGTGGAAAAGAAGTCCCAGACAAGAACTAGTACCAAGACCCATACAATAAATGAAAGGGGCAGTCTTGCAAAATTAATAGGAAAATATCTAATCCCGCAATTTCCTAGTAACAGCTAAAGATCAATCCTAAAATCTCTCTTTGCTCTTTCTCCCTCTAGCTGACAAGCACCCTGCGGAGCTCCATTTTCACAACTTCTGAAAAGAGCAGGACAGATAGAATGGAAATGGAAATGTTTCTCTTTACATTCACCAGCTCACTGCCTTTTAGAATTTGTTTTATAGGAGTTCCTGAGAAGCTCCTAGACAGATTGTGGTGGGGAGGGGGTGTGTGTGTACAAACTCCAGGCCTCAGTTTCCTGCCCAATACCATATCTCAGGGTCGAGATCACATCCCTTGTGATAAGCCTGCCTACATTTCAGAGATAACCAAGTCTCCAGAAGCAGAGAAAACAGGAAAGAGGGACAACCTGATGTCTCACAGCTGCCTCCTGCTAATTATTCCACAGCGGCTTTTGTTATCAACTGACAACAATCACTAATTTTTTTTCTTTCTCTTTGTCCCCACAAAAACTGACCAACCTCTTGGCCTCTGCACAGACACCTCCCTTCTCTTTTGGGCACCTCACCATTCAATTCCCCTCTCTTTTTCCCTTTATTTCCTTTTTCTCTCTCCCACTCTCTCACTCTCTTTCGCTCCTTCTAAAAAGATAAAAATAAATTTTACATCCTAATCTCTGCGTGAGAAATTTTTCTCCACCTGCGCTGTGAGCACCTACAAAGTTTTCCATCCTAATGTGAACTAAAATTAAATAAAAGCCTTCCCACCCACCGGCTGACTGAATGGACCCCCTCCTGGCCAAGAGGATATCCTAAAACTAAATTGTCTGCCACAAGGAGGAGGTCCGACATGCCTCACCAAGCCCCCCTCCTTTCTTGGAGTTATCCTTTGTAACTCATCACCAGGCCTAAGGCTATGCAAGACAAACCTGCAGGTCCCCAATTTACACAACAAATAAGTCCGGTGACTTGTCTCTTTTCTAAAACATTACAAGCCTTTAGACAAAGCTTCATTTTTTTTTAACCAATTGCAAGTCAAGAAGTCTTTAAACCCACCTATAACCTATAAGCCCCCCCCCTTTGAGATGGCCCGCCTTTTCGGGCCAAACCAATGTATGCCTTCCATGTATTGATTTATGACTTTACCTGTAACCCCCATCTCTCTAAAATGTATAAAACCAAACCGTAGCCCAACCACAGCGAGTCCACTTGCTCAAGGCTTCTTGGGTGTGGCTCTGGGTCATGGTCCTCAAATTTGGCTCAGAATAAACCCCTTTAAAATTATTTTACAGAGTTCAGCTTCTTTTCCGTCAACACTAACAATAACTAGTACCAAACATGGGTAAGGACTCCATCAGCTACAATAAAGACATCAAATGACTACAGCTAGATGAATGAGGCCAAGCAAGGTCAGAAGATTTGCCCAGCTAAGCCCAGCCCAAATTACAAATTTATAATAATTCTCATGTCCAGAAACAACTATGAAAGCATACAACTGTATCATAATTGTGCAACACTGAAACAACACCACTATGTTCTAGGAAAATTAATACAAGATACTCAACTCATCTGAATTAAGTTCTTAAACTTCAAAGACAAAGAAAATAACTTCAGGAATTTAGACAGAAAGAGTGAAACAAGGAGTGAAAATGGCAGAGTAAGGAACACCAAAAGCCCATTACTCCACAAAAGCAGTAAGAAAAACTGGGAAAAACTGTCAGAATCAACTTTTTCAGTATATTTTCAAATCTAACTAAAAGCTTGTAGCAACACAGGAGCACTCATTCAATAAAACTAGTGAATCCCAGAACAGTGAGTTTTCTGGCATTGTAACTTACCCTGCTTCCATCTCCTGCTCCTCACTCAGTAGTAGCCTTGAAAATAACAGTCTGCATTGCAGGTATAAGTTGAGGTGGGAGCAGAATAAACCTAAACCTCATTTACAAACTGTCTGCTCAAAAGACTGGGCTTTATTTCCCCTTTGTAACTGTAACTCACTCTGTGCCAAAGCCGCTACTGGAGGGCATTCGTTGGAAACATTTACAGGAAAATGCTTTAGTTTCTGTTGCCTGAAGCAATGGATAGCAACTGGGGTAAACAACAGACAACCCAAAAAGCTCTAAAGGAAAGGCTAGGGAGTGAGATGTGTTTGAGGAATAAGAACTTTGAAACGCTCCTGCATATACCTTGGAATCTAAAAAGCCACACCCATGACTAGGAGGTGCACATGCTCAGGAAAGCTCTGAGAAAGCCCTAAACTCTACCTGACTTTGAAGTTTTGTGCAAGCAGATGGTGAGGGCTAAGACAGAGTTGTAAACTTCCTCGCTGAGTATTGCAGGTGTGCCCCAACACACACACAGAACCCCTCTGCAGATACCAGGAGACTTTTTTGGTTCATGGAATTTAAGGAATTCTCTGTCTAATCATTAGGTGACCGCTAAGCTAGTAGGACAGAAACTTCATGGCCAAGTATGACAAGGAATACAGACTTTAAAAAATTACATAGGAAAAGTCACTAAAGAAACAAACATCAAGCAGCAACTACAACAAATCCTGGCAAGAGAAAATCTGATTTCTAGAACTGTCACATTGTAATATTCAAAATGTCCAGTTTTCTACAAAAAATTACAACGTACACAAAGAAACAAGAAAGGATAGTCCATACACAGAAAAAAAAAGCAACCAATCAAAACTGTCCCTGAGGAACATAAAGAAGAATCAGGAAACATGAACAGAGCCTAAGAGACTGTGGTAAGCCGTCAAGTGCACCAATATACGCGCAATGGGAATCCAATAGGGAGAGCAGAGAGTCAGGGACAGAAAGAATATGTGAAGAAATAATGACTAAAAATTTCCCCAGTCAGAGTAAATTAAAAGAAAAAAAAAAGAATGGTATGGAGCAACAGGAACTCTCATTCACTGCTGGTGGGAATGCAAAATTGTTTACTAAACTAAACATACTCTTATCATATGATCAAAAGGAACTGAAAACTTATGTCCACAAAAACCTGCACACTAATGTTTATAGCAGCTTTATTCATAATCGCCAAAGTTTGGATTAATACGAACTTATTTTCAATAGTATAGAAAACTAGATTTGGTAGCAACCAAGATGTCCTTCAGTAGGTAAATGGATAAATAAACTGTGGTAAAAAAAATAAATAAATAAAATAAACTGTGGTACATCCAGATAATGAAACATTATTCAGCACTAAAATGAAATGAGCTACCAAGCCATGAAAAGACATGGAGGAAACTAAACTGTATATTACTAAGTAAAAGAAGCCAGTGTGAAAAGGCTACATATTGTATGATTCCAACTATATCACATCTGAAAATGGCAAAACTATGGAGACAGTAAAAAGACCAATGGTTGTCAGGGGTTAGAGGCTAGGGAGGGAGAAATAGGCAGAGGATTTTTAGGTCAGTGAAACTACTCTATGTGATACTACAATGGTGGATACAATGTCATTAAAATTTGTCCAAACTCATAGAATATATAACACCAAGAGTGAACCCTAATTAAGCCATGGACTTAGGATAAAAATGATGTGTCAATGTAGGTTCATCAATTGTGATAAATATCCCACTCGGGGACAATGTAGGAGACGATGCACATGTGGGTAGAAGGAGTACATGGGAAATCTGTACCTTCTGCTCAACTTTGCTGTGAACATAAAACTGGCCTAAAAAATAATTTTTTTTAAAAAAGGAATGATCTCCAATCAATAACCCATCAGAGCAATTACCTGATAAAGTAGAAAAGAGCACCCTAAACTCAAAAAGAAGAAAATAAGTTAGTTTTTTTTAAAAGTTCAACAAAATTAACTAAACTTTAGCCAGACTGACCAAGAGAAAAAGAAAACTCAAATTACTAAAATCAGGAACGAAAGTGAGGATGTTACCACCAACCTTACAGAATTAAAAGGGATTATAAAAGGATATTATGAATAACTACATGCCAGCAAATTGGATGACCAAAAAGAAATGGATACACATATTACTAAAATTGACTCAAGAATAGAAAATCTAAATGCACCTATAACAAGTGAAGACACTGAGTCAGTAATCAAAATATTTCTAACTAGAAAAACCCTAAAACCAGATGGCCCCATTCTACCAAATGTTTAAAGAAAAATTAACATTAATTCTTCTTAAACTCTTACAAAAGAGGAGAAGAGAACACTTCCTAACTTATTCTATGAAGCCAAAGCCAGACAAAGACATCACAAGAAAACTACAGATGAATATGACTTATGAATATAAGTAAACATCAACAAATACTAGCAAATTGAATCCAGCAACACACTCAAAGGATTATACATATGATCAAGTGGAATTTACCTCAATAATGCAAGGTTGTTCAAAATATTAAAATCATTTAATATACCATATTAATAATAAAGGTAAAAAAACACATATGATCATCTAGATACAGAAAAAGCACTTGACAAAATTGAATACCCATTCATGATAAAAACACTCAACAAACTAGGACTACCTTCCTCTACCTGATAAAGGGCATCTATGAAAAACCTACAGCTAACATCATTAATGCTGAAAGACTCAAAGCTTTTCCGTAAGATCAGGAATAAGACAAAGATGTTCACTCTCACCATCTTTGTTCAACATAATGCTGAAAGTCCTAACCAGGGAAATTCAATAATTAAAAGAAATTAAAAGACATTCAGATTGAAAAAAAAAACTATTTACTGTATCTCTATTTGCAAATAACATGATCTTATATATAGAAAACCCTATAGAATCTGCAAAAAAACTACTAAAGCTAATAAACGAGTTCAGCAAATTTGCACAATCCAAGATCAATATACAAAATTCAGATGCATGTAAACTAGCAATGAACAACTTGGAAATGAAATTTTAAAAACTCCATTTACACTAAAAATCAAAAAGAATAAACACGATTAAATTTAACCAAGAAAGTGCAAGACCTGAACACTGAAAACTACAAAATATTCTTGAAAGAGTTTAAAGATGACTTTAAAACATACAAAGAGATCCCATGTTATGGGATGGGAAGGGTCAATATTACAGTTTGAGCATCCCTAATCCAAAAATCTGAAATCGAAAATGTTCCAAAATCCAAAATTTTTTGAGCACCAACATAATCCAAAACTCTGAACACCAACATGATGCCACAAATGGAAAATTCCACATCCAACTTTGCTTTCTAATAGTTCAATGTACACAAACTTTGTTTCATGCACAAAATTTAAAATATTGCATAAAATTACTTTTGGGCTATGTATATAAGGTATATATGAAACATAAATGAACTTCAAGTTTAGAACTTGGATCTCATCCCCAAGATATCTCATTATATATATGCAAATATTCCAAAATCTACATTTCTAGCATTAATTTTTTTAAAAAGTTTCCAAAATCCAAAAAAGTCCAAACTCCTAAACACTTCTGGTTCCAAGTATTTCAGATACGGAATACTCACCCTGTATTAAAAATGGGAATATTCCCCAAATTAATCTACAGATTAAATGAAATCCCTATTAAAATTCAAATTCCTTATTTGCAGAAAGGGATAAGATGGTCCTAAAATTCAGATATAAATGCTAGAGACCACAAATAACCAAAACAATCTTGGAAAAAAAAACTTGGAGGTCTCATACTTTCCAATTTCAAAACTTAGCACAAAGCTACAGAAATCAAAAGTGTGGTAGGGGCACAAGCACAGACACATAGATTAACAGAACACAATTGAGAGTGCAAAAATAAAGCCATACATCTATGACTAATTTATTTTCAACAAGGGTGTCAAAACTATCCAATGGGAAATACTGTCTTTTCAACAAATGGTGCTGGAAAAACTGGATATCCACATGCAAAAGATTGGATTTGGACCCCTACCTCATACAATACACAAATTTTGTTGTTGTTGTTGTTGTTGTTTTGAGATGGAGGTCTCTGTGTGTTGCCCAGGCTAGTTTCAAACTCCTGGGCTCAAGTGATCCTTCTGCCTCAGCCTCTTGAGTAGCTAGAATTACAGGTATGTGCCATTGCTCCTGGCTACAAATATTAACTCAAAATGGATCAAAGACCTAAATGTAAGAGCTAAATCTATAATGTAAGAAGGAAACATTAAGTGTTAATCTTCATAATCTTGTATTAGGCAACAGTTTCTTAAATTTGACACCAAAAGCACAAGCAACAAAAGAAAAAAACAAATTGGAATTCATCAAAATTAAAAACATTTGTGCATCAATGGACACTAACAAGAAAGCAAAAGAATGGAAGAATTTTCTCCCACAAAATGGAAGAAAAGATTTGCAAATCAGGTATCTGACAAGGTTCTAGTGCACAGAAGGTTAAAGAACTCTTACAACTCAACAATAAAAAGAAAAACAAACCAATTAAAATATGAACAAATGATTTGAATAGGTATGTCTGTAAAGAAATAGCCAATAAGCACATGAAAATATATTCAACATCATTAGCCATTAGGGAAATGCAAATCCAAACAAAATGAGATAATACCTCACACACACTAGGGTGGCTATAATCAAAAAGGCAGACAATTGGCAAGGATGTAGAGAAATTGGAACCTTTATACATTGCTGGTGGGAATATAAATGGTGCAGGAGCTTTGGAAAAACACTTGGCAGTTTCTCAAAGAGTTAAACATAGGGTTACCATATGCCCTAGCAATTCCACTCCTACATGTATATCTAAGAAATTGAAAACATATGGTCACACAAAAACTTGTATAAGAATGTTCATAGCAGGATTATTCATAATAGCCAAAACACAGAAACAACTCAAATGTACAAAGGATGAATGGATAAACAAAATGTAGTATATCCACACTATGGAGTATCATTCAGCCCTAAAAAGGAATAAAGTACTGATACATGCTACAACATGGAGGAACCCTGAAAACATTATACTAAGGGAAAGAAGACAGACCCAAAGGACCACATACTGTATGATCCCATTTATACGAAATGTCCACAAAAGGCAATCCATAGAGACAGAAAGTAGATTAGTGGTTGCCAGAGGATGAGAGAGGAAGAATGAGGAGTGCCTGTAGAGTTTTTTTCTGTAGTGATGCAATGTTCTGGATTTAGACAGGCATGACGGTTGTACAACATTGTGAATATACTAAAAACCAGTGAATGAACTGTACACTTTAAAATGGTTAAAGTTATGCAAACTTTATCTCTCTAAATCTACCTTAAAAAAAGTGAATCACCTGTATGAGTGAGAGGGTAATCAGGCTGGTCTCAGATTTCTACACAGTAACATTTCCCCTTAACTTTTTTTTTTGGGGGGGGGATCTAATCTTCCCAAATTATCCCCCTAACTTTTAATTTTGAAAACTCACAAATCTACAGAAAAACTGATAAAAGAATATAATTCATTTGCCTTATCTACCTAGATATGTGTGTTTACTTGTCTTTATGTAGTCATTTGCCCTTCTTAAAGTTTTTAAACTAAGTTACAGATACACTGTACTTCAACATGTTTCTCCAACAAGGACATTCTCCTACAAACCACAATATTATCATCACACCCAAGAAATCTGACACTGATACAAAAACATTATCTAATATACAGCCCATATTCAAATCTCCCCAAGTGTTCCAATAACATCCTTTCTAATTTTTTTTTTTTAAATCCATGATCTAGTGAAAGATCATGCATTGAATTTAGTTACCAGGCCTCTTTAGTTTCCTTCAATATAGAACAGCCCCCCTGTTTATCTTTTAGGATGTTAACTTTTTTTTTTTAAAGCCTTAAAGACAGATTAGAATGTCAATGTTGTAACTATAATATAATAATATAAACAACAAAAATTAGTAGGTGGAATCAGGGAGATGGGAGGAAGTGTGGGATTGCTAATATATTCCTCTTTCATAGAAGGAAGTCAACTGTTACTGTCTACAATTTAAGCATATATAGTTTTTAACAAAATAATGGCTGCAGGGGCTTAATATTTTTAATAACCTTAGAGAGGTCTTTTAAGAAATATTTCTTAAGGTAAAGAACATTTTAAATTCCTTAAATTTGTATTTTTGAAACATACTGATAATGATAGTTTTTACTCAAATATTTACATTTGTCTTCAGGAAAAGATATAATTAAAATCAATGACACACACCTGATTCATACAACTCTTCTTCCATTGATAGCCCAACTTTTCACAAGTCTCTTTCAGGCATTGGTAAGATTTGTCTGCATCCAATTTGGTAAAGAATCGTGTCATTCTTTTGACCAAGCGCTGCCAGGGGTTCTACATGTCAATCAAAAAAAAATTGAATAAATCCATTGTGATTGAATGCAGTCATATGATAGCTATTTAGTCTGAAAATTCTTTTCTATGACTTAGAATTCTTTTGCATGAAGGCCTCCTCTAATTCTTTCTTCCTTGTCCGAAAAATATGTATAATTTAAAAGTTATATATCTCTAAGATTTACACATTAAAAAAAGGCTTTAAGATAATAAAAAATAAAGGGTTGCCATTATTTATATGAAAAATTAAATTCCCTTACCTGTGAGGATCCTGGGGTGCCAAGTAACTGACTATTCAGAAGCATATGATCAGGACATGTGGGTTGTGAAAAACTGATTCCTTGTACCAGTTTATCAATGTATGAGGGACTGGTATCCCATAAGGACAGACTCGTCCGTGGTTCTGGCTGGGAACTGGAGTACTTCACATTTTCTTCACTGAAACATTAAGACAGAGAGGAATATATGTCTTTAAACAAAATCCATCAGGCCTTTCTTATATCATATAACCATTCTCACATTGACAAAATTATGTTCATTACTAAGAAAAAATACACACATGTATCATTTCTTCATGTGGGATACTGCCTTTAACTAGTTTATTAGTCTTACCTAGATGCACTGTTTACTGGAGAGAAGTCCAAATTGGATTGAATGTGCTTAGAGAATCCACTGGGAGACTCTGACACACCACCTGAAGTAACTCGGGGCCTCTTTGCCCCTAAAAAAGAAAACAAATACAAATGCTTTCAAGTATTCTATGTAGGTATTTTTTAATCAACCCAACTGGCAACTTGAAGAAGTAAAATCATATCTAAATCCATTAATTTAACCCAAAATACTTATAAGACAAATAGTGACTCTATTTATATGATTTTATAAGAAATATGGTCAAGTTATAAACTTACTAAGACTCACTTGTCAAATTAGGTATTTCACAAATTGTGACCTATAAATATGTTCCAAGTGTGGGGTATCATGCAAAGACCACAATTTTAATGGCACCTTTTATGGGTAATAGAACAATGTTCTATGAAGACAGAAAGACACGGCTCAAGGACCAGAAGTTTTTAAACTAAAAAATAATAAACGATAATGGCAATAAACATTATGAATCTGCTCTATCCAACATTCTTCGCTCCCTAGAAAAGCTTTACCAAGAATAACCATTATATAGAAAATGATGCCATTATAAATTTATGGTTACAATCCTCACCTGGACCCTCAACACTGCCAAACAATCCTATTTGTTTCTCTGGTCAGTTTCCTCTCCCCTTCTCCACAAGGATTATTCCAAAACCTCTACACTTTTCTGAAATTCCCAAGACCACCCTTCTTCACCTCATTACTTAGCATATATCATCTCCTATTTCACAGAGAAAGAAACTACATCAACTTGTCACTACCAAATCTGCTAGTTTACTTGCATTCGTACCCATCCTTTCTTCCCTTCCATCCTCCTATCAAATGTTCATCCCTCTACTTGTGCTATGTAGCTCATACCCTCCTACCTCCTCAGGGATCTTGACGCTCTGTTACTTATTCCCTTTCTCTTAGACTGTCAGCCTCTTCCTCTCTATTGGATCTGTCCTGAAACATGCTTAAGTTTAGCCAAACTTTTTGTTTATTAACCCATTCATTCAAATATTTTATTAGGTCTACTATGTGCCAGGCATTATTCTAGGTATTAAGCAGTGAACCTTTGACCTCTTAAATCCTACATTCTACTGAAGAGAGACAAAATAAAGCATAAAAAGTCAAAGTTCAAGTAAAGTTAAAATTCAATAAGTTAAACGGTAATAAGTGCAATGAAGGAAAATAAAGTGAAGAAATGTGTTGGGGGAAAAAGGGTACAGTTGTAAATAGGATAGCCAGGAAAGGCTTATTGAAAAGATGACACAGAAGTCAATACCCAAAGAAGGTGAGAGGACAAGACATGCAAATAAGTCTGACAGGGAAAAATATTTCCAGGCATAGGAAATAGTCATAACAAAAACAACGAGGTAAAAATGTCCCTGGAGTACTGAGTGAACAATGTGGAGACCAATACAGCTACAACCAAAGGGGAAAAAGCAGAATTGAGGTCTGAGAGGCAATCAAAGGACAAATTATGAAAGAGCTCACAGGTCATGAACTGATTTTAGTTTATACTCTTGAGTAAGAAGTAAAGCATTGGAGGAGTTGAGCAGAACAGTGACATACTCTAACTTTTTAATCAGAACACTGGCAATATACCATGGTAGTTTAGACTAATAGGGTAGCAGTGGAGGTGATAAAAGGTGATCAGATTTTGAAATTTTTAAAGATAGAGGTTAACAGAATTTCCTGGTATACTGAATGTGAGGTGAAAGAGAACGAGAGGAATAAAGGATGACTTCAAGGCTTCTGACCTGCTAACAAGGACGCAGTTGCCATTAACAAAGATAGAAAAGACTATGAAAGGAGTAGGCCTCAAGGGGAAAGGTCAGTAACTCAGTTTGAGACATATCAAGTTTGAGATGCCTCCTAACATTCAAGTGAAATTTGAGAAGGCAATTAGACATATAAGTTTGGAATTCAGAGGAGGGGAGGGGAGGGGAGGGGAAGGGGAGGGAGGGGAAGGGAAGGGAGGGGAAGGGAGGGGAGGGGAGGGAGGGGGGAGGGGAGGGGAAGGGAGGGGAAGGGAGGGGAAGGGAGGGGAGGGGGAGGGAGGGAGGGGGGAGGGAAGGGAAGGGAAGGGAGGGGAGGGAAGGGAGGGGAAGGGAAGGGAGGGGAGGGGAAGGGAAGGGAAGGGAGGGGAAGGGAAGGGAAGGGAAGGGAAAGAAAAGAAAAAATATAAAAGCATGATTTAGGAGAACAGGATAGTGAAAGAAGTGGGGAAATGTAGTCCAATTGTCAGGCAGCATTAAGTGCCCACTTGATATTAGTAAGCCTGAATTTTAAATCAACATTGTTGGGTATTTTTCTCCAGCTACAATCAGCTGTGTAGGTACAGGTATGGAGGAGGTAGAAAACTGGATTAAACTTGGGTTGGGTTTTGGGCAAGGAAGTTGAAGATGATGAATGGAAATTTATGATTAAGAAAGGTAAGAATGGAAATGAAGACCTAGGGAGGGAGCAAGTAAGAGATAGTGAAAAAGTAGAATTAATAGATTGCAAGTATAGATAGAGTCAAAGGATTGTTGAAGTCAGGGTATTAGAGAAAGGAAAACAGAAAAAATTACACTGGTGATCTGAGCAGAATGTTTGAAGATAAGATAACCAGAGGAGAGAAGGCCAAGGAACAGTGATTCCAGGATACTGGAAGGATCATCCAAAGGAACATTTAAATCATCAAGAACCATAACAAAAATTACATTAAGAGTCACACTGGAGAGAGTGATAGTATGGCAGAAATTTTAATTTGGGGTTCAGAAGTTGGAAGGGAGAGGAATACAGGAAGAAGAGACAAAGTGACAATGAAGAACAAGGAAGACATCTACCCCACTTCCAGATCCAAGGACATGAGGGTGTGAGAAAGAAAACACCCACTACTTCAGAGGAAGCAGTCAGACTTCAATTAGAATAAAAAGGTGAAGGAAACATTCAGAGAGGAATTAAAGAAGAGTTAAAAATCCTTCACTCATCTCTAGCTACTGCACCCCTTTCCTCCCATTGGCAGCCAAACATCTTGAATGAGTTGTCTAAATTATTCTTTCTGGTTCCTTACCTCTTTTATACTACAATCACTATATTCTAGAATTTACTCCCAACACTTCACCGAAACTGCTGTTGCCAATATCATTAATAACTGCATATAATGGAATCCAATGGACAGATTTTAGGCTTTTTGTTATTAATCCATTTAACAGTATCTGCCATTATCATGTATTTTCTTCTCTTAGCCTCAATTACTCCACATTCTTCAGATGTTCCTCCCACCTCACTGGCTATTCTTTCTATGTTTCCCTGGCCTCCACCCACCACTTAAAATATTAGCTTTCCTTAAGAGTCCATATATTCAATTTCATCTACCACCATGGTTTAAATTACCAACTATTTGCGGAAAATACCAAAATTGACTTCTGAAGCCTAGTTTTGCCTCCTAAATTACACTTAAATACAACACCACTGGAACAGTTTTTACTTAGCTCCTCAAATTCAGCATGTCCAAAATCAAATAAAATTTCCCCCAAAATCTGTTTTTCCTCTTGAGTTACCAGAACTACAACCTAGGAGTCACCTTTGATTCTGTATTCCCCTTCATTTTCCACATCTAAATAATCACCAGTCCCATCGATTCTAGTTCTTAAATTTCCTTAGAATCATCTCTTTTCTCCAATCCCATTGCCATTAACTTGCTCCAAGCCTACATCTAGACTGCTGACATAAAAACCTACACCACTCTTAATACTATCCTATCCATCAAAAACAATGAAAGAAGAAGGAGAAGACAGAAAGATCTTTCAAAACCAAATATATGACCCTATCATTTTCTTGCTAAAAATCTCTCAAGTTTCTCAATGGCCTTAACATGGCTTACAAGGTCCTCCTCTACAACCTGGCTACAACCTGGCTGCTACCTACCTCTCTGGCCTTGTCTGAAACTTCTCTTCCTCTCCCACTTCTCTGTCCACTCATTTACTTGACAAATATTCACTGACTGCTTACCATACACTGTGTTAACCACTGGTGATACAGTGATGAACAAAACAGACATGATCCATGCCATACGGATCTTCTTTCAAATTCCTCAAATGTACCAGACTTTCTAAACTCTAAGATTTTACAATACTGCCTCCTCTACTCAGAATCAAATCTGCCACTCACCTTGCCTGGCTAGCTCCCCTTTAATTTTCAAATCTTAGATTTAATGTCATTTCCTCTGGAAGAAAAGTCTTCCCTGTCCCTTAAGACTTGGTCAAACACTTAGCTATAGTACCCTGACTTTCCCCTTTACAATTATTAATAAACAAAATTATTGTTTATCCTGCTAGACATCATAATCTCCATGAGGACAGAGACCACAGCTTTCTTGTGTTGTTGACTCAAGATACTGACTTTGCAAGTACCTTTTCTTTCACAGAAAAAAAATTCTTACATTTTAAGGATATTACCTTTCTTGAGGGGTTTGTTGTACCATCTATCTTTTTTTATGTCAGGGATGGTAATCCTTACTGATGGATTCTCAACTAGGATTTTATGCAGCAGAGCTGAAAATAAAACATTAAGACAACATTTACAAAAGAGTTATGAAGATTAGAAAAGTCTATGGCTTGTGGTAGGGAACACATTCTCTATTGGGGGAAGAGAATAAAATAAAGCTACTAAATTAGTGCTAAAATTTCATGGAGTTGTTCTTTGCTGCTGTCTGTATCTTACAATATTCTTCCTAGATCTGATTCTCAATTGTTTGCAAAAAAGGAGAACAAGAATGGGGTGAAAATGTTTCTCCCCATGTGACTACATTAACTGAAAACACAGGGAAGCTTTTTAAAAATAATATTAGGGGTAGAAAAGACTTTTCCAAACATGACAATACAGTCAAAAACCACAAAGGACAAGATAATAGATTTGAAAAATATAAAACTTCTACATGTCAACATAGTATAAACAAAATAGAAATGACAAATTATGAAAAATATTTGTAACAAATGCAAATATTTAAATATTTAACATTAATATGTTAAAAAACACACTTTAAAGTGGAAGAAAAACAAATCTCCTGACAAAAATGAGCAAAATAGACAAAAACCTAATAAATACATAAAGGGTATACAACTTCATTAGAGTTTTATTTAAAATAAAAATTAAAAACAGTATCATTTATAGGCCTGTTAGATTAAAATTTTTAAAAAAAATATAAACCAATGAAATGGTACAAAGTTTCTGGAAAGCGATTCTGCAAAATAAGCCATAACCATTAAAAACTACATACATCCTCAAACCTGCAATTTTCCTTCTGAGGATTTAAGTAAATAATTTAAGGATATGCGCAAAGATTACGTTACATGGAGGCTGATCATCTCTCTTTTATAACAGTGAAAATTTAGAAAAAAATCTAAATCTCCAACAAAGTGAATTGGATGAGTATAGTAAGGCATACCCACGTAGCAGAATACCATCACAGTCTTTAAAAACAATGATGTAGACCTACAATTATAATGTTCACAGAGTATTAAAGCCAAAAAAACAGGCTATGAAATAGCTTGTGTAGTATGATCCCATTTTGTGTAAAAACATACATACTTTAACATGTATTTATTAGGTATATAGTCATGTACCGCATAACAATGTTTCAGTCAACAACAGACCACATACAGGACAATGTCCCACAAGATTATAATACTGTATTTTTACTGTTTCTACATTCACATATGTTTAGATACACAAATACTTAACACTGTGTGTTACAGTATTGCTTACAGTATTCAGTACAGTAACATCCTGTACAGCTTTGTAGCCCAGGAGCAATAGGCTATACCATATAGCCTAGGTGTGTAGTAGACTATACCATCTAGGTTCATGTTAGTATACTCTATGATGTTCACACAATGAAATCGCCTAACGACACATTTCTTAAGACATATCCTTGTTATTAAGTGACACATGACTGTACTTATAATAAAGTTTAAAAGCAAATATCAAATTTTTTTTCTTCTCTTTTTTTTTTTTTTTTAAATAAAAGGCCACTCAGGTGCATAGATCCAAGTTATCCTAAATATACATTCCCCAAAATATTTTTAAAAAGCTATTTCTGAGTTCTGGGATTACAGGGTTATTTTTTCCTCAATTTTTACTTATATTTTCTAATCTATCTACATGCGTCATGGATTATTTATGTGATCATTTATAAGTTAAAAAAAAAAATTCAAGAAAAAATTCAAATAGCACTTCATTATTCAAGAAATCAGTATTTTCAATCAAGGTAGCACAGTTACCTAGAGGAGCAGAATCAATTTTTTTCCAAGGGTTGAGGTATGTTTTTCTTTCTTTCCAATCAGAATATTCCTGACAACTGTCACTGGGCTGGTCCCACGGCAATTCTAAAAATAAAAAAAGTCCCAGTTTTCCAAGTGTTTATATCATTATAAAGATTTAAAAAAGTTAATAATACAAATCCATGAAAAGTTGCCTACAAATTAATTCAATATGGTTTTCAATCTAATAATGCCAACTCAGAAACTTTAGAGGCACTTCAAAGACAGAAGAAAGACAGATGAACCATTTCTTTTTTTTTTTTTTTTTAAACAGAGTCTCACTCTGTCGCCCTGGGTAGAGTACAGTGGCATCATCATAGCTCACTGCAACCTAAAACTCCTGGGCTCAAGCAATCCTCCTGCCTCAGCCTCCCAACTAGCTGGGACTACAGGCACGCACCATGACCCCCAGCTAATTTTTCAATTTTTAGTAGAGATGGGGTCTCACTCTTGCTCAGGGTGGTCTCAAACTCCTGAGCTCAAGCAATCCTCCCACCTCAGCCTCCCAGAATGCTAGGATTACAGGCATGAGCCACCATGCCCAGCCCGACAAACCACTTCTTGCCCTAGTCTTTTCAAAAGTATTTAAATGAATCTTAAAAGAGATAGCTGTTGTGATTTTTCATTTAATAATCATACATAGGTCATGATAAAAAACCTTTGGGGTTAAAAGTCCCAAGTTATTTATAAATAAGTTACTCCTTGCAATGGACTAAATGTTTGTATCCCCCCCAAAAGTCATAGCTGAAATTCTAACCTATAACATAATGTTATTTGGAAGTGGGGCCTTTGAGAGGTGATAAGGTCATGAGGATGGGAGCCTTCATAAATAGGATTAGTGCCCTTATCAAAAGACAAAATAGGCCAGGCTGCAGTGGCTAATGCCTATAATCTCAGCACTTTGGGAGGCCAAGGCGGGAGGATCACTTGAGGCCAGGAGTTCAAGACAAGTCTGGGCAACATAGCAAGACATCATCTCTACTTAAAAAAAAAAAAAATTAGCCAGGCCTACTGGCGCATACCTATAGTCCTAGCTACACATGAGGCTGAGGTGGGAGGATTGCTTGAGTCCAGAACATTGAGGTTACAGTGAACTACGATCACACCACTGCACTCCAGCCTGGGTGATAGAGAGAGACCCTGTCACTAACAAAATAAATAATAAAGATTTAAAAATAATAATAAAAAGACACAACAGAGCTTGCTTCTGCTTTCTCTACTCTCCATGAAAAGACACAAGATGGCCACCTGTGAATCAAAACGAGGGCCCTCACCAGAACCCAACCATGCTGTCACCCTAATCTCAGGATTCCAACCTCCAGAACTGTGAGAAATAAATTTCTGTTGCTTATCAGCCACTCAGTCTATGATACTTTGCTATAGCAGCCCAAACAGATTAAGATGCTATTAAAATACTATCATATAAATATGGATTCCCTTGGTTTATTTCATTTATTTTGGTATAACAAATTGGACTTTTCATAGGACAGGAGTTTTATCATGATTAAATAGCTCTTACCTCCGGCCAACATTGCAGTAAGTACTATTCCACAGGACCAAACATCAACTGGTTCTGCATGAAATTCTTTTCTCTTCAGAAGTTCTGGAGCAACATAAGGTAAAGTACCACACATCTTGTTCAACAAACGCTCTCGATTATTATGTCGAAACACTGTTGCCAAGCCAAAGTCAGAGATTTTGAGGTTATCTAAACCAAAAGAAAAAAGGACAGCACTGAATAAAAATGTTTTGCAAATAGATATACTTAAAGGAATTAAGTTTTATTGGAAAAATCACTGGTGTTACTTAAGGCTTATAGAAATTCTCTACCTTAAAATGACCAAAATAAACAAAAGGAAATTTTAAAAAAGAAAGAGTAAGACATCATCATCTGTGCTGAAACTAGAAAAAGGCCTCATCTCGTCTATTAACTTAAGAGAAATATCTTCAACACAAAACAGTTTAGACCAGATTAAAGAAAGACGCTGGAGTCAAAAAGGGGCTGCCCTTCTGGAAAAGAGCACTCCAAACTTTAGCTGAAAGCAAAGCAAAGCCCTTCATCAGAGAGTGTGGAGGGCAGAAAGGGGACATCAGTAACATACTGGGCACAACGTTCTCAGCAGCAAACAAACCCAGTTGGCAAGAAGAAAATATGTGAAGACATGCCAAACTAAAGATCCACAAACCACAAGAACTTCTTATCAACGTGGCTAAGCTGAGAAAACAAGGAAAAACTCTGTACAAAGAAACCAGAAGAATGAACTTTTACCCTAATTTATCATCTTCAACACACACAAACTGCAGGCAGGACTTTCCACTTAACATACACTTAGCGAATATCTACTGTAACCGAGTGACAGGTACTGGGCTAGCCAATGCACATAGTAGATAAATCAGTGAAGACAACTGACAATAGAAAACTGTTGTGAAGGTTATAAAAATATAGAACTTAACAGGATTTTAGAGCAAAGGGATCTAACCTAGTCTTAGGAGTTAGGGAAGGCCCTCTATTATCAGAAGTGTCAACTGGTAAAAACCTTTTCAGAGGGCAATCTGGCAAAAGATGCTAAATTTTAAATATTCATTTTTGGAACTAGCAATTCTCACTTCTGGGCCACATCCACAGAATAATCCCACAAATTCACAAATATAAGGATATTCATGGCAATATTATTTGCAAATAACTTAAACATCCACCAATAAAGAAATGATTAAATCTCATAATACATGTGTACAATGAAAACTATGGAGGTAGTTGTTAAAAAAAAAAAAAGTATACCTGTATGCACAAACATGGAATAGAATATAAGTGGGGAAAAAAGGCTAGTGGCATAACAAATATTATAACATGACCCAATTCTTGTATTGGGCCTGTACACAAATTTACAGAACAGTCATCACTGTTCTATTTTTTTTTTAAGTTAGAAACAAATGTCACAAAATAGGAGACTGATTCTTTAAAAATCAAATATATTCACACAATATGATATGTAAACTACTTATGATATTTACCAGTATTTGACGTTGGAGGTAGCTACTGTGATTATCCTTTTAGTAGCTAAATATGACAAAATTTGGACAAATCACTGAGATTCAGAGTTACAAGTTACTTATAAACAATAATCACTTAAAATACTAAGCCATTACTAAAACATTCCTCAGATTTTGTTCTTTCATTATAACTGCAACATAATACTCAGGTTAGAGAACTGCACATAACAAACTCAAAATTTAGGAATGTGATTACCTCTGAGAAAAAGAAAGGTGGAATGCATTTGTGGAGGAATACATGGGAAGACTTCAAATATTGGTAATGTTTTACTTCTTTTTTAAAAGACTACTACTAAATATTGAATAGAAACAAAAAAAATTTAATATACAAGATATAAACAATATAACAAACATCCACTCACTTTAAGAAGAATGTTCTATTGCCTTTGAAATCCCCTGTAAATACTTCCTTGAACACATTCCCTCCCCTACCTTCTCAGAGGTAACCACCATTCTGAATTGTTGTATTATGCCCTTCTCTTACCTACTTATTTATTTATTTATTTATTTATTTAACACGTTAACTGCCACGAGTTGTATTTAACTCACTAGTTTTGAGCCCAGAGCCTCGTGAAGCATATGTAACTCACATCTCTTCACCTTGGAAGCCGCAAGAACTATTTTTCAAGTTGCGTATAACTCATGCACAGAAAACAATAAAAAATAACAAATCTTTCATTAAATTAGAAAGGATTGTTTTGTTTTCGAAGTTTTTATTCTATTTTTGTAATAAAACACCGTGGCCCCAAGGCAAAAAATTTTTTTTTTAATGTGGCAGTCAATGTGTTAAAATTGAGAAGGCAGTCTCACCAGGTTGCCTGGGCTAGTCTCAAACTCCTGGACTCAAGTTATCCTCCTACCTCAGCCTCCCAAGTGGCTGGGATTACAGGTGCACACCACCATATGCCTGGCACCCTTGCTTTTCTGTGTGATTTTTTCCCACATTTGTATCCCTGAACAATTTATTTGGTTTTACATATTTTTGAACTCCATACAGAATCAGCCCATATGAATTATTTTGCAACTGTCCTTTTTCACTCTACATCATTACATTCCTGAAATTCAGCCATGTTATTGCTTGTAGATATAAATCATCCATTCCATAACTTATCTGTTTTACTGTTGGTAGGCATTTGGGTTGCTTCCAGTTTTCTGGTATATTATAAACACCACCACTGAGAGCATTGTTATAAATTAATAATGTTTTATATTTTAAGCCAGATGAGTAGATGTTTATATTTTATAATATGTATTAGATATTTTATAAAAATTTTGCATACCTGATTATTTAAGTTTTAAATAAAAGATTTTTATGCCATACAAATATATTTATAAGGGTAAAAAATAAAACCTGCATACACATAAAAGTATATAGCCTATGATCTAATTTACATTAAATTTCATATAGTAATAATAGGTACCATTTCTTCAGTATCAAATTTATGCCAGGTATATACTATGACAAAAAATATATATACACACACACATATTTTATGTGTGTGTATATATACACTTTTTCCTGTATGCCAGGTACATACCATGACAAAAATACACATATATACATGCTTTAAAATTGCGGTCCCCAACCCCTGGGCCGCAGACCGGTACTGGTCCACGGCATGTTAAGAACCAGGCCAAACAGCAGGTGAGCCACAGGCCAGCCAGTGAACCTTTACATGTATTTACAGCTACTCCCCATAGCTTGCATCACCACCTGAGCTCTGCCTGCTGTCAGATCAGCCAAGGCATTAGATTCTCATAGGAGTGTGAACCCTACTGTAAACTGCACATGCAAGGGATCTAGGTTGCATGCTCCTTATGAGAATCTAATGCCTGATGATCTGAGGTGGAGCTGAGGTGGTGATGCTAGCACTGGGGAGTGGCTGCAAATACAAATTATCCTTAGCAGAGAGGTCTGACTGCACAGAGACCATAATAAATCAACTGCAGACTCATAGCAAAACCCTATCAGTGAATGGCCAGTGACAATTAAGCTGCACCTGGTGGCAAGCTTTAAGTCAGAATCTGACACTTATTTTAGTAAGCGCGTGGCCTGCCCATTATTTTATTTACCACTTCTGTCCATGCCTCTTTCCTGCACCGAGCGCATGTCACAGATTTGGTAAGCCCACAAGCTAACCCTAGTAAAAATGAGTAAAAAACAAACGTTGCTGGAGAGCTTCTTTGACAAGGGGGAAAAACCCAATGATGAGGCAGCAGAAGACTCTAAAACTGCCAACAAGATGAAAGCTGCATTTAAAAGAAAATAGCAGGAGTCCTACTTAAATTACAGGTTCATCACAACAGGTGATGCACATTCTCCAAGCCTCCTTTGTATAATATGTGGTGACCAGCTATCCAACAAAGCCATGAGACCTTCAAAAGTGCTTTGCCACATGGAGACCAAGCATCCTGCATTAAAAGACAAGCCTTTGGAGTTTTTCAAAACAAAACAAGAACAGAAGCAATTATTGAAGGCCACCACTTCATCAAATGTGTCTGCACTGAGAACATCACTCTTAGTGGCTAACTGCATTGCTAAAGCTAAGACACCCTTTACAATTGGTGAAGAGTTGATCCTGCTTGCTGCTACGAACACTTGCCGTGAACTTTTAGGAGAGGCTGCAGTTCAAAAGGTGGCACGTGTTCCTCTCTCAGCTAGCACCATAACTAGACAAATTGATGAAATAGCAGAGGATACTGAGGCACAATTGTTAGAGAGGATTAATGAGTCACCATGGTACGCAATCCAGGTTGATGAGTCTACCAATATTGACAACAAGGCAACAACGCTTGTTTTTGTGCAATATACTTTCAGGAGGATATGCATGAGAATATGTTGTATGCACTTTTGTTGCCAACCAACACCACAGCTGCAGAACTATTCAAGTCTTTGAATGATTACATATCAGGAAAACTGAATTGGTCATTTTGTGTCGGTAATGCAATGGATGGAGCGGCTGCCATGACTGCACAGCTTTCTGGTTTCACTACCCAGGTCAAGGAGGTCACTTCTGAATGTGAGTCTATACACTGTGTCACCCACAGAGAAATGCTGCCTAGCCGAAAAAATGTCACCTAAACTAAACAACGTTCTGCAGAATGTGATTAAAATTATCAACCACATTAAAGTACATGCCTTTCACTCACGTCTGTTTGCACAGCTCTGCAAGGAAATGGATGCAGAGCACATGTCTTCTTTTATACACAGACGTGAGATGGCTTTCTAAAGGCAGGTCACTGGCCAGAGTTTCTGAGTTACGAGAGCCGCTCCAGAGATTTCTTTTAGATAAACAGTCACCACTGGCAGCACATTTCAGTGACACAGAATGTGTCGCAAAACTTGCTTACTTGAGTGACATGTTCAACCTGCTCAACAACTCAATCTGTCACTTCAGGGTAGAACAACAACTGTGTTCAAGCTGGCAGATAAAGTGGCTGCATTCAAAGCCAAACTGGAATTATGAGGGTGATGAGTGAACATTGGGATTTTTGACATGTTTCAAGCACTAGCAGAGATTTTGAAAGAGACTGAGCCAGGGCCTTCTTTCTCCCAGCTGGTGCCATGATCACCTATCTCAGCTTTCAAAAGAGTTTGAGCATTACTTCCCAATCACAAAAAAACCCTGAACTGGGAAGGAATGGATCCGTGACCCATCTGTGAATAAGCCAGGTGAATCGACTTTGTCCATGGTAGAAGAGGACCAACTGCTTGAGACTGCAAATGACAGTGGCCTTAAAAGTATGTTCGAGACAAATTCAAATCTCCACACATTCTGGATTAAAGTCAAGACGGAATATCCTGAGATTGCCACAAAAACACTGAAAAGCCTGCTTCCATTTCCAACATCCTGTCTTTGTGAAGCAGGGTTTTCTGCAGTGACAGTAACCAACACAAGATTACCGAGTAGACTGGACATAAGCAACATGTTTCAGGTGTCACTGTCTCCCATCACCTCCAGGTGGGACCATCTAGTTGCAGGAAAACAAGCTCAGGGTTCCCACTGATTCTGCATTATGTTGAGTTGTATAATTATTTCATTATATATTACAATGTAATAATAACAGAAATAAAGTGTAGAATAAATTTAATGTGCCTGAATCATCCTGAAGCCGCCCCCCACCCCCCATGGAAAAATTGTCTTCCATAAACTGGTCCCTGGTGCCAAAAAGGTTGGGGACTGCTGCTTTAAAATATATATGCATATGTGTGTATCCTTTATCCTCACAACCCAAGTAGATTCTTATTCCCATTTTATAGATGAAAAAAAATGAAGCAGTGAGAAGTTAAGTAACTTACCCAAGGCCATACACCTTGTATGTGGTGGCCTAGATCAAACCTAGGCTCAAATGACTCCAAAGCCAACACTGTACTACATTGCCTGTCATATTTAGAGACACGTAATCCTTCTCCAGGGGGTTTGTGTAGCTTGAAATCTGTATTTCATCCAAAAAGGGACTTGATTTGTAGATAAGGAAGAGGAGGAATTGGGTGTAACACCAAAGCTATTAGCATTCAAGAAGCAATGGAAATAGCATAAAAAGGGGAAGCAAAAGGAATCCTCACAGTTTGCGCTGCGCTTTCATTTCTCAGGATTCATCAACAGACCATCTTATGGTTCCTTTTTCCTCATATGCCAAATTTTCTGTATATCTAAAATTTTGCTATATGCCTTGTGAAAAACTTGCAAAAGGCTAAATAATTAAACCTCAGGGTCGGACAAAATCTTGAAAATACTTTGGTCTAACTAGTCAACCAATATTTAAATTCCCTTTACAATACCCCTGATAATTACATAATCCAATGTTTGACATTGATGTTATAAACACACTAAATTCCAAAGCACCTTATTCCATTTTTGGACAGATCCATTAATGAGGGTTATCCTTGAATGAATCCAAATTGATTTGATATAGTTTTCAACCACATGTTATGAAGAACCATATTTAACAATTAGCAAGTTTTTCCCTGAGTTCCTTCAATTACTCCTTATTTTGCATAGTTTATAGCCTTTTCATCATTCTGGTCATTCTCCTATAAAAGTACTTCAGTGGTCTACATGCCTTTTACAGTGTGGATGCAGGAAACCCAGTATTTCTGGTGTAGCCTCATGAGAGTAGTGCTGGACTGCTACCTTCCTCATTCTAGATAGTATCACCTTAGTTTTCTATGACCAAATCACACAAGTGACTAACATTAAGTTTGCTGCCTATTAAATGTCTTTTTTTAACCCATTTTGCTGCCAAGAACATGCCACTCAACTTCACTTGGTTAGTTTTTTCAATCCAAATACTGGAGTTTAGATTTTTCACTATTAGACATAATTTGTTAGATTTGACCCACCTCTTTGGTCTGCTAAATTCATTCACTCAACAAATATTTTTGAAAGCCTACTATTTGTCAGGCACTATTCTAACGCTAAGAATAGAGCATTAAACAAAACAGATAAAAAACTATGCCTCATACAGCTTACATTTGTCATCTTTTTTGATCCTGACTCTACAAGCTAAAGCTTTCACTATCCATCCCTCTCAGTTTAATGAAATTCATAACATATAACTAAACTTCTTACATCTTTTTCCAAGTCATAAATAAAAAAGGGTGAAGAGGACAAGGCTAAAGTCCAGGGTATTCCAATAGAAACTTCCCTTTGTTGATCCACAAAAGAATTGTTTACATTTATTCTTATAATTACTCATCTAGTGAGCTAGCCTTGCATCTAACTCAGACTTCTCTACCTCATCCACAACTGTATCATAAAACACTTGTGAATTTCAAATATACTCGGTCTCCCAAATTGCCTTGACTTTGCAGATTTTTTTGTCTTGAAATTTCAGTAATGCAAAAGACTTGAACCTGCCCTGTATAGCTGTATTTAAAATAATTTAGGTAGCAGTGACAAAATGCTAAACTTACCCCTTTCATCCAATAGGAGATTTTCTGGTTTAATATCCCTGTGAGTTATTCCAATACCATGTAGATAAACCTAAGGGGGAGGCAGAGGAAACACACCAGAATTTGGCAATTTAATTCACCTGTACTAATTTTAAGTAACAAGAAAAGAGACAATTGTACCTACCACCCCTGCCATGAGTTGATGGAAGAACCTCTGAGCATCTTGTTCAGGCATGCCTATGTCCGGCTCTATAAAAATTAATTATAAAAGTTAGTTTACTGAATAAATATAATCAGGCATCAACCACATAGCTGCTTAATTTGAAGTTTAAACATTTATGACTGTACTTTAGCAAACACAATCAAATGCCAATGAAAGATCGCAGAGTCCACTGACAGAGACAAGACTTAACTCACATATTCCATCTGTTAAATGGCAAAAACAAACTAACATCACAGGAAAATTATAGAGAAATAACAAACTATCATCCAAATTAAGAATGCAAGCCATGCCTTGAAAGCCCCTGTTTACTCTTCTACTAACTCTGATGTATTTGCTATCCTTCAAATTCTCCCCTATTTCTCCTAAATGTTATGCTAATATTTTTCCCATTCCTGAAATACAATTTCCAAAGAAGAATTCTGGACAAATCTAAGCCAATTTCACCAAGTATTTAACAGATTTAAACTTCATACACTACCTTAAAGGGGATAGTGAAAAAAAAATTGACAAAACTTCACAAAATTTCACACTACAAAGCCATGAATGTCTGTGAAGTTCCTTCAGGAAACACAGTCTTATTGAGAAATGTTCTTTTGTCAGTTATCTTTTTATATTTTCATCTCTCTCATTAACTCTGGATTTCTTTTACCCCTAATTCTCTCCTGATATTCACATCAGGAATTCTAGCACTTGTAATCAGTTTTTAACAGTTAATACAATAAATAATAAATTTAGTCCCTGGAGTCTAGTGGTTAAAAAAAATAATAATAATGATAATAAATTTAGATCCACAGAATATTTTTATGTACTTCTCAGTGTTCTGTAATATCAATCCTTTAAATCTATAAAGAACATTTAAGTAGCAAACACTGAATTTACTTAATATATATAAAGTGATCCTAGAAAATTCTCAATTATCTCATTTAAACAAATAAGGAAATAAAATATGCTACTATTTTGGATCTATAAATGTATACAATGATTTCATGTAACTAGAATGTCTATAAATAAAAAAATTGTATAGGTACACATTTCATGAACCTACAGTTTATCATTCTTAAACTCTATAAAATAGCAATTCCAATCAAAATCACTTATATAACTTGATTAAAATGTTTTCTTTCAGTGACTCTATATATGCTTTCATGTGTTAATACAAGTTGCAAAATAAAAGACAATTTACTCCAATTTCCCTGTCACACAAGCAATTCTGAAAGGACAATGACCAAACAACATAGCAAAGATTAAAAACACAAGTTTAGAAACTTGTTTAATAGAATAATTATCTTGAATCTTTTCCATACCTATTCTGTCAAAAAGTTCTCCCCCACTACAGTACTCCAGAAAGAGATACTGGATATTGCCTTCTCTCCTGTGACCATAGAATTTCACTACATTCTCATGATTTAGCATTTTATTGATACAGATCTCTTTTTTGATATTTTCTGGACAGTCTATGGCACGCTTCATATCTACAATCTTCACCGCAACTGCTTCTTCAGTTATTCTATTCACAGCAAGTTGGACTCTAAAAAGGAAAAGGAAAGGGGTTATGACATTACAGACATTTGAATTCCATTTCTTTTAAAATTTCAAAAGATTAAATATGACTCATCCAAAACTATTTTATCTTTATTACTTTCTCCACCAAGGAGAAACCAAGGAAACGGTTTCTGCCACGTTCTCAACAGATACTACTCCTTTCTGAAAGGTGAAGTACAATAGCTAATGCTCCAAAGAAGTCATTATACTGTACACACAAAAGTCATTTAGTAAAGGCTTGATAAACTAAATTGGTATAATAGCAATTCTAGGCCACATCACATATATACATGCTCTAATCATATAATTTTAATTGTTTTACCTAACATTCATCCCATACTATATATGCCTGTGGTAATTAACTGTCTAAGCACCTATTGAGTAGATACTAATGTTGCCATCTTATAGATGAGGAAACAGAAGTACACAATGACATTAGGAAGCTTGCCTAAGATCACAAAACAATGGCCAGTATGTGATAGAGTGAGGATTTGAAATCAGGCAGGCAGTCTCCAGAGTCTATTAACCACTAAGCTTACACCCCAAGAAAAAATATGTGGGAGGGGAAACAATGACTTCACTATCTCTTCCAGCTCTTTACAAAGAAAACGTTAAAAAAAAAAAAAGGAAGAAAAAATATTAATCCTTAGAAAAGATTTCATAACTTCAGTTGCCAAGAGTCTTGGATTTCAAACGCAGAAATCTATTCTCTAATGCACCACTCTATTAGAATAAATAACTCCAAAACAACGAATATGTACTCAGACAACAGACGGAAAACTAAAGCAAGTGTGTGGAGACTCAAACTCACTCTCCATAGGCACCTTCCCCCAGGGTTTGCACCAAGTCCCAGTCTTCCACAAAGGGCACTGCCATGACTCCAGCGAGCACAGCGGCTGTAAAAGGCAGGAATCCAGAAAAGATGGAGGATGAGTGCAAGATCACCTACCTGTAAAGTCACTGAACCCGGCCACTTGCCATGACTCCCACCACAAATAACAGCTCCTGGTTTCCCCTTACATCTCACCCATATTTATACAAGCCTTTAAAGCACAAGCAAGTATTCAAAACTTAGGCATTTTCTCGTGTAAATCACAATCCCCATTCCCACGCACACCGAAGGCTGAAACTCTGCTCTCCTCAAGCCTCAGAGGAAATTTAATAGTGTGGAGAAGAGTTGGGGAACAAACGGTTTCTGGGGAACGACTGCGGGAGGGTGGGAGAGTGAGGGTCTGGGAAAGAGAGTAAGGGGGTATAGGCTGGTGGGGCGCGAAGAATACGCCTGTTGCAGCGCCTCCTCCCCCCTCGCTCAGTTCCAATTCCACCCCACCCCCAGCCGTCCCAAAGGCCAGGAGGAGCCCGGGGCGGGGCCAAACTGCGCCATCAGCGGAAGGAAGGGTTGGGGACCCACGACGGCGCCCAAACTTCTGGGGTTCCCAGCCAACAGAGTAGTGTCTCCCGTCCTTCCTTCACAACAAGGACCTCCTGGAATGACATACCTCCACCCTGCGAAACCGCCCCTCCGCGGGAGTCTCTCCGCCCTCCTTCGCTCGTCACTGCTCACTTCCTCTCACCGTGCCCTTCCTCACTAATCTAGACCCCGAACTCCCTCTCCAGAATCCTTTCCCACCCTACTATCCGCCCTTCCTCACCCGGCTATCCTTTGCCCGCCACCACAGGAATCCAAATGCAGCACTTTTCCCGCCAAAACCTCCTGGCGTCGCACTGTCGCAAACGCGCGCGCCCTTGCCATAAAGCAGGACTGCGCGCGTTCCCGGGTCCTGCCGCTCTGAAGATTGGCGAGTCTACAACGCCGGCGCTGAGAGGTTGCCGCCCCCGCGTAGCGTTACTTTGCAGTCCCGGGGAGACCCAAAGAGATTTAAGGACTGCCGACCGCGTCGGTGCGAATTGATGTCTGGGCCCAAATGGGAAATGGTATCCGATGTGGGAAGCTCCGCTGGGCTGTGCTCCGACGCTTTTGTGCGGAGCCGAAGCCTCCTTCCCGAGCTAGCGCAGACCGACCGTGCGTTGCGCACCAAGGCCGTGCTGCCCGCTTTGCTCCTGGACCCTGCGGACCTGAAAGGCTGCTCGGACACCTACGTAAACCAGCCCGCGACCTCTGAGCACCTGACGCTGCTGCCGGACAGGATTGTGAGGATTACCGTCAATACGTGCCGCAGAGCGCTTTGTAAACTTTGGAGTGCGGTACCCGTAATACTAGAGCCGAGAAATTAGCAACAGCTGTTGAGAATTGATCCTGTGACGAATGAGGGGAGCTTTGAAGTGGGAGCGAGAGGCATCAAAAATGGCCACACATTAAGTGTGAGGGGAGGGGTGCAGAGGAAGAAAGCAATTTTTTTGGCGCTTGAGGTAGTGTCAGGATAACCAATGTTGCCTTGTCTGTGAACAGGCTCCAAAACAATGCTTTATACTTCAGTCTAACCGTTTTGAAGGAGGACCCTCTGCCTCGCTTAGTTCTACGAGCTTTTTCATTCTCTTAATGTGTAAGAAACAGGCAGGTAGAAGCCAAAATAAATTCCATAATGCAAATAAAAAGGTAGAGAAACTCATTTGAATGGGAAAGTGAATTCTGAGAAAAGGGACGTGAGAACAAGTTAGTTAGGAAAAACTACAATCAGTATTCTCTTACAGTAAACTAGACTGGGAACTCAAGACATAGGCAAGATCATCGCCATTAAATTCTCCAGTCCTTAAAACTGGGACACTTACACTCAGCATAGCTAGCTATTGTGATACTGGTAACAGTAAAATAGGTGTAAAATATCCAAAAAAGCACACATCTGTTTTAAAGAAACGAAGCCAGGGACAAAAATCAAGAGCAAAATTCTTCAAATGCTTATGTGTGAAGTTTTGAACCATGGTATCACAATTTAGGCTTCATTAGTAAAAAGCAAGTTTTTATCATTTTATCATTTATACCATTTTCTCTAGTTTCTTCACTGTGTTCTGAAAACAAGACTGAAGAAAAGTGGAGGACCTGCACAGTTCATACGTGTCTGAATGGAATTAATATATCCTTTTAGCTTGAAAAAATAAGGTGTACAGATTCAGGGAGAATACCAGTTAAAGACAGCATATATGAGAATAGCCTCTGTTCCTTTCTGTAACCTTACTAAAATAGTAAAAGATACAATTTTTTTGTTTGTGATTTTTTGTTTTGTTTTTTGGTTTCTATCAGAAGTTCTTACTAAGGATACCAATTTTTAAAAGACAATAACTCATTAGAATAGAGTATGAGACACAAAATTTTGGAAAGTGGAAAGCCTTTAGATGGAAAGTAATTAACAAATGAAGTAAAGATGAATCCCAGAGCTAACAATGGAAAGTAAAAAAGCAACTTGATCTACATCACAGAAATTCCAAAAGGCTCAAGTTGAACTGGTGACACCTAGTAACTGAAGGTGGAGGTGAAAGTGGTGCTAAAAAGAGGGTAGGTTGAGAGACTGTAAGAAGCAAATAGACCCCTACATCCCCTCCCTCCTCCATGTAACTAAGGAACTGCCCCTCCCCAAAGGCTGGTACAAGACTTAAGAGGGTAAATGCATGCTATCTGAACTGGAGAGCATTAATGGCACAGTTAAAAGCTTGGGTACTTTACTGAAAATAGAGGGATTAAGTTTAAGTTTATGCCCTGAAGGTTGAGCCTGTAAAACTTCTTTCCCTACTCTAATCTCATAAAGCTGACAGTCTGGCTTATATCCTTCAGTAAGAGAATATACAAGCCTTCTAGAGGGAATATGAGAGATTTCACAATGTAACAGCCCAGCCAGATCACAGTAAATTGATACCCACATCAATAAGCCCCATCTACCCCCCCACAAACAGACCTTTCAATCAGCTTTTTGGGGGTCCCACTCTTGAAGAGGAGCAAAGGAGCAGACAACCAAGAATTTAAGAAAGTCTTTAATTTAAAAGATGTCCAAACAAAGGAATAATCAAACAACAACAAAAAAACCTCCTGGACATTTAAATATGATAGCAGAAAAAAGAAAACTATTTAAAATAGATTAGAA
This sequence comes from Daubentonia madagascariensis, assembly GCA_023783475.1. NCBI lineage: Eukaryota > Metazoa > Chordata > Mammalia > Primates > Daubentoniidae > Daubentonia > Daubentonia madagascariensis. Next base: position 640,369 of record JAKFHU010001323.1, read on the forward strand.
AATAAAGTTGAAGAAATCTCCAAGAAGGAAGACAATAGAAAATAGAAGAGTAAATATAAGAATATTAGGAGATTAATTCGGGAAGTCCAACATCCAAATAACTAAGAGGGTTGGAGGAATCCACATATAATGTAAGAATATTTCCCAGAATGGAAGAACTTAACTTTCCATCTAAAGTACCCAGCACAATGGATGACCCACTCAAGACACATTATTGGGAAAATTTCAAAACATTACAGACAATGAGACAATACTAAGAGGACAGGGAATGGATACATACAAAAAAATTTGGAAGATAGAAAACAATGGGACAATGCCTTCATAATACTCCTAAAGAAAAATTATTCCTGATCTGGAATTCTACACCCAGTCAACCTATCAATCAAGTGTGACAAGAGACATGCAAGGTTCTCAAGAAATTTATCTCCCACAGATACTTCTCAGGAAGGCACTTAGAGGTGATGAATCAAGAAAGAAGTCAGGGGATTAACACATGCATACAATGTGACAGCAAAAGGATACACCAACCCAAGAGGTGTGCAGCAAACCCTGAGAGTAAACCAATCCAAATTGGAACACAAACACAAGACATCCCTAAGACAAACCTAATGTTTCTAAACATACAAAAAAGAAGCTGGCACAAATGAAAGAGAATTGGGGGAGAAATTAGTGACAAGGACAAAAAATAAGTGAAAAAGTCCCTAAAAAGTTATGCAGGAAAAGAAAAGTAGTAACATTATACTACATGGCCTAGTTGTGAACAGCCATAAAGTAAAAACTAAACACTGATCTAGCCTAAATTATAACTGTAATAGAACTAAATAGTACTAAATAGAATAATAGATAAATAGAATTATTACAATAGAACTATATTATATAGAAATATAACTATAATTAGAGACATAATGGAAGATAAGAATATGTGTGTCCTTGGGAGTAAAAGGATGATGAAAAAGAGCTAAATCTTCAGTTTCCACACCAGAAAGTCAACATATGATGCCTAAAATTGAAAAACCAAAACGTAGCAAAATAAAGTTATTTAATGATTTAAAGGTAAGTAATATGAGAATCAGAGTTGAAAGTGTTTGCCTTTGGGGAATGGAAGACATAGTATTGTTGCTTTTTAGAATTATTTGAGTTTTTTACACTAAGTGCACAATAATAGTGAAAATGAAAAGGTACCTTTTTTAAAAAGGTAGCTTCATGTAGCCTAGAAAGTAACAAAATTAAAATCCTAAGCGCACCACTTACAGTGACAAGTTAAAGGGTTATCCCATTAATACTATAGAGGAAGATCACTAATCATTTCTAACTAGTATTAATCATACTGATAAAATTCAGAATAACCTCTTCCACTAGGGAGGAATTCTGTATATAAATCAAGTAATTTATTTACATGTTGTATATCAAATCTTGTATCAAATCTAAATCTTACCCACAGTTGAAGAACATGGTATATAAATTGGTTTGGAAGGCTAAGTTCCCTGGGTATACAGGTATACTGGAGCGTATCCTGGGAGCACCATTTTGACTTATCTAAAAGTCATGTAATTCCTCCTATTAAACAGGTAACACTAAACAGTTGCTTCTTTTTTGTTAATGACTTAGGGTTTATATACATTAGTGATATTTCATATGTTGTAAAATACATACAATGTCCTATTACGCTGAACATAAGGCTCTTTGTCCTGACATGAAATATTCATGGGGGGGTGGGGGGGTGGCTCATGCCTGCAGTCCCAGCTACTTGAGAGGCTGAGGCAGGAGGATCGCTTCAGCCCAGGAGCTTGAGGTTGCAGTGAGCTATGATCATGCCACTGTACTCTAGCCTGGGAGACAGAATGAGACTCTGTCTCAAAAAAAAAAAAAAAAAAACCCAAAAAACATGGGACCACTGCTTTTGAGTTAAATATTTTTAAGAAGTTTCTCTTCTCTTTTCTTGCAGTCAGTTGGCACTGCTCTCTAGGTACCTGCTACTAGCAATGCTTCCCCCTTCTAATTTGTAGCTTATTTGACAAGGGCTTCAAAACCAGGTAATTGAGCTTGTTAGCAATATATAATAGCTACAAATAGGCTAAGATTAAGGGAGAAAGAAGCTCACCTTTGAATAACCACAAGAGTTTTAATGCATAGTCTAAAGGAAATGAGCAAAGAGCCATTTACTGTGTCAGGGACAAGTAAGAGTACTAAAAAGCTAAATTTCAAATAGCTATTTATGATTATATTTAAGCTGATTTTTTGAATCTATTGATCATCAAGCTCTATATGTAATGTTGGAAAAGTTTCTTCCTCTCCATTAATAAAACAATTTCACTCTTTGAGTCTTCAGAACTGCTCATTTAGTCACACTTGATTTATTCCTGTTCAAAATTAAAAAAACAAAACAAAACAAAAAAACCTGGCTAGTTTCAAAGAGTACTAGTGAGATAAGGTGTGGCTAACCACCTTCTGTCCCTTATAAAGTAAAAGAGGCTCTAAGGACAAGAGACATTGAGAACAGAGACATAATACCAACAAAGCTGCCTTTCCTGCCAAGAAATGGCATTCCTCTGGTCCCACAAACATTTGTTCATTTGATAAAAATTTATTGAGCCACACTATGTATAAGGAATTTTACTAAGTGCTGCAATGAAGAAAGTATGACAAAATGGTTTGTAGATGAAGGATCTGAACTAGTCCTTAATAATTTTCCTGATTTAAGAAAGATATTCCTACCTTAGCTCATTTAGGGAGCTAAGAGCATGGATGAGGTCTGCTATCTGTCCTTCCATCAGCCCAGCATAAACTTTTTTCTTCCTCAAATCAGTTTTAAGTCAAAACAAATAAGGCACATTTTAAAAAAATTCCCCCCTTTAATTGACCAACATAAAGCCATGACATTTCATTTGGTAACCTGCTCAGAATTATAAAAATCATTTCATTTGGCCCAGCCCATAGTGCCCAGGACAAAACTTCCAGACAATTCTAATCCCATCAGCTGTTTCTTATAAACCACATATTTTTTAAAAAGTCTTCAACGTTCTAAATATGATATGCTCAGTGCAAAGCATGTCAGGGCTGGATGTGATATTTATGTCCTTGACAAGCCTCGATTATCCAGGTCCTTTACCTGCAACATAAAGACATCAGTTTAATATACACAATCAGATGAACTTTAGAAAGCTTTTCTACTGAAATGGATTCACCCAGAGCAGGAGGCATTATTTTGGATTCTGCTGCCTGGTTTGGGGCTGTGAATAAACAAACACTGGTTAGAGACTAGCTACTCTCTACTTAGCTTTGTCAAGTATCTCTGTGAGAAGCAATGTAAATGATCCACCCTCTACATAGATCAAGGGTTCTCAATCTTTTCTTACATAAGAGATATAACACACTCCCATGTGACTTTATAAACCATAAATTCTTCAGTGGAAAACAAGAAAATGTAGCTCAAAAACATAAACATGAACTTTTTCTCTCTTTTCCCCCCCAAGCCTATAATCACTGAAACATACTGAGTCAAGTCCCAACTGACATCACTGCAACAACTGCTAAAATGACAGCAGACTGGGATGTCTACTCTCTAAGAACAATCTAAAGTAAAAAGTAAAATTTTGAGCGAGTTGCCAGCTACTTTTCAGACATAGGTGTCATTAGAAATTTCCCTATTTGAGAAATATGTAGCCCATTTTTTAAGCACTAGAACCAACTTACAAACAGGGAGAGCTGCTTTCTGCGATAGTATAGCATGTGCTCACCTTGTATATCCTAACCAGCCAATGTTCTGTGGTATATGCTTCCTCAAGGACATCAAGCTCAAAGTCTTTATTACCAATCTCAGCATTTCGGACACGGTCAAAGCCTGGCGGACGTTCTAGAAAGGGACAAAAAAGAACACACTTCCTTCTACAATGCTGATTTCCTAAAGAGATAGTAAATGGATTAGGTATATCATCTACTAATTGAATGGTTATTCCTCAGCCTGCAGTTGGTTAGAGAGTGGGGTCTGTAGAAAAGGGCATCAGGTAGTAAGGGCAAATCAAGTGTTACCCTAACTCAAGTCCTGTCTAAGATGATGCTTGGCAGTCAATGAAGCTTATCTCTACTAAGAGATAGGAAGCTGACTTCCAAGCCCCTCTATTACTGAGGATTGTCATCCAGAGGCCTCTATAACACACTAGTAACCCTTGCATGGATGAAAGAACCTATCAGAAGTCAAAGGCCTGCATTCACTTCAGAAATTCTCCCTAGTGCAAAACCAAGAAATTGACGTCAGAAGGAAAAAAGACTTACCCTGATCAAGTAACTCTCAATGTATTTGTCTAAAAAAATGAAAAGTCCTTTGTCTCACCCTATCCCCCTTCATTCCTTTTTTCACTGTAATACCCTTTACTGAGACACAATAAAAAGCAATGGTTAAAAGCAAAGAATCTGAAGCCAGACTGCCTGAGTTGGAATCGTGACTCTGCTACTAGTCATGTAATGTTGGGCAGTTAAGTAACCTATTTGCACCTCAGTTTCCTCACATATAAAATGACAATAATATTAGTATCTACCTTGTGAGTTTTTGTGAGGATTAAATGAGTTACTAGATATAAAGCACTTACAGCAGTGCCTGGCATATGGAAAAACACTATGTGTATTAGCTATCACTATTATTATAATACTATTGTTATTAATATTAATATGAATCACTCACTGGCTTCTGTGTAGACCTGTCCAAAGCGGTAGTAACACATCTTGTACATGAGGCAGTTGAGCAACACTGGAGAACCCTCACGGTCCACACGGAATTCCCCAGTTGGAGTATAATAGTCATTTTCCTTGATATGTTTGCCTGTGTCTGTACTCCCTCCAATCCGGACCATCCAAAGAAACTTGTTGATATCTAGGGGGAAAAAAAGAAAGAACTGCAGCATCACAGAGGTTGCTAGAGCTAACTCAGGCCAATTTTGGTTTTTTGTTTTTGTTTTTTTTAGGCATAAGGTCTTGCTCTGTTGCCCAGGCTGGAGTGCAGTAGCATGATCATAGCTCATTGTAACCCCATAGCACTGTAACCTCTTACTCCTGGGCTCAAGCAATGCTCCTGCCTCAGCCTCCCAAATAGCTAGGACTACAGGCATGCACCACCATGCCTGGCTAATTTTTAAAAAATTTTTTTGTAGAGGGTTTGGTCCCACCCCAGCCAGGGCCCCAGGGAGGATCCCGGACCTCCACGCTGCCTGAACTCATTTAAAAAAAAAATTTTTTTTTGTAGAGATGACGTCTTGCTATGTTGCCCACTTTGGTCTCGAACTCCTGGCCTCAAGTGATCCTCCCGCCTTGGCCTCCCAAAGTGCAGGGATTACAGGAGTAAGCCACCGTGCCCAGCCAGGTGAGCATTTCTAAGAAAATTCCCCAACATATTTTTCTAATGGAGAATGGTACCATTTAACTCTAATTTGTAAAAATAGGAAAAACAATGTGTGGACAAAACATTTTTCCTCAAAATGTACAACTTTTCTTAGAAATTATTAGGCTCCAGAAATCCCATGCTATTTTTTAGTCCACATTGAAGCCACAATTAAAATTGGTCCTATGTATTAGCTGGAGCTAAGCTATCAAATATAGTAGCCACTAGCAACATGTATTGAATATAGTAGCCAATGAGCACTTGAAATGTGGCTAGTCCAAATTAAGATATACTGTAAGTATAAAATACACACTAGATTTCTAAGACTTAGAAAAAAAAAAAAACCCAAAACCACAAAGGAGATAAAATATATTGGTTACAGGTTTAATTAAATAACAATGTCTTGATATGAATATATTCAGTTAAATAAAATTATTAATTTCACCTGTTTCATTATACTTATTATTTTGATGTGGCTAATAGAAAGCTTAAAATGACACACGGCTCCCATTGTATTTCTATTGGACAGTGGACAGCACTAACTAAAGAGTAGCAGCTTTACCAAAAAAGTAAAAAAGATGCAACTGTTACACCCTCTTGTCTTACAATTGCAAAGTTACAAACCTCCAAAGCATACATATGAGAAATCAACATTTCTATGTCAAACACGCTCCAAGGCTCCATAAATATTAACACTACCATCAACTCAGGATATCTGTTAGATTTTGTCATTCTCTGTATTGCTTCCACAGGTTTTAGGGAAATCAGCTGCTATGTGTTTCATTGGATAGATTAGTTTAAAAAGTATTACTGATCCATAAGAAAGTAAGATTCCTACTGCACTACTGCAAATGGTTCCAAGGGATATCACAGTGTTTAAGAACAGACGCTGGATACAAAATGCCTGAGTTTGAATTCCGGCACTACCAAATCTAGCTGGGTGACCTTGAGCAAGTTACTTAACCTCTCTGTGCTTCAGTTTCCTCATCTGTAAATTAGAAAAATAACAGTATCTACAACAATAGGGCTGTTATGGTATTATGAGTAAGAGCATGTAAAGCATTTTAATACATTTTTTGTCACACACTAAACATCCAAATAATATTACTATCTTCATGCAGTGTCTGCATTCTTACCTTCATCTTACAAATAGAAAAAATGAGGCACAGAGACATGCCTAGATCAGACAGCCAGAAACAGGAACAAAAACAAAACCCTAGAACATCAACTCAGCTATTACAGAGCATCGGTATTATAGCTTTCTGGCAGGGATGTCTGAAGGAGAAACCTGGCAAGCTTTATGAATGGAAGAGTGAAAATAACAGGAATTGCAGGAAGGACAACCCACTGCTCAAAAGATATGGTTGTCTACAACAAAAGGATAAGTTAAAGACGGGTAGCATTGTATCAAACTCTCCTATGAGAGAATCTGGACGATGAGCAGATCTAAATATTTTCTTTTAAACCTGCATATGCATTGAATAGAAAATAAGTAACATAAAATAAACATGATTACAAAAGCGAATAACTTTGTCCATGACACTAACATTCAAAGGAAGTTTAAATTAAGAACATTTAAGAATCATAGTGAGATGTACCATGAAATAATGAAACTTTTAAAAAACATAACAGAATTTTTATACCCAAATGCCTGTTAAACCCTTTTAAAGATGTCATTTTTATGGCCAGGTCCAGTGGCTCACACCTATAACCCTAGCACTTTGGGAGGCCGGAGGCAGGAGGATCACTTGAAGCCAGGAGTTTAAGACCAGCCTGAACAAGAGCGAAACCCCATCTCTACAAAAAACAGAAAAATTAGCCAGGCATGCTGGTGCGCACCTGTAGTCCCAGCTACTCAGGAGGCTGAGGCAGAAGGACTGCTCCAGCCCAGGAGTTTGAGGTTGCAGTGAGCTATGAAGACGCCACCGCCCTCCAGCCTTGGCAACAGAGCAAGACCCTGTCTTTAAAAAACAAAAAAGTTAGAATTGCCTTCAGAGCCCAAGACATGCATTTTTTTTTCCTTTAATAAACTTAGGAAGAAGAATAATGACTGAGGATGAGCTGAGACGACTATGGGGATGAGCACTGGAGGCAATACTAAATACTAGTGGAGTTTGTGTTTTGGAACATATTTGTACGTGTGTGCATGTATGTGTGAGAAAGAGAGACAGAGAGAGATGCTATTTTAAAATTTTAAAAGTATTCACATTAGACCTCAGCTGGAATACTACCATGATTAAATAACAACAATAATAACATTAATAATAATCTCGGAACTTTGGGTAGGTTCACTCCTTTTCATTATACAATACCTCTCAAATTTTTCAGAACTCCTATTAATAAAGCCTAACTGATCATTTGACTTTGAGAAATAAATTCAATATGAGAAATAAATCAATACAATCAGCCCTCCACATCTGTAGATTCAACCAACCTCAGATTGAAAATATTCAAAAAAATAAAATGGATAGTTGTGTCTACACGTGATTTTTGTCATCATTCCCAAACAATACAGTATTAACTATTTGCACAGCATTTACATTGTATTAAGTATTGTAAGTAATCTAGAGATGATTTAAAGTGTACAGAAGGATATGCATAGGTTATATGCAAATACTACACCATTTTGTGTAAGGGACTTGAGCATCTGCAGATTTTGGTATCTTCGAGGGGTCCAGGAAACAATCCCCCATGGATATAGAGGGACAACTATACTGTCTTCTTTTATGATTTTCACATACATGCTTTCATGGATCTAGATAATGACACTGTTCTGCATTGTTATTTAATGGTTATCTTATTATCTTCTTTAAAAAAATAAAAGTCTAACTTACATAGTTAGATCAGAATAATTGTCAAATTATCATTCTTTCGACAATTCAAAAGCATGGCATAATCTCCAAAGAAAGTTTTCTTATGTTAAGATCTTGCTTTCTGAATGAATCTTTATGTACACTTGATTTAAGCTATTATTGTCAAAATTAAGCATCAATTTGACCTCACTAAATCTCTCATTTTCACAATATTTTTATAGTCCTATATGACCAATTTATTTTAAAGGATCAGCTTCTCCATTCTCAATAAGACATCTATTTCACCACTACAGACATGCCCAAATGAAAAGACAAATGATACCCAGTGTAGGCAAGGATGTAGAGCAATAGAGAATTGCAGACACAGCTGGTAGGAATGTAAATTGTGACTATCACTCTGAGAATCTCTTTAACAGTATCTCTTTGTTCTCTTAAAGCTGAACAATCTGCAATCCCTCTAAACTAGTAATTCTACTCTTCGGCAAATATGTTCATCAAAAACATGTACAAGAACGTTCATAACAGCATTATTCATAAATAGCCCTAAATTGGACATAGCACAAATATCCATCAACACTAAAATGGATACATTGTGCTATAATCACACAATAGAATACTATACAGGAATGAGAATGAACAAATTATAACCACCTGCAACATGAATGAATATTGTGTACATAATTCTGACCCAAAAAGAGTCAGAAACACAACAAAAAAAAGAAGAAAAAAAATTTTTTAAATAAAAAATTAAAAAAAAAAAAAAGCCAGAAACAGGCGTACACACTGTATTCTCATTTATAAAGTTCAAAAACAGGCAAAACTTCACAGATGTATGTGTATGTCAAAATTTATCAAATTATTCATTTTAAATGTGCAGTGTACAGTATGTCAATTATACTTCAATAAATCTGTTTAAAAAACACATGGCATTAGAAGCCAGGATAGTGGTTATCCTTAGGAGACAGGGAAAGATATTACAAGGGAGTGTGAAGAGGAATTCTAGGACACTAGCAATGTTCTGTTTCTTGTTCTGGGTGCTGGTTTCATGGGTGTGTTTTTCGGTGAAAATTCATCAAACTATATGCTGACAATATCTGCATCTTTTTAAACGTTATACTTCAATACAAAGTTTACTTTAAAAATCTAAATCTTTCTAATCAAGACTTCTTGACTTTAGCACTATTTCTTTTCATGTTAAGTTACTTTTCAGGAGTTTCATATGCTAAATTGCTAATTTCCTTAATTTCACAAAAAAAGTTATACTATATTCCAAATAATGACACTCATTTTTATTCCAATATTAAAAATATTTTTCCATTCACCTCAGCAGGCAACAAAAGATTGATGTTAACAATGAATACTTAACAGTGGTTAGGCTTCAGGGAACTGTCCCTTACTACCACACATAAGCAAACATACATATATATGTACATATATACATACACACACATACACATATATATACATTTCTGTAGTATTTAGATTTTTTTATTATTATAAAAAGAAAACCTATTATCACACACAGCCAAATAGGGCTGGCACAATTATGCTGAAAGCTGAAGTCTGTTGACACATGTCCCTGCTATCATCATTCTTACTTTGCTTGTACAAGACACACAAACAAACCAGTCTTACTACTTTATACTTATACTTTATATATACTAACTGGGTGGACTTGTCAAGTCTGCCTATATCAGAAGCCAGAGATAATCTAAAATATGAACATCTTTAAGAAGCAGCCACACATTCAAAGAAAACTAAGATGAAAAGATGAGGTAATTATTAACTCCAGGAAAACAAAAGTTTTTTTAAAAGTGTAACCATAGTATACTGGTTGACTCAGCAGTGACTAATATTTACTAATATTTACATAGGCATGATTTTATAAACACTTTATCTGGATTTAACCAAAAACTGTAAATTAACTATACTGAGAAGACGAGAGGGAAAGGGGGGAGGTAATACAAAGAGCTAAATTCTTTGTCTACTACAAGAAGTTAATAAAGTGTATCTAAAATTTATCAGTCACTGAACAGCAGAACATAGTTGTTCCTCGGTATCCATGAGTGACTGGTTCTAAGACCCCTTCCCCACCCCCAGGATAACAAATTTCCCGAATGCTCAAGTCCTTTATATAAAATGGTGTAGTATTTACATATATCCTACAAATATCCTCCCATATACTTTAAATCATCTCCAGATTACTTACAATACCTAATACAGTACAAATGCAATGTAAACAGTTGTTATGCTGTATTTTTTAAATTTGTATTATTTTTCATTGTTGTATTTTTTTTTTAATTCAAGTATTTTTGATTCATAGTTGGTTGAATCCACAGATGCAAAATCCATGGATACAAAGGGCCAACTGTATACATGTTATTTAGCAATATGAACATAAGTACTAGAATAAACAGCCGAAGGAATAATTGCCTCTGGGAACTGCTGTTAAAGGGGCTTAGGTTTAGGGACAGGGGACTACCATTTTTTATTAAAAACCTTCAGAACTGTTTAACTTTTTAAAGTATAAACAGGTATTATTTTAATTTTTAAGGCATAGAACTATATTTGGATGTTTCTTCTTAGAATATCTTTTTGCCAATAATCATAGAGAACATGATAACATATACCATTTTATAAATATATACACATTTTAGACATATATATTCATTTTATACATATATTAAAAAAAGTTTTTAAGCTGGCCAATAATGATATGGCTTAAAACCACTAAAAAATGCTAATTCTTAAGTTCATTTTCATGAGCCTCATGTTTTTTGTTTTCCTGGTTGTAAAACTATTCCTGTGTCTTTAGAAAATCATAGCATGCTGTACGTATATGACAATTATTTACATTTACTTCCTACTTGTTGCAAAAAAAATTTTTTTAAATCAAAACACCCAAACCTCAAGTTGCAAATACTTAGTAACTTCCCATGTAAGAAAAATATCTTAGTAAGATATTCATAAAAGGACAGAAAAATTGGAGATTCATCTAGTTTTCTTAGAATCTATGCCCTGCAGCTAGAAATAGAATTAAGTACATTACCATCAGAGGAATAACCAGTGAGGCCTCCAAAAATGACCAGCACATAGCTGACATCAAGCTCCCTCATGATCTCATAGGCTTTTTCCTCTGTGGATGCCATTGCCTAGAAAAACAAATGTACAATTCTCAGAGCAAAATCCCAAGTCATATGATCACCTCATGGAGACATATTTCCCACTAGACCTTGCACACCAAACACTCAAATGATCCCTTCACCTTACCTGCCCTACTCGAGAAATATGGGTATTATTCCATGTGTTATTGTCCACTAAAATTGTCCGATTTGCCATAGCTGTAATCTGGTAGCCATAATCCCACCATGACATGACCTTCGCATCCTGAAAGAATGGGAAATTGAAATAACAGGTTTCTCACTGTCTCTAAAAATCAAATGCAAGAGAAGAAGTGGAAAGGCATCTTTGGTCTGACACAAGTAAAGCCTGGCTAATTAATCAATTTCTCCATGCAATTCTTGCATGCCTAACCAGAAAATAAATCTTGGCACCTGGTCCTCCATTCATATGCAATCATGAAATCTCAGCACAAATTATAAACAATCTAACATTCCCAAAACTTTAATCCCAGACCACTTTATACAAACAAGCATAATGGGGTGGGAGACTGTGCAATATAACCAAATAAATAGCCTAGTGTCATTAGATGATTTCATTAAATAAATAACCCTTTAACAATATCACAAAAATTAGTTATTATAAAGATGAGGTGGAAACACAAATCAAGGGATATGATGGACAAAGATTAGGAGATTCTTAAAGTTTTGACTCCTAATGAATGTGATTCAGAAATGCTATTCCCAATAGCTATTACAAAGGAAATCACTTCAGATGCTCAAAAGGTACAAACTAAAATGTTAAAAGTAGTTATCATTAGGTGATCGCTTTATACAAGATTTGTATCTTTTTTCTTACTTTTGTCTTCCGATTTTTCTACAGTGAACATGTGTAACGTTTTTCTTCTTTTATAATTGGGATGGCCTACCTCATGTTAAAATCACATCTCAATAAAATTATCCAAGCCAAGTGTAGATAATTACCAGAAAGTGTCACTGTAAAAGAAATCCCTGAATTGAGTGGAGGTTGACCTTTAAGGCTCACTCAAGACTAGGATTCCAAGGTTCCAATTTCATCAAGTTTTCCACACATCTAAAAGCTATATGATTCACTATAACATCAAATGTCTCCCCCTTCACCCCTACCCCACAATCCCACTCCTCTTAAAATCTTCACCTCTGGTGTATTGTGACGAAGCCAATAATATGCTTCTCGGAAGTCATCAAAAATGATCCTACTGCCATCCCCACCTCGGGCAGACAGCACGATGGAAGGAGAAGAGTAAGCCTCACTGGTCACCCAGGTTGAATGAAAGGTATAGGTGATAAGAAAGAAAGCCATGACCAATATCATTCCACTTGCCACCTAAATAAGGAAGAAGAATTGTGTAGTAAACCAAACTAAATTTACACAACACAGGACAGCTTCTCACACACAGTCAATAACGCAGATGATATGGATCAAAATAAGTCAGGGGCTATATGAGTTAATTCTGACCACCTTGACAATGCTCTACTTTACTCTCCCACTCAAACACATACATGCATGTGCACACACAAACACACACACACACACAGAGTTTCCCAAGCCTTTTCTTAGTGTTACTTAATTCTCACTTCATTCTTAATAGGGTAGGTAGAATCCTGTTGCTTCTTGCTCTTCTTGTCAGGACGACTTATGTCCAGATTTTTCATATAAGTGGACAGCACCTGGGAGACTCCAATGCCGGAAAGAATGCACATAACAGGTGCCAACACTAGCATTAGACGCACCTAACAGAGACAGGAAGCATGATCAGTCTAATCAGTATTTTATAAATTATAGATTTCAACCTATTAGATCAAGACATCAATTTAAAGGTTTTCTTCAAACATGACTTTTCCATGAAAATGGAAGAGAAAATACTTGATACAGCTACAGTAGTAGAAGTGTATATTTCTTAAATTTTATTTCAGTTATATATATGTACATATGTATGTGTGTATTAAGTAATGATATGATACAAAATATATTTCTTAACTGTGGTGTGGGATCAAAAAACTGTGAGAAATACTGTTTTACTTCAATGTATAAAATCCCTCCTCTCTTTTAACAATCTAGCCTAGGTAATCCTCCCAGGCCTTCAAGAAAAAAAAACAAAAAAACAATCTCCTTTTTTACTTTTTATTTTTTTAAGAGACAGAGCCACCCAGGCCGGAGTGCAGTGGTATGATCATATCTCACTGTAACCTCAAACTCCTGGGCTCAAGCAATCCTCCTACCTCAGCCTCCCGAGTAGCTGGGACTACAGGCACACACCACCACGCCTGGCTAATTTTTTAATTTCTTTGTAGAGACAGGGTCTCATGTTGCTTGGGCTGGTCTCAAACTCCTGGGCTCAAGCAATCCTCCCACCTTGGCCTCCCAAAGTACTGGGATTGCAGGCACAAGCCATCTCACCCAGTCCATCATCTCCATTTTTAAGACACCCAGGGTCATATTCTCCAACAAAGTGCAAAAGTGCCTCTCTTACAAAAGGTTATAAATCCAACAAAGTTGGACCCTGTTACAACCAAAATGTATGAGTGTCTCATACATTCCTGGGAAGGATCAACAACAAGCAGCTTTACAACTGAGCCCCTCAAACACTCAGAGGAAAGCATCTGCACAATTATCAGTACTTTCTGAATCCTGCCAGGCAGAAAAAACAAAGCACCTGAGTTAGGAGTGAAAAAGTTTGCTAGGACTGAGGACATTCCTCACCATTACAGCTGAAAAGTACATGCTGGTCACACCATACATGATGATAAAAATCCGGGCATCAGACAGGTTGCTAAAGCAGTAATAGAGGCCAACTACAAAAGAGGGAAGGAGAAGTAAGCAGCTGAGTCCTGCAGGTAGAAACCTACAAGGGAAAGTATCTTCATTATATGACTGGATGATTCCATACATTTAACCCAGCAATTCCACTTCCAGGAATTTATCCTGAAAAAACAATCATAGAAATGTGCAAAGATGTTTACTACAGCACTCTTTAAAGTAGCAAAAAATCAGAAACAACCTAAATGTCCAAAAATAAGGATCTAGTTAATTATAGTGTATTTATAAAATGGAATATATGAATTAAAACATTGCTGCATGATATTATGGACCATTTGCCTTCTTACACATCTTGACAAATCTCTGTACTTAAAAAAACTAACAAATAATATGTCTTAAATATTTCTATAAAATAACACTAAATAACAGAGAAATTGATCTTTATGAAGTGAAAAAAATCAGCGGGAAAAAACTGTATGATCTCTTTCTCATTCAGTAAATATCTAGAAGGATGTACATCAAAATGTTAACATATGACATTTGATGTTATAGTGCATCATATAGCTTTTAGGTGGATGGAAAGCTTGGTGAAATTGGAACTTTGGAACCCTAGTCTTGAATGAGCCTTAAATGTCAACCTCCATTCAATTCAGGAATTTCTTTTATAGCTAGAGATGGGTTGTGAGAACTCCTGCAATTTTTACCTTTTGCTTTTTTACTTATCTATATTTATTTTTTTACCATACACAAATTACTTTCAGAATAAGAAAAAAGAAAGTAAGAGTTATTTTATCAAAGCCATTAACACTGTAAATTCTAAAACACATCTGGAATAGCCAGAAGATAACTTAGGTTAAAGAGGCTTTACAATCAGCAGTGTCCATTAAGGAACTTCAATACTGCCAAGAGGAGAAATGGGGGTAGAGGGGAAAGAGTACACTAGAAGTACTCCAAAAAAAAAAAAAAAACCCACAAAAAACTAAATAGAAATTAGAGTTAAATTTTAACTTATAACACAAATGAACAGAAAACTATGAGGCCCTGAAATTGGCAATATCTGTAACTGTTCAACTTTTGACTTCTACTCAGCTTCAAATATTAGAAAAATGTGCTTAGCCATCCTGTACTACACAGGGTAAACAGGCAAACAAAAACAACAACAAAAACATGGATAAGGGTAGTTTACATATTTGGAATCAAATGGTAACTCTTAGGAAGAAAGCCACTTGAGAACACAAGGCAGACAGACCTGGAAACATGAAGACGAGGAGCTGTAGGTCAAAATAGTACGAGGACCAGGTCGTGGGCTGATGCTCAGACACAGAAGCTATTATGGGGATGTTGTTCTTAGCATAAGAAGGATCCAGCAGTGAGTAGAAACGCCCCGTCCAGGGAGATATTTTTCCTAGCAGCAAAGAGGCAATAAATATTTCACAAATACCCCTGAAACAAATATTTGATCCTAACTAGTCACAATTTCCCATTTTAATAAGATTCTCAGAGACAGAGAAGGACTAGGTTTTTTTGCTTACACACCACTAATACTTAAGAGAGGTTCACTCTTCCTTTTCTTTCAAACTTTAGAGTACTGTGTTAGCATAGCCAGCAGAATAAAGTTAGGCTGTACATAAACTCAGAAGAAAAGAGGCAGAAATGCCTCCTGGAAGGGTTTTAGGCCAAATCTGGTCAAACCAAGGCCAACTCTCAAGTCTAAATCAACTATATTGTCCAGTCCTACTCTGAATTAGCCAATACCCAGAGACTTGGGAAAAATCAAACCAGACTCTGAGAAGTGAAAGTGAGGAAGTGGAGAAAAAGGAAAACGTGGCAGCTAAACTGAACAGCCACGTTTTAGTTCCCATGGGATTAGATGAGTGCCATGTTGTAGGGTATGGCAAGCAACATAAAGATTTCTCCTACCTAACCAATAGGAAAGAAAAGGAAAAAAAGAGAAAGAGGAGAAAGATCTGCAATGTAAGATACAGTTCTTTCACCAGGTGTGATTAAGAGCTGCTCTAATAAGGCATTCCCTACTATGCTAAATCCAAACACTGGGCTGACAAGTGGATTGAATTTAAAAAGTTGGACTTTATATGCTTGAAATGAAAAGAGAAATAAGAGGAAAAGAATCTTCTGTGGTCAGAAATACCCTGTCTTTTTGAAGTTTATTCTATGTCTGTACCTATCTGCATTTAATACTAAAATCTGCGCGCTTTCCATACCTGTTAGCATGAGGAGAGCTCCCACAGTGAGAAGGACAAAGCCTACCAGGGAGATGACACTCCGGAAAAGAACTTCAAATTGCTGAGGATTCAACTTGCTACGCAGGTAATCCACAAAGGCATGGATCTGGCAGAGACCAAAGACCCCAAAGGCTGCCATGTGCTCTGATGAAAGGACAGGCTGTAGGTGAAAGCATACGTATGGTAATAATATTAGGGGAGAAAATGAATGAGTCCAGCCCAGACCTGTATTATCCTGATCTAGTTCAGACCAAAGGGTCAAATGAGTCCTGAGTTCCCCAAAGAAATCAGGGCCAATCTAGAGGAGGGTTTAATTCACCTGCCACATTTTCCAAAGAACACCTGGAGTCCCCCAAAGCACACCACACACCATCATTATCTCATCTCTGGCTTTTTTGCTCAGCCTATTTCCTTAGCCAGGACTGCAATTTCTCCCAAATTTCCACTCACTGAAATCCTCATCATTCAAGACCCAATGCAAATACCATCTCCTCCTAATCTGCCAATCCGAAACCAATCACTCCCCTCTATGTTCCACCGCACTTTATTTTATTTTTTCTTTAGAGACAGGAACTTGCTATGTTGCCCAGGCTAAATTCAAACTCCTGGGCTCAAGAGATTCTTCCGCCTCCACAGCACTTTAGATCTCTTCTAGCACTTAATCATTCTTTGCCTAGCACATTAACTGATATGTGATTTGTATTTAACTCACTCTAGTTTTGACCCCAGGGCCTCATGAAGCATATGTAACTCACACATCTCTACCTTGGGAGCTGCGTGAACTATTTTTCAAGTTGCATATAACTTACGCACAGAAAACAATAAAAAATAACAAATTTCTCATTAAATTAGAACGGATTGTTTTGTTTTCAAAGTTTTTATTCTATTTTCATAATAAAACACCATGGCCCCAGGGTAAACAATTTTTTTTTCTAGTGTAGCAGTCAGTGTGCTAGACCAATGGGTCTCAAACTTTAGTAGGCATTATAATCGCCAAGGGGCTGGGGATGGAAGCACAGATTGCTGAGCCCCACCCCTAGAGTTTCTGATTCAGTCAGTCTGAGATGGGGGTCCAGAATTTGCATTTCTAACAAGTTCCCAGATGCTGCTGATCCAGAAACTACACTTCCAGAACCACCATACTATAGGCTATAGACAGCTGCATGTATTTCTTTCCCCGCAACAAGACTGAAACGTCCTTAAGGACCAGGACCACATTTTTATTCTTTTTATATTTCCCAGTGATTAGCAAATTGCATATACAAAATGCACCTTGACTTATGATGGGGTTATGTCCCAAGAAACCCATTATAAGTTGTAAATACTGTAAGTACAAAATGTACTGAAAGTGAAAAGCAGAATACTTGTATGGGTATTTGAAGTACACAGTTTCTATTGAATGCATACCACTTTCACACTGTTGTAAAGTCAAAATATTGTATTAATAAGTTACACTGTTGTCAGTGACCATCTGTGGTAAGTGATCAGTAAAGAAATACTTGCTGACAGTCTGAATAAGGGTTCCACTTTCATGAGAATTTTACGGGAGAAATCAAACACACCACATTATTCTCTGATTTAACAGTTGTCTGTTAACCCTATGGAGCAATGTGGTTAAAGGTTTGTGCTTTACTTCCTGAAGGACTTACAATTAGGTACCATTAAGAAGATAAGTATTCACTGCTATTAAATTGGGTCATTTCCATTAAAAAGGACTGGAAATTTTAACTCTGACAACTCACATCAACTCAGCTCAACCAAAATATCCCTCCACCTTCCACAAACATAAGCCAAAGCATTAGCCATTAAATTCAAACTTCATGGAGCAAATTGGTCATTAAAGTCAGCTTCTAGGAGTGTGTTAATATTTGCTCCATGAAGTTTTTCTGATTCTGATGCTTCAGTTAACACAAGCAGTCCAATATCAAAGCTGTGAATAAGTCTTACTCTTCTTAATAGAATCCAAGATATATCAATCTAGTTGGAGCTGCTTAGAAAAAGTGGAAGAAACTGAAAACCCTACTCAGTCAGTCAAAGGCTCACCTGAAAACCCACAAAGGAGATCTGCATAGAAAGAATGGTGCCCAGGCAGTAAACAGTACAATAGGCCACATAGATCCGGTGGGAGAAGCGGCCTGTGAGCATTAGCACCAGGACATGGAGAGGGATCAAGTTGATCAGGAACACATAACCTCCCCATGAAGAAACCTATAATAGGATATAAAAGAACAGTTGCTCTGAGCATTCCTCCTCAGACCACCACCACCATACCTTAGGATATCACCTATGGCCTTTTTAAAGAACATCTCTTTATAGTAACTATAAACTTTACTTACGCCAAAAGGCTTAAAGGGCTTAAATAACTAATTTTTTCAAACAGGAAAATCAAATTCAAACACATTACTGTAACTCAATCCCCTGCTCCCTTGTGGCTGCTGATGTCATGATCACATAACAGGAGATACCTACGCCTCAGGGTTAATCTAGATGTAATGTACTATAAGGTCACACAGAGGATTTACAGATATGTGACTAAATAGAAGCAATTAAGGGAGGAAGTCTAAGTACATACACAAGATTGAACAGAAAAAATTTATTGGAAAAAAAAATTAATGGAAAACATACCAGAAAAAAAAGTTGGTTAACCATTATGTACACATAGGAAACACAGTATTTGGAGAACTTTAAAAATTAAAAACATGTAGAAAAAGTTACCATGTAGAAATAAGCAAGGGCACACTTTGCCGCCCAATAGATGGAACCAGTCTTTACTGCCTTGATCCACATGTAGTAGGTGAGTAACATGCAAAAGATGGCAATCCCTGTAGAAAGGACACACCAAAAATTCAACGAGAGGTCATGCTAGCATAGTGGTTAAGAAAACTGTTCTGGAACAGATCAACTGGATTCATAACTCAGATCCATTACCTAGTAATTGTGTAATTTTAGGCAAATTATTTACCTCCTTTTTCTCAGTTTCCTGAAAAAAGGAATCTGTAAATAGTATCTACATTATAAAACTGCTGTAAAGACAAATATAATTAATGCATGGAAAGCACTCAGAACAGTACCTAGCATATAGTAAGTAAACATTCAGTAAATGCTGGCCATTATTATTATCGTTCTTTCCAGGCACTAAATTCCTACTAGTGTAGTCCTAAAGACATCCTATACTATCATGCATCATCCTGCCTCTAAATCTTAACCCAAGCTGGTCCTTATGCCCCAACTGCCCCTCTCCTTAATGTCTGCCTAATGAGGGCCCAACTTTAAAGCCCAGTTTAACCTCAACCACTTCCAAAAAGCCTTCTTTGATCCCAAATCTGAATTAATCTCTCTTTGCGCTACATTCTCGAAGTATTCTGTTCATATTTCTATCATGGCACATTGTACTATCTGCCTGACACTGGAATTATTTTTATAGGTCCATTTTAATCTTCCTTAATAGATTATGGGCAAATATAATCTTATTCATTACCTATCTTTTTAATTTCTTAATTATGCACCAAAATAATTTTACTCTATCTCTATACTATTTAACACTATGTTTTCCCAATAACATTCAATAAATATATGTTGAATTGAAAATAAGTCAATAAAAGTCATTACAATTTTAAGGACATCTATTCTCCTTATCCAGGAAAATAACACAAATGATTATAATGTTAAAACAATAGTTAACTCTATTTTATGAGTCCAGAGATGAACCAAAGGTTTGCAAAAAAAGTTACAAGCTACCTTTCTAGAGGGGATGATGGGAAGAGAACATGAACTTGTCCCAGATTCCGTCTTGCCCTTCTCACGCAGATATAATTTTTATTATTACTAAACCCAGACACTACTGCATTTTGTAAAGCTTTGTTGGATAATGAGGTGAACAGATCCCCTTCAGCATTTTAAAACTCTTACCTTCATTATCATAGGAGCCAGCCACAGATCGAGAGATATATCCAGGAACTACAGCAATCATGGCAGCAGCAAGAAGCCCCGCCCCTGCATCCTGTAAGAAAAGAGGGGTAATAAGTTAGTACCGATACACCTACAAGAGAGAATAGAGGATCCACTAGTCCGTTCTGTTTATAATGGGCCCAGAAAACATCCAACAATTTCCAACATAGATGTGAGACACCAGAAATGCTAGAAATGCTCACAGTACAAAAAAGCTAAAAATTTCATGACCAATTGCCCATGACACCAAGTCTGAAACTGAGAGCACATATGCTGAGGACAGACAAAAATCAAGTGAGATGTCAAACATCAGACCCTGCCCCAGAATGGGCTGTTTGGCTACCAGTCCCCACAAGCTCATCAGTCCCTACCCCTAACAATACCTGCACATCACAGGAACACAAGTCACACCTCTAAAAGCCATGCAAGGACAAAGGAAGAAAATTATTATTATTTGAGTTAAAAAGCCAACAAAGGTAGGTGATAATCTACCCGGACTGAAGATGCCAGGAGCTTAGGTAATAAAGTTGGAACATCACCAGATAACCTTTAAGCTCAGGGGAAAGTAGCAACAAAATATAACCCACACTCCAAAAAAGTAAAGATTTATCTGTTGTTAAAAGTCAAATTTGGGAAAAGGGCAGCAAGGAGAAGGATGAAAAGTGTTCCAAACTTAATTCAGACTTCCCAAGTACTCCTACTAGTTTATCACCTCTCAGGTACCTCCCTGACACCACAGCACAAACTAAGAATAGCACCCAGGGTGCCACGGTCAGCAATGCTGAAACTTGGAAAAACAGAGTCAGCATTATGGAGTCAACTACAGAAGCCAATGGCTTAAGAATTCTAAAATAAATGCCTTTGAAAAAATCAACAATAATTGCTACATGCATTTCCGGTAGGAAAAACTAACCACTTTAGAAAACTTCATGTAGTTTTTTTCCCTCTCCCTTACCTTGTAAGGACTTCAAAATCTAAACCTCATATTTTGCATTTTAAATGGTTTTTTCTTTATATAGCAATTTATTACTATATTTCTTTCAAATGTTCATTTTTTTTTTTTTCAGTTTCTTCTTATTTCTTAATCAAATGTTCACTCATAAGGACAAACAGTTGCTAATGATAAGAAACCACATATTCTAGGGAGGGGTTGGAGTGAACCCAATTAATTCCCCCCAGCAAAAGCTGTCTTTACCCTCTGGCTCCCTGCCCATCTAAGGCTCTCAGTCCCCCACCCTCCAGCATCTACTAGAGAGGTTCAATAACATTCATTCCCAAGCCTCCTGTCACCCCAAATCCTTCACCTTGAGCTCTTTGGTAAGGTGGTACGTGACGATGGTGGTGAAGGAGGAGAAGAGAGGGGCCAGGAACACACAGACATTCCGAATGTCGATGGTGATGTGGAAAAAATGGAGTACATGGTAGATTGCAGCAGAGGTGATCATTAAGCCTGTAACAGGAAGAAGAAACTCCATTAGGTTGTCCTGCTAAGACAAAGAACTTAAGGGAAAGAGAAAGGACAAATTCAAGTATCAATAAAATGACTACACAGGTCTTGACAAAGCACCAGAAATACTAATACAGCAACTGCAGCGAGCCTATAAATTTCTCTCCTAGGATTCAATCAGAAGTCCAGAATGTACAAAAAACCACCATCTCTATTCTCCCACATATGTTCTCCTATCTAGACAAGATCCACTTTCAGAAATCTGTAATCAGGATGAAATTACAAGTGTCACAAAATGAAGCCATTAGTAATAAAAGAAACTGTTCTATAACACACAAATATCTTATTTCTATTAAAAAAAAAAATCCTATTCTCCTCACCTGGGTAAATTGTTCCTCCAATGATTCGTCCCAGAGGGTACCAGGCCCGGTCATCAAACCAGTTATGGAATTTATAAAACCCCTCCTCAGCTAGGAACCGGGTAGTTCGATAATTAAAGTACCTATAGCAAGAAAGAAAGATCTGTGTCTCCTCTTCATACTCAAATACCTGTACTAATTTGTGGTGAACTTTGCTCCTCGGGGTACACCACTGAGGACTTATCATTACTTGAAGAAAAGTCAGTTTAGTACCAAAACTTATGCCATGAAAATCATTTTACACTACCATTAAGTCTCCTCATTTCTAGCTCCATGCTTGTCTCAACTAAAGTACTGCTTCTCTCATAAGGAAATGAAACTGGAACCTAACATTGCAACAAAGCAATCAAGCAGGATACTTCATCAGGATGGCAGGTGGTAGGCATTAGGACCAGAGAATTTAAGCACCCAGAAGACAAGGCCACTTAAATGTGGGCACCAACAGACTTTAGATCTTTTCAAGTGACAGGAACACACAAAAAAATTATATTTATACACCACACACAAGAACACATGGATAACTTCAAGTAATGAGCATCTTTAAAGATGTTGGTGTAACACCATACACAGGATAAAAAAATTTTAATCCACTCCATAACATAAATTTCTTAATTAGTGTTTAAACTTGTAACGAGGTCTACTCATGCTGTTATTTAAAATACTTCTTAATGCTACCTACATAGTAGCATTAAAATATAGATTACATATAAAATGCTTAGAGCTACATATGGAAAGATAGTTCTTTAGGTCCAAACTATGTAAGCTCTTCTCTTAAATTTCTCATTAAAAAGAAATAAGAAAAAAAGGTTGGGAGCGGTGGCTCACACCCATAATTCCAGCACACTGGGAGGCCCAGGAGGGAAGACTGCTTGAGGCCAAGAGTCCAAGACCAGCCTAGGCAACATAACAAGAGACCCCACCTCCAAAAATAAAAAAAATTAGCCAGGCATGGTGCTGCATGCCTGTAGTCCTAGGTACTCAGGAGGCTGAGGCAGGAGGATTGCTTAAGCCCAGGATTTCAAGGTTAGAGTGAGCTATGATCGTGCCACTGCACTCCAGGCTAGGCGACAGAACGAGACCCTGTCTCTGAAAAAAAAAAAAAGAACAGAACAAAAGGCATAAATAAATAAAATGGGTCTCAAACTAGGGATGGTTTAATTACTACAGATAATCATTACTAACCATCCTCCTTGCCCACCTCTTTAACCCTATTTCCTCCTTGGTCAGTAAAGTTCTGACAGCTGAAATAAGTAAAAGCAGCAGACGGCAGAAATCTCTATCCTTCTATTTGTCACTAATGAATGTTATTTTGGTAACTGTTAGAAACAAAACAGATGCACATAATAGGCATCAACATGTGTCAGAATTGTGTCCTTTATCTACTAGTAGGACAGACTGACATGGAGGAAGTGTAAGTTAGTGGGAATAAGTATGGACTGCACTCACACCCTGGGCCTCAGTTTCCTCCTTGGCAAAGGAAATGTCAAATCACATAATCTTTATGGTCCCTTCCAGCTCTTGACCACAGAGCAGATACTCTTGCTATCCCTGGCCATCTCACCTTAATATTTGCTCATCTAGAGGGTCTGAGAAAGAAACCCTAACAGATTGTGACCAAGAAACAAAAAATGTTTCCTCACTCATGAGAAAAAATATAAATTGATATGAGAGGCCCCAAAGAGAATATTTATAAGGCCTCCAAAATGCTTTCAAATATCTACACAAAATAAAAT
This sequence comes from Daubentonia madagascariensis, assembly GCA_023783475.1. Lineage (NCBI taxonomy): Eukaryota > Metazoa > Chordata > Mammalia > Primates > Daubentoniidae > Daubentonia > Daubentonia madagascariensis. Next base: position 664,262 of record JAKFHU010001323.1, read on the forward strand.
GATAAATTTGCAAACAGGTACAGGCATTAAACTTTTGAATCAATGCTCCACAAGCTTGAATATGCTATTTTTAAGATGATCAATGATATGCCAAAAACCTATGATTTTGGCTCTCCAAATTTTTTATAAGCCTTAACTTCGGGCAATATAACATAGTGACTCCAGCCTCTGGAGTCAGGAGCCTCATTCAAATCTTGGCTCCTCCACTTACTAAATGTGTAAATGTTAAGCCTCTCCCAGCCTGAGCCTCTTCATGTGTAAAAAGAGATAACAGTACCTACATCTCAAAGGGTTATTGTAAGGATTTACAGATTATCTGTAAAACAATGCTTGGAACAAAATGAATGCTTAGTAAATGTTAGTTATTAAATACTACTGAAACCTTTCACCTGTATCTTTTTCATACAATGAACAAAATCCCTAATCAAACTCACAGCTTTATATTCTCCTCAATGCCTTAGAATTTAACTAATTAGCTCAATTTCTATCATATAAATTGTTGAACAGAAAAGAAAAGTTATGGATCTCAAGTTCATGATTTAAGCCCTGAATACATACATACCCCTTTCCCTCAATCTGCATCACTAACTCGTGGACCAAACTTGAGAAGCCACACTTCTGTCAGCCTAGCCAGCTCTTAAGTGATAAACAGACATACCAGCACTGCCTCTCACATTCTATTTATTTTTTCAGAGACAGGGTCTTGCTATGTTGTGAATGCAGTGGCTATTCACAGACATGATCATAGTGCACTACAGCGGAGAACTCCTGGGCTCAAGCAATCCTCCTGCCTCAGCCTTCCGAGTAGCTGGGACTATAAGCACACGCTACCATGCCCAACTTGGTTCCCTTCTATTTCTTTCTTTCTTTCTTTTTTTTTTTTTTTGACATGAGGGTCTCACTGTGTTGCCCAGGCTGATCTCGAACTTCTAGGCTCAAGTGATCCTCCCACCTCAGCCTCCCGAATAGCTGGGATTACAGGCCCAAGCCATCATGCCCAGCTGATGCCTCTCACATTTTTTAAGTTTGAGAGACTTACTTGGTCATTTCCAACAGAAATGATTCAAAAGGAGATAACTATCTCCTTTGGAAAACTTGAAGGGTTTTTTCCCTTAAATATACTAAAAGCACATTCCTGTCACTGAGAGCTAACTGGAATTTGAATCTGAAACTCATGTACCTGAATGCCTCCCAAAGGAAATAATACCAGATCAAGCAAAGGTACTTACGGATCAAACTCATGGATAACACTTTCAAATCTCAGGACAGCAAAGAGACGAGTGGAGAAAGCTGCAAAAACCAGAGAATTAGTATTTTAATTGTAATGTGTCATGAACAAACAATAGCAGATATAGTAGTATTATAGAGAAAACAGTATTATCCAGCACAAAGGTCACAAAAAATATAAAATAATCCCTGAATAAAGTCTTTATCCATCTCTCCCCACATAAATGAAACATTTCTACATCTTCCACTTAGGTAGGACACAATTAACTACTACAAAGTCTACAACATTACATTCACCTACTAATACTGAACTCAACTTACATGGTCATCTTTTATATATGTTGACTCCTCCCACCCACACAGAACTAATCTTAACCTTGGAGCAAACTCAGAGGTATGGCAAGCATGACAAGACTATGCTTATGACTCATGAAGAGCGAGAAAATCTAGAAAACAGAGTAAGTTCTCCAGAGACTTTCAAAAATACTAAGGCATCTAAATTGAAGATAATTATCTTTTACAAAACTCAGTATCCAAGGGTCCCCAATATTTCTTTCAGCCCTTTAAAAAAACAGAATTAGCACAGCATGCTTCCCATTCTTTCCCAAGATGATCACAGCCCTGACTTTTATATTCCTTATATTTCTTTTATTTTGTCTTCACAAAATTACACTGACGAAGGAAAAACATAACAATCTTCTAAAAAGAGCAAGGCATTTTAAGAAAGCCATTTTCAATTTTTTTCAAGATTTTCTCCTTTCCCAAAGAAAGAGAGGTCCATGTGCACACTCACATAACACAGCAGCCATTGACAGAATGAGAAGCTTCAAAAGTGTGTCCTGCTTCTCATAGGACAACCGCAAAAATCCAAGCTTAGTCATCTTGACATCAATGGGTGGCAACAGACGACACTCAAATAGCTAAAATGGAAAAGTCAAGACCACAGGATAATTGAACTCCTTCAATTTACTTAACTTTCATATTTTATGGTGAGAGAGAACCATAAAGCACAAACGAGCTAGTGAAAACACCAGAGAGGGTCAAGGCTAATACTAATATCCTAGCCTTGCCTAAAGTATGATCTATTGGCAAGGAAGTAGGCCCAAGTCAGGTCTGTGTGTCAAAACTAAAATGAAGTGATCAGAATATACCTCCCATAATTCTGTTTCCCACTTCCTCAGAGCTAACAAGTACATAAGCATGATTAGCAACAGTATGGTACAAAAGGGAAAAGATACAAAAATAAATAGGAAAGATTAGAAATAGAGAAAAAAAATAATAAAATGGAGAAAGAGAACATTCAGGAAAAAACAGGAACGTATGGGAAAAAAGCAGGGAATGAACATCGAGTATAGAAGTGAAAATATAAAGAGGAAAAATAGAAGTCACGACTGAATCAGCACAATTTCCAGCCCTAAATTTAAGATTCCTTTGGCTGGCTTACAAGCTTCTTTCTGTTTCAAATCCCAATGGGGCTACCGGGTCAACTAAAGAGCATGACTGATCACTAATACAGGTACACCCATGCACTCAGAAGAGGAGGATATACACAGATCACTGTACTCTCAATTCCATAATAAAACACTGTAGCTACTGCTCAGATCTATACCCATTTCCAATTATCCATCTCAAGGCATCTCTGTAACTGACACTGTTGTTTTAAGCAACTCATTCCATGAAACACAGAGTTAGTTCATGGCAGATGATAATCTGGAGGGAAAAGAAAATAAATTTTTCCTACTGAAGCAGAAAAAGGTCAGGGGGAAAAAAAACTAGATTAAAATAAAATGTTGGCTGGCCGCAGTAGATCACGCCTGTAATCCCAGCACTTTGGGAGGCCAAGGTAGGAGGATCACTTGAACCCAGGAGTTCAAGACCAGCCTGGACAACATAGTGAGACCCCGTCTCTAAAAAAAAAAAAAAAAATACAAAAATTCGTTAGGCATGGTGGCATATGTCTGTTGTCCCAGCTACTCGAGAAGCTGAGGCAGAAGGATTGCTTAAGCCCAGGAGGCTGCAGTGAGCTACAATTGCACCATTGCACTCCAGCCTGGGTGACAGAGCAAGACCCTGTCTCTAAAAAATAAATAAATAATAAAATAAAATAGAGTGCTGAGGGAAGCAGTCCATAGATAGTTCCGAATGGTAATCACTTGATGGACAAGAATTATTTATATAGCACTAACCATAGGAGGTTAGCTATGTCTGTGTAAGATAGTTACTACCTTCTTAAACTATAAGCTCATCAAGCGCTACGTGATAAAAAATCTAATATAATAACAAAGGATAGATAACACTGTACAAGGCTATGCAGGGGAAAAAAAGAATTTGCATCTATCCTGAACTTTTTTTTGCATTTATTATTACTTTTAATTGACACGTAATAATTGTACATATTTATGGTGTACAGTGTGACATTTCAATACATGTATACAATGTTTAATGATCAAATCAGAGTAGTTAGCATGTTCATCACCTCAAATCTTTTTTTGTGTGTTGGGACCATTCAAAACCCACTCTTCTAGCTATATACAATAAATTCTTGTTAATTATAGTCACCGTATAGTGCTACAGAACACTAGAACTTATTCCTCCTATCTAGCTGTACTTGTGTATCTGCTAACCAACCTTTGGCTACCCCCTAGCCTAATCTTTTTCCCACTATTACTGGAGGAAAGTAGAAAAAAATAACACCGGACTAGGTGAAAGGCATGAAGAATCATACATTCCTAGCCCTGACACTGAGAAGTCAACCATCTTTTCTATAATTAACTGTCCCAAAAGAGCAATTTTAGATGTGTTTAAGCATAATCCCAAAGGAAAACCTTATCTTGCAATCAAAAATAATGACCTAACTCTGGGAAGTCAACAATCCAGCCATATCTCTCAGGTTTGTAGCTGTTTTCTGGAATGTGTGAAATGGAAACAAACTTAACACTACTGAGTTGGTATGAGCCACACACCCAGAAAAGTAAGCAGAGGAAGTGAGACTGCTAGGCCCTCTGCCTGAAAACTGAGTAAAGGAGCTGGTAATTTAAGGCAGGACTGTAAAGGAGTTTTCACCGTGTGCTCTTTGATCACTTCGCATACCACCAAAATGAGTAAGAGTAAAGACACTTTTCTTGAAACACTTAGCATCTACTCTCCTCCAACAGTGCCCTGCAAGTCCCATTCTAGCTCCAGTTTCCAAGACTGCAACTTCCCCAGCCCAGTTTTCCTACACACGTTTCGATACCCTCTCACATTCCTCTACTCCCCTGCCCCTCCCTCCTGCTCGCTCCTGCAGGTTCCACCTCCCTCTCCTTCCCACCCTCATAGAACTGACCACCTCTGATACCACCCCGCGCCGAGCACCCCACCACCTCGGCATCGTACCCGCCTTCTCCTCCAGAACTAGTGCCAGGACCCAGTCTTTCCCACGCCTTCCTGGCCTAAGCGCATGCCCTATCCCGACCACCCACCCTACGTTCCCTTCCCACACCTTCACATCCTTCCATCCAGGATGTCCCCCACACCACACCCCACGCCCCCTCCTCTGCAAGGCCCTAAACTCTACTCTCCACCCCCTCTTAAAGCCCTGCCTCCCGCACTTCGTTCAGCCCCACCAACGCCCTGGACTGCCCCTGCCGCTAATTCTTAAGTCCCATCCTACGGCCTTCTCACCTAGCCGGCGTTCCTAAGCAATCCGCTCGGCTCCCACGGCCATCTGTTCAGTAGCGCACCCAACCCTGGCAGTGGCCGGGTTTGCCTCCCGGATCCCTCCCCATTGGCTGGCTCCGGACCAATACGACACTTCGGAAGAGCGATAGGATTGCGGTACTGTCTGTCAGACCCGGAGGCGGGGACCAGGCCACGCTCCCACTTGTTAACTGGTCAATAAAGCCATCACTTAGCAGTCTGGAGGCGGGACTGTGTGCTCCCGCCGAGCTGTCATAGGCCTGTGCGTGAGAGCCAAGAGCGCGGAAAGAACGTGCCCCGAGCAGTTTGGTTGAGGGCCGAGGAGGTACGTGTCGATCTGCGGACCCTCCAGAAGTAGGGAATGTGCGGCTCTGTTGCCCGGTCACGTGACCGGAAGCGGACACAGCCTCCGAGGACTAGGCCGACACGCCAAACCTCGGAAAGTAGGAATGGGAAACCCCCCAGTCTTCGTTTTTGAGGAATGTTTTTTTAAGGTAGAAATTGACCGTTACCTAATATAAGGTTAAAGGAGAGGAGGGAAGAATTTTCTACCTATTCTCAATGAAAACTCAAATGCTTCCTGGTCCAGACCGTTCTATCTTGTACAAGATTTATCAGACCGTTAGCTCAATAGCTGACTGTTTTCTGCTGTGCTCCAGTAACTGTGATAGACATGGGAACCTTGACAGATTTCAGTAGGCATTTGCCTTTCTTCAGCCCCTGGCTTTGTGAAAGAGCGTGCATAGGCCTAAAGGGATTGGCGGGATTAAGCTGGGAGAAACTCCACTGCCATAGGGGCAAAGTTCTCCTCCCAAGCAGTAGACGGGATTCTTCCGGGGAACCCAGCCATACCTTGTCAGTTCACCCCTTTGTAAGATACCTGCCAGAGGGAGCTGCTTTCCATACCCTAACTTGCCTCTCTGCTCCCTCCCCTCCCCCCAACAACAAAAAAAGATTGCTGTGGGCAGGGCAGAGAGTGAAGCTTGAGCAGCAGTTCCACCAACTCTGAGACACACAAAAACACCAATATACTCATGCACTCCCTACACTCCTTACATGCCTCACGAGCAAAGGCCACACAAAAGAGAATGGCAGCATCTGGCAACTTGTCAAATATGGTGCCAGTACCACTCACTCACCTTCCCACTTACTGTCCCATGAAGAGAACCACCCAAACTTATTGAAAGGACATTATTTAAATCAGTGCTTTAAAATCACGTATATTTTTTTCAAAAGTCACATGACCAGGCTCACCCTAGAAAGTTATGATTTAATATACCTATTTTTTTGTTTTCTTTTTAATAGTAAGTAGTATTCGGTGTGATTTTAACTTTAGCAGAAGGCAACTGAAGCTGAACCTGAAAGAATTACAGAACTTCAAGTAAATGCTTCTGCAAAACAAGAGTTTTCTCTTTAAAAAGGGGAGGGAGGGCATTAAAATTAGAAAGATTCCTTTAAAAAAAAAAGTACTGTTTTAAGAATATTAAGATGTTGAGGTTCTCATTAATTTTTGAAATTATTGAACATGTTTCTTAAAGGGATTACAGTTAAGTTTCCAGGTGAAAAAGTTAAGAACTTTTTCAGAAGTCAAAATATACTATTGAAGAACAGAGTTTAAAATCTAAGCCTATTTTTAGGAAGAGTCTTTGATACCAGTCCATAAGGAAAGGATTATCTATAAATAAAATCAAAGGAAAACAAAGCCATAGAAAAATTATTATAATTATTACAAATAAACCCAGAGATTTTACATGAATTCAGTGTATCGTTTAATCCTTTACCTTCCAGATTTATCAGACCAAAAGTTTTGACTTGTTTGTTTCAGAAAGCACTGTTTTTCCTATTCCATCAGTTGCTTAAAAGAATACCTTCTAGGAGTCATGACTTTCTTGTAGAGCTTTTGGTCTTTCCTGAAGTGTAAGTTTACCTTTCTTCTATATCATTGATCAAAAGAAACACATGCCTTCATCTCATCTGTAGTACACCAGAGTAACAGTATCTGTTACCTGTTTTCTTTTTATGTTAAAGGGTCAATAGTGTTAAGGTTTTTTTTTTGTTTTTTTTGTTTGTTTGTTTTTTTGAGACTGAGTCTTGCTCTGTTGCCCAGGGTAGAGTGCCATGGTGTCAGCCTAGCTCACAGCAACCTCAAACTCCTGGGCTCAAGCGATCCTCCTGCCTCAGCCTCCCGAATAGCTGGGACTACAGGCACGCACCACCACACCCAGATAATTTTTTCTATTTTTAGTAAAGATGGGGTCACGTTCTTGCTCCGGCTGGTCTCGAACTCCTGAGCTCAAGTGATCCTCCCACCTCAGCCTCCTAGAGTGCTAGGATTACAGGCGTGAGCCACCACGCCTGTCCTGTTACCTGTTTTCTTGAAGATGTTCTTCCTAGAACTCTTTTTTTTTTTTTTTTTGGTAGAACCCACCTTCCTAAGTGTGCTACAAAGCTGTATTACTGGGCTTTCCTTTCAGTGCACTTCTGGATTCTACTGTTTCCTGTTGTCTGGTTGGGTGTTTTAATAGGACATATTTCTATTTCTTGGATTTATTTTTCATTTTTGAAAAATAAATATTTTCAAGTAAATTTTTCAGAAAAGCTGAATGGAAAGCAAACAATGTTTTTGCATTTTAAAAAATATCTGTATTTTATCCTTTATAAATGGCATGGCTAGATTTAGAATTTTAGGAACAAACTTGGGACCCACCCACCCCATACACACACAAAACATACATAAAAGCACATTTTCAAGGCATTATGACTTTTTCTTCTATTATCCAGAATTGTTCTTAAGAAGTCTGATGCCAATCTGAGTCACATTCCTTTCTAGGCAGTCTATTTTTCTCTCTGAAAAATTGTCCTTAGAGATTTCATCTATGTGTTTTGTTTTCTTTCATTTTTCCTACTTTAAACTTGGCTGGTCCATTCAATCTGAAAACTCCAGTTTTCATCAGCAGTCCGGGAAATATTAGTTGATTTTATTTTTTACTCCATTTTTCTATTCTCATTTTCTGAAGTTGCTATTAGACAAATGTTGTATCTCCTGGCTCTTGAATATCTCCATGATTCTTAACTTTTTAAAAAATCTTTTTGCTCTATGTTCTATATGATTTCTTTGGTTTTATCTTGCAGTACATTCATTTAGCCTCCTCAGTGTCACTTTTATAAGCCATCTCCTTTTTTTAAATTTCCACAACTGCTTTAATTTCCAAGAACTTTCCTATTATGTTCCTTTTTCACAAAAATCTGGTTCTTATTTTGTGGATGTAGTAGCGTCTCAAATTTCTGGGAAAGTAGTTATTAGAATTTAAGTTAACTTTTGTTTCTGTAATTACTTAAATTTCCTCTAGGACCAGGTGTTCTGTTATGTGTATTTTGGAAAAGCTGCTAAGATGATTCTGATGCTGATTTGTGGTTTTTTTGTTTGTTTGTTTTGAGACAGGATCTTGCTCTGTTGCCAGGACTAGAGTGCAGTGGCGTCATCATAGTTCACAGCAACCTCAAACTCCTGGGCTCAAGATCCTCCTGCTTCAGCCTCCCATGTAGTTGGGACTACAGTCACATATGCCACCACACCCAGCTAATTTCTTCTTCTTTTTTTTTTTTCTTGTAGAGACCAGGTCTTGCTGTGTTACTCAGGTTGGTCTCCAAACTCCTGACCTCAAGCCATCCTCCCACCTCATCCTCCCAAAATGCTGGGATTATGGGCTTCAGCCACTGTGCCCAGCCTAAAATTATTTATTTAAATGATCAAATGGTCACTGTTTTTTTCATGGGTCTCAAACCATTACAAAACATTTAAATTTGAAATTAGAGAATGAATACAAGAATGAGAGGTCTAATTTCTCATCCTATTCAAAATTCTCTGAATTCTAGTGTTTTATCCAGCTTTGAGACCTATTGAAAATAGTAGCTATTTGATCATAAAATTCTTAAAATTTTGCTAGTTCATTTGCTTGTCAGTATGTTAGATCCAAGAAGGCAGTAATCATATCTTTCTGGTTCACCCTTGAGCCTCCAGTGCCTGATAGAGGTGTTCAAATACTTGTTACATGATTAAGTCACCTGTTCCCCCACTTGATGTCTTACTGGTTCTACAGACTCATTTTAGGTCTAAAACATTTCATTGATATGTATGCTACCCTGACCTGAAGTCAGCTTCCTTGTAACTTCTGTGGTTCATACAGCACAGGCAGAACACGTCAATGAGGGGTGAGATGACTGCTAAACAGACTGTCTAGTCCACCCCACTGATGAGTGGATAACCTTTACCAGAGCAACTTCAATGACACAGCTATAGAAGTGAACATACTACTGCTATAATCATAAAATAATTAATGAGTAGAAAAAGAGTAGACAGCAAACAGACAACCATAGTTGCCCTTTTTTCCCCACAGATGTTATCTTTTAAGGTGGTTTACAAACCTTTGACCATTAGTTGCCCTGTTCTGGATTTGTTGGATTTGTTCCTGTTTGTCACAATTCTTAAACTTTATCTTAACTCTTATTAAATGCAGAGCAGTTAACACGAGTGCATGAATCTGTCCTTTTAAAAGTTTCTAGCAAACAATGTACTCAGATCTAAAGCATCCACTAATTCTGTGAGAGCTGCTGCAACAGACAAATCAGCTCTAAAGATAGAATAAAAAGGGCAATACTTTGAATTATATATACCTGGCCAGCTTTGGCTATCCCTGAAAAGAGCTTGTATGAACAATTCCTCAGATCCTACTGGTTGTGATTAAAACTCAAGATAATTTTCACTTTTAGTGATGTGAGCTCTCTTGATTTTGGTTACTAATTATTAGTCTGCCTCAAACTGCCATTCTGAACTTTGCAAACTCAGAGCCTACTCTCTCTTTGATTCGAATTTCCTAATCACTGTTCTCAGTGCCCATACTCTAGTAAAAGGCAAGGAAAGTTACACTGCTTTTGTGTGCATAGCTCATTTGAGATTGCTACCAAATTCCTATTATTGCAGATACGCCTCATCCAGCCTTTATACAGGCTCGGCCTCTCAATTACACTAATAAAACTTTGGAGACTCCTTACTTCCAGTCACTTAAAGCATTTTCTATAGCCAGACATAGTGCTGAGTATAAAATCATGTACCTTCATCCACTCAGCCTTCCTTACCCTTCTAAACTGAAATGCTTCTACATGGTACAAATACAAATTTCAGGCAGCAAAGAGGTGGCTGCTTAAATAACTAAGGTTATTTTTAAAACTTAGTGTTAAAAACTAAGCTTGAACAAGGAAATCACTGATCAGTTACAAACTGATGAAATACTAAGGTCTTCTTCAAACTACCCACATAGCAACCTAGAAGTAGTTCTCTGCAATAGTATTGTCACATGACCAGAAATGTCATAGGGGAATGCTGGAAGTAAATCTTAAACTGTCTTACATTTTTTTGTGCACAAGCTAGAAACAGTGATCACTTCCAAGATGTTCACTTTTTTTTTTTTTTAAGAGACAAGGTCTCATCCTTGCTTAGGCTGGTCTCGAACTCCTGAGCTCAAGCAATCCTCCCGCCTCGGCTTCCCAGAGTGCTAGGATTACAGGCATGAGCTACCACGCCCAGCTCCAAGATGTTCACTATTTAAAAACCTTCCTTCTATCAACCGCATAAGCGCTTCAAATTTGGTTCACAACTCCCAGCAACAATTTTTAATTCCAGATTTTGTCTTGCACATAGTAAAGGTTTCTTTCAACCAAATGGCTAATCTCTTCCCTTGACGAACGGAATGTTCAATACACTGGAATCTAGAAGGGTCTATCTCCCTTATAAATACACAGATATACATATAGACTAAAAAAAACCTCAACAATCCCAAAGTCTTTCCTAAAGTGTAAATGTGGTTATAATCATATAATTCAAACTTTCTCAGGGAACATTTTTCAGGGCCAATCTCTGAAAACTATAACCAAATTATCTAACACAAATTCTTGTGTCCCATGAATACACTTTTCAAAGTCATAATTTGTAAATTCAACCACTACACACTTTGTGGGAAACCAGCTCACGTTTAATTGTGAAGTTTTAAAATTGTACAAGTATTTTGACATTCCCCCCATACTTAGTCTCTTATAATGACAGGAAAACACCAACCAATCACAGGATTTAATGGGTTTAATAAGTTTACCCCTTCAGTTCCTATTTGCAGCACCCAATATTCCTTTGAAATACCAGACAGACCCGGCAGTGGCCAACAGTAAATTTCTGCTCCCCCAGAGTTGAAAAGTTCAGGTTCTCTGAGTATTGTGTTGCAGTGGCACTTGCCAGAATTGGTACCTCCCCATAGTTGGGGGACTTCAAATGAACCAGTGAAAAAAGTTTTTTCCCCTTCAAGGGGAAGAAAAAAAAGATCACTCCAAAACCTGGCAGATCTGGCTGTGAGGTCTTTCCTCCTGTCCCTTCTCTTCAGGCTTTTTTTTTTTTTTTTTTTTTTTTTTTTGCAGTAGAGCAAGAGAGACCATAACCTAACCTGAGTTATAAGAAACACGACAGTGATGGCTATAAAAGGAGTGACCAGGAGCAAGTGAGATACTCCTTTACCTCCCATATCCAATGTATGTGCTTCACAGAAAAACAACAAAAATAACAAATTCACAAAATACAACAGCTAGAATTACAAAATCCATTCATCCAAGGGTGGTAGAAGGCAAGAAAGGGGGGAGGGTAAATGGCACAGGGAGAAAACAAAGTATTCAAATCAGTCCAGGCACAGGGGATGGCAAATGCTAGAAAATAGCTGCAAAAAAACTGTGGTCCTTTCAGACTCACGGTGGTGTTAAGAATCCACACACTGGTGTAAGGAAGATTCTGCCTTATGTGCACCAGAGACAAACCTTCCAATTCCTCAGAGAGAAGTGAATATGCAGAGGGCCCTGGCAGCATAGGTCCTGCCTTCCCCGGGAGGGGGAGGTGAGCAGGGAGCAGAGCTGCCACAGCCTCCCTCCAATACCACCCATCCCCTTTAGGTGGCAGGCAACTCAGTGGCCTGCAGCAGCCTTCAATTTGGCGGGAGATGGATGTGGTGAAGGGAACTTCTCTGCAGAGGTCGAGCTGCTCAGGGCAGACTGCAGGTACACTGTCTTGTGGAAGAGTCTGTTGCTTAAGAAGACCACCAAGGAGAAGAGTCGCAACTGGAACAGGCTAAAAGGCAAGAGACTCAACTTGTTAGCTTCCCAGTTGACCAAAATTATTGTTTCATTTGTGATAGCTTATTTGACCAGGCTAAATTTAAAACTACACAGGGAAAGACAAGACAACTGAAATTTGATCAAGGAAGTACAGATATTAAACATATGGATTGAAAAAGCAACTAAAAAATGCACTGGGGCTTTTGCGTTTGCATTGTTGTTATAGGAAAAAAATGTAAAAACGTACTGGGTCCTGCTGCTGCCATGAATGCAATGGAATCACCAGTTCTGAAATACTGGGGCTCTTAGAGGAAATAAAGTTACATTTCAGATTAATTCTGATTTGAGAAGTGCTTTTCTATGGCTGGTTTCAGGGTATAAACTTCAAGCTATTTCTGAAGATATCATATGCTATCTGTGGTTTCAAAAAGAAGAGTTTCAAGAGAAAGTCAATTAATTACTCCTCCTAAGATACACAGTGAGCACTGCTGGATAACAAGAGCATGCAAAAACCCAAAACAGATCCCAAATTTCTAACGTAAGTATCCTCATTGACTTAACCAAAATTGATCAAAGATTAATTGACTGAACTTTTCTTTGAAGTGATAAAATTTTTAGAGTGATGTTGTTATTGCTAAAAACTCACCTTAAAATATTTTATGATCATTATCAATAAACTCATGTGGCCAAATCATATAGCCCACTTTTTTAAAAAGTTGGCCATTACAAAAATGAGCCTAACTATTGATGTTTATAAGTGCCTTATATTCAGTGAATTGTTAAATATTAAGAATACATAATAGGCTCAATTCTAGAAATATATAAACATGTACATATGGGGAAAAGCTTGAGATATATCCCAGAAGTGTTTTTCTCTCTTCAAACTTCTTTAGTAAGGTTTTCCTGCAACATAAGAGGTTATTTAAAAAATTCTTTTAAAGTCTCACTGACATAATTGTGGTGTTACCACCCCAATCCTTCACAAAGCAAACTTCTCTGACTGGCTAATACTTACTACGCTTTGCCAGGGGTCTTTGCTTCATTGGCGCTGATAATGAATAAAGGAAAGAGGATAGAGAAGAGGCAGCCACTGTTTTTTAAAAAAAAAAAAAGAGGGAGAGAAAAGAATTAGTCACCTTCATAACAGCCATGACTTTGGAGAAGATATTAGAAGCCCAAAATTCCCTTGCCTCCAGTGTAAACATCATGGTTTGATAAAATCTTAATATATGAAACACACCTTTCAGAAAGAAACAAAAGATTTTTCGCACTGGGTATGTTTAACACTGCTCCAGGAAGCAACATAGAAGGAAAAATATGGGCTATGGGGATATGCAGACCTAGACTATGTAGACCATAGACTATGTCTATGACTCTGTCAAGGAGAAAAATCCTATAAGTCTCCTGATGGTCAAATAAGAATACAGAATGTACAACATAGAACCAAGCAAATAAAATGTGCTCGCTACATGAATTTTTATTTTTATTTGTCTCCTTCAAATCCCTCTAGCCAAATTACCTGATAATGTATGAGGACTGCATTGCTGTGAGAAAAGCCAAGGGCAAACCAAACCCAAAATAGTAAGGCCAATTCCTTTCTATATTTGACAACCGTTGATGCATTTCAATTCCTAAAAGAAGGAAGCCAATACAATTACATATATTTCATTTTAGTCAAGTGACTAAGTAACTATGGTAGACAAACTATTTGAGACAAACTACCTTGAGTTTTAGGTACAGATCTACCATTTAGAACATAGCTAAAGCATATAAATTAGAATTGTACAAATCTGATATAAAGCTTCTACACAAAGTTTTTACAATTCAGTAATCACAAGCTGACAGGCTAAGTGAATTAAGAATTTTGGCACCAGCACCCTTTGTCAGTATTAGTTTGGAACAAAGCAATATATTAAATAAAAAGGATGTCATCCTGTAGAAATCAGTTAACCTCTTTCAACCACACACACCCAGGTAAATATACCAAGGTCTTTTTAAAAAATCCAAAAGAATCTGAATGCTGATGTCAATTTAATTTCCCTAATTTAGTACTCAGGCTCATTTATGCCATCTAACAGCCCAGTCAGAGCCATATCACATTAAGCATCAAAAAAATGCTATACCACTACATCCCCCAGCCTCAAAAGTTAAGGGTTAAACCCGCTAAGTCAAAGGTAAGCTCTCTCTTGCCAATGAGGATACTTCCTTCCAAAGATAGTTTGCCACAGGCCTAACTGTTGAATAGTTTAAGAAGTCTGCTTAGCAGTAGCATTTCCAAACTAAGCCTCAATGTTCTGGGTTTCCTTTGGACTTCCTCAATGTTCTGGGTAAGATAGACTTACCTTTATTGAACCAACGATATTCAAAGCAATATAGTGAGTAGAGAAGGGACATATGCAGCAGACTAACCAGCTGACCAACAAGATGGATGGGAAAGAGACTCACAAACATTCCCTGAAGGACAAATACGGCAAATCTTAATTGCAAAGCTTCAGAGACCTAACACCATTCCCCCGCCACCCTCCAATAATCACTGTCTGAGATAGCTTCCTAGACATTCCTCAAGTTTCTGAAGAGCAGAAGAGTGGAGAATACCCAGGGTGACAGGGGAAAACAGGTAAATTCGTGTTTCTTATTAATTTTATGATTTTTAAATTCTCTTGTTTCCATGAAAAAATGACTTAAAAATCATTACCTCCCACATATACCCCAGTATAAATACCATACCCTGTCTTTGTAAAGCTCCCTCTAGTGAAACTTTTTTTAAAAATAAATCTGCCCATGTGCCCAGAAGGCCAGTCTCACCTGGATAAGGAAAAGAGCCTGCAACAAAAGGTTGAAGAGCATGTCAGCAATTATTTTGCTGACACTAGGGAATGGGTGAGGCTTCCTCCCTGATACCTCAAATGCCAGGTCAGCTATATCCTATAACAGAGAATATACACCAAAACATTAATTAAATGTCTCTGATATCCATCCCCAAAGCTAAGGCCACTGGTCTGCCACTAGAACTGCCAGGTAAGAAAAGCCCCCAGACATCTAGCAAATGAGATGAACACAAAGATCACCCACTGGCTCTTGGCCAAGAAAGGTCAAGGCTGAAAAATAGGTCCCTATAGGGCCACTAACTTCACAGACTGAAACTTTTCACCCATCAACCCATCATGTTGTAAGGACCCAGACTCCATTCTACCCCGGACCTACTTGAAACCAAATGGCATTCACAACTTTGCTAAGCACAAACAGAGGCAGCACCCAAAGAGCACTGAAAATTGATGTGAGGAAGAATTCTAGCCATGACCAAACATCTCCATGTAGTGATGGATCACCTAAGAAAGGGAAACAAGTTATTAGTTTAACTGGACAAATGGAAAACCAGAAGACCAAATATGGAGCTCCTATTTTTTGACTATTCCCTCTCCAACTCCACATCTTTCTTTCTTGCAAGCACATCACCATACCTAACTCAGAGTCTAATTCATAACAGACATACCACATTCTGGCCACAACTCCAATTCAGAGTAACCATAAATATGTGCTGCTTATCTTAAAACAAACCTGCTTACATGGTGATGACTGAGATACTCGTGATTACCAGTATACAATTTGCAGGAACCACCTGGGTTTAACTAACTTCCATTTTCTCATTCATAAAATGGATAGAATAGTACCCATCTCAAAGGGTTGTTAAGAATTCTGAGTTGAAAACATCTAAAGCTCCTGGTACATAGGAAATGTTCAGTAAACTGAGGGAGACTGGAAACATCTCCCACCTCCATCCCCAGTAGACAACAAGGAGCAAGGTATATATTATACTCACCAATAATTCGGGCTGTTACTGACTGAAGTACAGGAATAAACACTCGATAAAATAAGAGGAGACTAAACTAAAGAAAAGAAACAAGGTAAACATCAAAAGCCTTCCTTTAAAACAAGCATTTCAAGTTTCTGTGTAATGATTTTATAGATGAGAGTAACTCATAAATCAGGAGCCTGAAAAAGCACTAAAATTGGACCTGTTTCTGTTTTCCAATACTCCAGTTGAGAGGGACAAACCTGATATGACTATAAAACAGTGAAACTTTTGGGAGCAAGGAAGAACATTTTAAATAGTATATGTCTATATTTTGGCCCGAATACTAAGTACAAAGTAATGCTTACTAATTAAATCTAAAGCTAACATCTGAAAACATCTGTGAAATGTTTAGATTAAGATGAGTTGAATTACACTGAATTCCAAGTCAAAGGAAATATTAACTACCTGTTCTTCAAAGTACCCAAATTTCACTTAAGCCTGTTTTGGTTCCCAGTTAACTGTAAGCAACCTTTTCTTCTATGGGTTTCAGTAGTAATCACTTCTAGTCAATCACTATGACCAGAAGCAGGGAGAAACCTCCCTTCCCATTTGATCCCCATAGTTGCTCTTAGCCAAAATGTCTAGACAGTGTCAAAAGAAACTGTTACCTATAACCATACTAAAACTTGTGAATGAGTCATTTTTAAAAAACAAAATAAAAGTATACAGGCTGGGCATGGTGGCTCATGCCTGTAATCCTAGCACTCTGGGAGGCCAAGGCAAGAGGATCACTTGAGGCCAGGAATTTGAGACCAGCCTGAGCAACATGGCGAAACTTCTCTCTGCCAAAAATAGAAAAATTAGCCGGGCATGGTGGTGTGTACCTGTAGTCCCAGCTACTTGGGAGGCTGAGGCAGGAGGATCCCTTGAGCCCAGTAGTTTGAGGTTACAGTGAGTTATGATGACACCACTGCACTCTAGCCCAAGCAACACAGTATACATTCAGGGCTATCTATGCACAAAATCCTGAGTTATATTCCTAAGCATATATCAGCAGGTTAAAGCTATTTGTCTCAGTCTTTCAAGAAAACAGTTGAGAACTATTAACCTAGCAACAATCTGAAGATACTTATAAGGCACCTGGAATTTGAGGACAAGAAACTTACCCAGAATACTCCACCATTCCAAGCACAACACTGGAAAATTCTACTAACAATACGTGGCTCACTGAAAAAGACCACACATATTTAGCTTATAAGGCATATAGGTTATTTCCTAATTGTCATTTAGTAGCTCTCCATTTCATACCTTTTGTTGGTACCATATTATTTTGCAGCACCTCATGTTCTCACAGTGTTCTAATGTCAGCCAACGAGAAAAGGCTAAAAATATTTCTGGGGAACCAGTTTTTTTAAAAATTATTTTCTAAAATCTCAGGTTGGAGAAAATTAAGAGAAAGTCTAGGTTGGGGTTCTTCTATCAATAAATAAATCCACATAGGCTCCCCTAGAAGTAGCCATCAAACCAAATAATATTTCGTGGTTCTCTATTCAGCATTCTGATTTTTCCTCCTTAACACCATCTGAGCAAGGATTATTGTTGTAGGAGGGGAAATCACCTAGAACATTTTTCATGGAGAAAGCACAAAAAACAAATAATGGGGTACTGAAACCTCAAGTCACTATGTATGTAGGGTCCTCCTTGCCTCAGACATTGACATCGGCCTGCACTCCTTACCTCTCTTGCTTCCGCTCTATACTCTGGGCTCTCCTTTGCGCCAGGACACTACTTGCCCTTCTTCGACGCTGCTCCTCTCTCTTCTGCTGGATTCGAGCATCTAGTTTTGAGATGGTACAAATACCCCATATGGAGTCTCTGATTCCCTATAGACAAGGATATTATTTTTAAAGGAAGATTATAGATCAGAGAAGACTTTCCAAAGTTGCATAAAGTGGAAACCATTGTATTTATTTTGCTATATGGCTTAAAGGACCTTTTTAAATTTTAAAATGCTCCATTTACAATAGAGTTTCAAGAATAATGGAGAATTTCCAAATATCTTTTGTCCAGATTCACGAGTTTAATATTTTGCCACATTTATCATTATTAATATATACATATATATGCACACACTTTTTTCCTGAATCATTTGAGAGCAAGTTGCTACATCATGTCCCTTTATTTTTAATTCTTCAGTGTATGCTTCCTAAGAACGGTATTTTTTTACATAACCACAGAGTAGTTATCAAGAAATTTAACACTGAAATACTTCAATCTGTAGTCCATATTCTAGTTTCTCCATTTGTCCCAATAATGCCCTCTACAGCATTTTACTCTTCAATAAGCTCAGGCCAGAGTCACATATTGCATTTAGTTGTCACATCTCTTTAGTCTCCTTAAATCAGCAACAGTTCCTTAGCCTTTGTCTTTCTTTTTGAAGAATACAGACCAATTATTTTATGAAATTCCCTCATCTTAGGTTTGTCTCCTCACAATTAGACGCACAGTAAGCATTTTTTGGCAGGAATATCACAGAAATGATGGTGTACCCTTCAAGGTATCACATCAAGAGGCACATGACAGCTGTTTACCCTTGTTGGTGATAATTTTACATACCCAGTCAAGGTAACATTTTTTCCATTTTTTATCCAAATTTTCCCTCTTGCAACTAATAAGCAATCTGTGGGGAGACACTTCTGAGACCATACAAATATCCTGCTCATCAAGGTCTCCAGCCTAGATTTAACATCCATTGACAATTCTTGCCTGAACCAATCTTGATTAACATGGGTACAAAACAGTTTTGCAATCCCTCCATACTTATCAATACTGTGAAGCCAAGTATTGCCTTCCCCTATACTCTTTCAATATCAAATGTCTACAGTATTCCCTAGATCCTGTACTAAATCTAGAGATGCACATAAAAATAAAACACTTATCTCCAGAAGGGACCACAGTAGGACCAAGGTTGGAGAAAGACACACAAAGAAATAATTAAAATGTGGAAAAGCTCCAGGATAAGAGCACTCCACATAAAACAGAAGCAACACAGTAGTGCAGCTGGAGGAAAGAATGTCCTTAAGGAGTGTATGACAGAGGAAGAAGTTGTTGAATCTATAAAGACAATGGACAGTGTGCTGCTCCAGTGATGGATGCACTTAAGTCTCTGACTTCATCACAGTGCAATATATCAACGCAGCAAAACTGCACTTGTACCCCATGAATATATACAAATTGAAAATAAATTAAAAAAAAAAAACAGTGACGGAGGTACTTGTCAGCCACATTTGATGAGTTCTGACAGCAGACTGGTTACTGTTAGTGCTATAAACACCAGCACTGCCTATCGCCCAATCCAAAAAACTGCATTCACTCCCCCACCCACCCACCCACATATTGAGCATCTTCAATGAGCTACATATGCTGGTCATACAGAAATGCCCAAGAAACTTATAACCTATCATGAAGGTATGCAAGTAAACAAAAAATTATATTACAGTTTAATAAGTGCCACAACAGATTTCTGTCCAAAGCAGAGTGGTAAGTAGCTGGGGTATTCAACTTCCTACAAAGGCAGAAAAAAGGATTCTGGAAGCAGTGGCCACGCTGGATTTAAGGATGGATGGCATTCTCACCTACTGTCATTAGACAAAACAAATTTTAAAAATAACAGGAGGAATACAGAGAAATGGGCAAGTTTATATACTACCTGCTGACAGGAGCATAAATTGGCACACTGTGCCCCTGACCTTTTTTGTCTGAGTAATTTTTAGTCTTAATGTTGCTTTTATCTTCTAAAGCTTCCACCAATAAATTTTTAAATCAGAAAACTCCAAATATCTAAGACAGTTAAATTCAAGTCACTAAGGGCCTAGTATCTACCAGGATGACAGTATCCCCACCTCGGAGATATGTACAGTCTCGTGGGGCAAACATGTAAAAAGCACATTGTAGGACAGATCCAGCGTTGAATTTTATAGCACAAGAATGGCAAAACAAGAAGGTAAAGGTATAAAGATAGATAATATTACATAAAGTCTTTTTAGCCCTTCTAAGATACTCCCTTCAATTCCCCCTCTTTTACTCAAAGGTAATAACCTTTTAAACTCTCCCATTGAAAAAAGAACCTCCCCCCAGAACTGGCCTCTCTTATGTGCCTGGGTCTAAAGCAAGAGGGGTTACAACTGGGACATTAGATGTCAGACATCACTAAGAGTAGTAGAATTTTGTGCTATTGGTAATCTGGGTGACTAGGTCCTAAAGAGATCTTTATGGGGCATTTTCCTAGAGCATCCTCACTCATACCTTGTAGAATGCGGAAAAAAAATATAGGTTCTGTAATTTAAATCCAAATTAAGTAGTTTAGGTAACAGTACTATACTAATGTTCATTTCTTAGTTTTGACAAATGCATCAGTCATATAAGATATTAACATTAGAAGCTGGTGAAAGATACACAGGAACTCTCTCTACTATCTTGCAACTTATCTGGAAATCTAAAAATATTCCAAAATAAAAAGTTAAAAAAAAGCTCTGGAGCCAAGCTGACCAGGGTTCTAATACTAGAGATATTCATCAGATAGGTCTCCCAAGTGCCTGCAAGATACGGGATAATACCTCTTGAGTAATGTGGACTAGAGTGGAAACCTGTACCTGAAGGACCCAACAAATATGATAAAAATTCCAAAAACAGCTAAAGGATTTCCTAGTTAGTTCCTTCAGCAAAAAGGTCAAGAATAAATTCCTAGGAACAAGATGTACTCACCCTGCCAAGGTCCTGGAGAAAGGTTTTGACACTGTCAGCCATCTCTTCACCACCCAAACTATCAGCTACACAGAGGAGAGAGAAGCACCCCAAAATCTCTCATCATGAAGGATGACCTGGAAACAGAGCATGATGGGGGAAAAATATCTTAAAGATAAGTTACTTCATATACATTTCTACATGATGACCGATAAAGAGCAGTAGATTCTAGCAATTCAGTAGATACTAACACTAACACAGTGAACTAAGTGAGACTATTCCTGTAACAGCTGAAACCTAAAATCCATAAATTTTTTTTTTTAAATCACTCACTACCCTTTCACTTTTACATGGAGTAAAGTGCTCTCGGACTAGTAGTCTCCTCTGAGCCTTGATGTCTCTAACTATCCTTCCTATACATTCCAAGCACTTTTAAGGATTTGGAGATGGACGATAATCACGTTTCAATATCCTCTTAAGCAGTTTTTATGCTTGCTGTATTCACTGAAACACTTGAATGAAAATACAAGAGCAAGATAAAAGTTCTTACAAAAATTACTAAATGTGCACTTCAGTCATATACAGAACCCTCCAGCACACTGGAAAGTTTAAGGTATGACATGAAATTGCCTACTAAGACCTCCAAATAGGTCTATATTTTCTAACTTTAAATATATACATGTATGTATAACTTTAATAAACATGCAAACACTGGATTTAAAACTAGGCCCCCAAAAAGTTCATATATACATACACACACACACACACACACACTCTCTCTCTCTTTAAAAACAGCAAGGCTTTCTCTATTTCTCAGATGAATGGGAAATCTAGTTTCAAAACTTAAGAACTTGAGAGTTCATGTGTATAAATATTCACAAAATATTATTCTTTCATTTAATTTCTTTAAGATGAATAGAAAACTCACTTTCAGAAACTTTTTAAGAACTTGAGATTATAAATTTCCCAACCCCCCACTAAACCAAGCTTTGGGATTCTCAATTTAGGAAGTATAACCATAACAATGACAGAATTTCACAGGCAGCTTGTATAAACCTCAAATTTCAAAACATAAGCACACTCTCCCTGACCTTTAACCATGTCACCTAACAGCACCTCATTGACCCAAATGGACTAATGCCACTCAGAGCTGAAGAGCTGGGAACACAGCAATAGGAAGGCAATTTGCACAACACCATATATACCATGTGCTCCTTGAGTCAAATCCTACACAGATGGGCTCACTTCAGATAGAGAAAAGCATAGCCATATAGACACTGTTATCAGGGTTGTGATAAGGGCAGCTCAGGTAGGTAAATAGCAAATGAACAATAATGATAAGCAAGACACTACTTTGTAAAGACTATCATGGACTCACCTCTTGATTTTATTTATTTATTTATTTATTTATTTAAGACTGGTCAAGTGTAGTAGTGAGAAGGGAGGAAAGTAGTAGAACAAGGAGTTCAATCTGTAACTGACCATGAACAATCAAGTGAGATAACTCACTACCTTTAGACCAGCCTGGACTCACCTCTTAAGCAGCTACTTACTCATCTATAAATTAAGGGCACTAAAATTCTATATAGGTTTTTTTAATACAGAGTGCAACAACATGAAAATAAAAATTCAGAATTCTATATAAACATAATCCTACTAAAGAATGAGCCAACTTGGAGATTTAAGGAAGCCCATTACCTAGTCTGGATTTCACAGGGCACCGACAGGGAGTCTGAAATACGTCTGTCCTAGTCCAGAACAGCTGTGTTATTTGAACCTTAGCCAGTTAACACCTGGCTTCTGCATGTACCAAGTGGCAGGGCAGCCATTGGCCAACAGTGGTCTTTGAAGGATAAATCACTTCAAATATAAACTAAGATCCTAATCTCTTTCCTACAGGAATATACTTGGTGAATTACCCAGTTTGACAAATAGCTGAGGTATGAAGGAAAATAACTTGCCACAATCTGAGACCACACACAGACCGAACAACACAGGAGAAATCCTACAACTGAGCTGGACTGGATTAAGACGCATCTGGTTCACATCATTTGACAGGTGGGGAACTGACTCTCAGAAGTCAAATAAATGGCTTGACCAAAGTTACAGCGAGTGAATGGCAGCTACAGCAAACTTCAGAACGCAGGTGTTCTAACCCTCGGTCGAGACTTCTTTTTACTTAAGCTGTACAAAGATTTTTGTTTAACCCGAGCATCCCATGGACAAATAATCTCTCTTAAACCTTAAATACATCTGGCCATTAAATCCCTAACAGTCATTACAATCTTTTAAGCGGCTGCTGAGGCACAACCCTGCACTTTCATTTCTGAGCCACTAAACCCAAGCCCCCGGAAAGCAGGAAACTGTCATAGCCCACTCCAGGTACAGGGAAGGTAAACATCCTCACTTCTCACGGGCTCATGGACTGCCTCCGAGGCTACGGGTCCTCTCAGTCCCGTCTCCCCCGTAGCGCCTAGACAAATTCTGCTGAAAACTGGTCTCCCTCCCCAACCACGGCTGTGCACGAGATGCGGACCACGCTTACCTCGGTCACAGGGAGAGCTAAAGATAGCCGCGCCGCACCTGGGGCAGCGTCTCTGCCGGGGCTGCGTCCGGCGCCCCGGCCTTGCGCCGCTCTCCCGGGCCCTTCCCACCAGGGGTCCTCTCCCGCAGCCCCGGCGGGAACCTCGCAAGCCCGCGCTCGGGCCCGGCCTGCCTTGCCTGTCCTCACACGCCCTCGCGGCCCCTGCCGCCCACGATGGGCTGCGCGGAGACCTGGGGGCCTGGCTCGGCCGAGCCCGCACCTACCCGCAGCTCCACCGCCGCGGCTCCCGCCCGGCCCCTCGCCCTACGCAGGCCCGCTCGGCTCCCCCGCGCCCGGCCGCCCGCTCCGCCCGCTCCGCCCGGGCGCTCCCAGGGCCGGGGCCGCTGCGCCCGCACTGGGCATGCCCGGGCCGCACAGGGCCGCCGGGAAGTCGGGAGGCGCGGGGGAGCCGGCGGGGCGGAGGGGGCGGGGCCTGGCGGCCGAGCGGGCGGGCGGCGCGGGGCGACGCAGCCTGGGAATTGTAGTCGGATCCGCGACTCCCGGCTCCGCTGGCGGCCGCGCGCGCCGTGCAGAGCACGTCCTCCCTGACCTCGTGGCGCCGATCCCTCGTCCTGTTCTTTGCCCTCGCCGCTTTACTCCGCTGCGTTGGTTGTCTTTCTCCCCTGTTCCCACCCTGTTCCGTCATTCCCCATTTCTTCTCTTCTTTCCACCACCTCTGGCTGTGCTTGGAGCTACTACTGCGAGGGCCACCTATAGAATCAGATTTTTACATCTAGAAGCTCTCCAATACAACCTTCATTTGGGGAAACCTGAAGCCCAGATGTCAAGATCAGTGGCGGAACAAAATACCCAGGCCTCGTGACTCTCCAGTTCAGTGGACTCGGGAGGTGGTGGGCTCCCTGGCTCAACTTCCAGCCCCATTCTAGAATAAACCAGCCCCTACCCCTAGGTTGAAACCTTACCTTCTCTTTAAGGAAGAAGGCTCTCGAAGAAAGGGAATGTAAGGATTCGGAAGAGTCGAAACCCTGAAGTAGACAGAGGTCCAACCTGAGATATATATATATGGAAACTCCAATAGGGAGGAGACCTTTTTATGTTTGTTTATTTCAGCCATGGGCAATAATCTCATTTTCACTGAAAACAGATCTAGGAGTATTCTCACAAATTTCTTACTCTCATAAATCTATTGTATTTACTCCACCACTAAAGTCATTATAAAGAGGAGACATTTCTAAACCTTCCTTTTGCCCGAATGAGTAAATCTCTTTATTGTAAAGAACTACATAAAAAAGATTTTATTTCTTTCAAAATTTAATTTTGATTAAAATAAGCAATCCAAGTGCTGAGGTTTAGGATCTTGTTATAAAGAGATTGAAGTTGTTTAATGATAAACTGATCATTGTAACTATGAATTAAAATAGTAGCTCTTCCTCCAAACTATCTTTTCTCAAAAGTGTGAATTTACAGAAGATTTTAGAAAGAATTTAGTAGATACTGAGATGGCACAAGGGCTGGGCACGGTGGCTCACACCTGTAATCCTAGCACTCTGGGAGTCCCAGGCCGGTGGATTGCTTGAGCTCAGGAGTTGGAGACCAGCCTGAGCAAGAGTGAGACTCTGTCTCTATTCACATATTAAAAAAAAAAGTTAAATAAAAAAGACCCCGTCGCTACAAAAAAATAGAAAAATTAGCTGGGTGTGGTGATACACACCTGTAGTCCCAGCTACTTGGGAGGCTGAGCCAGTGGGAGGATCGCTTGAGCCCAGGAGTTTGAGGTTGCAGTGAACTATGATGAAACCACTGCATTCTAGCCAGGGCGACAGAGCAAGACCCGGTATCAAAAAAAAAAAAAGAAAAAGAAAATTGAATGCGCAACCTGATGAGAACAATGGCCCTCCAAGCAAGCCAGAGTCACTGAGGCTAGGTGTTTTGGTTCCTTATGGAAACTAAAAGATGGCATCTTAACATGTTCTTGAGTTGTTTTTCAGAAACCCCCACTGGATAGAAAATGCAAATAAGGGGGAACCAAGGAATTGAACTCTGACCAGATTTTTTGTTCTAAGTTTCTCCCTGAGAGGCTTGGAGAGAGTCACACCCATCTTAACATTCCTTTCTGGTAATCCAAGAATCTCTGGATCCACCTATGATCCCTGGCACACACACCCCACCCCATCCCCATTTTGGGCCAGGCTGATGTATAACTTCCACATATTGATTTCAATGTCTGCTTTCCTAAAACATACCCATGCCTTTAAAAACCCTTGCTTGTAAGCCGTTCAGGAGTTCAGGTCTTAAGTTTTAGCTGCCTGTTCTCTTTGTATGGTGCTATACAATAAAAATACCTTTCTCCCACTGCAACTCTTGGCTTCAGTGTCTGGCTTTGCTGCACTGAGTGAGTGGACCCCAGTTTGGTTCAGTAACCGTATGAGTCTACTCTAACTTGCTTGATGGGAAGAAATCTTACAAATCCCAACATGTGTAATAAAATTTAAAGTTAAAAAACAATAATTATACCTTGCATTTTCAAAGAGCTCTCACATACTTATGCAAGATTAGATGCCACCTGTGAGACAAGTAGGAGAGAGTATTATTTTCCTGATTTTACAAATAAGAAAGCTGTGTGGCAGAGCACTGAGCTAAGAAGACTTGATCTCTGGTCTAGCTATGAGCCTTGGTTCCTATAGCAATAACGCAAGGCTGCTAAAATAAATGGTATATGGCTGGGCACGGTGGCTCAAGCCTGTAATCCTAGCACTCTGGGAGGCCAAGGCAGGATTGCTTGAGCTCAGGAGTTCAAGAGACCAGGCTAAGCAAGAGTGAGACCCTATCTCTACTAAAAAAAAAAAAAAAAAAAAAATTAGCCAGGCGGCACATGCTATATTCCCAGCTACTTGGGAGGCTGAGGCAAGAAGATTGCTTGAGCCCAGGAGTTTGAGGTTGCAGTGAGCTATGATGACACCACTGCACTCTACCCACAGTGACAGAGCGAGACTGTCTCAAAAAAAAAAAGGTATCTATATGAAGGTCTCTTCTAACTCTACGGTTCTATGATTTAGTGAATTGGTGACAATACCAGATCTAGGGGCTAGATCTCTAGATTCCAGCCTTGGAATCTTCCGAGAGAGAGATACTGTGATTTATTAAGCATCTACTGTACCAGGCCTTTCATAGTTATTATTTCAAAAACCATTTAAGTATTGTAACTGATAAAAAACAAATTCCAACCAGGTTTGTCTGATTCCCAATGCCACACCATTTCCTTTACCACATCTGCCTTCTTTATGTACAAGTCCTCCCGGTTAAATTTAGGCTGTGTATTATCATCACTAAAGTAGTGTTCCTGGGCTGGGGCAGTGGTTCATGCCTGGAATCCCAGCACTTTGGGAGTCTGAGGTGGGAGGATATCTTGAGGCCAGGAGTTTGAGGCTGCAATGAACTATGATCATGCCACTACACTCCGGCCTGGGTGACAGAGCGAGACCACATCTCAAAAATATTAATTAATTTTTTTAAAAAGTAGTACTCCTCAAATTTTAATGTGAAAACAAATCACCTGGAGACCTTGCTAAATGCAGATTCTGATCTGGTCAATCTGGCCAAGATTCTGTAGGTCAAACAAGTTCCCAGGTGACCCAAATAAACATTCACTGAATGCCTAATATTTATCTGTCTATCTTGGGTAGGTGTTTGGGATACATGATGCCCTCAACTTGCTTCCTTCCAGTGGGAAAACAGACAAGGTAAGACAGTGTGATAAAAACAAAGCCTTGAGGGAGACAGTGAGGTTAGCAAAAGAAGGAAGAATAGGAAAGGAATTTTACTCAGAGAAAACAGTACAAGCAAAACTATCTGGCATATTTAGAACACCATAATTTGTTCAGTACAGCTGGAACTTAGAATAGGATGAGAAGAGATAGAATTCCTATTTACTGAATGTCTCCTATTTGCCAGACTATTTTCCAATAATAAGATTTAGTGGAAAGCAGCGTAGACAAGATGCCTGCTAACAGCATTTTTGTTTACCTGGGGGCCTCGGGTCACACAGGATTGTTAGCAATGTGATTTAGGGTGGGGGCTTTGTGTCGTGTGGTATCAGCTTGACCTCCAGAGAGGCTGGAGACAGATCAGCCATGTGGGAAGTCAGCCATGCCTACATGATGGAGCCCCAATAAAAAGTGGACACCAATGCTCAGGTGAGCTGCCCCGGTTGGCAATATTCCGTTGATATCTTATCACACATCAATGCTGGGAAAATAACATTGTCCATGACTCTGTAGGGAGAGGACAATTGGAAGCTCTCTGTGTGGAGCTTTCTTGGACTGTTCCATGAGACTCTCCCCTGGGCTGATTTTAATCTGTATTCTTTAGCCATAATAAACTGTAATCATGAGTATAACAGCTTTCAGTGAGTTATATGAGTATCTCTAGCAAATTATCAAAACTAGGGGTAATCTTGGGGACCCCTGTAATTGCAGTAGGTGTCAGCAGTAAAAATGGTCATGTGGATTGTGCTGTGCCCTTCTCATTTTCACAGTTCACCAAAAGGCACTGTAGGCACCAAGGGAAAACTTCCCCTTTGCCCTCTGAAGGTTAGCTGAAAAATCAACTCACAAAAGGCAGATTAATTGGAGATAGGCATACAAATTTATTAATGTGTACATAGTATCAATGGAAAAGAACCCAAACTCTGTCAAATAATTTAAAGAAGTTTATTCTGAGCTGAATATGTGTGACCATATCCTGGAGAGCCATGCCCAAGAAGCCTTGAGCAAGTGCTCTTAGTGTGGTTGGGTTACAGTTTTATTTTACACATTTCAGGGAGACAGGAATTACACATAAAGTCATAAATCAATACATGGAAGGCATACATTGGTTTGGCCCAAAAAGGTGGGACATCTCAAAGCAGAGCATTACAGGTTATAGGTGGGTTTAAAGATTCTTTGATTTGTAAGTAGTTAAATAAATGAAGCTTTGTCTAAAGGCTTAGAATGTTTTATGTTAAGATAAGGACTCAAGTGATCAGGTAAGTAAATTGGGGACCTGTAGGTTTGGTTTAAGCTTTGTCTTGTGTAGCCTCAGGTCTGTTAATGAGTTACAAAGGCTAGCCCTAAGAAGGGATGGAGGCATGATGAGGCATGTCTGTCCACCCTTCTCCTGACCAGCAACTCAGCTTTAGGGTATTTCTGAGGTCCCCTTGGCCAAGAGGGGTCCATTCAGTTGGCTGGAGGGCTTAAGATTTTATTTTAGTTCACAATGGGGAGAATCACAGAGTGATTACCCACCCCCCAACAGACTTCACAAGTTTATATACCATTCTGGCAAAACAGGTTATAGTGGCAAAACAGGTTATGGGAGAAGGGAGAAGAGGAATTCTGTTGAGGAGCAATAAAGGATTACTAGGGAGAATGAATGGTTGGGGAACAGAGTAACTTATTATATCAATAGTTCTCTTCGGAATTTGAATGAGCCTCAGAAACAGACCTTGCAAATGGGTCAGTTCAGATGTGGTTACATCCTTAATCTTACAGGGAGGTGAAGAAAAAACCAGTTCTTTTTGGTGGGTCTGGACTTTAGTCAGAACAAGGAACTTCAGAGAACAACTTTATCCTGGCTTTGGGAGAGAATGTTGTGGGGAGGGGAGGTCAGAGAGACTTGAGTCTTCTTCAGTTCAGCATGCCTGTTGGGTCTGCCCAACAGGAATGCATGAGGTAGATGAGTCAGGTAAGGACCCCTGCAGGTTGCAGGCTCCAGAGACTCTGGAGGTTGTAAAGATAACTCTGAATTACAAAAGCTGGGATGGAGCCCGCAGAAACTGGTGGAACTCCCTCTCCCCAAACTTTCTATAAAACTCACCACCTTTCCCCTCCTCTGGGTGGACGCCTTTTTCAGCCGCCACCCACCTGCACCCAGGTGCTCAAAATAAATGGCATTTTACCACATCCCAGGCTTGCATGTCTTCCTCTCATCTCAGACTTAACAATGCCAAAGCACCATATTTTGGGGTATTGGTTTCTGAGCCCCGACAGCGTGCACTAGAATGTTCATGGCAGTGTAAACTAAAATAAAATCCTAAGCCGCCTTGCGGACTGAATGGACCATCTGTTGGCCTAGGGGACCCCAGAAAAACCTTAAAACTGAGTTCCTGGCCATGAAGGGAGGGGAGATCAGATATGCCTCTTCATACCCCCTCCCTTTTGGAGTTTTTGGGTTTTTTCCAACCTCTCTGAGGAGATTTTACCTTTTCCTTTTGGAGTTTAGATAGAACAATTGACCGGCATAAATGTTAAAACAGAGATCATAAGACTGACAAAATAGAATCTTTGTGACAATAAAATACTAAATTGTTAACAGGACCTAAGGCTATGCAGAGGAAAGGTTAAATCACCTGCAGGCCATCAATTTACTTAACAGATCACTTGAGTCTGGGTATATGTCTGGTGGCTTGTCTCTAACTGATAGACTTCCTTAAAACATTCCTAGCCTTTAGACAAAGCTTTATTTCATTAACCAATTACAAATCAAAGAATCTTTAAACCCACCTATAACCTGTAAGCCCTTGCTTTGATATGTCTGGCTTTTTGGGCCAAACCAATGTACACCTTCCATGTACTGATTTTTTATTTTACCTGCAATTCCTGTCTCTCTAAAATAAATAAAACCAAACTGAAACCCAACCACGGTGGGACCACTTGCTGAAGAATTCTTGGGCATGGCTCCCCGGGCCATAGTTACACATATTCAGCCCAGCATAGACTTCTTTAAATTATTTTACAGAGTTTGGGTTTGTTTTTTTTCTGTTAACTACAGCACTATTCCTAACTGCCAAATCTGGAAACAACCAAAACATTTACCAACAGTAAATGGATTTTAAAAAATTTAGAGTCTTTATACAGTAGAATACTATATAAATGAAAATGCATCAATCTCATAATTATTAAATTAGGCAAAAGAACCCAGACACAAAAGAATATGCATACTGTAGGGTTCTACTTATATAAAAGTAAAAAGCAGGTGAAAGCAATCTAGGTAGTAGAAATCATATTCTTGGTCCCTGGTAGTCTAGTGGCTAAAAAAAAAAATCATATTAACTGGTTATATTTGGGAAAGAAGGAGAAAAGGGACATGAGGAGGATATTTGGGTTGCTGGTACTATTCTATTTATTGGTATGGTGGGGATGGGGACATGGATGGATGGGTTCAGTTAGAAAATTTGTTGAGCTGTGTACTTATAGTTTGTGCTTTTTTTCTGTGTGTTATATTTCAGTGCAAACATTATCATTGCAAAAGCTTAACCAGGTGTAGTGGCTTGTGCCTATAATCCCAGTTACTCAGGTGGCTGATATGGAAGGATTGCTTGAGGCCAGGAGTTCAAGCCCAGCCTGGGCAACATAGTGAGACCCCCATCTCTGAAAAAAATAATTTAAAAAGTTAGCTGGTCATGGTGGTGTTCAACTGTGGTCCCGACTACCCAGGAGGCTGGGACAGGAGTTTCACTTGGGCCCAGGAGTTCAAGGCTGCAGTGAGCTACAATTGTGCCACCGTGTTACCACACCAAGCTGGGGTCTGCTCACCAGACACAGCAAATCCAGACAATGAAGCTGAGAGTTGCAGCAGGAGAAAGAGGCATTTTTATTGTATGGTAACATGCAAGGAGTATGAGCAGCTAATGCCTAGGACCTAAACTCCTGATGGCTTACAAGCCAGAGTTTTTAAAGGCAGAGGTACATTTCAGGCAGGCAAAATTGTAAATCAATACATGGAAGTTATATATTGGCCTAGGCCCACCTCAGAATATACAGAAGTGGGGAGGGGGTGGTAATGGGTCATATAGGTGGATTTGGAGATTCTTGGAATGTTAAGATGGGTACAACAGGCCCCTCATAGGGAAATTTAGAACAAAGAACTACAGTCAGAGTTCAATTCCTCAGTTCCTCTTTATCTGCATTTTCCATCCAGCGGGGGTTTCTGAAAAATAACTCAAGAACATATGTTAAGATGCCACCTTTTAGTTTCCATAGGGAACAATAATGCCTCATGACTCTGGCTTGCTTGGAGGGCCATTGTTCTCATCAGGTTGCCCATTCACTTTTCAAGGCTAGCCAGGTGTACGGAACTTCCCCCAAAGGGGATTCAAGATTTTCCTTTATTTCCACGCTTGGGGGGCCCAGCAGGCCCCTAAGATGGGTTCCTGCTCTGTCTCAACTGCACTCGAGCCTGGGAGACAGAGTGAGACCCTGTCTCAAAAAAAAAAAGAAAAAACCTTAAATGTGGAAAAAGAAGAAGTCAGGCATCAGGTAATTAGATGTAAAAGAGCCTGTTTTTAAGTTGGGAGAAAATGAAATATTTTTATAAGGTGAGAGAGCCAGAAACAAAGGAAAGTTTAAGAAACCAGAAAGAGAACCTAAAGAAAGACTCTTGGAGAGGTTTGAGAGAAGATTAAATCAAAAGCTCTGTGGAGCCTTTTCTATTTCTTAAGGCAAGGAGTAGGAAATTTGTTAGAAATGCATATTCTAAGGATTGACACCAGAGATTTTGTTTCAGTATATCAGGAATGGAACACAGAAATTTACACTTTAAACCAGCCCTCTAAGTCTTTGTGATGCAGGTAGTCCTGGACTTCACCTTAAGAAACAGTGGCCTGGGATAGTGATAGATGCAGAAAGGACACAGTACTGGGATTAAGATGATTTTTTTCATAGTCCTCAATTTGCCATTTTACTTTCCATGAGGAAGGTTTTGTGTTTCCTGGTTTGGTTTGGGTTTTGTTTTTTTTTTTTGTTTTGTTTTAGTGCCCATACATCATATACTATGCAAAGCTCTAGGCAAAGTTATTTCATTTCTCCATGTTTCAGATCATCATCTGTAGTAATATTATCTTCCCCAGAGTAATGTTGAGAATCTAATTAACTTGTGTATGATGGGGACGTCCTCTTCTGGCCAAGATGTAATAACAGGGACTGGATTTGCCATCCCCACATGAAACAACTACAAAAACAAACAACGTACATGAAACAATAGCTTTCAGATGTTGGACATCAGGTGATGCAGGACAGTGATCCCTGAGGGGGGGAAAACAAACGAGATCAGGTCTACTATTGCTCCATCTTACTGTGTGGAGGCTGCAGCACAGAAAGTGGAAATCAAGGTAGGGCCTAGAAGTCTCCCTAAATTTAGGAGATGGAGTTGGGAGTCCTGTGAGGGAAAGGTGGCTAGAGTTTGGAAGGCAGAGATAGGGGTGGGAGCTCTACGATCATGTCTTCAGCTGACTACACATCAGTGTATGCATATGAGAAACTACCTTTGTTTGAGGAAGAGTCAACCAAAAGGATGAAAGGAAATAATCCCTAAAATTCACAAAGAACTAGGAAACTTTGCATTCCCACCACCCAGAGTGGGGGGAAAACATAATATTAATAATTAAAGGACATGGGGTAAAATAATGCCTAGAAGGGTATTGCCTCAGTAGTGGGAAAAACTAGCCCTTTACTAAAGGCTGCCCTGGGCCTGCCTAACAAAGTTTAAAAGTTATACCCATCTTTGAAAGTACCAAAATGTATCTAAGTAAGTTAACTATATCCCAGAACAAAAGCTCAAGAACGTGTATTTGAATACAAAAATATCCAATTCCCAACAAGGAAACATTCACAATAGCTGTCATCAAAAACGACTAGGAAAAAAAAGTGACTAGGCATGGAAAGTAGCAGGAAAATATGACATACAATCAGGAGAATAATCAATCAGTAGAAATAGATCCATAAATGACCCAAATTATAGAATAACTAAAAACATAAAAAAGAGTTACTATAACTACATTCCATAGGTTCAATAAGGTAGACAAAAAATTGAGCAAGTTGAGTAGACACATGAAGATATAAAAAAGGTCCAAACTGAACTTCTGCAGATTTAAACTTCAATGTCTGAGATGAAAAATACATTATATAAAATTAAAGAAGACTAGGCACCACAAAAGAAAATATGACTGAATTAAAAGACATAGCAATAGAAAATATCCAAAATGAACCAAAGAGAGAAAAAAAGAGTTCGTGGGCTGTGGAACACATTCAAAGGACCTCATGTACATGCACTTAGAGTGCTTAAAGGAGAGTGTGGTGGGGAGGAGAAGAATAAACATTTTGAGGAAGTAATGACTGAAAATTTTCTAAACTTGATGAAAATTATAATCCCGTAGATCTAAGAAACTCAACCATAAGAAACATGAAGAAAACTACACCAACACACATTATAATCAAATTGTTTAAAACCAATGATAAAAAGAAGATAAAGTAGTCAGGGAAAAAAGAGAAATTATGTTTAGAGGAACAAAGATAAAAATGGCAACAAACTTCTCGCAGGAAACCAAGCAAGCCATAAGAGAATGGAGCAGTATTTTTAAAGCACTGAAATCAAGTAACTGTCAACCTACAATTCTATGCCCAGCAAAAATATTTCTCAAAAATGAAGGTGACACAAAAGAACTGAAAACAGGTATTCACATACCTTTTGTGTACACAAATGTTCATAGCAACACTATTCACAATAGCCAAAATGTGAAAACAGCCTAAATTGGCGGACACATCAATGAATGAATGGATAAACAAATTGTGGCATATACATGCAAATGTGGCATATACATATACATGGGATTAGCCAAAAAAAGAATGAAATTCTGATACATACTATAACATGGATGAACCTCAAAAACATAGTAAGTGAAAGAAGCCAGACACAAAGTTTATATATTAGATAAAATCATAAAGACAGATTGCAGATTGGTGATTACCAGGGGCTGCGGCGGGGAAGGATGAAGAGAAACTCCTTAATGGGTACAGGGTTTTATTTTGTAATAATAGAAATGTTTTAGACCTGGCTAAAGATGGTGGTTGTACAACCTTGTAAATGGACTAAATGCCACTGAATTATTCACTTTGAAATGATCAATTTTATGTTACATGAATTTTACTTCAAACTTTTTTTTTAAGTGAAATAAAGACTTTTTCAGATATAGAAAAGCTAAGAAAATTCATCACCAGCAGACTTACACCACAAGAAATGTTAAATAAAGTTCTTCAGGAAGAAGGAAAATCATACCAGATGGAAACCCAGATCTACACAAAGGAATGAAGAGCACTGAGAATGATAAATATGTGAGTAAATACAATTTTTTTCTTATTTTCTAGCTTTCTCTCAAAGATAATGGACTGTTTAAAAGAATAATAACAATATATTAGAGTTTTGTAACATATGTAGACGTAAAATGTATGGCAATAGCACAAAGGCTGGGAAAAGGGTAATGGAAGTATATACTGTGTTAAGATTATTATAATATACATAAAGTAACATGATATTTCTTGAAGGTTAACTGTGGTAAAGATGTAGATTATAAGCCCTGAAGCAACCAGTAAAATAACAAAGAGTTGTAGATAATTAGTCAATATGGGACATAAGGTGAAATCACATAAGATAATCAGTTAAACCAAAAAAGGCAGAAACAGAGAACAAAGAGGAAAAAGAACAGAGGGGACAAATAGAAATCAACAAGATCTTGTATTTAAATGCAGCCATATCAATAATCATATTCAATATAATTAATCTAAACACCCCAATTAAATGTATGTATTTAATGAGAAAAATGCATTACAAACTGTATGTCAGCAAGGTTTTGCTAGCTACTTCTTTGGCCACCACTGGAACCTCATATGCTAGGAGTCTTGTCTACATGGTCTGTAGGTAGATGATTAGAAGAAGCCTAAACTCAGTTGGCAAAGATCCTCTACACAAATAAACCAGTAAAAACATATTGCAGCCATTGAAAGGCATTATAAATAATAGATTATGAGGCTGGGCGTGGTGGTTCACCCCTGTAATCATAGCACTCTGGGAGGCTAAGGTGGAAGGATCGCTCAAGCTCAGGAGTTCAAGACCAGCCTGAGGAAAAGTGAGACCCCCATCTCTACAAAAAATAGAAAAATCAGCCGGTGTGGTGGTACATGCCTGTAGTCCCAGCTGCTTGGGAGGCTGAGGCGGGAGGATCACTTGAGCCCAGGAGTTTGAGGTTGTAGTGAGCACAATGACTCTGCTGCACTCCAGCCTGGGTGACAGTGAGACTCTGTCTCAAAAATATATATATATAATAGTAATAATATTCTATCAGACAGGAATTTACAAATGAAACAGCAGAAGCTTGACTGTATTCACTCGAACTGAAATATTCAAATAGATTATTGATCATAATAACTACTGTTCATTGAGGGCTTCCTATATGGCAGGTACTGTGCCTGTTTTTTACCTACATTGTTTAATTTAAACCTCACAACAACTCTGTAAGAATGGTATGTATCAGTCATTACTTTCTCAATTGACATATAAGGAACTGAGATTCAGGGAGGTTGAAGTAATTGCCCAAAGATGAACAAATAGTAACTGGTAGAACCTGTTCAAACACAGATTCATATTATCCCAAAGTTTGTACGTTTAACCATTATTCTATACTGTCTCCTAAAATTGAAGAGAGAGATTTCTGGTTTAAGATGGTCACTGATCTCAAATTATTTATTAAGCATCTGCCTTGGGCCTAGTCCTTATGTAAGTGCTAAGGATATGTAAGTGACTAATCCATGCTTTTCAAAGGGTTCATACAGTATTGCAGGAAACATTTGTAAATAAATAATTACAGCAATATGAAAGTACAATTTCTTAAAAGATAAACTTAGGCACATTAAAATTTTAAAGAATTGACTTGAACAGATGATTATTCATGAATTGGGCAGCTCCAGATCACAAGTGGTTCAGTGCTCCACTGGGAGGGTGGGGGTGATGAGAGGAAAATTTTTATAAGGTGTTCACAGAAACAATACAAAGAAAATATATTTGATTGGTCAAAGTAGAAAGTTCCCATTTAGAAGTTAGTTGGTGGTTTCTGATTGGTTAAGTTTAAGTTCATTTTACTGTTTACATTTGGTTTTCATTTGCTTATGCAAGAACCCAAGGTGTTAGAGCTGTCTCAGCCTAATGGCCTCCCAATTAAGTGATTTTTTAATAAACGTGAGGTTTAAACAAAGACGTCAGTAAGGCAGAACTCAAAAGGAAGCTCTACAGCCTGGCTGGAGATGTCATGGAAGGTTCTGAAGGAAGTGACATAGCTGTTGAGTCTTGACGGACCAGTGAATCTCTGCCAGCCAAAAGGAGGAATGACCGTTCCAGCTTAGGATCAGAGAGAGGTAAGGTACATCCAGGAAAATGCAAGCAGAGAATAAATGAAAAGGACAGTAGGCAGAAGAGTCTGGTAAGGTGGGCAGGGGACATCATGAGGAGTGGTATATGACTGCTAAAAGTGACTTTTCTTCACTTCTTTTAGATATCAGCTACAGCTGGCTGAGTTAATTGTACTTCTCAGTTCATAGTGCACTGTCACATTGATCTGGCCCTGTTTGTTTCCTTGTTTTTCATTTATTCATTCTCTTTTATCACCAATTCTCTGCTCCCTTTCTCTGTCCTTACCTACAAAGTGTTCCAATGTGTTTGATATATGTCATTTTATTGAACTATGTTCTTGTGAAATGTGAACTCTTTTATTATATAATGTATATAGATTTGGACATACTGTCACTCAAGTTATAATGTGAAAGTTACAATGTGGATAATACTTAAAATATATTTAAAATATGATTTTATATATTAGTTATTTCATTTAATAAAACATAGTGAAATTCTTACTCATAATTCAGAATATGTGACATTCTATGCTTAGACACTTTGCAGTTCTCTTTTGTGGTGGTTAGACCGTGGTTTGATGTGAGACTACGTAGGTTAAAATCCCTGAATTATTGGCTATAGCATAGCCTTGGATAAGTTAGTTAACCTATCTTTGCTTTGGTTTTATCATCTGTGAAATAAAAGCTCTGGCAAAAGCTGACTCCTCATGGTAATGGAATAAAGATAGATATATAGACCAATGGAATAAAATAAGGAGTCTGGAAATAAACCTTTGCATATAAGGTCAAATGATTTTTAACAGGGTGCCAAGACCATTCAATGGGGAAAGGACAGTATTTTCAACAAATGGTGCTGGGAAAACTGAATATCCACACACAAAAGAATAAATTTGGACCTTTACTTTATATATACAAAAATTAACTCATGGTGGCTCACGCCTGTAATCCTAGCACTCTGGGAGACCAAGGCAGGAGGATCACTTGAGCTCAGGAGTTCAAGACCAGACAAAGCAAGAGTGACACCCTATCTCCACTGAAAAAAAAAATAGAAAAATTAGCTGGGCATTGTGGCATAGGCCTGTAGTCCCAGCTACTTGGGAGGCTGAGGCAAGAGATTGCTTGAGCCCAGGAGTTTGAGGCTGCAGTGAGCTACAATGATGCCACTGCACTCTACCCAGGGTGACAGAGTGAGACTCTATCTCAAAGGGGGAATTGAACCCTCCCCACTCCCCCCCTTTCATAAATAAATAAAAAAAAAAACTCAAAGTGAATCAAAGACCTAAAGGTAAGAGTTAAAACTATAAAACTCCAAGAATAAAACAAACTAAAAACTTCATGACATTGAATTCTATGATAATTTCTTGGATAGAACACCAAAAGCACAGGCAACAAAAGAAAAAATAGGTTGGCCGGGCATGGTGGCTCATGCCTGTAATCCTAGCACTTTGGGAAGCCAAGACAGGAGGCTCTCTTGAGTCCAGGAGTTTGAGGTTGCAGTGAGCTATGACGATGCCACTGCACTCTAGCTTGGGCAACAGAGTGAGACCCTGTCTCAAAAAAAAAAACGAAAAGAAAAAATAGATAAATTGGACTACATCAAAATTAAAAGCTTTTGTGCATCAAAGGACGCTATCAACAGAGTGAAAATGCAACCTATGGAATGGGAGAAAATATTAGCAAATCATGTATCTGATATGGGGTTAATATCTAGAATATATAAAGAACTCTCACAACTCAACAACAAAACAAACAACCTGAGTAAAAAATGGGGAAAGGACTTGAATGGACATTTCTCCAATAATGGCCAATAAACACATAAAAAGATGTTTAACACTACTAATTATTAGAGAAATGCAAATCAAATCCACAGTGAGATACCATTTCACTCCCATTAGGATGGATATTACCAAAAAAAAACCCAAAACCAAAAACAAAAAATAACAAGCATTGGTAAGGATATGGAGAAATTGGAACCCTCGCACATTGCTGGTGGGAATATAAAATGAAGCAGCAACTATAGAAAACAATATGTCAGTTCCTCAAAAAATTAAACATAGAATTACCACATGATCCAGCAATTCCACTTCTAGGTATATACCCAAACGAAGTGAAAGTAGGAACTTAAACAACAGATGTTTGTATACCAATGTTCATAGCAGCATTATTCACAACAGCCAAAATATGGAAACAGCCCAAATGGCCATTGACGAATGAATAGAGAAACAAAATGTGGTATATACATACAATAGAATATAATTAAAGTAATTAAAGTCTGTAGGAAAACAGTTTTCCCTCTGCTCTCACATCACAGCAATCAACAGGGAAGACTTCTGTGACCTCTGGTCACCAAGAAGTGTATGGGGATTTCTCCCGACCAACAACCAATCGATCAACTCTGCATCAGTCTTCAGCTGATGCCAGCTGGGTATCCTCTAATTCAATTCCATTCTGATTCTGCCTACTTGGGTATAGCATCAGATCCCACAGGTTGGGGGCTCAGCCCCACAAGACTGCTCCCACTTCTGATGCCAAGCATAAGCCCCACATTGTTTTCCCTGTGCTTTTGACCAATTGCCTACAAATTGGGGTTCCCACAACTTCTTCCTTGGGTTTGATTAATTTGCTAGAGCGGCTCACAGAACTCAGGAAAACACTTACTTACGTTTACTGGCTTATTATAAAGGATATTACAAAGAATACAGATGAAGAGATGCACAGGACAAGGCATGTGGGAAGGGGCGTGGAGCATCCATGCCTTCTCTGGGCATGTCACCCTCTAGGAACCTCTGCGTCTTCAGCTATTCAGATGCCCCCTGAACCCAGTCCTTTTGGGTTTTTATGGAAGTTTCATTATGTAAGAATGATTGATTAAATCATTGGCCATTGGTGGTGATCAGCTTAACTTTCAGCCCCTCTCCCTTCCCCTGAGGTTGGGGGGTGGGGTTAAAAGTCCCAACCCTTTACTTATGCCTTAGTTTTTCTGGTGACTAGTCCCCATCCTGAAGCTACCTAGGGAACTCCAAACACCTCAACTCATTAATAGACAAAAAAATATCACTTTGGGGATTCTAAGGATTTTAGGAGTTGTAAATGGGGGAGATGGGGATGAAGACCAAATGTATATTTCACAATATCACATAAAACCTCAAAGGAATCAAAGAAAAGGAAATTCTGATCCATGCTAGCATGTGAATAAACCTTGAAAACATTGTGCTAAGTGAAAGAAGGCAGACACAAAAGGACAAATATTGTATGACTTCTCGTATATGAGGTGCCTGGAACAGTAAAATTCCTAGAGACACAAAGTAGCATGGTGATGTCCTGGGGCTGGGGTGAGGGTGTAATGGGGTGGTGTTATTGTTTAATAGGTTTAGACTTTCAGTTGGGGGTGATGAAAAACTTCTACAGATGGATAGTGGTGCTGGTTGTATAACAGTATGAATGTATTTAATGCCATTGAACTGTACACTTTAAAATGGTAAAATATTATGTATATTTTACCATAGTTTAAAAAAAACACTCTCCAAACCTTACCGGCACAATCTATTGATAGGGCAAAGCTAAGTTTATCATTTATCATGGTAAAGGAGGACACTACCTGAACAGAGCTATGGCAGTTCTCAGAGGGGGAAGATAAGGTCAAAACTTATTGAGAATTGGAAGTTTGGTTTAAGACTTTTTTTTTCAATACATTTTTTCAGTTTTTTTTTCAAAGAACTTGATTAGGATTGAGTAGGAATCACGATACAACTGTAGGAGTGAGGGGAATGTTTCTCTTGCCCTATGAAAGTTCGAATCTGCTGAAATGAACTGACTATAGATTAACAGGAGAAAAGGCATAAAAATTTATTAACATGCATAAGCATGGGAGCCATACAAAATGTGAGACTCAAAGAGGGGCAAGATTGTTGAGGCTTAAATACCCTCTTCATAGGGGAGAGGGAAATGGGGGGTGTAAGCAATTTTGAGGGGTAGTAAATGATTTTCAAGGGAATTGAATAGCCCAAAGAACAGATGATGGCTTGGGACAAAGTTCCTCTGAGCTTTCGGGGAGGTGGTGAGAAATTTTGGGAAGGTGAGGGGCAGAACTGTACTATGGACAAGGGTTGTCTTATTACACAGATAGAAGTCTCCAAGGCAACCTCTTGGAGCTTCCCTGAGAAGAATGGAGTAAAAAAGTCTGTCTGCGCATGGTGTTGGCTTTCAGTCTCTTCTCTTTTCCAGCAGTTAATCTTTCTTGGTTACTTAATGAGATTCCCAGGGTGAGGGTCTTAAAACAATTGCATTTCTTTTAGAAACAAGTTTCCTCAGTCAGAGAAGGAAGTTCCAAAGAGGGTCCCTCCCTGTACTTGGGGTTGGGGGAACAAGAGAAAGTTAGAAAGTCTTTGGTTCTGAGGCAGCTGCTAAGGTCTTCCAATTTCTTTTAATTCAAAAGTGCTCAGTATGCCAAAGCACCATACGTTAGGGTATTATTTTCTGAGCCCCAACACAACGGTCTACGATTGGTAGAAAAGGCAAGGATTTTCAAAAAAAGGAATTTAAAGAATCTTTTTTAAAAAATAACTTTATTAAGGTGTAATTCACATACCGTACAATTCACTCATATAGAGTGTACAATTCAGTGGTTTTCAGTATATTCAGAGTTGGGCAACCACCACTACAATAAATTTTAGGACATTTTCATCACTCCAAAGAGAAACCCCCTATCACTTGCAATCACTGCCCCATTACCCCAAACGCCTCCCACCACCACTACCACTAGGCAGTCACCAGTCTACTTTCTCCCTCTATAGATTTGTCTATTCTATTTTCCTAGTTCATATAAATGGAATCATAAAATACATGGTTCTTTGTGACTGGATTCTTTCACTTAGCCTAATGTTTTTAAGGTCCTTCCATGTTATAGCATGTGCCTAGCATGTATCAGCACTTTATTCTTTTTTCTTGTCAAATAATATGATTCAAACATATTTGTAGTTTGCAGACTGTCTATTGATGCTTTCTGTTGAAGAGTTGATGGGTCTTTTGAGAAATTCCTATAATGCACGATCAAGCCATTTGCTTGGGCAGGACAGTCAGGAACAGTAAAGTAGTGCTAATAAAGACAATAAAATAGCAAAGTCTTTTCATTGTAGGTAGTACAGTATGGCTTTGGTTCTCAGTGCTCAGGCTGAGTGTGAGAGAAGAGGGTTTCTGTTCTCAATACTTACCTCATAGGAATAATGCAAATAAAATATTTAAAATGATACCTGAAACATATTAATTCCTCAGTAAATGTAAGCTCATTTATTACTATCCGCACCTAACATTTGAAAGCCAGATTTCTTTTGCTGTGATTACCGGAGGTATAGTTGAAAAACAAAATAAGCCCATGTTGAAAACTTTAGTAAAATAAATGTTTACCCTCTCAATTTAACTGAAAAGGTTTGCAGTGCACTGGAAAAAGCCTGGGATTGGAAGCGCTACTTCTTTTACCAGAAACAGAAAGATAACAAGTGTTAAAGGATGTTAAACAAAAATTATAGAAGGCTATCATTTTGGACTAAACTCCTGCACTAGGCCCCAACAGACCAGATTAAAAATCAAAAGGGAGTCACCCATGCTCATCAAACTGAAACTGAGTTGCTATCTGGTCTTCCAAGAAATCAGAAGAAAAAGACAACAGCCTAACTTCCCAGACAGGCCAGTTTCAGTCTTCAATAGACATGATAATGAAGTTCCCTCTGCTTTAATTTTTACCACAAAAAACAAAGTAAAGTAATCTGATGTTAACCAATCAATTATCTTTCTGTCGTTTTGTCTCCTTGTCCCTGCCTTATAAGGGAAATAATTTTGAAATGACCAATCCACTTTTTGTTCTTGGATTTTGTTTTCTTCACCCGTTTTTCTATCTATAAGGCCAACCTCCTCTGCTCAAATCATTGGAACACTTGTTCTATTTTACGGAATGAAGTGTTGCCTGATTCTAGAATTGCAATAAAACCAATGGAGATCTTCAAACTAAATTTGCTGTAGTTTTGTCTTTTGACAAGGATAATTTCCAAAGAAGGTAAAACGGAACTATCATACAGATAGTGAAGGCCCCTGAAGCTATCTAGGCGCCCACTAACAGTAATCTCATTATATAATATAATATATAATATGCCTCGTATATTCTTTATATAAACTCAGGTACGGTTGACAGGAGCTTGTTACAAATAACAAAAGACATTCCTATCATTTAGGAAATTCCAAGGGTTCTAGGAGATCTGTGCCAGAACTGGGGACAGAGACCAAACATACAGTTCCTGTGATACCACAGTTGTGTTCTAAACAATGGCCGGTTTTCCCCTGGAGAAACCCAGTAAATCTCTTTTGCTTATTCCAAATTTTCTTACACAACTAACAAGAATTATATTTATTATTGTCCCCATTTAGACATGATGAAGTTGATGCAAAAGAGTAATAACTTGCCCAGGACAACATGATATGATGTTGGGGGACTTCCCCTCAATGAACATTTAGGAAAGCAGTCTCCCTTCCCCAACTTCACCTTGAAAACACCCAGGAAATTAAAGAAGCATACATTTATGGCAGAGTTAAAAATGAAGGTTCTGGATTGAATTTGCTGAGTCCGAGAATTAGAAAAGGCTTAAAAGAATTTCTCCTTAGTTAACTAGCAATTCCAGCCAACGGGCTTTGTTTGATTTTTACCATTAAGCTACCAGAGCTATTAGAGCCTAGCAATTTGCTGACACCTAAATACTTCCTTTTGATTTTTCTTTTCAGTTTTTCAAAACAGCTTTCTTGAGATATAATTCACATACCATAAATTTCACCCACTTATGGTGTATAATTCAATGGTTTTTACCATATTCAAAGAGTTGTGCAGCCAGCACCATGATCTAATTTTAGATTATTTTCTTGCCCCCCAAATAAACGGTGCCCATGAGCCGTTACTCCCACTCCCGGCTCACTGCCCAGCCCTAGGCAAGCACTGCTTGCTGTATAGACGCCTGTTCTAGACATTTCACAGGAGGGAATCCTATGACGTATGGCCTTTTGTGTCTGGCTTCTTTTAGTTACATAATGTTTAAGGTTCATCCATGTATCAGTAGCATGTATCAGTACTTCATTCCTTTTTGTGGCTGAATAATATTCCACTGTTGGACTATGCCACATTTTGT
Organism: Daubentonia madagascariensis; assembly: GCA_023783475.1. NCBI lineage: Eukaryota > Metazoa > Chordata > Mammalia > Primates > Daubentoniidae > Daubentonia > Daubentonia madagascariensis. The sequence continues at coordinate 707,774 of JAKFHU010001323.1, forward strand.
TTATCCATTTATCAGTTGATGGACATTTGTCTTATTTCCATTTTTTGACTATTATGAATAATGCTGCTATGAACATTTGTGTACAGGTTTTTATGTGGACATATGTTTTCATTTTTCTTGGGTATATACATAGCTAGGAGTGGAGTTGCTGGGTTATATAGTAAGTGTTTTTTGAGGAATTGTCTTTTTTTTTTTTTAAAGAGAAGGGGGTCTGGCTAGCTATATCACCCAGGCTGGTCTCGAACTCATGGCCTCAAGCGATCCTCTCAAGCAGCTGTGACTACAGGTTCAAGCCAGTGCACCCCAAAAAATTGGCATTTTTTATTTTTGTAGCTGTTAAAAGCAAAGAGAAAATTCAACACAACATAACAAAATCCTGAAGGAACTGTGTTGAAAAATGATGTTCTACAACTATGTGAGACAGACCAGTAACAACAAAAACTATATATTTTAAAAAGAAGAAATAAATATTTTGATTTTGGAACTGTGAATAATTTTTCTTGTTTTCTTTATTTTTAAAAATTTTATATTAAAATACATTTATTTATATTTGAGAAAAACAAACTTTGTTCAGAAAAAACACAAATCAAAGCATGGTGTGGCCTAAGATAGTCCACACAGGGAGGAACACCGTAAGCAGAAAAGCAGATTCTCTGACAAGATACCCAATTGAGGAAAAAACAGAGCATGCTTTGCATTTTGCCAGTTTCCTTGCTAGACAAAGAAGACAGATGTATTAGTATATTTACATATTAACATGATCCTTACAATGTGGTGTCTATTTGGATCCCACACTAGGCAAAACAATCACTTGAACTAGTGCCAGGCGCCTCTCTCCCTAGGTTTAGGGGAGAACTTGAGTAAAGGCAGCAGGATTTGGTCCAAGGTCCAGCCTGGAGACATTAGAGCTAAACAAGATCCCTCCTCCAGCATCTCTTGGGCTGAGACCACGTCTGTCTACCCCTACCCCCTTTATTGCCCTCAGGGCAATGTAGTCTCTCTTTCTCTTTTGGTAGGTGGGCTTCCTGTGGGAATGCAGCAGCTCTTCCTAGTAACCATGGGAACCTTATTGGCATGGCAACCTGGCAGCCATAGGAAAGGCAGCCAGGGGAGTGGAGGGGAGGAAGGCCGTAAGAAGTGGTCCTGAGGAAGAGGGGAGGAGGAAGCAGCCTTCCTTCCTGCTGGGGAGACAGGAGGAGGAGGAGAGGCGGCCAGCTGGCGCCAAGGAGAAGCCCCTGATGAGTTTAAACTGTACTCCTATATCCAGTTCAGGAGGACCTTGGAGCAGGGCTATAAGCCAAACTGGGCACCAAGACCTACACCCATTGATGTTTTTCTGTTCTGAAGTGTGGCTCAACAACACCAGAAAAGGAGCAAGGCCAGGGAGACACAGAGGAAAAGACCTTAAAACATGTGAGCAAATTCTGACGTTAAGTTTCACTGCAGGCAAAATACCACTTAGAGGTTTTTTGGGGCTCTGAAAGCCCAAGCACCTTTTATTAAATATGTCTGGAGATAAGGAAATTTCTAAGCAGCACCTAAAGCAAGAAATAAATCTTTGCAATAAGGTTGAGAATGTAGTAAAAGCAAAAACAAACCAATAAAGGGACCAAGGACCCACCGGAATGATACAAAGATTACTTTAAACTGAAAACATCTGAGCTACAGCAGACAGAAATCTTACCTGAATTTACCTGATCTGACTAAAGCAGAGCCTCCCAAAAATACAGCTGCTTTTATGCTTTTAAACACCCCCCCACCCCCGCAAGGGAGCTTCCTGTTTGGGAGAAGACTGACTCTCAGCACAGAGGTACAAATTAACTCAGCTGACATAAATCCTGCTCCAGCAGGGATCTGCCTGCCTGGGAGGAGACTGTCCATTAGTATCAGAATGAAAAAGTCCAGTAGAACCTTCCATACTTTCCCACTGAAGAATTACCACCACCCCTGTTAAACTGGTACAATAACCCTTACCCCTGGCTATTTTTGCCAGGAATTACCCTTTACTGAGTACTCCCACACACAAATGTTAATTCTTGTCTATTATCAGTTAATTTGCAGGCCCCCACCACTAGAATTTAGTTGGTGGAAGAAGAGTTTTCCTCCCAATACAAATAATAACCCACTAGGGAAAAAGAACTTCTACTGCAGAGGAAGGAGTGAGCAACAGGGCAGTTAGCAGCACCCTGATAGTCCTTTTCTAGCCTCAGCTAGAATCCCTGTCATTCTTGGTTTCTCTGATGGATGCCATGGGAACTGGGCTATCCTGGGCTTTGGAGTCACATGGCTGTCTGGGTTAGAACTCTTGCCCTACCCCTTCTTAGCTGTGTGAGCCTTGAACAAATTATTCCATCTCTGAGAGTCCATTTCCTTTTCTTCTGAGAAATAAAAATAAAATCCTAAGCCCCCTAACCAACTGAACGGACCCCCTCCTGGCCAAGGGGACCCCAGAGAAACCTTAAAGCTGAGTTCCTGGCCTTGATGGGATGGGAAATCAGACACACCTTGTTATAACCCCTCCCTTTGTAACAGAGGGAATGACCTGAAAAACAAAATGGCAAAAAGATATTTCCTGTCTCTTTAAAACTTCCCCTACTCTTTTTGAGAACGGAAACCTGCATTCCTGCCTCAGGCCAGTGGTTGGGAGGGGCAGGGTAATTTTTTTTTGTTCTTTGTGTTACAGGAGATAGCTCAGCCTTCCCAGGCTGGCCCAGTTGGCCCAGGTGGGCGGAGATCACAGACTTTGTCTCTGGAGAGGTGGGATGATTCAAATAGTTAACCACAATAGCCAAGAACTGAGGGCCCTCCCTTTAAAAGCTCTGTGTTTCTGCTGATGTGCAGGAAATTTGGATTTTGAGAAGAGATGGTTTACCATTTTTCCTCCTTTGCCTACAAAATAATAAACTTCTTTTTCCTTCTCCTCAAACCACTTGTTCTCATTCTTCTGATGTGGCCTTGAGGACAAGTGCTGAGCTTTCGGTAACATCTTGTAAATCTTAACTGCCATTAGGCTTTGTTCCCTAAGGATGAATCAGAAACCAGCCCTTTGGGAAGACTTGCTCCAAGAAGAATTTCAACCAACACTGATTTCAACCCACCACCTAATGCTGCTCCTCTCTTTTAGCCATTTCAACACAATTGACCAACTTATCTCTCCTAAGAGACCACCTATCATGGAGTGGTTCTGACCAGTCTACAGAGGATACACAGTGAGGGTGTTTTTGTCCTCTGCTTCACCTTCAGAGGGTCAAAAACTCCACCCTCAGATCATGCTAATGTAGCCTTTTTTTAAGCTTGGGTCCCATGAAGAGGCATGAAGCTCAATTGCACATGATGTGCTTCTCTTTTCATAAATATTCATGACTCCTATAGCTGATTAAATATGTATATTTGGCCACCCTGCTCAGTATAAATTCCTGTTTCTTTTACCATTCCCTCCAAGTGCCAGTTTCCAGCCTCTGGCCAAAGGCTGTTTCCCAGCCTGTTAGAATGGCAGTCCGCAGGCTGGAACCTCTCCCTTCCCAATTTGTGAACTTCATCATTCTTCAGATGACACTTCTTATAAATACCTAATTTATAAGATCATTGTGAAAATTAAATGAGATTTCAAAAGTTTAATAAACAGTAATATTAGGTAAATCTCCTTTAGTAATAGCCAGATAAATAATAGCTACTCTTGTAACTCTGCTGGCTCTTCAGAAATGGCTCTGTTTGGCAGTTCTGTAGCATCACCTGAGATCTGACCAAGTTTTTGTTTGTTTGTTTAAATGCATTGGACTTTTAAAAATAATGCCTTTATTAAGATACATTTACATACCATAAAATTTACCCTTTTAAAATGTACAATTCAAGGCTGGGCAAGGTGGCCCACACCTGTAATCCTAGCACTCTGGGAGGCCAAGGCAGGAAGACTGCTTGAGGTCAGGAATTCAAGATCAGCCTGAGGAAGAGTGAGACCCTGTCTCTACCAAAAATAGAAAATATTAGCTGGGCATGGTGTCGAGCACTTATAGTCCCAGCTACTAGGGAGGCTGAGGCAAGAGAATCGCTTGAGCCCAGGAGTTTGAGGTTGCGGTGAACTATGATGATGTCACCGCACTCTAGCTAGGGCAACACAGCAAGACTCCGTCTCAAAAAAATAAAAATAAAAAATAAAATGTACAATTCAGCGGCTTTTAGTATGGTCACAGAGTTGTGCAACCATCATCTAACTACCTAATTTTACTGTCTACCACTATTTAATTTTAGGATATTTTTATCACCTCCTCAAAAACTAAAGAAACACACACCTTTTAGCAGTCACTTCCCACAGCCCCTGGCAACCACCAATCTACTTTCTGTCTCTATATGGACATTTCATGTAAATGGAATTATACAATGTGTGCCTTTTTGTGTCTGGCGTCTTTCACCTAGCGCAATGTTTTTACGGTTTATCCGTATTGTAGCATGTATCAGTACTTTTTTCTTTTTATGGCTGAATACTATTCCATTGTATGGATATACCACAATTTATTTATCCATTCATTTCTTGGGGACATTTGGGTTTGCAGGGGCAAAAGGAGCACTTTTTCCACTGAGGGTTTGATAGTCTCTGGAATAAACTTGACAGTAGGCAGATTAACGGGAGAAAAGGCATACAAATTTATTACATGCATATGCATGGGAGTTCCACAAAATATGAGACTCAGAGAAGGGCCAGATGGTTGAAGCTTAAATAACATTTTGAGCTACAGAAAGAAATAGGGGCTTAAAGGCTCCTAGAGGGTGGTAGTGACAAGCTACAGGAAAGTGAGGGGAGGAACTGCACTGCCAACAAAGGTTGTCGTATTATGCAGAGAAAGTCTCTCAAGTAGCAGCCCTCAGAAGAAAAGGTGGAAAGCCTGTGTGTGGTGTCCTGGGCTTGGAGAACTTTTAGTCTCCTCTTCTCTGTGCATATAGATTCCAGGGAGGGGATTCATGACTATCACATTCCTTCTGTAGGAACTTTCCTAAGTCAGACAAGGGAAACTTCACAGAAGTTACTCCCTGCACTTTGAGAGGGAAAGAAGATCAAGAGGTAGAGGGGCTGGGTAGGTCAAGGAGACCTTGGTTCTGAGGCTGCTTCTTTAGTTCAAAGCCCTCAGCATGTCAAACTGCCATGCTTTGGGATATCATTTTCTGAGCCCAACAGGTTGTTTCCACTTTTTTGGCTGTTATGAATGAAGCTGCTATGAACATTCAGGTATGCTTTTTTTTTTAGAGACAGTGTATCACTACTTTGCCCAGGCTGGTCCCAAACTCCTGGGCTTAAGTGATCCTCCCGCCTCAGCCTCCTGAGTCACTGGCATTACAGGCATATGCCACCTTACCTGGCCCAAGGGTACCTGTTTTTGTGTGCATGCACTGATCAAGTTTTATTTTATTTTATTTTATTTTATTTTATTTTATAATTTGTCAGGACAGACTTTTTATCTATTCTTTCAACTATTCTTCTAAAAGCTGTTACCTAAAAGACTTTATCTGTATAGTAAGACAATACAGTTCACAGTACTGCTCCTTCCCCTACCTTTCAATGACCTCCCCCAGAGCCCAAAGGAACTTTGTCCCAGGCTATTGTCTGTCCTTTGGGCCCACTCATCTTCCCTAAAAATCATTTATTCTTCCTCTAAAATTGCCTACATCCCCCACTCTCCTCTCCCCTACAAAGAGGGTATTTAAGCTTCAACCACCTGACATTTCTTTGAGTGTCATATTTTGTGCAGCTCCCAGGCACACTGCACATTAATAAATCTGTATGCCTTTTTTTTTTTACTGTTAATCTGTCTATTGTCAGTTTATTTCAGTAGAATTAAAGACTCACACCTTAAGAGGGGGAGGGAAAAATTCCTTTCACACTTACATCAGATATAATACAGAGATACAGTATGCCCAGTTATATTTAAATTTTATATAAACAATAAGGAAATTTTTTAGAACAAGTCTATTCTATGCAATATTTGTGTGATACTTATTTTTAAAAAATTATTCATCACTTACCTGAAATTCAAATTTAACAGAGTGTCCCATGTTTTTATTAGGTAAATCCAGCGACCCTAGAATGGGAAATTTAAGAGCATCCAATGGCTATGAATCATGATTTTTTTTTTATGACTGAGTAACAATTGAGGTTTGGATAGAGGAAATTCCTAAATAAAGTGGAATTTGAAGTTAATTTGTAGATTTAATTTTCTGTGCTCTCTGCGTAGGGTTTTGTATAACTAAGTATTGTTTCGTCTTGCTTTCTCCCAATATCCCTATGAAATATGTAGAATTCTATAAATGGAGAAACAAAGGCAAAGATATTAAAATACACTCCATGATCCCTCAGTGAATTTAGGGTCAACTTAGACAAAATTGAAGTCAGTTCGGGGATCCGTTTTTGAAAGAAGAGTTTATTTTATTTTATTTATTTATTTTTTTTGAGACAGGGTCTGACCCTATCGCCCAGGTTGGAGTGCAGTGGCATCATCATGGATCACTGCAAACTCAAACTCTCAGTCTCAAGCAATCCTCCTGCCTCAGCCTCCTGAGTAGCTGGGACTATAGGCACGTACCACCACACTAGGCTAATTTTTCTATTTTTTTTTGTAGAGACAGGGTCTCAGGATCTTGCTATGTTGCTCAGGCTAGTCTCAAACTCCTGGTCTCAAACGATTTTCCTACAGCAGCCTCCGAAAGTGCTGGGATTACAGGAGTGAGCCACCTCACCCCACCAAAAGAAAAGAGTTTAGATTCATGAAATTTAAGACCAGGAAAGGGTTTTATTCTAAGCCCTTTCTTTCATACATGAGAAAATTGAGGTTTAGAAAACCTAAGTAATTTTCCCTTGGTCACAAAGCTAGCTAATAGTAAAGCTGACACTTAAGTCCAAAATTCCTGACTCCTAGCCGATGGAGCTTTTCCCAATTTACCAAGTCCATATAACTTTCTCCTTCTACTCCCTTCCCTTTAGTTTTCCTCTCTTTTAATGTGTTCTAGATATTAGATCGGCTGTAATCACACAATTATATGAAACACAGAACGGGGAATTCTTTCAGGTCTTGCAAGTAGTTAAGAGCTGGATTACTTGATATGAATCAAACTTTTTTCTGTTCTAAACAAGTTTTACAAAAGGATTTAAGAATAATTTCTATTCATTTCTTTTAGCTATAAAGTTGCCACTATCAGATTTTGAGATAATCTTTTCTCTTCTAATAGGTAATGAGTGAGCTTTCTCTGGTTTATACATTTTGCATTGTGTTCATGTCCAACCATTATACCCAATGAACAAATTCTTACCCTGGAACGAGTCTGGATTTATTTGAATATGCAAATCTACAAAATCAGCGATTTTGAATGATCACAGATGCCAACCATCTCAAAGCTTCTGGTTTTATATTCATTCTATGCCCAACTTCTTTGTGTGTTTCGAAGAGAGCAGTCAGTGTTCGGCAGTGTGGACTTCTTACATGCCCCAGGGATCTGATCCACGGCCAACAGTGAATTTTTCTTCTCACAGCTCTCCAAAACCCGGTTTCAAAGTGAAAGAGCTCAAGAAATTTCACCCCAAAGTATGACTCCTTGGTATAAAGAATATTTTGAATTACAGGCCCCTTGAGATCAAAAAACGTTGGAGGGGGCTTTCCCTCTATCTGCATAAAAGGGACTGACCTATCAAAAGATCAAAGGGGCAATTGGCTTCCCTTCCTCTCACTGTTGTCTCAGTATGTTGCAGGAAAAAGGATCAAGAATGTAACCAGACCTGGCCCAAATCATTTAAATATAATACCTGTCTCTCAGGTTAATTTAATTTGCTAAGAGATTCATTTACAAGTCAATCTGTTTCCCCCATCCATTTGTCCTGCCAGCACCATCTGTCACCCCTCAATAGAATTATCTGTACTCCTCATTTCCCCCTCCCCTACAAAAGCACAGGTATAAAAATAACTGAACTTCACTGAGATATTGAGTAATCACTCTGTGATTCTCCCCATGTGCATGGTAAATAAACCTTTCTGTTATTAATCTGCTTTAATTGTGAGTTGATCTTTCAGCAAACTTTTGGGAAAAAGGGGGAGTTTCCCGTCACCCCTTCAAAGGACATCCCAGGAGTTTGAGGTTGCAGGGAGCTATGATGATGCCAGTGCATTCTAGCCTGGGCAACAGAGTGAGACCCTGTCTCAGAAAACCAACCAACCAAACAAACAAAAAACCCCACAAAGCCATGCCGTATCAAGAATTTTGTAGGATATTATTTGCGCTACATATTTTTAAGGGAGGTGTCAAAGAAAAAAATTATTCAATGATACTTGTTGGTTTTTTTTAATGTATAGTGGATATTAAATTCTTTTTTTTAATTTTTAATTTTTATATTTTATTTCAGAATATTATGGGGGTACTGATGTTTTGGTTACATAAATTGCTTTTATACAGTTTGAGTCAAAGTTATTGTACCCATTAGGTGTGAATTTACCCATCCCCACCTCTCCCCTCCCCCTGCTTGATTTCTGATGAGTGTTACTTCCATATGTGCACATAAGTGTTGATTGATTAGTTCCAATTTAATGGTGAGTACATGTGGTGTTTGTTTTCCCATTCTTGTGATACTTCACTTAGAAGAATGGGCTCCAGTTCCATCCACGTTAATTCAAGAGGTATTAGTTCACCATTTTTTTTTTTTTATGGCTGAGCAATGATACTTATTAAAGCATGATATGGCAGACTTTATTCAGGACCATTGTGATAGGTATAGGAACCACTGCAATGGGATTTTGTAGTTAGGGAGAAAGATCGGGCTCAACTCTGATACAGCATGAGCAAGTGAAAATTTATAGTGAAGGAGGAGGGCTGGGGGCGGGGAGGGGGGTGGTCAGTGGATAGAAAATTACTGAGAGGAAATATCAGGGGTAAGGGGTATTCTGGCTAAACCAACCTAACAGGATTCTTGCTAAAGACAGGCCAGGGTGATCAGACACCACCTGGGGGATGGTGGAGGATGAGGAAACTGGTCAGACATTGAGGGTGACCAGCTATTGTTGGGGTGGGGTGTTCTTGCTAAACTGACTTAGCAGAGTTCTTGCTAAAACTGGACTTTACAAGGAAGTGCACAGATGGGCCAAGGGGAAGGTTCAGGAGCCTGACTAAAGATTGCTCAAGCAAAAAATCTTTGTCAGAGCAACCTTGCCCATCACCAACCCAGCACACCTCTTCTCCAGGACTTGGTGTTCAATGTTGTTAAGCTCTCACCTTGTAGAATGTGACAACTAGAAGAGACTGGCTTATTTAAATCCTAGCTAAATAAAACATTGGGGCAAATGTAGGTTCTTTCCTCATCATTTTCTTAGGGTTGAAAATGCTGTCGTGAGTCAGAGTTGAGGCCTTAAAGAGGACAGCGGTGGCCTCGGGCAGCATTTGCATAGCGTGCTGGGCTCTGGGGCTTTGCTGGTGGTGAAGTGAATTTTATATGGCTAGACTGGTGCAGTGAAATGTTAATGTTCTTTGGCATTTCCATTTCTTCAAGTTCATTTCTGAATCACCACATCTCTGAGTACCAGGGCATCTTGGGGATAGCAGAAAATTGAGAAGACTAGCCTGAGATTGAGGGAAGTGGGAGTCAGTCCTCGGGATTTATACAAATAAAGTCCCTGCTCCATCGTAGAGTCTCAAGAAGAACAAAAATGTAACCTAAAAGTAAGCTCACAGAGCCGAACCATCTCATGAGTATTCCCACCCCCACCCCACCATGACACTGTTGACTAGGCTCTGTTTCCTACTGAGAGAAGGAGACAACAATAGCCTATACTGTCCCTCATTCTTCCAGGACATATGCTGATCTGTGCTGATAAATCACTTGGTAGCCACAGAGAATTGAAGATTGATGACCTTTTTCTTTGACCACTGTAGATCTAAAAGCTTGCCAAAATGGGGCCTCATTTTCTTTTTCCCATTAACATATGTGGTTCTCCTTTCTTGAAATATCTAATTCTCTTCTTGGATGGAAAAAAATTTGTCATCACATTTGCACTTAAGAGAATTTCCAGTATGTTAAGGGATCTCATTCTTGTACTGTATTTGTCAACTGGTTCATGTATTTTGTGTTTTCATTAGGTGACAGAGGTGAGTATTCTGGAGTTTATAATTATTCTTGAGGTTGATTTATTGTCAATTTTTATCCTACTGTCTATTCTTTTTCAAAGTAATGTGGTCTTGCTCTTGGTGCATGTGCTTTGTGGTAGGAGTAATTTCCTGCGGACTAGGTGGCTATGAATAGATTTTGAATCTTTGGGAATATTCCATTTCCCTTGTGGAAACAAATCAGGGAGTTTAATCAACTCTGGAGATTAAGGATGGAAATGAATATAGGCTTGGATTAAATGTTGGAGTTTGAGAACTACCAGTGATGGAAAATCAAGTAGTCTTAAAATGTGAGCAGGTATGAGCTCATCTTTATTTGTTGCACAGTGATTGACATAGGTTTTCAATAGAGATTCAGCAGCTCATTTCCAGAATGTCACTGAAAACTGGCTTCTTCAAGAAGGACCCTTCTAAGGAAGATGAAACAGTATAAACACAATACATATCACACTATCATTGAATTTCTAATCTTAAAAAGCCATTTCTAGCTCGGAATGGTGGTTCATACCTGTAGTCCCAGTGACTAGGGAGGTTGAGGCAGGAGGATCGCTTGAGCCCAGGAGTTTGAGGTTGCAGTGACCTATGATCATGCCACTGCACTCCAGCCTGGGTGACAGAGAGAGACCCTGTCTCAAAAAAAAAAAAAAAGCCATTTGTATCTTTGAAAGCCACTTTAAAAAGGGGGAATGGGCAATCCTGTGAGGTCAAGTTTCTCATGACTACAGGTGTGTAAGTAGAAAGAAACTGTGTGTGACATAGTTTCTGTGTGTAACATAGAAGGGATATTGATTTCTGTGTCAGGTGGGTAGTTAGGCTAGATGTGCTTTAAATACTCTATATACTCTAGCATTCTTTGATTCTATTATCAAGTAAATCGGGATTCCTTAAAATCAGCCCCTAGAGTGGTATTGGTGGGATTTCAGGAGTGATTATTTACTCTGTGTCCCCAATAACAAGTAGTTTGTACCTATGACCCAGCCTCAGTTTTTCTTACTTAACAAATAATAGCTTGTTTTATTATTAGGCATTAACTAGATACTAGGCACTCAGTTAAGGGGCTTAACAGAAGTACCCCAGAAGGAGAAAATATTAGAGAGGTTAAGTAAGAAACAGAGCTGATAACCTATGGAATCAAGGTTTAAACTTAGTTATTCAGACCCCAGATCCCAAATCTCCTTTTGCATGTTTTGGTTCATTCATTTTACATTTATTGAGTGTTGTTGATGGAAAAGAAGCTGAACTCTGTAAAATAATTGTTAAAAGGTTTATTCTGAGCCAAATATGAGGACCATGACCTGGAGCCACACCCAAGAAGCCTTGAGCAAGTGGACTCGCTGTGCCTGGGCCACAGTTTGGTTTTATACATTTTAGGAAGCGAAGGGTTACAGGTAAAGTCATAAATCAATACATGGAAGGCATACATTGGTTTGGCCCAAAAAGGCAGGCCATCTTGAAGGGGGGGCGGGGGCATACAGGTTACAGGTGGGTTTAAAGACTCCTTGACTTGTAATTGGTTAAAAAATGAAGCTTTGTCCAAAGGCTTGGAATGTTTTAGATAGGAAGAGACAAGTCACCAGACATACATTTGTTGTGTAAATTGGGGACCTGCAGGTTTGTCTTGCATAGCCTTAGGCCTGTTGATGAGTTACAAAGGACCTCTCCAAGAAGGGAAGGGGGCATGGTGAGGCATGTCTGACCTCCTCCTCGTGGCAGACAATTTAGTTTTAGGATATCCTCTTGGCCAGGCGGGGGTCCATTCAGTCAACTGGTGCGGGGGAAGCCTTTTATTTAATTTTAGTTCACAGTGTCCACTATCTTTTTTTTCAAGCCTAAGTCATTGTATCAATTGTATCCTTTTTTTCATGTGCACACTTTCCCTTAGTGTATACTCTCTCTTAACCAGGGCGATGGTATTTAAGCTTATTAGAATGGAGGCACTGAGGCTTGTTATTTTTATAATTTGCTCTATTTTTTTTTTGAGGTTTCAACTCTTAAGAAATTATCCCCCTACCTGTCTTGTGGAAAAGATATACTTCCTTTTTTCCAAGCTTCTTTCTTTTTTTTTTTTGGTGACAAAGTCTCGCTGTGTTGCCCAGGGTAGAGTACAGTGGTGTCATCATAGCTCATTGCAAGCTCAAACTCCTGGGCTCAAGCGATTCTCCTGCCTCAGCCTCCTGAGTAGCTGGGATTACAGGCACATGCCACGGAGCCGGCTAATTTTTCTATTTTTAGTGGAGATGGGGTCTTGCTCTTGCTCAGGCTGGTTTCAAACTCCTGAGCTTAAGCAATCCTCCCACCTCGGCCTCCCAGAGTGCTAGGATTACAGGTGTGAGCCACCATGCCAGCCCCAAGCTTAGTTCTTAACCATACTGAATTCAATTCCATTCTATCCTATACCTAGGGACCTTGCTTTATCAGTTATTTTTTCATCATTTTGTATTCACTGACCTCCCCTACACCAGTTTATAAACTCAAGTCTCTCCATTTAAAAATAACATTCTTTCAATTCTGCTTTTCCCTTAAGCATCCTACCTCTCTTTTCCTGACTGACCAACTAGAATCTCCACTCACTACAGGCATACAAAATTGTTTCCAAGGGCCTCCCTCCACACCATGCCTTTTCACATACCCAAGCTTTGGGCCTGCAAGTCCCCTCTGTAGGAAATATAGCCCCACCCTAACAGTATGCTCACCGCCCCTTAAAAACCTAAATCTAAGGCAGTGGTTCTTAACTGGGGTGATTCTCGATTTCCACTCCCCCCTCAGGGGCGGGAGCATTTGATGAGATCTAGACACAGTTTTGGTTGATACAACTGGGGGGATGTTACTAGCATCTAATGGCCAGGGATGCTGCTAAACATCCTGTGATGCACAGGACAGCCTCCAACAACAAAGGATCATCTAGCCCAAAATATCAACAGTGCTAAATTGAGAAACCCTGCACAAAGGCAATCTCTTGGGCAAAACTCCTGCTCTCTTCCCTACCATCACATAACAATCATTGAGCTTTCTTTAAAACGTTTTATATCTCCTTTAAAGCACTTACCAGTTCACCCACTGTGTCATTTGTTTTGAAATATTTTAAAGCTCTAGAAACTCTTACTATGTATAAAAATAAAATTGGACTAACTCTTGACTGAAGGGATGAGCAGGTGGGAATAGCTCTCAAGGAGGATCCTTGAAACTCCTAACAACAACACACAGCCAGCATTTATTGAACATATATGATATGCTAGGTCATGTGCCAATGCTTTACATGGATTATTTTCTTCATTGCTGCATCCTTAATTTTGGCCCAGTGCTTTGCACACAGGAGGTATTAATATATGTTGAATATTGAGTTATTTCATTTACTCCTTCTAGGGTTCTGTATTAGTTTCTTGGGACTGCCTTAACAATGACACCAAGTCATTAGATTTCAGACCCACCCTAATTCAGCATGATCTCATCTTAACTAATTACATCTGCAAAGACCCTATTTCCAAACAAAATCCCATTCTTAAGTTTGGGCTTAATTTTGGAGGAACACTATCCAACCCACTACAGTTACCTTCTTATCTCCCAAAATTCATGTCCATCCCTTATGCAAAATATATTCATCTCGTCCCAACATCCCCATGTCTTAACCCATTTCAGCATTAACTCTAAATCCAAATCTCATCTAAATATCATCAACTCAAAAAGTTCCAACTCTCATCATCTAAATCAGGTATGGGTGAGACTGTAGGTATGATATGTTCTGGAGCAAAATTCCTCTCCCTCTATGGACTTGTGAAACTAAAAAACAAATTATCTACTTCCCAAATACAATGGTAGGACAGACATAAGATAGACATTCCCCTTTCAAAGGTGAAAAAATGTAAGGAAAAAAGGGGTCATTGGTCTAAAGCAAGCTTGAAACCCATCAGGGCAAGTTTCATTAGGTTTTAAGGCCTGAGAATAATACTCTGTGGCTTGATGCTCCATCCTCTGGACCCAGGGCAGTGGGAGCCATCCTCAGAGTCATTCTTTTTCTTAAAGGATAACACATCTGCAGCCAGGTACCTATATCAGCCTATTTCCTGCCTATGGAATTTCAGAAGTCTAAGAGCTATCCTTCATTTGACCCATCTCTGTCCTTTTCAGTCCAGTCTGACAGTGTTTCTGTTGGTATAAAATTCTCAGAAACCTTGTTGGTCTCCTGTGCAACTCACTGCTTACTTAGGAGTATAGGAGGCCCACATCATCATTTCTCATCACATTTTACTATAAGCAGCAAGGAAGAACCGGGCCAAATCTTCCACACTCCATTTGGAAATCTCCTTGGCTAAATATACAGGTTTACGGCTTACAAGTTCTACTTGCCATCCAACAGCAGAACACAATTCAGCCAAATTCTCTGCACTTTATAACAAGAATCATCTTTTGTTCAGTTTCTAACATGTTTCTCATTTCCACCTGAGACCTTCCCAGAAGCATCTTTAACATTCATGTTTCTGGCCAGATTCTGTTATGATGATGTGTGTATTCTCTATGAGGATAGAAGATATCTCTACAGTCTCTTCACTTCTTTCTGAGCCCTCACCAGAATTGCCTTTCATTTCCATATTTCTACCAAGAGTCTTTTCACGGTAATCCAGGCTTCTTCTATCATGTGCCTCAAAATTCTTCCCGCTTCTATCCATTACCCAATTCCAAAGCCACTTCCACATTTTTAAGTATTTGTTATAGCACCTCCCCACTTTCCAGTACCAAAATTTGTATTAGTTTCCTAGATCTGCCATAACAAATGACCTTAAAACAGAAATTTATAGTGTCCTGGTTCTGGAGGCTAGAAGTCCAAGATCAAGATGTCATCAAGGCCATGCTCCCTATTGAAGGCTCTAGGGAAGAATCTTCTCTTGCCTCTTCCTAACTTCAGGTGGTTCCCAGCAATCCTTCATGTCCTTTGGCTTATAACTACATCACTGCAATCTCTGCCTCCATGGTTACATGGGCTTTTCCCTGTGTCTCTGTGTGTCCTCTCTTCTTCTTCCTCCTCCTCCTCCTCTTGCACCTCCTTTTTTTTTGAGACCGGCTCTTGCTCTGTCACCCAGGCTGGAGTGCGGTGGTGTGATCATAGCTCACCGCAGCCTCTAACTCACGGGCAGCCCAAGCAATCCTCCTGCCTTAGCCTCCCAAGTAGCTGGGACTATAGGCGCGTGCCACCATGCCCAGCTAATATTTTTATTTTTTGTAGAGATGGGGTCTTGCTCTGTTGCCCAGGCTGCATCTCCTCTTCTTATAAGGACACCAGTCATTGGAATTCGGACCTACTCAAATCCAATATGACCTCATCTTAACTAATTTCATCTTTAAAGGTAACATTCTGAGGTTCTGAGTGAACATGAATTTTGGGGGAACACTATTCAACCCACTACAAGTTCCAAGCAGCAGAGTTTGGAAATCAATATACTAAACACAGTACCTCTTGGACACGTGCCTTCATGTTTACTTCCCCAGCTTCTAGCCCAGGTCATAGAGTGCAAACAGACAATGTTTGCTGATATTTGTACACCAATGTTTATAGCAGCATTTTTCACAATAGCCAAAAGGTGAAAACAATCCAAATGTCCATTGACAGGTGAATGGATAAACAAAATGTAGTACATACATACAATGGAATATTATTCAACCTTAAAAAGGAAGGAAATTCTGACACTGTTACAGCATGGATAAACCTTGAAAACATTATGCTAAGTAAAGTAAGTCAGATACCAAAGAACAAATATTGTATGATTCCACTTATATGAGGTACCTAGAGTAGTCAAATTCATAGTGACACAAAGTGGAATAGTGGTTACCAGAGGCTAGGAGGAAGGAGTTCTGGGGAGTTAGGTGTTTAATGGGTACAGAATTTCTGTTTGAGATTATGAAAAAGTTCTGTGAGTGAATAGTGGTGATGGTTGCACAACAATGTGAATGTATTTAATGCCACTGAATTGTACACTTAAAAATGATTAAAAGAGACAAGGCTCGGTGACTTATGCCTGTAATCCTAGCATTCTGGGAGGCCGAGGTGGGAGGACTGCTTGAGGTCAGGAGTTCCAGACCAGCCTGAGCAAGAGCAAGACCCCAAACCTGCCTGCCACTGTCTCTACCAAAAATAGAAAAATTAGACAGGTTTGATGGCACACACCTCTAGCCCCAGCTACGCAGGAGCCCAGGAATTTGAGGTTGCAGTGAGGTATGATGACACCACTGCACTTTAGCCAGGGCGACAGAGTGAGACTCTGTCTCAAAAAAAAAAAAAAAAGGTTAAAATGATAAATTTTATGTTATATACACTTAACTACAATACAATAAATGTTTGCTGGAAGAATAAATGAGTTCATGTTCAGGGCATTCTCATCCCAGGTGCCTAGACTACTAGTTCTCAGCTTCCATTTCCTTCTTATTTTCACAAAAATAATAACAGAATCCACTTACTGATTACTTATTATATGCCAAGCACTGTGCTAAGCATTTTGCATGCATTATATTATTTAATCTGCATAACAACAACTTTATATTAGATATTGGAATCTCCATTTTACAGATGAGAAAACTGAGGCTCATAGGGCATAACTTGCGCAAGGTCATCAGCTAATAAGTGGAACACTGGGGTTTGAACTTGAGTTTCCTCACAGACCAAGCTCTTTACCGCTTTGCAGTACTTCTTAAGTACTGGACACAGCCTCTCAAGCGTGTGTCCCACGCTCTGAAGACCTGTACAAAAGGTGGCCTCTGATTAGCCAAGACTTGCATAGCAGCGTCCTATATGCCTGGAAGTACTTTACACATATTCACTTCTTTAACCCCACCACAGGCCTCAGGAGCGGGCGCTATTTTATCCTCATTTTACAGATGAGGAAATGAGCCACAGAAAGGTTAACTTGCCCAAGGTCACAGAACTGGGTAAGATCCCAGGAAAGATTTAGGGATCTTTTAACCACCTATTCTCTGTCCTTTCTAACAGGAAGAAATCTTCCGCTTAATGCCACCACAAGAGCAAAGTGACTAACGCTTCCGCTTCCTCTCATCTTATCGGGACTTTATTACCCTGCTTCTATCCTTCTCATGACTGAAATGTCTGTGGAATGAGTGCATGAATGAGCAAAGGAGAGGCTCCCTGCCCCTTTCAGCTGAAGTCCCCTGTTCGGCCCAGTGGTACCTTTGCCATCAGACAAAAGTACCTGAGTTTCTCCAAGCAGAAGTGCTTTTCCTGGCACCTTCCTTTGATAATTTCAGTTCTTGCACTCTTAGTTGTCTGCCTTCATGAAGTATTAGACCTCTTCATATTGACAGCGTCTATAAGCACAGGCTTATGCACAGTAGGCAAGATAAATGAATGAGAAATAAATTTTTACGAGGCCCCCAGGGCCTTCCTTATTTCAGCCTCTTGAATTTTCCTCTATTATCTCAAGTCCTCCTGGGCGGAAACCTTTTCACTCGGATTTCTCAGCCTGGATCCAGCTCCCATCCTGCATCTTAGGGCGACAAAAGCGTTTCTTCGGGCCTCTTCACGTTTGGCTTGAGGTTTGAACCCGATTTGGGGTGGGAGACATCTGTCTCTCGGTTTGCCTGCCTCGGTCTCCAGGAGAGTAAAACGGGAAGTCCAGAAAGTCCAAGGTCTTTGAGTGTGTTTGCGGGCACCCGCAGACAGCCATCCGCCTGCATTTTTATCCAGAACCTACAATTTCAGGCCCTGTGAGGTATCCATGTTGGTAGTTATTGCACGTACTCATCTTGGAGCTTCTGAATATTCATGAGGGGAGCAGAAAGGCCAATGTTAAAGAGGGGAGAAACAGTAATTCATAAATATTAATAAAGGCAGGCCCACGTGCTCCAAGGAAGGCTATGAATGTCAACGAGAGGATGACGACCAAGTCCTGCGCGTGCCAGTTGGGCGGGTGCCCGAGTGCGGGCGCGCCCCCGGGAGCCCGGGCACGAGCGCGGGGAGGGGGCGGGGTGGAGGAGGGGAGCGGAGCCGGGCGCCGCCGGAGCTGCTGGGGGAGCGCTCGCTGGCTGGCTGGCTGGCTCGCCTCTGCCTCTGCGCTGCCCTCCGGCTGCTCGCCGCGGCCCGTGGATGGGGGTGTCCGGCTGAGCCCCGGGATCAGCCTCCTTCCGCCAGGACCCGCACAGGTGCCGTCGCGGGGGGCGACCTTAGTCCAGACCCGACCCACTGCCGCGGGTGGGGGCCAGATGGGGGTGGTGAAGGAGGCCCCGGGACTCGGGATTCTCAGGCTGGACGGTCTGGGGGCGCCGCTGGGCCCCGCCCCCACCCCGTCCCATCCAGAGATTGGAAAGGAAGAACCCAGAGGCCGTCGTCCTCCTGCCCAGCCCTTCGGGGAGCGCAGCCCGAACGCAGCGCCAGGGCCCAGGGAGATGTGGGATGATGGGCACTTAAAGTATCATCTCAGAGCATCGGCCCCCCAGCCAGGCCTGGCGTGTGTGCGTGTGCGCGCGTGTGTATGTGTGTGTGTGAAGGGAGGCGGCGCGGTTTGGGGGGCTGGGGGAGGCAGGGAACGCTGCCCGATCGTGCTGGTGCAGTGGGTCGGTACCTCATCCCGGGACCGTTATCTGGTCCGGTCACCTTAAAGGTCCCCAAATCATCTTTGTCCCTAAAGAACCTACCCGCTACCCCTTCCGTGCCCCTCGCCAGGGTGTGGAGCCTTTCCCCAGACCGCGCATTCCTGCAGTGTCAGAACCGCTGGCAGCGGCGGGCCGCAGGCGCTGGGGGAGCGATTGTTTTACTACAGAACAGGTCGGAGAAAGGACGAGGGCGGTGGTGCGGTTGGTGGGGGACGTCCTGCCGTCCTGTGGGCCCGGGGCTCTGGAGCTCGGCAGCGCGGCGTTAGACAGTGCCTGAGGGTGTTATCACGGCCGGCTCTTCTTCCCCTCCCTCCTGGCGCTGGACACCCCCGACCCCTCCCACTCCCGGGTCCGCGTCTCGTTTGGCCAAAAGGGCAGTGGAGTGTGTGTGCGGCCTGCGCGGGATGAGCCCAGCTTCCTTGGAGCGCCAGCCATTGCGCTGCCTGGAGGAGCCTTTCTTTACCCCAGCGGACGGGGGTAGGGGGGAGAAGGGGGATCTGAGCTGGAGGTGAATGGAGGAGCGGCCAGAGGAGCGGGAAGGGGAAAGCAGAACCGCGAAGGGGTTGCTGATCCATATGCAGTGAAATACTCTCTTTTTGTCACAATGTGCAGTTGGCACAAACATGTACACTGGCTGGGTTTGCCGAGGAGCAGTGGAAATCTGAAGGTGGATCAGTGGCGGGCAGGTTTGGGGGATGGCTATGGTGGTGGTGGTGGGGCGCAGAATCAATTGATCTGTGGAGCAAGTAATGGAAGAAGGGGGAAGGAATGGGGCTTGTGTGGAGGTGCAGAGGCCCAGCACGGGAGGCATGGTGAAATCTCTACTGCTGCTCCACTCGGCGGCTCTGCAGGGGCTGATAATTTGTACCGCAGCCCGAAGCTGCAGCTAGTGCATCATTATGTTGCTGGGAGAGGCTTATGCGTTTCCTATTGAGTCTCTGTTAAGCTCCATGGGTGTCTTTTCTTTTCCAAATCACACCATCTATTGGGAGCCAAGATAAATGGAATAGATTATAGGACAAAATCAAACTATATTCCTGCACTCGGTTCTATGGTAAAGAGAAGAAGGAAAGACAGCTCTCCCATACTACCTTCTGGCATTTTTCATGGTATTTATTTATTTATTTATTTAGATCTTGGAAGTCTAAAGAGGATAAGCTATCACTTGTGTTAACCCTAGCTTTTAAGGGGAGGCAGGCTCTGAGATGAGCTGAGAATGAGGACAGGTGCAAGCTTGCCAGGTTTCAGACATTTCAGTTGGGGGATGTAGGCAGGGTGCCAAGAAAGCAGGGCAAAAGAAAGTGGGCTAAAGGAAGGAAGGCAGGGGCGCCATCTCAAGAGGTGCTGCCAGCCCTAACCCTGAGAGTCCTCCTGGAGGCTATGGTAGGGCCAGTCAGAACCTTGACTCTCATCTCCTCTGCCACAGCCTGGGGTCTTTCTACAAATGGTGGGTTCAGCTTGTGTGTTGAGTGACTTCAGCTTGCCAACACAGCCTTTCACTTTTAGCTTCATCTCCAACTGGTCATTTATGCGGCACTTCTTGGCTCCTGAGTAGTGAGTTGACAAAAAGCAATCAGGCTGTATTATGGATTGTTTCAAATGACCATGTGTCTGAACTCTAGAGCTATGATATTCATTTCTTCTTTTATAATCTTCTAGATGAATCCATTTTCTCTAGAGTCTGGTTGGGCTGAGAATAGGTGCTTTTCAGCATACTTTTCCTGTTGCCCACACTCAAAACTTGATCTTAGTCATAGATTCTGGTTGCATTGGCCTCTTGCTGCTGATTAATAGTATATGGACTGTGCCATTTCAAATCAGCAACCCCACTGGTGTCACTTTGTTCTAGCTCCCCTGTCACTCCTAGAGAAGAGTACAAATTTAAAGGAAGTGTAAATATCTGCAACACCAGCTGGTTAGCTTTCATATCTCCGTGAAATGGGACCAGTGATCCAAGAACCTTTGACCAAAGGAATTGGAAAAAACCTTAGTAAAAAAGATGCTAAAA
Organism: Daubentonia madagascariensis; assembly: GCA_023783475.1. Lineage (NCBI taxonomy): Eukaryota > Metazoa > Chordata > Mammalia > Primates > Daubentoniidae > Daubentonia > Daubentonia madagascariensis. The sequence continues at coordinate 728,505 of JAKFHU010001323.1, forward strand.
TTCTTTCAGCAGTAGTTCTCTCATTTGATAAGCATTTTGAACCATCACACATTGAATATCATGGCAGGGATAAGTTTTCCTTTACTTGAAACACTCTCACACCACACCTCTACGTAAGTAAGTTATCCTGATTTTCCTAGAATTATTGACATTTATTGGACTAGTACTTTCTGTATTCCACACATTGCACTTAGCACTTCAAAGATGATCTCATTTAGTCTGCAAAATAACCTTCAAGGTAAGCACTAATTTAAACCCCATTTTATAGATGAAGAAATTGAGGCACAAGAAGGCAGATAATTTGCCCAAAGTCTCACAGCTAGGAGTGGTAGGACCGGGACAGAAACCTGGAGGCCAGGCTCTTAGCCATCACAGAGTACTGCCTTAATCAACACAAATACTTCGGCTGTAAAACCTTCCTTGCTCTCTATTGTATTCTGCGATCTTTTCTAATCTCACCTTTTTGTTGGTCAGGGATTCTTAATCTTTTTTGTGCTATGAACCCCTTTGGTGGTGTGGAGAAACCCATGGGATCCTTCTCCAAATAATGTTTTTAAATGCGTAAAATAAAATGCTTAGGCTTACAAAGGAAACCAATTTCATTGAAATATGTTATAGTCAAAGAGCCTAGAGGGGTTATGGACCAAAGATGAAGAACCCCTGACTGGCAATTAGTTGTGTATTGCTTTAGAGCTTCATTGTCCAATGTAGTAGCCCCTAGCCACACGTGGCTGTTGGGCACTTGCAATGTGGCTAGTCCAAAGAGAGACATACTGTAAACGTAAAATACACACTGAATTTCGAAGGACTTAGTATTAAAAAAATGTAAAATGTCTCACTAATGTTTTTAATATAGATTATCTTTTAAAATAATCCAGTATCTTTGGATATATTGGATTAAATAATTACATTATTAAAATATACTATTATAATTAAAATGATTGGATTATTAAGTTATTTAAATTAACTTCCAAAGGTTTTAGCTCTGTACCAACACCTTCATTATCACAAATGAGGAAATCAGGAACCACAAGGCTTGTCACTCAGCGAGCCATTGGCAGGTCTGTTGGTTCTTGAGCCTGTATTCTTTCCAAGATATGGTACTACTTTTATATATTTTGTATTCCAAGGTCCTACCATGTTGCCTTTGCAAACTATAAATGCTCCACATATGTTTTGATGGAAAGGTAGCTGACAATCCCAGTGAAACCCTGGTAAGAATTGTGAGGGTCCTCGCCTGGCATGCCCTTTGCCTTGCTTATGTAGAGTTTTAGTTTTGTAGGTAGAGATGGAGAATGGGCACTCCTAGGGCAAAACCCGTGGTTTTTGCTGTCTGTTTGGTTCTCCTTAGGTAGTGCTTCCAATTTAAGGATCTAACTGGATCAATAATCATACAGACGGGAGGGAAACATTTGGTTGCATTTCTGTGTCACAGGAAAGGAAGCTGAGTATGTAGAGAAGGGTATGGTAGACCGCGATGCTTGTGCTGTGTCAAATTGGAAATGGGGAACTGTATGCGGGGGACAGAAGATCGTTTTTTTCAATGAGCACACATTGATTGATTGCCTAGCCACAGGGCAGCCAGTGTGTGCTTGGAGTCAGGGAAGATATCCAGAGGACGTCTGTGCCCTCGAGGAATTTAAATTAAAATTGGTAAGGGGCCTGATTGTACACACAGATGGATAAATCATAGCTGAAGGCAGTATATGAAGAGGGCCCAATGAGGTGTATGTGTCCTGGAGTTTTTGGGAACCAAAGACAGCCCTGAGTGTGCAGCATTCCAGGATGTAGCCGCCCAGCAGGGTTGTGGAGTCTGGCTTTGGAGCACATGGGTAGTTGGGTCTGTTTCTTACAGGATAATAGATCATTTAGTCCATTGCTCTGCTCCTAGGCATATGCTCTGTGTCTGGGAAAAACTCAGGTGCTTGTTGGAAAGTCTTTATTAGTGTTCTGTTAGTCTCTATTATTTATTGATGAGGGTAGTAATACCCTTATCCAAAACCCTTGGGGCCAGACATGTTTCAGAATTTAGATTATTTCAAAATTTGGAAGGCAGTAATAGAGTGTACATTCTGCACTCTATTACTGGGATCGGGGCTAGCAATCTTTATAATTTAAAAAATTAGTATTTCTGCAGCAAAACACAAGCAATGGAATTAATTAAAGCACAGGCAGCTTTGTATTCATGTTGGTCAGGTTTAGTTGCCAAAGGAGTTTTGGTCATGTCACATTTTGCTGCCAAACAAGTCACGAAAAATTTCCAGTTTTCAGAGCACGTGGTTAAGGATGTGGATATGTGGTAATGGTAACAATAACAACAAAAGAGAATAGTCAACAACATTGGCATTTATTATCTGCCAGGCACTGTCTCAAGCACTGACCTGTGTTTACTCTTTTAACCTTACAACAATCCTTTGAGATGGGTCCAGTTATGTTGTATCTTTCTCAAGAAGAATAAAAGGAAGCACAGAGAAGCTAATAACTCGCCTAAGGTCACAGGTGGCAGGGGCAGGACAGGATGCAAACCTGGGCAGTCTGGTCCAGGAGCTGCTTACCTAACCACTATGCTTTGTTTTTTGGAGCAAGGAATTGGAAACAGGTGTGTCTCCAAGCTCTATTTAGGTTCGACCAGTCCAAACTCACATGACCCTGTTTATTTCTTCTAGATAAACAAATCCTGAAAGTTGCTGTTGTGCTACTGCTGTGCAAGAATGGAGGCCCCACTGGTGAGTTTGGATGAAGAGTTTGAGGACCTTCGGCCCTGCTGCTCGGAGGACCAGGAGGAGAAGCCACGGTGTTTCTATGGCTCCTCTCCCCACCACCTAGAGGACCCCTCCCTCTCTGAGCTTGAGAATTTTTCTTCTGAAATAATCAGCTTCAAGTCCATGGAGGACCTCGTGAATGAATTTGATGAGAAGCTCAATGTCTGCTTTCGGAACTACAACGCCAAGACGGAGAACCTAGCTCCCGTGAAGAACCAGTTACAGATCCAAGAGGAGGAGGAGACCCTTCAAGATGAGGAGTAAGAAGTCTTAATTGCCCTCTCCTGCTTCAGTCAAGAACCCTGTAGTCTGGGGCTCCTTGACATAGTACTAGTTTCTATCTCTAGGATTATGGCGTGTTACTTACATTTTTATGTTGTCAGTGGGGCAGTGCTCTGGTAATTGCTGACATTGTTCTGTATATGTCCCTTTACAGTCACCTGCAGAGAGCTTTCTTAAATTGAAACCTTAGAGGAATGAAGGATTTTAGATTTTCCTCGATACAGAATAGAATTTCAGGAGCTCGGTAAATTTTGGAGTCTGTCTATCTTCAGTTTTCTTTATATCAGTGAAAATCCACCCAGATATTAGAAATAAGAACCAGAAAGAAATTAATTAACCATGATGGAGGAATCTATGTCATTGGACAAATTTGCTTCAAGAAACACCAGAATTATGAAAATCTCAGAATTGTTTACAACCCCTCAGGCCTGGAAAATTATCTACAAATGTTAAGATACGTTCAAATAAGAAAGCATCTAAACTGAACTGAGAGGTTAGGGACCTACCCTGGACAAAATAAAGTTGAAAACTAGGTGATGTGGCTTTTGAGTATGCAGATTCCTCATGTCACTTACTAGCTACTTTCTAGGGTCTTAGTGAAGAAGAAGGATCTGAGAAAAGTACTATTGGAAGAGGGACTAGAAAGAGAAGAGGGTAATATGTTACATAAATTAAAGAAGGATGTTTTGGGCAGTTAGTAAAAACACAGTAGTCCCCCCATCTCCTTATCTGCAGGGGATACGTTACAAGACCCCCAGTGGAGGCCTGAAACTGCTGATAGTACTGAACCCTATATATACTATGTTTTTTCCTATACATACGTACATATGATAAAGTTTAATTTATAAATTAGGCACAGTAAGAGACTAACAACAACTCATAATAAAATAGAACAATTATAACAATATACTGTAATAAAAGTTATGTGAATGTGTTCTCTCTCTTTCTCTCTCTTTCAAAATATCATATTGTACTGTATCTCGGGTACCTAAAACCTTGGACAGCAAAACCACAGATAAGGGAGGACTACTGTATGCATGAATTCCCTGTAGGGATAAAATATGCATCACTTGTTCTTTAAGAATCACATAAGAAATGTCAAATAGTTGGTCATGGAAGTTGGGAGCAACTCTCCTTTTGGTTTCCCTTTTTATGAACTTAGGTGGAAGAGTTGCCCATAAATAACAGGGTAAGAAGCACGTCCTAGAGGACCTGAATCTGACTGTATTTGGGAGAGGGTTGCTTATTTGATGACCACTAACACTGTACCTCTGTGAATAGAGGGGCTATATATCTGTCTGTCTTATTCATTCTTATATCCCTACTGTCTAATACCGTGCTTAGTGTGCAATACATGATCAAATAATATTTTCTGAATGAAATATTGAATATTGAATGAACTGGATGAGCAATAATAGCTAGCCTTGTAGGTACATGTAATATATTTCTAGGACCACGCACACCATTTCCTTCTTTTCTTTTTAATTTATGCTTGCCAGAAGGTATGATCATAGAGAACATTTCACTTTGGTGACCAGTACTATAAATGTGGGCTGTGTGTTTCAATTCAATTTTATGTTTCAAACTGATTCTTTTTAGATTCTGAGCCTGTTATAATTTGCTCAACTGCTATAAGTCAAAAAAGAATGGCTCTGGGGCTTTATTATATGGAGTATTTTTTCATGCCAGGGCACTAGGCAATGAACTAGAAACACAAAGACTATGAATTCTAATTTTCATACTCTCACTAACTCGCTGTGTGACCTTGGGCAAGTCACTTAACTCTAGCTGACTGCGTGGGTCCTCATCTATGAAACCTCCAGAGCTCAATCTTGATGAAGAGGGGCTAAGGACTTGCAGAGAAACTGATTTCTTACCTCACCCAGGATGTGCTCTGACAATGACATTTTAAGATGCGTCCCATTCCTTTCGCTTCCAACAAATCATTTCCTCCTTATCTAAGCCCTTCCTGTGCCTCACTAAGGATGAAGGTTCAGTGAACAGGTTCTTATTCTCTTCTAGCACATTAGCAGAGGGCACTCAATGTTAATTACTGCCACATGGGATTATTGGTCCTCTCAGCCCAATTTTTCTGACTTGACTGCCTCATTGACTGCCTCAGCTAACCAAAGGTTGAATAGTTCCTTAGAGATAAAGTATGATTTGGGGACAGCGTAGAGGGGGGAAGCTGGGAAGAGAGAAATTAACACTGCACTTTCTAGGCATTCAATGTATCTAAAACCTCTTTACAACTTAAAATTAAAATAAAAATTATATTCACATTTTGTTTTACAGACACTATCAGATATTTCAACTATAAGATTATGACTAAGTAAAGGAAAAGGATGATTTAATATCTAAGCTGGTTGTGATTATCTTGAGCATAGCTGTAGTGTTATTGTAATAAACTTGTTCAGGTTTAATATTTAGAGGGATGTTTGATCCACAAATGAATTAAAACTGTTTGGGCGGGCGGTTAGAGCCAACTAATAGAAGCTTAAAACAAAAGCAGGTTAAACTAACCTCCTTAAAGATAGCACAAATGGTAAAACAAATACAGTGATTCCCTTAGAAGTTTTGATTTCTTCAGTCCTCATTTGGAAATATGTGGCCAATAGGGAATTGGCTGAGATTTGTGAACTTATCTCTGATTTGTCAGGGCATGCAAGTTCTAGGCATTAAAGGAGAGTCAGATTAGAATATATATTTCCTGTTTTTGAATTCAGAAAATATCCCAGAATCTCTTCTTTGTATATGTGCGATCACCCTTTTCCTTTGTTATAAAAGATTGGACCTGGAGGTCAGAGCCTCTTAGGGGCCACTACAAAATGGGGACAACCTTCACCTTACCTCCTGCCTCATTTGGGATCCCTGTCAGCTCTCTTACAAGTACCCTGAAGACAGAGGGGCCAAACATGGGAGAACAGTGGCTGTTTCTAGTTCTTCAGATAGAATTATTCGGTTAAAGGTGATGTTAAAAATAAAGGGCACACAATAAAAAAACTGAAGTTCATCAGACACATTTTAAGTTGAAGACAAGTAATACCAGATAGTCAGATAGTGAAAGCTGCCGGAGAACTTTAGTGTTTAGGAAATTTAATTCTCTTCTTCGAGGTTGTTTCCTCTTGTAGAAGGCAGAGATAGTATTGATTCTATTTAAACATTTGAAGGAATGTAAAAAGTTATACAAAGGCATTCATGTGCTGCTAACAATTCCTACTTCCTAAACATTAATGGCAAAAGTACACCCATATTAGTACACATATGAGTGTGGATATTGGCGTGACTAGACACCAACAAAACACTGGGCAAGGAAAGTAGCCGGCCTAGGGGGCATTCAGGGAAATGTTATTGAGTTGGAATTCTAACAAGCCCTTTAAGCTGCCACCAGTCAGATATAGGTATATAGGGGTGTGTGTGTGAGAGAGAGAGCGTGTATGTGTGTGTTTATTTATCAGGACTGATAGAGCCCTGGTGGATACGTTGCCAGTTCCAGGCTCTGCAGCTCTTTGTACGCTTGTCTCAGCACCACCCCCTCTGTTGGGTTTGCCCATACTCAGCCAGCGTCCTTTCTCAAATCCCCAGCCCTCAGTGGTGAAAGATCGTTTAGTCAATTCTACATGCACCTAAGCCCAAACTATAAAATAGGCACATGAAAATGACTTTTCTGTTATTACAGGGACAGAGACAGCAAATTGAATCTCAGGTGTCATGGCAGCATAATGACAGGAACTGAGGCAACCTGTTGGATCTTAGTTATTTGATAAATGGTAGAGTAGATAGCTTTCAAAGTTTCCTTTCCCCAAAGTAAGAGTAAATAGGAGGATGCTTCTCAGAGAAGTGAAATTTTACAGTCCACCTTGGGGTACTTATAAAAGGGAACATATCCACTCCCAAGAACCCTGCCTGTGATGGGGTAGACAGACTCTCTGGGGAGAAAAGCCCTTCCCACTCTCTTCCTCACAGAAAGCTTTGCGTCACCCTACCCCCCCTCCCTTTGTACCTGTGGCTGCCTGGGTGCCAGTGCTCTGCCTTTGCTTCCATTTACCCTTCTTGGGTTGCAGATCTAGATAGAAAGCAGCCAGGTTCCCCTGTTACCTTGGCCAGTCCTCCTTTTGTAGATGGATGAAAGCACAATGTCCAGGATAATGTAGGTGTGGATTTTTCACGCAGAGCCAGTTTCTAAACTGCTGTTCTAGGTTGTGATTTGGACCTTGGAATATTATTCTGATGCCCATGACAATGCCAATCATACAATTCATAAAGAGTTGGAATAGTTAAGTGGTTAGGAATATGGGCTCTGTAGCTGTGCTGCCTGCGTTCAAATCCCACCTCTACCATTACTGGCTGTTTGAGCTTAAACCGGGTTAATTAACTTCACCGTGTTTCAGTTTTTTCTCATTAGTATCTGCTGTATAGGGTTGTGAGGAATGTGGTTGTTAATCCACATCAAGAGTTTAGAAGAGCTAGTACCTGGCTCATAGTAAGTGTTGACTGCTGTTGTTATTATTGTTAAATGCTCACTGAGTAAGTATGGAAAGGATATGCAAGTGATTATAAAGAGGTAAAAGCCACTTTATCTTCAAGGTTATTTATAAACTTCAAAGGATAAAAAATATGTCAGGAAGGAAGAAGAAAAGCTGGACAAAATATGAAAGAGAATGAGTATGAAATCCGGAGGAGAGAAAAGGTTTAGGGAATTGTCATTAAAAATCTAGAATTAGAAGATAAAATCCAGAGCATGTCAGTGAAGGCTCAGAAGAGAAAAGCAGGTGCTCTCTAAATGATCTGAGAGAGCCCCTGGTTGTCACTTTAAGGATATAAACAGTCTGAAGGTCATTGGAAAATGTGTAGCCCATTAAAGTTCTCAGCTTCCCTCCAGCCTAGGAGAGGTACAAAAGGCTCCTGCCTATTTTAGACTTTGCTGAATTTCATTTCTCCAGGCACTTCCTGCAGGGACAAATCTGAAGGTCAGCTCCTGCATGCATGTTGTTCATTCTTGCAGCAGAGAATGTAATGAAGTGATGTAAAGAGGGGTCCTACAGTGACCTTTCCAGTGGGTGTGGTGCCTTGCAGTTTTGTCTTGAAGATAGCAAATCCTATTTGCCTCTTGGCTCTAGAATGCTAATTCTAGATTTAGAATCCTGGATTTAGAATTAGCCTGGATTAATGCAGCTTTAATAGTACCTGATGGAGATTAGGATATCACCCATGGTTTAAGAAGTAGGTTCTGAAATCCTGCTGAGTTGATGTCTAATGAGCAGTTGATGAGTTCTCTCAAAGTGTGTTCTTGCAATGGTAGGAAAATAATGAATAAGCCAGTGCTCCAAGCACTGCCATTAAATTGTGTTTTCTTGGGTTCCTTTTATTTTTTTCATCACCAATTGTGTGCATTGTGCACTAGGAAAATCTCTTTGTTTATATACCCGTATATCATCTATCATTCCTGATTTTGTTTTTAACAGCACTCCCTTCATTATTTTCTGATTTCAAGTGTCTGTGCTCTTATATATATATATAAAAAAAAAAAATATTTGCACTTATCTTTTCAGCATCTTACAACGTATTTTGTTATGTTTTCAATTTGGTCCGTATGTATACGTATTTGCTTATTTTTAAATCTTGGTCTCACAGGTGTCACTCATATTTGACGTGCATAGGCGCCTGAAGGGATTGCATAGAGCTCTCGTTTATCATTATCTAATATTAACTCAAGTGCCACTGGCGTCCATGGATTGCATTATTTTAGGAGCTGATGTACTGATTTACCTTAATCTCTTGGTGTTGACTCATTTATGTATTTTCCTGATGTGTGAGTGTTTGTGCTTCAGAATTTTTCCAACCCTCTTCCCCCCTTCGTTTCCCCCAAAGAAATCTTTCTGACGTGAGTTAAAGAATAAGAATTGTAGAAAGCCTTTCTTATAATGTACATATCAGAATTTTGAAATGTAATAAAGGTAGCCCCATATTCTCCCACTAAAAACTAATTGTGTAGACAGAGGTGTGTTTATTGGTTCCTTTCATCTTATGGTATTTATCTTAGAGTGTCCTTGATGGTGAAATGGCACACTTAGACTCTGAATTGCTAGAGGGCAGGATCTTGTAACCCACAGGCTAGCTAGAGCATTTTGGGTGATAAGTAAGCATTTACAGCATTGACACTATCCCTTTACCTGCATTAGATGTCAAGGAGCTAATTCCTGATCATTGAGATTGCAGGCCTCTGAAATTGAAATGGGTGTAAACTAGATGATGATCCTGATTTTAATGAGCTTCAGCCAGAAAATTTGGCCTGGTTTCTGTCTCTCTCCTTTTCTCTGTCTCTCTGCCCATTGGAAAAGAAACACAGGCTCCTCTTAAGTTCAGAGACCTGAACTCTTTGGGTAAGGGGCAGATTTATTTCCAAGGCCAGAGGAGGTTTGATTGCAGACTCTGCCATTTGTATCTCAGTAGTGAGAAATTACTCCTCCCTCAAGCAAACACCTTTTACACTAAAGCCCCTGGCCAGGCTCCATCCTCTAGGCTCTTTCTCCCTTGGAGGCGCCTCTAATTCAGTTTTTAAGCTGTGTTGCCCCTGCATGCTGGAAGGCAGATGATCTCAGCCTGGCACACACAGAAGCCTCTCTCCTCTCCTGGCCCAGCTCTTCCTTCCTCCAGGCGGGGCCAGGACACAGATGTGTGCTAATGAGAGCTTCTCTTTGTTTACAGGGTTTGGGATGCTCTGACAGACAATTACATCCCTTCACTCTCAGAAGACTGGAGGGACCCAAACATCGAGGCTCTGAATGGCAACAGCTCTGACACTGAGGTACCTCTCTGGGGCCCCCTGTTCACTAGGGCTTGAGAAGATGTGGAATCCAGTTAGAAAAACATTCAGTAACTCAACAGTCTTCCTTATTATGTAATGAATGAAGCTCAGCAGTAGCTCAAAATCATTGCTGAGAAGGTAGGAGTTGTGGAGGAGGGTAAAAAACAACGTAAGGGGGACATCCAAGTGTATCTGAGGTGACTGGAAAGGTTATCTGTAAAAAGTGTAAATGCAGAGAACTTGTCCTGTCGATGTGTGTACCACAACACGCAAAATAAGGTGGTCTGAAATAAGAGGAGAAAGGTAACTATCCTAGGCTTATTTTGGATTCAAATAATGGTGGTTTAAAAGAAAATCAGGTTTCCCCATCTGATATGAACAGTTCAGGCCCACCAAAAGCAGAGCTGAGAACAAGTGCTGACAGATCTTGGCCTCGGCGATGGCCAGAGGTGGGGCCCAGATATTAGTGAGGTGGCCATGCATTGGGGAAGAATTCCTTATGAAACTCAACCAGGGGGACATTTATGTGTCTGGACCAGAGTCACACTCCATGGTTACTGATGCCAAGGAAGAAAGTAGCCTAAGGGCTTCTGAAAAATGAAAAGGATATTTATTTTGAGTTGATTTGCACAGGCTATTGGCGAACAACCTTTCAGAGGATCCAAATTGCCTCTCCTGGTTGAATCTACACATAGAATGGTTTCTTAGTCAGTTGAGGCTGCTGTACCCTCTACTGAGTAATTTATAAAGAACAGAAATTTATTTCTCATGGTTCTGGAGGCAGGGGAATTCAGGATCAAGGCACCAGCTCTGCCTCTGTTGAGGACACTCTTTCTGGTTCATAGAGGGCACTTTCTCACTGTGTCCTCATGTGGTAAGCTCCCTTGGGCCTAAAGACATTTATGAGGGCTCCACCCCTGATCTAATCACCTCCCTAAGGCCCCACCTCCTAATACTGTCACTTTTGAGCATTGGTATTTCAACATATGAATTTTAGGGGCACACAAACATTTAGAGCATAGTAAAAGGTAAAATCACTTAATGACTCTATCTGTGTTAAAAGCCAGTTTCTGTCTTGCTTGGTTTTCTAGTTTCAGGTGTGAAAAAAATTTGACAATTTCTTATCAGGAAGGGTTGTCACAGCCCTGTGGGCCCAGTAAATGATGGACAAGGGTGGATTTAATGTTTGTAAGTGCTCCAGAATTGAGTCTAAGTAAAAGAGCAGGAAACAGATTCCCCTTACTGGTCAATATATTTGCAGATTATTGCTCAAAATAGCCCAGCAAAGAGATCAGCAGTTGACCAATTTGTTGAAAAAGTGGCTGTATATCCTTCTTAACTCCTCTAATAATTAGCAATCCAAAATACTCAAAGCCTCAAGGTTTCATTGACTGGAACAGGTAAGATGGTGACTTTGAGACTAAGATTTGCTGTAAGTCTATTGGCGCAGACATAGGAGGCTGTGTTCTGCTTTGAACTCTCAACTTCTTATTTTTGTTTGCAATGCTTATATATATGGTGTTTAGTACTCACCCAAAATGCAAAGGAGAAGGAGGCAATAATGGAATAAATCTAGTTACTGAAATTAAATCAGGTCCATCGTGGTGCAAAAGGCAGATTGTGCTTTATCTCTTTTGCCACCATTCCAACTCATTTTGTGGATTGAGCCAAAGGGTGTATAAGATAGCGTGCCCTTCAAAAGGACTTTAATTTATCCTCATTTGCAGATTTCCCTCAAGAGGGTTAATATTTCAGGGCGAATTGAATGACCCTGAGAAGGATGATCTTGAGCTCTGCTTGCTCCCTGTAGTATTTTGCCCATCTAACCCATGGGAAAAGGCCAGAGCAGCAAAAGTAGGTGGATTAAGACTGTTTTATTTCATCCTCCTTTATTGTCTGGATTAATTACAGTAGAAGCTCTATTAACTGACCTCAGTTTAAATGACATGCTAGATTAACCAGTGCTCTGTATTCCTTCTGTAAAACATACCAACCACAGTCCTCAGCATGCTGAGTGCACGTAGCTGGTAGGCTTCTCTCTAGCAGGTCCTTGTACCTAACACTTTTAAGTCCATTTTCAAGAATTAGTTGTCCTTGTGACTGTAACTAATTTAATTAAATACTATATATTTAATTATATAGTATAATATATACTATATGATTGTGTTGAATTGTGACTGCAGAGTCATTTTTGCTTTGTTAAAATCAAAGCAATACGTGTACATAGTTTAAAAAGTCAAATAATGCTTTCTCAGTACTACATTATAAGTACAAGACTTAAAAAAAATAAAAACACCAGCCCCTTGTCTCATCTTTCCCTACTCTATAGAGGCAACCACTCGTATTTCCTTTAGTGGATTTTTTTTGAAGGGGCATATAGCCCTAATTTTTTAATAGTACATTTATATTGCTACTTCTTTGATTTTTTAAAATTATCAATTTGGGCTGTTATCTATTAACTTTGTATTATGGAAGACAAATCTTTCACTCTTTTATACACACACTCTTTCCCCTTTCTAATATAGGGTTGTCACCAATTTATAATTAATTCAATATTAAATATATACACTATTGTAACTATGTAAATACGATTTCTAGCTGAACCATGTCGTGTTCTATAAGAATATTCCTCTCTCATACCACTTTTTGTTTAACCTAAAGTTAAGAATTACCTTGTTTTTTCTTTTGCTTAGTTTCCTATCTATCTATCTGTCTACATCTATCAACTCTAAACTCTGACTGAACTGTAAATCTCACCATATTTGGTTGTTCTGTGTTCTTTATGTGATGGTTAGTCAGGTGCAGCCATAAGTAGAGATACAAGAGAGGCTCAGGGAAACTAAGTTTGTTATACTTACGAGTCCTAGAAACAAGAGGCATTACATGCCATGCAGGGCCACATGGGGAAGCACCAGTGTTGATCAGGCAGAAGGAGCAAGGGGAGAGCCAGGCCACTGCCTTTTTGAGATTTCCTCAGGAAATGCAAGACAGCACAGGTAAACAGTTTAGGATTGGCTAGATTGGATAATTTCGGCAGGCTCTAAACTATAGGTGTGGTCTTTAGTTGCCTGGTACCTTGGCCCTGGGATGACTAAGGCAAAGGACTCTTGCCTCCTGGGCCAGGAAAAGGAGGTGTGGCTCTGCTTGAGTTAGTTTGCATATCAAAGCATACTCCTGGCTGAGCCCTTTTGCTATCTTTTTGTTATCTTTTTGTTTTTTTCCTTCTTTCTTTTTTTTTTTTTTTTTTTTTTAGAGACTGGTTCTTGCTCTATTGCTTTGTCACACAGGCTGGAGTGCAGTAGTGTGATCATAGCTTACTGCAGCCACAAACTCCTGGCCTCAAGTGATCCTCCTGCCTCAGCCTCGCAAAGTGCTAGGGTTACAGGTGTGAGCCATGCCTGGTCCCTTTGCTAGCCTTGTTGGTGCAGTCTCTCCCCATCAAAAAGGTTTTTAAAGTGTCAAAACATCATAATATACAGAAAATAAAAAATATAAACAATACAATGGTTAAAATAATCAGATACTGTATTCTGTCAATTTGATATTTTTTCTTGAAAACATCCCAACTAGCGCCCTGTGTCTTTCTGCTACACACTGGTCTAGTTGTACATTAGATCAGCTCGGCTGCACAGCTGTTGTCCTGGAAATGGCCTTCACCTTCATCCTGAGGATTCTTGCATTTCTCTCCTGTCCTCTGGTTGCAAAGGACAAAGATTTTTGCTATCTTTCTAGATATAGTCCCTTGTTTTGGTGGGAAAAAAACATTAAGTATATTCTTGAGGAAGGGGTACAGAGAAATAAGCTTTTGGGAATATATGAGAACATCATTATTTACCTGTCATATACCTGATTGAGAGATGGATTTGATAGATAGTTATTCTAGGTTGCAAAAAAGTTTGGACTCAGCATTCTGAAGGATGTGTTCTCTTCTAGCGTTCAGTTGCTGTTGAGAAACCCCAAATCCCTTCTGATTCCCAGTCCTTTATGTGTGACTCTTCTTTGGTTCTCTCTAGAAGCTTTTAGGATGTTCTCGCTTTCTCATTTGAAATTTTACAATAATGTGCATTAGAATGAGGGTTTTTTAAAATTCATTATGCATTATATTATATTCAGGGAGCCCTTTCAACTGGAAGCTTATGACTTTAAATTGTGGCATGTTTTCTTGTGTTATTTTTCAGAAGATTAATTATTTCTGTCTTCTGCCTCTATTGAGATGATTATATAGTTTTTCTCCTTTATTATGTTAATGTGATGAATTACATAAATTAATTTTCAAATATTAAATCAACCTTGTGTTCTTGAGATAAACCTAACTTGGTCATGATGTATTATCCTTTTATTTTATTTTTTGTTTTTTCCTCCCATAGCTTTAACGAAGGATAATTGGCATACAAAAAATGCACATATTTAAACTTGCAATTTGATAAGTTTTGATACTTGTATACATCTGTGAAACCATCACCACAATCAAGAAATGGAATGTATTTATCATCCTTCCTTTTCATACCTTAGACTCTGAAAAACCACTTATCTGCTGTGTTTCTGTGGATTAGTTTGCATTTTCCAGAATTTTGTATAAATGGAATCATGCTGTATGTGCTCTTTTTGTCTAGCTTGTTAAACTCAGTGTAATTATTTAGATATCCATCCATGTTATTGCATGTATCAACAGTTCATTCCTTAATGCTGAGTTGTATTCTTTTATACGGATATGCCACAATTTGCTTATTCCTTCACCTATAGATGGACAATGTGTGTTTCCAGTTTTTGAATATTGCAAATGAAGTTGCTATGAACGTTCTTGTGTAAGTCTTTGTGTGGACATGTGCTTCCGTTTCTCTTGGGTAAAAACCTATGTGTGAAATGGCTGAGTCATATGGTAGGTATATGTTTAACTTTCTAAGGAACTGCGCCAAACTGTTTTCTAGTTTGAGAGCTCTAATTGTTCCGTATCCTCACCAAACCTTGTTATGGACAATCTTTTTAATTTAAACATTCTAGTGGGTATGTAGTAATATCTTATTTTGATTTTAATTTGCATAGGATGTTGAGCTTCTTTTCAAGTGATTATTTACAATCTGTATATCTTTGGTGAAGTGCCTGTTCAAATCTTTTGTCCATTTTCTTAGTGGGCTGTTTGTTTTCTCATTATTGAGTTATAAGAGTTCCTTATATATTCTAGATATAAATCCCTTGTTGGATATATGTTTTAGAAACATTTTCTCCTAGTCTGTGACTTGCCTTTTAATTTTCTTAACATTATCTTTTGAAGAGCAAATGTTTTTAAAATGTGATGAAGTCCAGTTTATTGATATTTTCCTTTTTATAGTTTGTGCTTCTTAAGTTATATTTAAGAACCTTTGATAAAGTCAAAGTCACTGTGATTTTCTCTTAAGTTTTCTTCTTTTAGCTTTTATATTTTGTCTATGTTCCATTTCAAATTAGTTTCTGTGTATAGGGTGAGGTAAGGGTCAGGGGTTTTTTTTGTGGTTTTTTTTGGGGGGGGTTTTGGGTTTTTTTTGTGTTTGAGATGGGGGTCAGTCTCTCTATGTTGCCTAGCCTGGTCTTGAACTCCTGGACTCAAGTGATCCTCCTGTCCCAGCCTCCTGAGTTGCTGGGACTACAGGTGCACCCCACAGTGCCTGGCTTCAAGGTTCATTTTTTTTTGCATGTGGTTATTTAATTGTTCTAGTATCATTTGTTGAAAATATTATCCCTTCCCCATTAAATTGTTTTGGCATCTTTGTGGAAAACCAATTGATCATGTATGTGTGGATCTATTTCTGAATTCTCTATTCTGTTTCATTGAGAGGTATATATATATGTGTGTGTGTATATCTATAACTATGTATATATACATAGATATATATATGTCTGTCTTTGCGCCAATATGACACTATATTGATTACTGTAGCCTTATACTAAGTCTTAAAATAAAGTAGTATAAGTTCTCCAACTGTGTTCTTTCTTTTTTTTTTTTCAAAGTTGTTTTGCTATTTCATGTCCTTTGCATTTCCATATAAATCTTGGAATTAGCTGACGAATTTTTACAAAAAACTTGCTAGAAATTTGACTGTGATTGTGTTGAATCTATAGATCAATTTTTATATGTTGATCAGTTTATTATGTTAATGCCATGAATTACATTAATTGATTTTTAAATATTAAACCAAAAATTTATTAATTTTTGTAGAGACAGAGTCTCTGTCTCCCAGGCTGAAGTACAATGACACAATCATAGCTCACTGCAGCATCGAACTCCTAGGTTCAAGTGATCCTCCTGCCTCAGCTTCCCAAGTAGCTAGAACTACAAGCCTGTGCCACCACACTTGGCTAATTTTTTTTTTTTTTTTTTAGAGATGGGGTCTTGCTATGTCGCCCAGGCTGTTCTTGAACTCCTGGGCTCAAGCGTTCCTCCTGCCTTGGCTTCCCAAAGTGCTGGGATCACTGTGCCTGGCCTATTTTTAAGATAAACCCCACTTAGTTATGATATTTTGTCCTTTTCATATAATGTGGAATTTGATTTGCTAATATTTTATTAAGAGTTTTTGCATCTATATTCTTTTTCTGAAGTTTTCTTTTGTTCTAATGTCATAAAATAATTTGGAAATTGTTCTCTTTGTCTCCATTTTGTGAAAGAATTTGTTAGATTGGTATTTCTTTTTTTAAAAAAGAAAATGTCTATAAGAAGCCAGGCACTGTGGCATGTGCCTACAGTCTCAGCTACTCGGGAAGCCGAGGAAAGAGGATCACTTGAGCTCAGGAGTTCAACGCCAGTCTGGGCAACATAGTGAGACCCTGTCTCAAAAAAAAAAATCTGTAAGATTTATAGTGATGTCTTCTTTTTTATTCTGGATATTGCTAATTTGTGTTCTCTCTCCCTCCCTCCCTCTCTTTTGTCAGTCTGTCTGTACGTTTATCACTTTTATTAATCTTCTTAGAGAACCAGTTTTGGTTTCTCTAGTTTTCTCTATTATTTGTTGATTTCTTCTCTTAACTTTTTTTTGCATATGGGTAACCAATTGTTCCAGTACTATTCATTGAAAATATGATCCCTTCCCCATTAAATTGTTTTGGCATCTTTGTTGAAAATCAATTGATCATGTATCAATTGATTAAGGAAGGAATTATTATTTCCTTCCTTCCACTTAGTAGGGGTTTAATTTGCCTCTCCATTTTTTAGCTTCTTAAGGTGTGAGTTTTGATTATATTTTAAACTTTAAAAAAACTATAGGCATCTTAAAGCTATAAAATTTCCTCTAAGCACTGCTTTAGCTGAATTCCCTGTATTTTGTTTTCTTCTCCTCCCATGTCTTTCTCTCATGGTTTGGATATTTCTGTGGCTCATTTTGACTGTTGGGGGTAGTTTCTTTCCTCCCCTTATTTTGATGGGGTACGTTTTCATTATCATTCAATTAAAAATAATTTCTAATTTTCTGTTGTGATTTCTTCTTTGACCTATATGTTATTTAGAAGTGTGTTGTTTAATTTTACAGCTATATTTTTGTTATTAATTTTAATTTTAATTTTTTTTGAGACAGAGTCTCTCTCTGTCACCCTGTCTAGAGTAAGTGACATCATCGCAGCTTACTGCAACCTCAAACTCCTAGGCTCAAGTGATTCCCCCACCTCAGCCTCCTGAGTAGCTGGGACTACAGGTGGCACCACCACACCTGGCTAATTTTTAAATTTTTTTGTAGAGATGGGGTCTCGCTATATTGCCCAGGCTGGTCTCAAACTCCTGGCCTAAAGCGATCCTCCCACTTCAGCCTCCCAAAGTGCTGGAATCACAAGCATGAGCCACTCCCAACCTTATCTTGCATTTCTAATTGTACCATCTGGTTTTGTTGTTGTTTTGTTGTTCTTCTGTTCCGTCTTTACTGCCTTCTTCTGGGTTAATCAAATATCGTTTGTCATCCATCCAATGTCTTCTATTGGATTTTTACCTATACATCTTCATATTTTTTTAGTGGTTTCTCTGGGGATTACATTGTACATTATTAAGTTATCATAGTCTATTTAGAATTAATATTGTGCCACTTCACATAAAATGTAAAACACTTGTAACAGTATGTCTCTTCCTTCCATCCTTTGTGCTATCATTGTCATATGTTTTATTTCAACCTACATTATATACCCCACAACACAAAGGTAGTTTTGCTTTAGACAGTCAGTTGTCTTTTAAGAAAATCAAGAGAAGGAAAAAAAGGTATTTTTTTTCATTCAAGTAAGAATAGCCAGAGATAATTTTTTACATTTACCCACATATTTACCATTTCTGGTGTTCTTTGTTCTTTCCTGTAGGTCTGATTTTCTATCGTTTCCTTTCAGCCCAAAAAAACTTCTTATAGCATTTCTTGTAGTGTAGGGCTACAGGTGCCAGATGCTTTCAGCTTTCATTTATTTCATGTTTCCCTCCTTTCAAGGATCACAGCCTTGCGCTGCCTGTGTCAGTGCCTGAAAACAATTGGCTCATAGATTTTGTCCAGATTTACAGTTGTTTATGGCAGGACGGGTAAGTCTACTATTAATAGTTACTGTGTCATGGCTGAAAGAGGCCATCGCTTCTGTTTTTGCTTTCTGAAATTTCTTTTATTCAAGTGTTGGACCACTTAAACTTACCTTCTGAAATTTCTTCCCCTCTCGCATTTTCTATTTACTTGTTTTGTTTTATTCTCCAGAGGATTTTCTCAACCTTTAACTCTATTGAAAAATCTAAATTATACTACCATACTTTTAATTTATCAGAGGTCTTTCAATGTTTTGATGAATTCTCATAAACAGGTTACATTTCAAGGAAGCAATGTTTTCTGTTATCTCTCTGAGGGCAGTAATGATACTTTCTTAGCAGAGGTTTTTTCTACTCTCTATGTTGCTTTTGATTTACCTTTTCTATGCATTTGTTTTAATCCCCGGCTTTCCTGTTGGGGATTGTTCTGTCTCACAATCCTTGGGCATCTTTTCATATTTACAGGTGAGGCGCTAGAAGGCTGAGCTCTTTCTATGGGGTCACGGCTTGTCCCCTGCTGGACCACACTGTCAAGTGCTCAGTAAGGACCTGGGTGTTTTGTTTGGGGATCCTGAGAGTTGGCGTGTATCTGTACACCCACAGTAGCCCCAGAAAGGAGTCCTCCAATGTCTTGCTTGGGGAGAATAAGCCAGTGTCCTTGGAGCCTGGTTAGGGAAGGAGGCTGGGGGCCTCTCTGGTGAGTCAGTCTGTTGATTTTCACTTATTCCCTCTGTTTTTGGTAAGAACTCTCACCCCACTTTGAGTTGGCCTGGTGTCTCTGAGCCATTCTCAGAGCTACCAGTGTCTCC
Organism: Daubentonia madagascariensis; assembly: GCA_023783475.1. Taxonomy (NCBI): domain Eukaryota; kingdom Metazoa; phylum Chordata; class Mammalia; order Primates; family Daubentoniidae; genus Daubentonia; species Daubentonia madagascariensis. The sequence goes on from JAKFHU010001323.1 coordinate 747,675, forward strand.
GTGTCTCTGAGCCACACTCTCAGCCTTCACCCTGCTCAGAGTGAAGTCTCCAGTCTTTTTGAGGGTGACAGGTTAGCAGGTGCCTTTCTGCCTGGGATGGGAGAAGAGACCTGGGGTCTAACTGCTCTTGATGAAGAATCTCAACAAATCCTTCCTTTTTAGCCCCACCTTACACTGCCACCAGAGGTCTCTAATTCCCAAGCCTTTAGGCATTTTCAATGTGAATCCCTTTACCTTGGGAAGTTTCCTCCCGTGGGGTTTAACCCTCTCCAGCCTGCTGGGTTGGTGCCTGCTTCCTAGCATCTCTTCTGCTGTTATCTTTTATCCAGTTTACTTTGTCCCTGTGGTATATTCTTTTTTGATCCCTTTACTCTCACTTTAGTAGGGTTTGAGGAGGAAGAGAAGACAAATGTATGCCCAATCTGCTGTGTCCCCACCTTCTACTATAAAGAAATGGAAACAGGAAATCATTTTTAAAATTACATTATAATGTGGATGACACAAGAGAGACTATGTGTAACTCTACTCAGAGGCCCATGATAGAAGCTTGGCCTTACATTAGGAGCTTGTGAATAAATAAAGGGATATTTATATTTTTTAGATTAAAATAATATGCTTGAGCTTTGCGTGTGCGTTCTGTGTGTATGTATCATTACTATTATTTCTTTGCAATTCTCCACTTTTGTTGAGATTTTCAATTAATCAACCTATTATGTTCCTGACTGTGATATAAAAGACAGTCTCCTTTGGTCCTGTAACCTTTATTTAATAGCAGACAGTGGCTTGGACAAGAGGAAATGGAAGTCCAGACAGAAAGTTACATCTTTCTATTTTCCAGGTGACGAAACAGCTAGATTATCTGTGGAGGTGGGACTGAATCTAGATGATAGTACTACCCTTCAGTCCTCTTTCTCATTAGTTCATTAATTCTTTCAATAAATATTTGTTGGCCATGTGCTCTGGTGCATCTCACTATGGGAATACAGAGCCATTGACTTAATCCACGAAGACGTTTCCTGGTTGTTCACAAGCACAAAAGGGACACAGTTGCCCTTTCCTTGGGCTGAGTACATATTGATGAATTTCTTTCTTTTTTTTCCTACTTCTTGTGTGGACGTAAAAATGTATCTTTGTTCTCTTAATTTTGGGTCAGGGAGGCAACCAAACATGTGAAACAATGGTGGTGAGGGGAGGAAAATATACCGAGGGCTAAATATGCTATAGAAATTCCCTTTTATATGAATGGAATCATCTGGAATTCTTTAATAAAAGACAATAGTTAATAGTCATTATTGGACACAAAGACTTAACAGAAATTTAATCTTCATTCAGGTTGCCATGTAGCAAGACTTAGCAATGTTATAGGCCCCAGGGAATGTTCTCTGCATTTATTATCAAGCTTTAAGCTTCCGTGTTACAGGCCTGGAGGCACACCCTTTATGAAAAGCAGGAGGAAGAAACAGCTTACCGATTGGGGTGGCGGTGGCCAGACCCTTTTCTAGATATAGGTCTTCTCAGTTGTGGGAAGATGTCATTTAGAAGAATGACTTTTCTTAGAAGAGCATAGTTCACTTCAATAGTATGGAAACAACTAGCAGTTTTATCCCACAAAAAAATTCAGCCTCAAATGACTTGGCCCGAAATTGTTTTTGGCATATAGCTTCCCCACTGCCACACTTAATGGGCTAAAGGAACTCTCTGTGGCAATGTCTGTGTCTATGTCTTAAACGAGGAATAAGAGTAGCCATACACATAAGAGTTGTCATTTTTCAAAATTTTTCTCTCTCGCTGTCTGTTATTTGCCCACCAGCTTTCCCCTTTCTGCACAAGATACTGTCCTATAAGGGAGGGAAGGGGGAGTCTGTAAGGGAGAGGGAAGAGGGCTTGTGGAGAAGTGACCGAAGCTATTGGAACAGAGCAGAATCTGGCAGGATGGAGGGAACCAAACCTAGAGGGAGGAGAAGAGGCCAGGGGCAGGGTGGATGTGGGGAGACCCGAGAGGTAGGGGATAATCCACGTGTAGAAGAGGGAGGGAGCCAGGGGCTTTCTTGGGACTATTATGTGTATGCCTCTCCTTTTATTTTTTGGTGGCCAACTTCAGAAATCTGAGAAAATAAGGGGTGGGTATAGCTCCTATAATAGGAACTCACGGTAGCTGTCCTAAGCTTGTAACTGATTTTCCCATCTCTCTCTCTCTTTTGTGAGACAGAGTCTCACTCTGTCACCCCGGGAAGAGTGCAGTGGCATCATCACAGCTCACTGCAGCCTCAAACTCCTGGGCTCAAGCGATCCTCCTGCTTCAGCCTCCTGAGTAGCTGGGACTACAGGCATGTGCCACCATGCCCGGCTGATTTTTCTATTTTCAGTTGAGACAGGGTCTCGAACTTCTGAGCTCAAGTGATCCTCCCGCCTCAGCCTCCCAGAGTGCTAGGATTATAGGCGTGGGCCTCCCATCTCTTTTTACCCAAGCCTGATAACTCAGGCCTGTAGGCTTTGTGCCTGAGATGGGGAGGGGAGAGAAAGCTGTAAGAGTCCACCCTTTTGCCATTGCCAGGTTCATTAACATTTGAACAGCAAGAAGGATCTACCCCTGGAAGCTCCCCGTTTCCTCCCTGACTTATGCCTGGACTCAGAGCCAGGACCTTGGGGAGGGAGATGGTGTACTTGAAAGATGCAATATTAACAGTCAGGGAGGTAAACCTACTAAAACTGACCACATTTCAGAAGACGTAATTCCATTTTTTTTTAATGTATTCCATTTTTTATAGACTTAATGCCAAAAAAAAAAAAAACCCAAAATTCTGGTTATAGACTAACAGCTGCTGTCAGATGCTTATAAAAAATAACCCAAACAGAAAACAAAAAACTCTGTTTTCTAGTATGAACCTAACTTGGACTCATACTTATTTGGGGGTGGGTACGTATTGATAAATTTCTTTTCTTTTTTCTACTTTTTATCTGGAGGTAAAAATGTATCTTTGTTCTCTTAATTTTGGGCTAATTTCTATCACAGGACTTTCTGGCCTGAAGAAAGTTCTGCCATATGAGTGTAGTTGTTAGCAAAGTATAGCTCCAGGAGTTTTGTTCTGCATAGTGGGGAGCTATGGAGAGCAAGCGGCTACCGCAGGTGGTAGACTTGGCAGAGAGAGGGGCATATGGGCTCCGCAGCAGAAATAGATGTCGCCATCTGGCACGCAAGCCCCTCAAATTATTCCATTACCTCCCTGTCCTACCCCTTATCCCTTATCCAGGTTGAACGCAGATGGCATTTAGGATATATTTGCTTAATTTTTTTTTATGACCTAGTCCTGGTTTTAAGCAAGCAGAGATAGAAGGTGATGTGCCTTGTTAGGGGTATCTGCCAAGGTGGAGCTTAAAGAAGAGGGGAGAAGTTTCTAAAGCTAGACGGACTCTGACATGATTGCTTGGATTGGAACTGGGGTGTTCCTGTTAGAAGAGAAAGAATGTAACCCCCGGGGAAGAGGCCAATCAGCATGCCAGTTACTGGAGAGCAAGGAGAATTGATTCCTGGGTGAGAGGTGGCTCTGCAGAGAGATTTCCTGGAGACACCTCTTGCCAATCCCCTACATGACATTCAAATCAAACTTACGGACATAGAACTTGTTAGGTGATTTGTTTAGGTGATTAATTTTGTGTGGGATTTGAACATAAATGCCAGGTGATGGCACTTTGGGATATGGTCAATAAAGGCAGATACTCTGTGAATATCTTGTTAGACTTAAACATCTAGAATTTTGGTGGTTTTGAACTTTCAGAATCTTATTTATGATTATGGAATTTTGGAGACACAGGGCAAATGGGCTAAATGGATTTCCCATTCAGTATTTTCCTTGTTGTTGTTTAGTTTATGTGGTCAGGTTATTCAGTTGCATGTCCCATATGGATTTCTTACATCCTCCATCAGCTATGACACCATGCCTGGATTCCAGTAACAGGATGGCATTTCTTCAAATTCTAAAAGTTATTGCTATTTGGACTAGAACAACCTACTCCTTAAAATGCCTAATAAGATAAAATCTGGAAGCAAATCCCCAGGTTGAAGTGCCTTAATAAAATAAGCCTGCCTTTGCTGCAGGCTTGGTTGCAGTAGCACTCACCTTGAGGAGGTTCCTTGTTCACCCAAGGATGACATGTCTGGGAGTTAAAGAACAGTGCTGTTCCCTTTGACTCAGTATCGTGCTGGCCACACCTCCCCTACTGTCCTTTTCTGGCCAGGCTGGACTGAGTGATGCATGCCGTGTGATGTTTGGAATTGGATGAAACTCTGGACACCTCTTCAGCTTTCCTCTTTGGACAGTGGTTGGCTGAAGTGGCCTCTTGGTCAGTATCATCCATCCTAGAGGCTAGAGGGAATCCTAGTTCTGCTGATGGCTAATCAGAATTCCAACTGCCTCCTTTCCCCAGATTCACGAGAAAGAAGAAGAATTCAATGAGAAGAGCGAAAATGATTCTGGTATCAACGAGGAGCCTCTACTCACAGCAGATCAGGTACGAGTATCTCTCCAGGTTCTTGGGAACTTTTGTTCTTTTGGTGGAGAAAAAGTTTAAGAGAACATTCTTGCCACATCCATTTAAGGCAGAAAAAAGATGTATGGTCTTGTGGCAGCTTTGTTGATGACTCAGAGCACCTTTGATAAGGAATTTCATTTCTCTTTAGCCTCAGTTTACCCACCTGTAGTGAGCATGAACATAATTCCTGACACTTAGGATGGCTGGAGTCAGTCTTCGGTAAGCCAGAGACGGGCCTAGTGATTAATGGCCTCCATTCTTGCTAAGCCTCGTGTTGCAATTCATTGTACGTGCAGTCAAGACACATAAAGAAGGGTCTCAGATATCTGTTTTTCCAAAAGAGAAGTGACAGATGAGGCTTTTGTGTGATGGATATTTTCTCACATTTTATGGAAAATTTAACGACATTTTTTTGTCTTCCAAAGGAGTTTCTTTGTGAAAGAAGAGTGCTTCACATTTGATTGAGTTCATTACGTATTAGTTTTAATAATTTATTACTTAGGAAGGATAATGTTCAGTCTCTGGATTCCTTATTCAACTTTTTAGTCAACAAATATTAATGGGTGCTTATTTTGAGCTAGACGTTTCCACCAAGTCATTCTGAGAAAGCTCCACTGGAAGCCTTCAGTGGCAAAAAGTGCTTTTTCCTATCTGTGGTAATAAAAGCGGGATTTGAAACAGGTGGGGATTGGAAGATTGAAGGGAACAAGATTTGTTTTAAAAGGAGGGAGGGAGCTAACAGTTAATTCTTGTGAATTGTAGGGGGAAATACAACTCAATGATGTGAATTCAATGACAACTACTCTTAGAGAAGGAGAAACTCAGCCATCACATTCTAAAGGGGGTCTGTGTCATTTGGTTGCGTTCTATGAAATGGCTTTCAGTAGTCAAGGACTAGGTATCCCTTAAATTTGTGAGTGGAGATGAGAAGGTTTGGGAATAAAAATAAGAATTATTCTGAAGGAGGAAACCCTAAGCCCCCTGACTTTGGTCCAGTCTAACATGAAGAAACCCATCTCAAAGACCAAGTGGCCTTGGAGATTGAGTCCATCACAGCAAATATTTAAGTGCACTGTTGTGACCAAACTCATCTACAGACTCACTTTCAGAAGCAGTCTTTGCTTATTCTGTTTTCTTTATTTGTAAGCCATTAATGTGCAAAGTAATTCACTCTTGTTCCTTTTGGCAGATAGCCAGTTTTACCCTCCACTTCTGGGAGCTGTTCCCTATCAATAATCTAGATTAGAGTTGGAGTTCTTAATCTATTTTCTGCTCCCCAGACCATACCTATCTTTTTATTATTCTATTGTCTTTATTTTCACTTGTTGCTGGGTAGCTTTAGTTCCTGTCTAGATGAATTCTGGAGAAACAGCTATTTTCCTCCTTATTTTGAGTTGTTCCAGGAACACTTTGTTTTTTCCAGTCATGTGTATTGTGACAATTAATGGACTGGGTTTCATGTTAAAGTTGGGTGGATAAAATATTTTCCCACTTAGAAATAAAGCGCTCAGCAGATCGAAGTAATTGTTCCCTTCCAGGCAGCTCAGCTTTGTTTCCTGAAAGAGGAGTTTATTTCCAATAAATCACTTATCTAAATGGAGCTCTTGGAAGAGGTTTTACATTAAAGAGTGTCTTACACTAAGGAAAGAGTATGTGTAAGCCTTTGGTCAGATCTATTTTTCTTATTCAGTATTTATTAAGAAACAATACTGCTTTAGGAATTTTACAGACAGCTAATTAGAAACATCCTTTTGCTAATCAAAATTCAAGCCGGAAGGCCCCTCAAGCAGAGAGCAGAGGTGGCACTCTCTCGTGTTCCTTCTTCAGGTGATTGAGGAGATTGAGGAAATGATGCAGAACTCTCCAGACCCCGAGGAGGAAGAGGAGGTTCTGGAAGAAGAGGATGGAGGAGAAACCTCCTCCCAGGCAGACTCGGTCCTCTTGCAAGAGATGCAGGCGTTGACACAGACCTTCAACAGCAACTGGTCCTACGAAGGTGAGGGCCGAGTGAGCCTGCTCCGTGCCAGGCACTGGGCCGTGCTTTGCCTTGGTTACCGCCCTCGAGCAGAGGCTTGCAAATATAGTAACATCTTCCTTACACAGCATCAGGAGAGAAGTTAGCATTTTTGAAAAAAAAAAAAAAAGGCAGTCAAGCAAATTTTAAATGGTAAAACTAACCAAAGAACAAGACTAAAGCAGAAGCCAGGGCAGTGGCTCATGCCTGTAGTCCTAGCACTTTGGGAGGCCGAGGCAGGAGGATTGCTTGAGGCCAGGAGTTCAAGACTAGCCAGGAGCTTGAGGTTGCAGTGAGCTATGATGATGCCGCTGTACTCTAGCCAAGGGGACAGAGTGAAACCCTATCTCAAAAAAAAAAATACCCAAAATCAAAACTCCTGGGCTCAAGCAATCCTCCCACCTTAGCCTTCCAAGTAGATAGGACTACAGGGGTTCACCATCATGCCTGGCTAATTAAAAAAAAAAAAATACTAAACCAGAGTAAGTAGAAGAAATTTGAACCACTATCTAAAAACAACAAATGATGCTACTGTAAAATCAATGGGGAAAAAAATACAAAAGGTAATAATGATAGCTCATATTTTTAGCATGCTTTCTATGTGCCAGATCTTATTCTAAGACTTTCTATGCATAAGCTCATTTCATCCTCACACCAACCCATTAGGATTGTGCTAACTGAGTCTTTGAGAGGTTAAGTGACTTGTCCAAGGCCACTGTTGGGGAAATATCATTAGAGACAAAATCCCCTCCCTGCAAAGGTAGAAGAGAAAGAAAACAATTTTATTATTGAATAAGCATTAAGCCAGAATGGGATACACACCACAGGCAACACTCTAAAGGGATTGCAAAGACAGAAAGACATATCACTCTTGTATATAGCTAAGTGGATAGAACCTATTACATTAAGTAGGTTTTGCAATTTGGAGTCAGGTGACATTAGGCCCCTCTGCTCCCAGCACAGTGAGGATTGGACGTTATCTTCTTTGATGATTACATTTCAAAGCAGTGACCCCCAGGCCCTTGAAGAAACCTTCCTGAATCGTGAGAATGGCAAGAGGCTTATTTAGCCATTAAAAAGATTTAACACAGATTTAACATAAATTTATTTTAAAGATTTAACCTAAATCTTTAAAAGGTTTGAAAAGGAAAACGAAGTTCTGAAATGAAAGGGAGGGCGGTGGGGGAGAGGGAAAGTCTCTCCCTTTATTGTAAAGGGGGAGAATCAAACCTCTCATTTTAAATTTGTATTTGCCCTTACACCATGTATAAGTCATAAGGGGCGGAGACAACATTTGAAGCCAGGTTGGTTCATGCAAGAGTCCACTCTCTTAATCCGTGTATTATATTAACTCTCAGACACAGGTTTTATAGTAATTATGACGGTGCAAAGAAAGGGCTGGAAGGAACATGAAATGAAAAAATGTAACACGGCAAAGGCAAAATTGAGTATAAATTGAGTATAAAATTGAGTAGGGGTGACGATGTCCATGCTGCAGGAGGGGCCCGGGAGCAGAGCTGTGTGGGGTAACAAGGACTCAGAAACAATGGAGAGATAAGTTGGGCTGGAAAGAGTACAAAGGCCCCAACACGGGTTAGAAGTGGTAAAAACAGAGGCATGACCTGAAGAACTGCATCCTGCAAGTTCTGAAGTGCAGAGGCAGGACGGTGGCCAGCAGAAAGGTCCGCGCGGGGTGATGGGGTGGATTTGGCTGTGTCGCTGCATTCCCAGCTGCCCCAATCCAGCCTTTCTCAGCCACACAAAGGTCCCAAACATAGAAGCGTTCAGAAAAGACTCAGAAAAACAGCTAAAGTGCAGAGTGAAAGGGCAAAAAATAGAAGGAGGAGAGGACAGCTCCAAAGAGCAAAATAAGGGGCAAGGCGAACCAAGTCAGCAAATATCCACACAAAGCAGAAACAAAAAGGAAAAGAAAATGGATTCTGAGGTAGAAATAAAAGATGCCCTTAGATGAGGACACATCTTAAAAGATGTTCCCTAAACTATTAAATTAAATTAAATTAAATTAAATTAATTAATTTTGAGAGACAGGGTCTTGCTCTGTTGCCCAGGCTGGAGTGCAGTGGTGTCATCATGGAACTGGAACTCCTGGGCTCAAGCCATCCTCCTGCCTCAGCCTCCTGAGTAGTTGGGACTACAGGTGTGCATCAACACGCCCAGCTAATTTTTAAAATTTTTTGTATGTTGCCAAGGCTGTTCTCAAACTCCTGGCCTCAAGCAATCCTCTTGCCTTGGCCTCCCAAACCCAAATCTATTTTAAATGAATAAGTCTTAGGGGATAAGAAGTTAAAATAAAGTTATCTGTTTTTCATTATCTCAGGTTCCCTTTTCTTTTCTCTGAAAGTAGCAGACTGCTCTGTACTGACCCACTAGGCTTCATTTTTCCATGCATGTTGCCAGTCTGCCACGTGTCTCACAAATTTCTGAACACGTGCGCTCTGACACAGGACCAGAGGTATAAAGAAAGTCTCAGATTGTCTGCTTATTCTGCTGTCAGCTATGTCTTGATCAGTTCTGGGGAATAAACACCACCTCTCTATGGCTTTTCAGCACAGATACCAAAAATCTCCTGTCAGCGCCCCTCCCCCCAACTCTTGGCTCACATCACATGAGGAACCTCATGGAGACAATGGCAAAACAGAACAAAGGATCAAAAAGCCACGTGTCTGTCCACCCACATTTTTGTAGACAGTTTCCATGGGCTTCCTTGGGGGCTGTTTTTTCTTCCTTCTTTGTTTCCTGAGAGTGGTGTTCTGTTCTGCAGATGCTATACGGGCCTCTCCCTTCCTGGCATGCTGCTACATCGTGAAGGCCTTTGAGGAGTTGAAGGGGTCTCCTCCAAGGGGCAGTCCCATCTCAAGTGGTGGCAGCCCCAGGAGCCACTCCAGTGGGCTCGGGTCTAGATGTAGGTTTGACCTGTGGGATGGTGTTCCCCTGCAGGGCTGAGGCACATGTCTGGGTCTGAGCTGACCGAACTGCTGGACCAGGTGGAGGGTGCCATCCGTGACTTCTCAGAGGAGCTGGTACAACAGCTGGCCCGCCGGGACGAGCTGGAGTTTGAGAAGGAAGTGAAGAACTCCTTCATCACGGTGCTTATTGAGGTTCAGAACAAGCAGAAGGAACAGCGGGAACTGATGAAAAAGAGGCGGAAAGAGAAAGGGCTGAGCCTCCAGAGCAGCCGAATAGAGAAGGGAAACCAGATGCCTCTCAAGGTGTGTGCACAACCAGCTGGCAGATCGTGTGCCTCCAGCCTTGAACCCCAGGCATTCCAGGTGCCCGTACCAACCCCGCAGTGCACTTGCAAGTGCTCACTGAACAGAACACTGTAACAGACGGTGGGCTCGGAAAGAGGGAGAAGATACCACCTGTCTTCTATACTCCCCCAAAGGGCTCACAGTCTAACAGGGGAGATAAGATATAAACATTAGGAAATAATTGAATATGGCACGTGTTCTCTGTAGGCAAGACCTTGGAAAGTGGCATGAAGGCATTTAATGTTGAGCGGAGATGGGCCCCAGGACTCTGGGTCAGATCTCTGCTACTGGCACAGATTACAGTCCTGACTGTTCTCTGTAGGGTGTGTGTAGGGCGTTGGTCCGGTGTTTCAGTGATAGGAAATGGCCAGATGCCTTATTGTTGTATTGACAGGATTCCCCAAACCAGTGGTTCTTAATCAGGGAAGCTCAGTAGAATCATCCAAGGAGCTTTTTCAAAATACTTACTCCTATCTGAGACCTACCGAATTGGGCCTAGACATGTGCATTTTGAAAAAAACTTCCCAGAGCAGGGCGGTTGCTTTAAACCTGCCCTTCCTGATAGCTGAACATTTTGTTTTCCCCAAGATCTTTGCATCATTGTTCATCTAGGTCTTACTGAACTGCTTTATTTTTCTATTTACATGATGGGGGGTGCAATGAGGAAAACTAGGGGGTGCAGTGGGATCTTGCAAAGTGCAGGCTTCAATTCTGGCCTGTCTCTGTAAGCCAAGGTCTTACATTTACTGTCTAGTCACAGAACCCTGGGGCAGTGACCTGGGACAGCACGGTAGCTGATCGGGTAGTTGAGTGAGATTACAAAAGTCCCCGGGCAAGGTGACAGTGGAGCAGGAAGCATTTGCCTTTTTTGAGTGTCTCTCTCCCCACCAGCGCTTCAGCATGGAAGGCATCTCCAACATCCTGCAGAGCGGCATCCGCCAGACCTTTGGCTCCTCAGGAACCGACAAGCAGGTATGAGCAGTCTCCCTGCTCCCAACTCTCTTCCTAGGTTCTTGCAAGTTGGCCTTCCCAACAAAGGGGTGGGGTGGTGACTCACCAGAATTATCCCAGCATTTGGGCAAGGGGGGAGGGTCCTAACATTTTCTTCCACTCTTAAGAAGGAACAGAAAGTGTCTTTGTAAAAGGTGAATTTTTTTTGACCTCTGGTATTCTAGAACATGGACAAGACTTAAAACTCAGCGCTGCTTATAGGTCTGCAAATTAAGTTGCTTTAAAGACAAAATGCATTAAAAGGGCATCCACTTCACCATAGAGCTCATCCTAGAGTTTAATTAACTCTCCCACCACACTGGATCACCTGGGGAGCTGTTCCTACCGAGACCACCTCTTCAGCTGCCTGGCTCTGATTGCAGCCCATGCTGTGGCTTCTCCTCATTGGCTCAATAATTTGTCTGTGAAGTAGCTTGCATTTCTGGTTATGAAGTCAGCATTCAAAACTTTTGTCAAGTGCCTGTTATGTGCTAAGCTCTGTTGTTAGTCCCTCAGGTAGGTACAAAGGTGAGAAGCCCTGGTGCCTGCCCTCATGGGGTGTGAACGGAAACATTTGAGATTGTGGAATAAGTGCACATGGAATGTATATATGTTTTAAACATATTTGTAGCTGAATCCTAAGTGTTGGAATTCTAGGACTGCAGCATGGGAAGAGAATTTAGGAACATCTAACCCAGCCCTCTGGTTTTATAGCAGTGAGAACTAAGGCCTGGAGATATGAGACATTTTCCCAAGGCTGCACTGCCAATGGCAGAGCCAAGACTAAAATATAAGTCTCTTAACTTTTGGCCTGAAGCTCTTGACCCTGTCAAGGTCTGTCCATTCTGGTGGTCCTTGACATCCCACGGGGCCTTGAGATGCTGGTTTGTTGTAGGAGCACCTCACATCCAGCAGAGGGAGCAAATCTGACCTCCAAGATGCAGGGCAGGGTTGAGGTTCTCACGCTTGTCCTTTTTGAGTAAAGAGAAACAATTCCTTCTCAAATTGTACTGCAAAGGATAAGAAAATATAATCCCCCCCGGAGGTGTTCTCTGCTGTCAGTCTGAAAGAGAAAAAGCTCTCCAGGATTCCTAAATAACCAAAATGTTTCTAGCATAGAAAGAATGTAGAAGTTGGGGGATGGAGGGAAGTTTTTCCTGCCTAAATGTGGGAAAGTCTTGCTTTTTTAAAAAAATTTTTAAAATTTTTTGTAGAGACAGGGTCTCGCTATTGCCCGGGCTGGTCTCAAACTCCTGGGCTCAAGCGATCCTCCTGCCTCAGCCTCCCGAAGTGCTAGGATTACAGGCGTGAGCCACCGTGACTAGCCAAGTCTTGCTTTTAAAGAGACATCCCCAAAGGTGGGGGAAAAGTTCTGAAACAGTGGTGCGCCAGTGGCCATGAGTGCTGTGGAGACTACCAAATTTGACAGAGCATGTGTCTTAGAGAAAAGCAAGGTCCCCGTGCAAATTGTCTGCTGTGTCTCCACCCCAGAGGAGCGGGGTTTTACGTCTCAAGCGCTGCACGCCCTGTTTGTCTTGCAGTATTTGAACACAGTCATTCCTTACGAGAAGAAAGCCTCTCCTCCCTCGGTGGAAGACCTGCAGATGCTGACAAACAGTGAGTTCCTCTTGTTCTCAGCCAGTTCAGCAACTCATTTTCCTCCCTCCCTGCCCGTACCTTGCACCTCTGGTGCCTCAGGCCTGAGGTTCCCCAGAGCAGTTTTAGATGGGTCAGAATATCCTTCATATCATTGCCTCACATCCTCCTGCATGGTGTGAAGTTAAAACACTCTGCAGTGATACCCAGAGCTGTCTTTTCCTTCACCTGGTTATTGTAAGGGAAGAGACCTGCTGGGAAAAAATGAGCTGGTGAGAGGTTGGGGGTGGGGTAGACAGTGCTGGTGCAGGGGACTTTTCCTTTTCCCCTAGCAGTTCTCGAGGCCTGCATTCTCAGCCTCAGGGTTGTCTCCTCCTGCAACTCGAGGTTGCCGGGTCCCCACTTGTGTCCCTTGAAGGAGGGAGCTGGGTCTATGGGCCTGGCTTTAACAAGAAGCAAGGTTTCTTGGGTGGGGTAATGCTGACTGGAAAGAATAGAGTCTAGCTTTCCTTCCAGGAAGTGACTGCCTCCTCCCCTCCACTTTGGCTCCATTATCAAATATTAATAAACATTCTGAGCTATGGGAGAAAACAGTGTGTAATAAAGAGCCTTTTGTAAGCAGTATCTCGTTATATACATCAAACAGTACAACCCCCAAAGGGCCAGAGGGCACGTGGTGTTAGCCAGCAGTGTCGGCTCAGCTCTCGTAGGAAGAGAAAAATCCTAGGCTGAGATCTGGTGATGGGCCCAGTGGATCACGAGACAGATTCCATTTCTCTGGCAACCTAGCACTGCCGAGAGGGAGGACTAGCTAGGCCGCCCAGCTCACCGCAGGCTGCTCTGGGGGGAACGAGCCCACGCAGGGCTGTTGGATACCCCAGGGCAAGGAAAGGTGAGCTTCTGTTTAGCTGAGGAAGATAGATACCTGCTGGGCCCTGGTGCTAAAGGTGACCAAACGTTTTTATCAATTTGGAGAACTAAGGCAGGAGGTTCTGGCAAATGGAAATCCCGCCTTCATCAATAGGCAATGCATCCTTGAGAATCAGGAATTTTAAATTCAAAGTGTAGTGACTTGCTCTTAACTCATTTTAAACTCCTTTATTTGCATAAATATGCACTAAAACTTTTTTTTAAAGGGAGCAGATAGAGATAAACTGATATTTACAGGTGTTTGTGTTTTCACAAGTGGTAATCATTTGGAAAATAATTTGGACAAATTACAAAGGTTGATGCATGTAAAGTACTCTATCATAGTCTCAAAAAAAAGGAAGAGCTATTAATTTATTACAGATACCCGTTCAGGAATTCAGTGTGAAATCCTTTCATTTTAATTAAGAAACAGACTTGTTTCTATTCTGAGTAGGTTTGTTTACATTTTTCAAGTTCATTTTAAAAATTATAGCTAGAGTATATCCATCTCTTAGAATACTTTGGAAATATGGAAAAGTGAACAAAGAAAAATAAAAAATTCATTGTCCCTTTCACTGTGGTTACTATTTTGGTGTTTTTCAGCCATAATATTTTTGTATCTTTTCTATGTAGTTGGGATTATACTGGCTATAAAATTTTGTATCATGATTTTAGTCACATCAATTAACATTTTGTTAACCTTCTTTTTATGGCTGTCTCTTCTGTCATGTGTAAAATACCACATTCCAATATTTTATTCCTTTTAAAAGAATAACTGCCATCTTCTCTGAATACCAATTCTCCTATGGGTTATGAAAGCTCTCTTTTTTGGCAGATCCTCGTATGGATTTGTGAACAATGTCTCTTCTATCTCCTACTCCTTGAATTAAGGATGTAGGTCAAAGACAAGCTCCTGAAACTGGACAATCCATATACATTTTGGATTTTAGAGATCATCTTCAATACATATTGGCTGAGTGCAATTATTGTATTTTTACGGTGATCTTGTTGGTGTGGCATTTAGTCTGCCCACATTTGGTTCCAAAGTAATCCCAGCCAACTAAGTTGAAATGAATGCATATCTAAAAATACAGAAAAAATAAAGCAGAAGAAACTAGGACCACCAGCATCCAATTAAGTTGAAATGAATACATGTTTGAAAATACAGAAGAAATAAAACAGAAAAACCAACACCTGGAGGGCTTCAGGTTCAGTCTCTTTCCTTTTCTGGACCTGGTCCCTGATTCATGCCACTGCTGGGCTCTGTTGCTCACCCACTCCTGATGTTTGGATTCGAGTTTCATTCCCCTGCCTTGGCACCAGCTGGGGTAATCAATGGAGGGCAAGGACATGGCAATGGATTGGGGGCTCCCACTGTTGTTGCGGTTGCCTTCTGACCGTAGCTGTTAGCGCCAGCTGATCTCTATTGTTTTCTCTGCTTACAAAAGTCAGACGTGCTCATTGAGAAAAGCCAGGCCCTATAGAAATACACCATAGAAAGGAACATCCCCTATGGTCTCACTTTCAGAGATAACCACTTAACAGTTTCATGTACTATTCTTCTAGATTTTTTTCTATGAATATAAACATTTATTTATTATAAAGTTAATACATGTTCTGCAACCTTCTTTCTCCACTGATAAGTAGTATGTCTTATACATCATCTACCCCTCTCTCATTTTTTTATAAAACTACATAAGACAACATTGAACAGATATACCATCGTTTATTTAAGAAAGTTCACTGATGAAAGAATCTATTGGTGGACACCTCCTCCTTTTTTGATGTTACAAATAAGGTCTATATACTTTCTTAAAAGATTTGTCTACAAAATTGACTTCTACAATATGAATTATGAATATGATAAGATGTTACTTAGTTTAATAGCAGAAAAAGCTATTTTAAAAATTTTATAAAACCTTTTTAAAAAGCCTTTAGGCCTTAATAGCTTCCCTATTGTTTGCTTCATGTGTAGGTCATGTACTATTTCAGCAAGAAGTCTCTAAGCTCCAGGAGAGTTCATAATTCTTTTGCATCCCCACAAATTCTAACACTGTAATGGGCATAAAATAGAAAATATGTATTTGTTAAATTAACTTCATTTGTTATTAATAAATTAGAGGTTAGAATTTTTCTAATTATGTCTGTTTAAAGACAGTTTTATTGATTTCAGTGATTTTTAACTATTATTCTTAACATTTAAATTGACTGTATGTAAAATCTGATTTTTTTAAAAAATTGCCTTATTTATTTATTTTTATGATTATTAAAGATATATACTTAGTAGATAGTATGGAAATTGTAGAAGAACCAGAAAAAAGTAAAAGAAAAAAGAAAACAGAGCCACCAATAGGTCCGCTATCCAGAGACACCCACTGTGACTCTTTTGATGTATTCTGCTCATCACCATGTTGAAAGCTGACTCTTGACAGAGGCTTCTAGATTTCCACTCAACACTCAATGGATGTCGGGTTCCCTTGAATCATTCCTTACTCACTTGTGGCCAGTGGGTTGTGTGGCCCTAGAAGTAAGCTCCCGCCCTGATGGCATCTTAGCTCCTCCCTCTCTCTTTCCTTCCCTAGTTCTCTTTGCCATGAAGGAGGATAATGAGAAGGTGCCTACTTTGCTAACGGACTACATTTTAAAAGGTAAGGGCAGCCCCAGGCCTCCTGGAGCAGAAGTGGTCCTCTAAGTCTCTTGCTCCAGCTGGACAACCTACTCTGAAGCTTCCCAGAGCATCCACGCCAGCCCAGCCCAGGCAGGGGCCAGGGAAATCAAGCGGGCAATTGTGAGGCCCTCACAGTGATGGGTTTTTGCCTATGGATATTGCTAGGAGGACTGAGGAGGAGACTTCATCACCCCAGAGTCACCAGTGTGACTCCACATGTGGAGCAGAAACCAACAAACGACTTATTGTGAAAATTCTGTGGAGTTGGGGCTATTTAGTATTTAGTTGGGAAAAACAAAGCCCAAAGATAATTTAACACTTTTCAAGTACTTGAAAGGAAACTGGAGTCATGATTAGCTATATACTTTCATAACTTTTTAACCTTTTAGTATGGAAACTTGTAACACATACAAAAGTAGAGTGTATGTACTTAGTATCTGGCTTTAACAATTATTAACTCATGGCCAGTCTTATTTCATTTATACTTCTATCCAACTTCTCCCTTCCCATATTATTTTGAAACAAATCTCTTTCATCATATTTTGTCATCCATAAATATTTCAGTATGCATTTCTAAAACATACGGACTCTTTAGCAAAACATAGTCACAATACCATCATCACAACTAAAAAAAATTAAAAATTTCTTGATATTGACTATCCAGTCAGTATTCATATTTCCCTGATTTTACATTAAATGTTTTTCAGTTTACTTGTTTGAATCAGGATCCAGTGAAGGTTGGATCATTTGTCTTTTAGGTGTCTTTTAATATATATAGGCTTCCCTTTCCTTTCTTGCATTCCTTGAAATTTATTTTTTTGGAGAAACTAGGTTCTTTGTCCCATAGACTTTCCTCATTCTGAATTTTGGCTAGTTTCATCCCCATGGTATAATTTAATATGTTCTTCTCTCTCCTTTGTTTCCTGTGAACTGATAGAACTAGAGGCCTGATCAGATTCAGTCTCAGGCTTTTTGACAGGCACTATGTTATCAGCGGTTGCAGACTTCCAGACTTCCATCTAGAGACATGTATTGTCTGGTTGTCTTCCGTTTTGTCATGTTAAAGCCATTGAGGATCACTCTTTGTCTAGATCCATTATTTTTTTAGGTTTTGCTCTACATGCACACAAAACTTTGCACAGTTTCAGAAGATTTGTGGTACCTGCAGTTAAGAAACCCTGAGCTATGTTGTGTCTGAGAATCAGAGAGATAGATCTGAAATTTCAGCAGGAGGAATTTAGGTTAAACATTAGAAAGAACTTGTGATTCTGAAAGATTTCAAAAGAGCGGCAAATTTCTCAAAGGAGGTTTTCAAAGGAGTATTGTAGAAATAGGTTTTATAAATTTGGTAGTCTGAGGGCTGGAGTTTACCACTCGTGATCCACTGAAATGTTGATGAGTTTATAAAAGTAATTGGTCTACATGCCTCTCAACAATCCTGTGGGGTAGGCACAGGTACGTTCTGTTGTATAGATGAAGAAACAAGCATGGATCTGTGAAGCAGTTTTCCTAAGGTCATAGAATTAGTAATGGCCGGATCTAGGATTTGAACTCAGGCAGACGGGCCCTGGAGACAACATGCTTAATCATTACACCAAACAGCCACCTGCCATTGTTTCTGCCTTCTTCTGGAAGGAAGACACATGATTGCAGTTATTCCCTGGTTCCAAGGGGGCAGCTTCTCTGCTTGGGAGCTGGCACGACTGCTCTCCACTGGGGCTGTCCTGGGCTGGCAGGTTCTGCCCACAGCTGTGCTGTGACCTCTCTCCTCCCTCTTCTCGTTGCAGTGCTCTGCCCCACCTAACCTTGCCCCTTGGAGCAGCCTCACTGCAGGAGGTCACTGAGCAAGAGTCATTCCATCATGGGGACTGCATGACACCACGTAACCTCCGATGTGTATTTAAACGTGTATAGCTTAACCTGGATTAAACATGAGCAAACGCGCGGGGTCCTTTGCTGTTGGCTTCTAGTGCTAGTAATCATTGGATGCATGATTGGGGGCAGGACCGGTGACGGTGCCTCCTACCTGCCCGTGTGGGGGAAGGGGAAGGCGGATGCTTTCACTGCTCATTATGTAGTCTGGCTCCAGCCCTCAAAAACAGCTTACACTCTAAGACTAATTTTGAAATAAAACCTTCATTTAATTAATACTCTTCATGTGTTTGGAGTGTGGTGTCAATCAGCCCTCTGTTCCAAACCCTCTAGAAACAGGATGTGTCTACCTTCACATGCTGTCCTGGGGCCTGTGGCAGCCAGTGCGGGGCTTGGGGACCAGGAGCATGCCCTGTTTAGGGACGCAGTGGGGCTGCTTAGGGTACAGGCAGGAGGATGAGGCCATCCACAGGCTCCTAAGCTTTTGCTGCTTGGCCATATTCAAGGCAGCTGCACTATGTGTTACAGAAATTAGCCAGTCAGAGGGGGTGTCAGACTCGGGCGGAGAGTGTGAAATGAGCAGATAGAAAGTGAGCCGCAAGGAGGAGCCAGGCCGCAGCAGGGCCTCCTGTTGGGATAGCCAGTTTGGCCTCTGGAGGCCTCACCAGGCTGTCCATAGGGACCCTGAGACTCAAGGGCTGGAGGGAGTCAACTCTGCTAAGCCCTCCCAACGTGGGGGTTGTGACTTGCTTCCTGCACTTGGAGATGCTGCCCCTGCCTGTCTGCCCCCAACAACGCCTGGCAACAGTATCCCATGACTTTGCAGTGACCTCCCTGCCCTTCCTGTGGCCCTAAATGTCCAGCAGCTCAGACTCCTATGTTCTGTCTCCGGCATCCACGGGAGGCAGCTGCCAGCCTTGACTGACCAGCAGGTGAATGCTCTCCTCATATCCCAGATGCCGGCTTGATTTCTCCAAAACCTGAATTCTGTTGGCTTCTATCTTCTGTCCTGAATAATGTTAACCCTGCCAATTGCCGTACCCCCTCTCTGAAAACAAAAAACTTTTGTTGGGCACTCGCCACGGCCTGCCACTGGCCTTATCACTCTCCACATGTTGCCTTGCATCACAGCATGCCTGTAGGTAAGTAGGTACTACTACCATCCTGATTTTCTAGAGGACACCGAGAAGCAGAGA
Organism: Daubentonia madagascariensis; assembly: GCA_023783475.1. NCBI lineage: Eukaryota > Metazoa > Chordata > Mammalia > Primates > Daubentoniidae > Daubentonia > Daubentonia madagascariensis. Next base: position 766,722 of record JAKFHU010001323.1, read on the forward strand.
TGCTCAGTAGTTGGCCCAAAATTCCTCAGTGAGTCTTAGGAGTTTAGTGTTTGTTTGAACTGGGCAGGCTGCAGGGAAAGCCATACTTTACCACATCTGCAACTCCACAGAAGGCCACAAGATTGACATAGGTGATGACAGAAGTCATCCTCGGTGCCCTGCCTCTCACTTCCTGGGCCTCTGCTTTTCTAGAAGCAGAACAATAGCAATCTTACCTTGGGGTGATGGGGACTTCCACCAGGAAACTTCCCTGGTGCCTGAAGCTCTAACTCAGGCATCTACACAGAGCTTCCACATAGAGCAAGCCCTGGCTGCTGTAGGAAGATGGAGGTGACCCTTGGGTACCCATGCAAACCCTCAGGGTCAACAAATTGACATTAATATTAGTCCTGTGACAAAACAGGATGACTTAAATTCTGCAGTGCATTGGTGCTAAGGCTAAAGATGCAAAAGGTCCCTGTGGCGTGAGGTCATTGGAAAGTGTAACTTTGCCACGTCCAGGGTTTTTCACCAGTCTCAGCAAAGGGGAAGCAGTGAACCCCCAAGAGCTTTTCTTCCCGCCTTGGATTTGTCAGATCTGGGTCATCCAGTCCTTTCCCCCAGTTTATCCCACCAGCAGGTGTCTGCAGCAGCAGAGACAAGCTAAGTAAAGCTTCTGGCAGTTAAAAATAAATCTCAAGTGTCAGGGATACACTTGGCCTAGGAGGAGGTGAGTAGGGCAGGCTGAGGACGGTGGCTCCTCTTTTCTCTCTCCCTTTGTTCACACCCAGAGTTTAGAGGGAATATGAAATCAATCCCTCAGGGGTTTGCGTTGCCCTTCCTGCATTCTTGCTACTCAAAGTGTGGTTTCCAGGCTAGCAGCATCCACCTCACCTAGCAGCTTGTTGGAAATGCAAAATCTCAGTCCCCACCCCAGACCTACTGAGTCAGAATCTGCATTTTAACAACATCACCTGCAGTTGGTGTTTGCTTCAAGGCTTGGGGAAGCGCTGCTCTAGGCTTTCAGAGCTGCTGAAGCCCTGACTCTTTGAGGCTGAACCTGGGGAAGTGACAGATAGTGTGATTATCAGGTGAACCCAATTCTCTTCACTCAGCTTTGCCCTCTTTTTGTCTTTCTGGGTCATGGTCACATCAGGGGAGAGTCTCCAGGACAAACTGATATCTAAGCTCCAGTCAGTATGGACTACAAAACTCATCCAATCTAGGATGTCCATGCTCAGCGAGGAACATCTGGGAGCCAAGATCTGCAGGGGACCCCCTGCCCCCAGATGGGGCGGAAGCTGGTCTGGCTAGTAGCTCCCATAGGTGAGGTGTGTTCCCATCAGCTAAAGGGTTTTGCTAAGTCTGGTCTGGTCAAGTCCTGGTAGGGAAACTTCACCATAGAGCCAGAGGCCAGCCTTTATTTATGTAGAGTTGGGACAGATGATCTTGGGGACAAATCATTTTCCACATGGAATACCCCAATATTCCCTATTCTTTCGTCTCTACCTCAGGATGGGAGACCAATGAAATACTACAGAACGAAAACCCAAAGGGAGGTTTTTGTTTGTGACCCTAAGGTTGTGGGACAAGTTGCATTTTTAAAATTGAATAAACCCTTTTCATACACACTGGAACAATGTCTGGAGAATTACTATCTCCAGCTAGTTGTAAGGGAAGAAGAGATGGAGACTGTCTGCAAGAAGGCATGGTCCTCCCACTGTCTCAAGGTGAGTTACAGCCCAAGTCCTAATGGACTTCACCGAGTCCATGCCAGGGGCCGTTTTTGAGTGCCCACTGTGTCCTAGGCACTCCCACCACAGCCCCGTCACTGAGCCTCATGGTCTCGGCAGAGGTCACAGGCAGGGAGCACCCCAGGGAGTACCCCGGGGAGGGGCTCAGCTTTCTTTGCAGCAGAAGCTGGAAATGGGGGGCAGCAGCCTCCTTTCTGCAGAAGCCAGGAGAGGTGACTGTCACCACCGAGCCAGCCTCTGTGATTAGTATGCGTGGAGAGGAGAGTAATTAAATGCTACTCTTGGAGAAGAGACACTAGCGTTCTTGATGGCGCCTGATTATTTATTTCCTTGAGAGGATGAGAGAATAGTCGTCAGGATTTCTGTCCGAGCCTGAGGTTTGCCTTCCTCTCTTCATCGGGGAAGGGAAGGCGAGGCCACCCTGCTCACTGGGAAGGTGCTTTGGCTTCTTATTAATGCCTTTCTTCTAAAAGAACAATGAGCCACCTTAGCCCACAGCCCAGCAGCTCCCCATCACCCAGGCCCTCATGCATATTCATCCTGTTTCAAAGAGCACAGAGTGGAATATGCAAATCATCCAGGCAGGAACTGGTTGGCATTTTGATAATGGCTTTGTCTGAAAAACCCCAGAGACACATGCACATCTAATTTCTCTCTCTCTCTTCTCTCTACCCTTGTGTCCTGCTCCGCATTCTCTCTTCCACTCCCGACCTGCCAGAGAACAGGAAAGTGAAGCACAGAAGCAAAGGAGCAAGTTATGGAGGAGACCCAGTGTCTTTCCACTTCATCCTCTCCCCTCCCTCCTCCTTGAACACAGTCGTTTTGTTTTTTTCCCACCAATGTGTTTCCAGATCTGACAGTGTCCCAGGGCCCCGAGCCTGTCCTCCGCTCTCCGTTGACAGCCCCACTCTTGTCTGGGGACGTCTATGCCATCCTTCCCAGAGATTGGCTCCCTTCCCTTTGTCCTTCTTCTTCCATGTCCCAACCTATTTTTGCTCTTACTCTCAGCGTCAATTTTTTTTTTTATTTTAGAGACAGGGTCTTGCCTGCATTTCGCCCAAGCTGAAATGCAGTGGCAAGATCATAGCTCACTGCAGCCTGGAACTCCTGGGCTCAAGCGATCCTCCTGCCTCGGCCTCCCAAAGTGCTGGGATTACAGGCAGGAACCACTGCGCCCCACCTAGCAGCCAATTCTAAAAACCTAAGAACCTGGCCTTGGCTTCCAAGCAAGAAGGAAAGGAATCGCCTAGGCCAGAAGGAGAGAAGTCTTGGATGTCAGCTGTCATCATGGACAGATCACTTGGACTCAACAGTTGACTCAACAGTTCCTGACAAACAGCAATCTCTACAACACGTCTTCACAACCATCAGCAATAGTACAGCTGACTGCGCTATTGCTACTCCTGCATCCCAGCCAGCAGCTCTCCTCCCTAAGTAGCTGGCTTCCTGCCCCCTCCCATAGCAGAGCTCCTTGAAAAGTATGAAGAACAATTTTTTAAGTTCAGAGGATGTAGGTCCTGCCCCTCCATCCCCCAAGATGTAGATGGTTCAAGTAGGAGCTGGTGGGCTCCAGAGTAGATGCTCTGCTGTGGGAGAGGCAGGCTGAGGCTTGGAGCCCACATCTTTGGATGCTGTCTCCTCTGGAACTTTGGATGAGAAAGGCAAAGGCAGGTGCAGGGATGCAGGTACCTCCTGGGATCTCAGAGAAGGGGGGCCTCTCCCCTTGACTCTGAAAGCCAGTCCTGGTCTAGATTAGGGAGGCAGATTATCTCATAAAAGGAGTATTGGTTTTGGCCTTAGGTTCAAATCCAGGTCTACTACATATTAAACTAAACAGTTTTTCAGAAAATTAATTTCTCTGAGCCTCAGTTTCCTCATTTTAAAAATGGGAAAACTAATATGAATAATAATAGTAGTAATTCTTCCAGGGTTGTTTTGAATAATCTTTAATGTTTAGCACATACACTAAGTGCTTAATAAAGTGTGACTTTTAATTTTACTGGCAAACTTGGAGGAACATAGACAAAGGGCTGGGCCCCACGGCCTCTCTAGCCTTCAGGACCTGACCATTTTTCAACCTGATAGACACAGGAGACCTGAAAACAAAAACAAAACAAGACAGATTCAGCCTGTTCCCCTAAAATCAGCCTTACACCTACCCTTTATCCTCATTAAGTCCTGTTTAGTGGTAGCCTAGTTAGCCCTGGCACCTGTTCATTCTAGAACCAGCGGCCTCCAGGTACTTCTGGACAGGGAGACGCAAGAAAGAGGCAAACGTTGGATTATATTCCAATTTCTCAGCAGGTTCATTCAAGGGAAGTGGTGGAGGAGGGATGGTGAAAAGTCACATTTATTTTTGAGCTTAGAGAACAGATTCTATTTTCATTGGCAAGGAGTCAGGTGGGGTGACAGAAGACAAACACACAGACCACCCCAGACACACTCAGGGAAGCTGCCCGTGCTTCACGATTTGGGGGGACAGGTGGGAACACGAGGATTAATGCAAGAGGTTTGAGAAAGGCCCTGCAGATCTCTTGAACTGCGGCTCCCACAAATTACATGAGCCCTGAAGACTGAAGTAAACAGTCTGGAGGGTTCCTACGTATTTCCTCTGTCTGCAGAAGGCAGATCTCAGATCACTGGGCCGAATTCGGTGGGATCAGCTGGCTGGGATCAGCTGTAACAACTTGGCCTTCTTTGCCCTGGAGGCAGTGGGTAGTGCGAGGCAAAGAGAGACGACAATTTACAGTGCGCTGTGGATGGGATTCCTGCATGGTGTGGGCGAGTTGTGTTTACTGACCCACAGTGCCCTATCCAGGATTGGGAAATGATTTTTTTCTCACTCCAGGCTTGAGTTCTTGTTAAGATGCAAATTCAACTGGGAAGGGCAATGCTGAGTGCGCCAGGCATTTTCAGCAAGAACTGCAGATCCTTTTGTGAAATCAGGTTCAGAATCTCTGGGGCACTATTAAAAATGTCCCTACCTGGGCCCCACCCTGGGAGATTCTGCTTTAGTAGGTCAAGAATGGAACTTGGGCACCTGCAACTCCAAAAAGCCTGCTCAGCAACTCCAAGGTGCACCCCCGCTAAGAATCCCTGCGATGGGGGTTGGAGAGATAAGACACCAGTGGGCCTGGAGGGGCTGGGGAGATTCCATCACAAGAGAGCAAAGTTATTTCACCTCCTTCCGAAATGTATCCCCAAGTGACGTACAGCATCATCCAGTCAAAAGGGAAACTGGAAGCGTGAAGCGGTCTGGCTGTTGGAAGCTGGCAGCGCTGTCAATCTCAGCTTCTCCAGCAGGGCTGGGCAGCTTCTGGGGAGAGCAGCACTATCCCAGAGGAAACTGGGAATCTGCCGAGCCGTTGCCCACAGTTTCAAGGACTGTCAACCGAAGGGGCACTTAGCGACCATCTCGTCTAACCCCCTCAATGCACAAGTGAGGAAAGTTACTTTAGATGGTCCCTGTGTGTAAAGGGAAGTTATTGGCAGAGTCTTGACCCAATCCAGGGGTACCCAGTGTTCTTCCGTTCTGTGCAAAGGAGTCGTGGGAGGCCCACGGGTGGGCAGAGCTGGCCTTAGATGAATTTGATATAAGAAAAATTTTGCAATATGATGGTAGAAACAACCACCCTCAAACTCACAGGAATAACAGGTGAATGTGAGCTATACACACCTGAAGTGAGTTCTCTGAATAACAAGACGAGAAAAATGTGAGAATGGAAAGGCATAAGCAGATGCACATAACTGACGGGAATTGCCCTACGTGGCTGACTATAATGAGATGTGCATAAATTGTAAGGCTTGTAATGAAATGAAAAAAATCATATTCTTGCCTGATAATACTGGGTGTAATGTCTACACCTGAAATAAGTCGTCGCAGTGCGTTGAGTGTAATGAGATGAAAAATAAATCAAACACTTGTCTTAAAATGAAAGATGTACTAAGATGCACACACCTGAAGGGCATTGTCCTAAATGGGTTCAATTTAATGAGATGCATTTAATTTGCAAAGGGGCTAAATGAGATTGGCCCAGAGACAGGCTGAGAAATATAAAAGTATAAGATACACTTGGAAGAGGTATAATAAAACCTGCTTCATATGTGGTATGGAAATAAGATGCCAAAGTGGAAAGACACAGAGTATGAGGTGATCGACATTGTGTTTGCCAGTCCTCCGTGCTCTGTCCCTTGGCCTGGGATGCTCTGCAAAATCCATTGTCCTTTGTCCCCAGTATGATGCCAGGCACAAAGTAGGCACCTGGGAATGCTTATTGAATGAATAACTGGCTTCAGGGGTTGTAGTCTATTGTCCAAAAGGAAGTTAAAGGAGCAGCTATAAAGCAAGGAACTTCAAAAGACAGTTGAAATTATTTTCTGAGAGCAAGGTTCCTCAAAGTCTTCAGGCATCCTGCCTAACAATCTGGTCGTGGAACTTAATCTGCATCTATAACAAGCAACTCTGGTGATTTTTATGGCTCGAGGCTCATGATTACCTATACAGGCCAGGTAGGCAGGTAACGTATGAGTGACGCTATCTGGATGTGAGACACAGGTACACTTTGCAAGGAAAGGCAGGAGTATCTCCACTTCCACAAAAAAAATACCTTCTCTTCAAAATTTTGTTGCAAAGGCAGGGCTCTCACTCTTGGGCTATCTTGTTTTCTCACTCTTGATGGAGTAATGGGTATAGAGAACTATTTCCCTTCTTAAAAACAACCACTTAGATGTCAGAGGGATAGGGGGAAAAGGGGGGGAGGAGAGAAGCATAACCAACCAGCCACCCAAACAGTGACAGCCCCATAGCAGACGGCAACGCTCCCTCAGCCTCAGCGCTGGGGAGACCACAGGAGTGGCAAATGTCCAGATGACCTACCTGGACAGCTCGCCTTAGGGAGCAGTGATTACTCAACTGCACCCCTTCATGGCCGTGCAGGAATATAGGTCCCGAGTTGCCTGATTGTCTGATTTTTCAGGAGAAACCAGGAATCTGATTTTTTAATGTGCAATCTTCTAACTTTTCAATATTGGCACATTTTTAAAAACAATGTATTGTCCAAACAAAACATGTCTGTAAGCTGAATTTGACCCAAATATCACAATTGACCAGAGAGCCTCCTGTTTGCAACTCTGAATGATACAATTTGAGATCATTGTGCTCAACATACAGGGATGTTACAAGCACACTTTCAGCCTCGGTCTCTTTCTGCTAGAATGGAAACTCCACGAAGCCAAGACCTTTGTCTTTGTTAATCACAGTTGTATCCTGGCAAACAATGCCTGGGACAGAGCAGGTGCTCAGTAAATGCAGGCCGAATGCGTGAACGACTCACTGGGAATGAGTTGAGAGGCTGCAGTATGACAGAGTCAATTGCCCTCATCCAGCTGGCCCCATGCAAGGCCGCAGGGAGGCTCCCTGGTCAGGGAAGTTTAGCTCTGGCCACCAACTCCCATGAGCAGGATCTCCAAACCAGAAAGGTCTTTCCTGATGCACTGGCGGTTGGGGGCAGAAATCAGTCTGAAGAGTTTCCAGGGCCCTGATGTCAGTTCCATTTTGGGGTAAAGGAAGCCCTCCCCTGCCCCTCACCCTATTGCCCCATCTCATGTATTTCCACAGGGATTATGGTCCGTCTTCTCCTTGGGTTGGGTGGCATTTGCGTCATGTAAAGAGAGGGGTTGCTGTTTCCTCAAAACACAACCACACACATCTTGAACCATATAGGAAACCCCTTTTCAGTTGGCAGCATGGTTGAAAGATGACAGAACTCGATAGAAAAACTTAGAAGGGGGTGGGAGAGATGCAGACAGGCTACTCTGTAATTTCTTTAGAATAGTGTTCCCTAAAATGTATTTTGTGGAACACTGGATATAACTTGAATAGATATTACTTGAAAAAGGTGGGGGGGGGGTGGACAAATAAGTCTGGAACAAAGTTAAACAGGTTTCTTTCCTGCAGGACTTTTCAGAGCCTTTAGTGTACTAATGCTCATCATGAAATTCTACTTACAAAATATAATATGCAGTTAACCTTAGGCTAATTTGGGCACGATTTTTTTTGTATCATATTTTTTAATAGCGTGTTCCTTGGAAACCACTGCTTTAAAAGACTGTAGCCTTCCTGACACTGGGAGGTGAGGTTCTAATGTGTCATCTTGTGGATCTTGAGACTTTCTGCATCTGCCTAGAGAGGGGTCTAGAGAGCAGGAAGAACTCTCTCCAGGTGTGATGGGGGTGGGCTTTGGGAGAGTAGCAACTCAGGGAACTCCATCAGAGCTGCCTGGGGCCCACTTTGCCTGTGTGACCACCCCTTCCCCACCTTCTGCCTGGCCACAGGGGGTCCACCCATAAGTGCAAACTCTCCAGCCTTCGTGAATGTGAACAAGGAACTCCCCTCCTGCTTCTAAACAGATGCCCTAGACATCTCAGTAACAGTGCCCAGGTAAGGAAACCTCTAGACTGCAGGTGGCATGGGGGCCTGCCTCTCCCTTCTGTGGGGAGATAAGCTGCCCCTGAATTGCTTCTTGCCCAGGGATGTCAGTGCTGACCCTGGGATTCAAGGGCAGGCTGCCCCTGGACACAGCTTCAGCATTAAAAGCGACAATCAAGACTGCCTCTCCCTTCCGGTTCCTGTGACTTTTCACCTTGGGATAGGGAAAGGGGCATACGGAGGCGGGGGTGGGGCTGTGGTGGCATCAGCTTTGAGGATGATGACCTTGGGACCTAGGGTGGAAAGGGGAAAGCAAAGGCCTTTGAGGGAGGTGCCATATGGTAGAAGAGAGGGACAAAGTTCTGTGCTCTCTGCAGCAGTGGGGCAATCGTCAGAAGAGGGCAGTAGAGAGCTTCTCCTGTCCTCTCTCCCACATCTCTGTCTTACAGCTCATGGCACACCAAGTAAGTGTGCCAGGCTTGGCTGTCTTCCTCTCCAGACGGGTCAACTGAGGTCACCCAGGAAGCCCACCTGCCTTGTCCCCTTCCCTGGGTAGTCAGGTGTATTCTGAGGCCTCCAAATTTTGTCTGGCCCAGGGTCCCAGTAAAGGAGCAAGGGACCACTAGAGCAACCACAGAAAAAGAGAATTGTGCACCAGAATTATGGTAGGTAATAAGATTTACTGAAAACTTCTCGGCCACATTCAGTACTGGTTTGGTGGATACATCAGAAGGAGGTTGCATAACATTAGGCAGGTGGAGGGGGCAGGGAGGAAGAGAGGTGGGCACGTGTGTGCGGGTGTGCCTATGCTGGGGACACCTGTCAGGGTGGTGAGTGGAAGGGTGTGTGTGTGTGTGTGTGTGTGTGTTTTAACAAGGAAAACGAACCAGAAAAGGAAATGCATTTTATCCCACTGCACATTGCAAAAGTCTCACGCCAAAAAAGCTAGACTTTCCTCTACCTATGGCATCAAAAGGGAGTAAAAAAATGATTGGATCACCCAGATTATAAATAAGGTTATTTGTTTCTCAAAAATCCCTATTAAAACATTAAATATCAGCTCTTTTGGGGGAGAAATACATTCATTTCAGGGAGACCTCAGGAAAGTGACCATCCTTTTGCTCCACCGCAACCAGGTGGGGGAGGGAAGGCCCCAGAGGGCCCTGAGGGTCCCCTCCAGTTGAGCCAGGCAGCCACTCACATCCTGCTGCTGAAGGAGATGGCTAATGCACAATTTACAAATGAAGCTGCACGTCCATTAACTTAAACCCGATGGAAAACACACGTGTGATCAGTCCTGTCCTTCACAGCCATAGGAGTGGGAGGGAAGGGGACGAGGGGCACCATTTGGGGGATTTGGAAGTTGAGGGGAGAGGGTCTGTTAGGGAAGACAGTGGAGAGCCATCACCTCCTCCCAGGAGCCCCCGCTCCCCAGTGCTGTGGGTGGTGGTGTGTGGATGGGTGGCCGGGATGGGGCACCCCCGCAGGCTCCTGGGTGCCATCTCTCTGGGCCCTCCCCCACATTGGGATATTGATGGGAAAAGGGATGTAGCACCTTCTTCAACCCCTGGCTTCCCATTGGGCTGGATGCTTCTTTCCAATGTTTCTTCTGCCTTCTCTGAAAGATGGAATGAAGAAGGGAGGCTGGAGGCTGATGGAGCCAGCCAGGGAGCAGAGGGATGGCCTTTGGGGTGGTGGAAAGATTTCCAGCTGGCCTGGCTCCACCCTCTTTGCAGGTCTATGAAGGGGGTGGAACATCTGAGGAGCTCCATCCAAGGGCGGGCACATCTAGGGTAAGACACCATTGTCCTGTTATAGTAGCTGAGTTCTGTGACCACCAAAGTCACCTTGCTATGGCTCCTAGCCCAGGGTCTGTCATCTCTTTGGCTCCTGGAGCCAACCCAGGTAAAGGGACTCCTCTCGTCCTCCTACAGGTTGAGCCCACCAGCTTACAATTTGTTTCCAGGAGAGAGTGAAGGAGGCTCTGCTGGCTGTCATCCCTCTGTCGCAAGTCCAAGGTGCTGTGCCCAGAGATAGGGCCGTGGGGGGCTGAGCTGGAGCCCTGTGGATTCCAGGTCACTCTGACCGATGAGATGCGATGCCTCAGACCCTCCCACTCCTCTGGCCACTGGTTATGCTTTTGGGCTCCCTCCTGCCCTTGAATGTCTCTCAAAGGAGCTGAGAACCTTCGGGGGATGGAACCCAGTCCCCCTTTGTCTCTCCCTTTCCTCCTAAGCCTGTCCCCTGGCAAAGGCCCACTCTGTGAACAGCACCAATCGGCCTCACAGTGCAGGGCTTGTGAACAACTCAAGTCCTTCCGTGGAGGGCCCATGGGTGCCATCTGTCCTTAGGGATTTGGTGAGTCCAGACGTCACTCCTGTCTTTCCGTGCAGGCTGCTTGACCAGCCCCACTAAACAGAGTCCTCCGTGGTTCCAAGGGAAGTGGGGCTGGGGCGCTTGTTGAAGCTTGGTGGTTGGGAGGGAGCAGGGTGTCTCCTCTGCATTTCTTCAAGCTGCTGATTTTGGGAAGCTAGGGCCCAACTTCCTCGGTGCCGCCTGCCCACGTCCCCTTCCCCCCCACCCTGAAGCCCTCCCGACAACACTCCTCTCCTGCTCGGTGGTCAGTGCCATCTGGGCTGCCTGGCTACTCCAGGGAGTCACTGTGTTCCAAGCCCAGGTCGCTGACATTCGTCGTCTGCAGCTCGTCGGCCTCATCCTCCAGCTCCTCCTCCTCCTCCTCTTCCATCTCCTCCTCATCCTCTTCTTCCGTCCCATCCAATGAGTCATCATGTGCAGCCATCATAGCCTGCTGCATGGCCATGGTGGCATTGTCTGAGGACAGGGACTGCAGGTTGTCCAAGCTGATAGAACCTGCGTGAGAGAAGGCAAGGGTAGGGTGGTGCAGGGGCCCTGTGGGGTGGTGAGCTCCTTGTTGCTAAGGCTGCCCGAGCTTAAGCTGGATGAGTGCTTGGTATGACGTCTCCCATGTCCCCTCCATTCACCCGTCAGCCTCTCCCTGCCCCATCCCAGGAAGTGACACTCCTAGCTCCCATTTACTGCATATTTTCTATGTAAACATGTTAAACACTTTTGACTTTCTAACAATTCTGTAAGGCAGGTAGTATTATCCTCATTCTAAAGAGGAGGAAACGGAGTCTCAGTCAAGTCACTAGCTCAAGGTGACACAGTCAGCAATGACAGAGTTAGGATTCTTTCCCAGGTTTGTCTAGCCCCAAAATTGTTTATTCCCACTATACCTCACAAAATGATGGCCCATTATATAGGAACTGTGCACAATCATATGCATGCACGTATGCACAAAGGTATGTGCATGCACACGTGCACACCTCCACCTCACTTCCCACACAGAGCTATCTTCACATGCCAAGCTATAAAACGTCTGGCTCATTGAATTATTCATTGTGCATTAGGCGACTGGCAATTAGAAAAGTGTACATGGAGGGTGTGACGGAGAGGCTGGGAAAACAGAGCTCTTCCTGGCCTCTGTTCACAAGCCAGCTGCCTGCCTTGATATTTATAGATGGCCTTGGCTCTTGGGGTGCTATGCAGACACTGACTGATGCTAGGGAACTCGGGTGGGTATGGGTATGAGGAGGGGCTCTCCTGAGCAGTCATTGACCCAGATGACCACCAACTTTCACTTGTCTTTGTGAGATTGATTTTGGCTTGTTAAAACATGTACAAAAACATCCCCTTCTTTAAGGCTTTGAAGGGGGTCAGGGAGGGGTAATCACTGTGACAGAGCAGCAACTGGGGCCCAGTGAGTAGACGGTCAGCCTTTGGATCCTTGCACAGCCTGACCTGAAGGAGCTGCAGGAGTTCCTGCCTAGGGTGCACTCAGCCCCAGTTCTTACCGTCGGGGTTTGTCCCTGGGGCACCGCCCTGCTGCTGCAGCACCCCCGCAGCAATGGAGTTGGGCCAGAATCTTTGGGTGGGCCGGTGCTGAGACTTGATCTTCTTGGCTTTGGGGGCAGGGTCTGGGTTGCTGGCATCAAGCATGGGCTGCAGGATGCGCCTCCGGGCATTGATGAACCTGCCCAGGGGTAAAGGTAGAGACCTGGTTAGTCACCACCTGGGTGGCATTGGGGTGGCGGGGTTGGGGGGGCAACAAAGAGGGCTAAGCTGCCTCCAGACTCCATTATACAGAACAGACTGGGGTTCTGACCTGGGATGTAAAAGCCCAGCAGGGAGAAGGGCCCTGGGTACTGAGGAGTTCAGGAAATCACCTGGGGCTTGGTAACTCCAAAGCAGTATGGTAAGAACACGTGAGGAGGGATCAGAAAGCCCTACTCAGGACCTGCCAGGATTGAACAGAGGAGGAAAGAGTGATAGTCATAGGCACCAACCTCTGACTTCTCTCCACAGGGCTGAGGGTTCAGACCAGGGGTCCCAATTCTGGGGTCCACTCCCATCAGCCAGACCTGGGTCTTTGAGCTCCCCAGGACAGCCCGGCCAGACACAGAGAAGGGGAATGCTGACACTCTTCCTCCTTGTTCCCACTCCCAGCTTTGCAGAATGTTTTAGTTTCAGGTCACATGGGGGTGGGGAGACCAGAAGACCATGGACGCCAGCATTCCTGGCTGTCTCTGCAGCACAGGTGGGCTGGATGCTCAGGTGGGGTTGGGTTTTCTGTTCAGCCAGAAGCTTCCAAGGATGTGCCTGACACAATGTCCCAGCAGAGGGCGCTGAGAAGCTGCAGATGAAGCTACAGGTGCCAGTGTTGATGCTGGCTTTCTGCTTCTAGCTCCAATGGGAGGATTGGCATGGTAGCTGGGCTGAGACGGAGGCAGATCCAGGCATTCTAGTCTCTTTTCCCTGCTATGTCTTCCCCTGCCGAGCACGTGGCCCCTGGATCTGAGAGCCTTTGAGCAGCTGATGCTAACTCACCAGTTATTTACTTGCAGGAGGGTGAGATTGGTCTGGGCTGCGATCTGCCTCTTCTCATCCTCGGTGGGGTAGGGGTGCTGAAATGAGAGGTGAAGGGCTAATGAGGGCTGGGCACGTGGGGGCTGGTCCCCCTCGAGGCTGTGCCTATGTCACGGGCACTCTCCTGGGCCAGGCAGCCCAAGGGGTTTGGGAGCCAAAAGTAGGGAGAATGTCATGTTTGTTCCCCAAAAAGCATGGGCCCAGGGCTTGGAGGAAGGCTGCCCCATGCCCAGGACTCCCCATTCAGGGCTACCCGGCCCTCGGCCCAGCCGCATTGGGGGTCTAGGGTGGCCTCCCAAGAGTCAGTAGTTCAATACTGACTGCATCCAAGGCACATCCTGCCCACCTCCACCCCCAGCAGGCCGGGCAGGCATGGTCAGTGTCAAGATTTTCGATGGCCTCAAAGGCCCGCAGAAGATGGTAGGTGTGTGACTGAATCGATTCAATTTAAATTAACTGATATTTACTGAATATTTACTATGTGCCTAGATCTACGATAGGCATTCCTAGTAGACAGAAGAGAAATACAGTGGTAAGTACTACTTGTATAGTACTTTATAACCTATAAGATGCTGTCATGCACTTAATTTCATTTAACGAAGCACAGCATTAAAACTTTTAGGAAGGTTTGGTATTGTTATTCTCACTTTACGGATGAAGCAACTGAATGACTTCTCCAGTGTCACCCAGATGGTGGCACCAGCTCAGTTCCTCTGATTATAGCCATTCTCCCGTTACTTCATGATGTCACTTTATAAGACTGAGTGAGGGGGTGGGAGTGGGCCGTGCAGCTTCTGTCCCAGTCCCCTGCACGCTTCAGTCTGCGCACCGATTGCATGTGTCTCCCTCGCTCAGCTTGTGCTTCATGACGGCACCAGTGTGTGCTGATTAATGTCTCCCAGTGCCTCCCACATATGAATGACAGATGCCTGCTGAGTGAACGAAAGCAAACACCAAGCACTGGATGCTGTGGTTTGGAGGATGAGCACCACAGAGGCTTAGAAGGAGCAGAGATGCGTGCTGTCCAGAGCAGTGGGGAAGACTGAACAGGTCACATTAAAGAATGAGAAGGTTTTGGGTGGCAGTGGAAGGAGGGTCCTGACCCCATCAGGTGGTGAGATAAGGGACAACTGAGTCTGTGCATGTCTGGGTCTTTCTCAGGCCTCAGTACAGTGCCTGGCACCCAGTGGGTGTGCACTACCTGAATGGGTCAGAGTTTTGTCCTGGAAGCTAGGGGAAATTTGGGGGCTCTTTGGGCAGAGGACCAAGCTGTCCAGCACCCTCAGGCCAGCATCATTCCTTTCGATTGGAGTGCTATTAGAAAGTGCTTGGGCTCTCTAAAGCCCCAGAGACTGGGACTCACAATCTGGCTCTATCATGAGAAATCATGGGCATGTCACTTAACCATACATCATAAAGTCACCTAACAAATAAATGAAATTATACCGTAAAGTGCTCAATAAAAGGTAGCTCTTCATACTATTATTGTCGAGTGGTGTCAGCCAGGTGCTTAAAGCTCTCTAAGGAAAGAGTTTGAGATCAACAGCCTTTGTTGTACTCTCATTATAAGTGACAAAGGAGAGCAACCTCTTCAGTTGGCCTCAGCATCCCCTGACTGAGGCAATCAGGATCACGTGTTGTTTTAATTCACACCTCTGACCCTGACCGCCATGCTAGGGCAGCTAGGACTTGTGATTCATACAACATTAAGATTCTAACAAGAAGGAAAGCGCCTCAGTGTTATAGGATCCAATTTTATTCTAATTGGGAAGGAGCAGAGGGAGGCTGGGGGTGAGAGATTGCAGGCCCAGGGGGCAGAGAGGCAGGGATTCTGGGAGTTCTGACACCTTTGGGGACAGGATGGTGCTCAAACCCTACCCCCAACTTCATGGAGTTCTGGCCTCCCTATTCATGGGAAGGAGCCAAGCAGCCTCCTTGTCCATGGCCAGCTGGTGTGTGGACAAAATACAGCAAAAATACGGTGACTTTTTGGCCTTCCCGGGCCCCACCAGGCCCTTTCATGCCTTCATTCCTTTGTACATTCTGGCCCCTCCGCTGGAATGCTCTTTTTCTGACTTTCCATGGCATGCTTGTCTGAGCTTCTGTGAAGACCTGTCACAGATCCAACCCTCAGCAAGGCCTTTCCCAACTCCATGAGGCAAAGTTAGTTGCCGCTGCCTCTGAATGATTGCTTTTTGCCCACTAGATAGTAACATATGTCTCCCCCACTAGGCCATGCACTGCTCTCAGGCAGGGACCCCATCTTATTGGACATTGTTTATCTCCAGCGTCCAGACCAGTGACAGGCAAAGAGGTCAATGTTCAACAATTGTGTCGGGAACAGATGCGTGAACTAACACAAGAAGGAGATACAGACTTGCTTCCTGAGCAGAGCAAGGCTGGCTTTTTTGACCATGCTGGTCCTTCAACCCATGAACACTGGGTATCTACTGCATCCTGGGTGCTGGCAGTGAACGATGTCTGAAGTTAAGAGCTCACAGCTTAGATGGAAAGGAAACAAAGGGGGTGAAACCCTCTATAATAGGGCAGTCCATGCTAAGTACCCCTTGATGGTAAGAGAAAGAAGTCCCTAGGGAGGAGGGACTTCAGTTGGACTTTGAAGAATGACCCAGCCATTCTAGTAGAGTAGGGGATGGGCATTCCAGGCAGGAGCCTTACACTAGGACTTATATTTAAGCCAGTCAGATTAAAATCTCTCCCACTGTTAAAGGCCTCCAGAGAGGGAAATCCTCCTGCCTTCCTTGGAAGGGTAATGTTTGCTGTCTCTAAGGAGGCTTCTGGTACGGGCCCCCATTCCGAGTGGATGTCATGAATACACAGATTAACATGCTCCTCTCTAATGGAGAGCTATAAAAGGCAGTGTTGCCAAGCACAGGCTGGTTATTCTCTTGTGAATAAGGATATAAAGCCTTTACCATCCCCTAGCACAAGTCGACACCTCCTATCCCTCCTGGAACCAGTATCTCAGGAGGCACGTGGTGGAGGCCACGGGGTGAGCAGCAGCATTTAGCCCAGCCTTGGGAACAGGTGTGTCGGCCAGAACTTTCCTGGCACCACATCCGAGTGCTCATGGGAGCCGTCCAGCTCATACATGCCTCAGATCCCATGATTCCTAAGGACAGAGTCAAAATAGTCCTGGCTCCTGGACAGACCACGATTGGGTCAGTGCTACTTTTTTAGCATGATTGAAAAGGCTTGGGGCCAAGGACGGGAAAAGGAATCAAATGAGATCATGGCAAAGCACCAAGCCATAGTAGCTGTTCTAATCATTATTTGGAGGAACTCCTCTGCAGGTGGAGGGAAGGGCCCAGATGGTAGCTCTCTGGAAGTAGACAACTCTTCCTTGGAAAAGAGGTACAGGACACACCAGAAAATCACAGATTCTTCTCAGGGCCAGCCTGAAGCCTCACACAGCTAGGCAGTGCTGCCTGGTGGTAAAGAGCCTTTGGAGATGGGGTCAAGTCCTGACCCCCTACTTAGCAGCTGTGTGACCTTGGCAGTTTGTTGTTTTATGTCTTCCATCCTTGGCTTCCTTGGCTTAAAATGGAAATTGCAAAAATAGTGCCTATCTCTTGGACTTGGGGGATGGTTTAATGAGATAATGCAGGATAAACATGTGTGTGCTATTAACTTGCCCTGTACAATGTGCTGAAGCATCCCAGATGTCATCTAGTTGAATACTCGAGGTCTCCAGAGAAGGGAATTGCAGTATTTATAATACATTAAGTAGGTGTTTCACAGCCCCATAGTTGCCACCAGGAAGTTCCTTTGAAATCTAACCTGAACTCTTTCCCACCTCTCCCCAACACCTCCTTTATAGCCCCACAGCTCAAGTCTCATCTGGGCTAAACATTGACGCTGAAGACACCTTTCAGTTGGAAGAGTAAATTCTGCTCAGGGCCTGGGTAAGAAGGAAGCTGAGCCAGTGCTGGTTCATAGGTCCCTGGCCACTTCTTTCACACAGAGCCCACTGGAGATTGTCCTTCCACCTCCTCGCCCATGCAGATCTCACCATGAGGTGGCCAGGTCACCTAGGGATGCAGCACATTGGGCAGCCTCAGCCTGTGGGTATCAGCAGACCCTGTGTTGCCTGTGGAGTGGGGCTTGGAGCTGGCCTCAGATCAGTGAACTGCCACCCGCTTTCCTGCTGTTGCCAGCACCGTGCCAGAGTCCACCACATCCTTCTTCCCTTCTCCTCACTCCTGGCAACCATGGGGCCTCGGTCTGTGGGCCACCAATCTGTCGGCATGGTGCCACTCTAGGAGAGCCAGGGGACCACCCAGAGGGAGGCAGCCAGTATGGTGAGGGGCCCTGAAACGCTCACACTCCATCACATCTCAGATGCCATCCGTGGCGGGATGCACCCTGATTTCAGAGGTGCTCAAATGGAAAAAAACAGCCTTCTGGAATGAAGAGAAGCACTTTTGTCACTCAAGGGACTTCTCTTTCTACTGGAATTTGTTGCACTCATTCAGACCTTCCATTCTTTTATTTTCTCTCTCATTTTTACCCCTGCCCCCCTTAAAATTGTGCATACCCAGAAAAGCACAAAGGACGAAAATGTTTAGCTTCACGTGTTATCACAAAGCAAACACCCACGTAACCACCTCCCAGGTCAAAAAATAGGATAAACCAGCACACTGGGAGCCCAGGGTGATTCTGCTCCCTCCGAATCACCTCCCCAAAGCTTACCCAACTTTTATGGTAATTACTTTCTTGGTTTTCTTTATAGTTTTACTACCTGTATTACATCCTTAAATGTGACAGCTTTGTTTTGCCTGGTTTTTGAACTTCATGTAAATGGAATCATTCATCCACTGTTCTGTGTGACTGCAGCTGTTCATTTTCATTGTTGTATAGTTTTCCATCGTGAAAATCTGCCGCCCTCCCGTGCTTCACTTTCCTGCAATCTCAAAACTATTCTCTCTCCCTCTGGTTTCTATTTCAATCCACACTTCCCAGTGCCAGCAAGACTGGTTCTTCTACCCACCCCCATCCCCACTCCTCCTTAAGTTAAGCCCATTCAGATGCCCTTCCTATGAGCTCTGAGCACTTGCCCTGCACAGGAGTCCTCACACTACAGGGTGATCTGTTTAGTTATCTGTCACCCCAATAGACAAGGTGCAAGTTTTTTGAGAAGAGGACCACGTCTTTCTCTTCACCCCTATCTCACCGCTGCCAAGGAAAAATGCCTGGCACATGGTAAGTGTTCAGTATGTACTTGTTGAATGAATGAACATGGGGTAACTGGGCTTCTCACCACTTCCTGTGTGTCTATGGGTGTGAGGGTGGGGGAAACTACTCCTATAATTGATTGTTGAATGCATATTGGGGGGGTGGAGGAGGAAAAGAGGGTACTGCAAAGTCCATCGAGGCACACTGGTCACTTCCCCAAAGGGGTCTTGGAGACAGTAAAGTAGGTGAGAACATGGGCTCTAGAGCCAGATTGCCTAGGTCTGAGTCCTTGTCCTGCCTCTCACCAGCTTGAGACCTTGGGCAAATTATTGGTTTCCTCTTCTATAAAATGGGGGAAATAGTTCCACCCACCTCAAGATTGTTATAAGAATTCAGTGAGTTAATATTTGAAGGTACTTAGAACAGTGCCTAGTGTACTCTTTGAGTGTTTGTTAAATAAATAAATAACAAGTAAAATAAATCTGTGGCTCGATGCACGTGGCTGTACCTCTGAAGAAGCCACAGGTTGTTTCCTGGCAGATGGCGGGAGTCCCCCAGCAGCCCCTTCTGTGCGTGTACAAACGCGCACCTTTCTTCCAACAGGTTTTATTTCCAGCATGCTCTAGAACTGCTGCAACCCCTGTGCACTATGGTGGGGGCATTTCCTGCTAACGTGGGGCTCAGGCTTCTCGGGGGATGCCGTGAGGTTGTAAATCTCCTGCAGCCATTTTTCAGGTGGAATATCTTAGAGCTGCAGGCTCCCATAGGGTGTGTCCTGTGTGCTCAGCACAAGCCGGGGTCCTCCCACACTCTCTTCCTTCTCAGCTCATCCATCCAACCTTGCAGCTGACGCTCCTGTTGTCAACAGGCTCAGTCTTAGATGGAGAAGCACCAGTCTTCCTCCTTCCTTGCAGACTCACTGCCAGTGTGGCACACGCCCAGGACTGTGGCTACACCAGGGCACGCCTCCCTCACTCCTTCCTGGGGAGTCAGAGGGCAGCTTCTCTCTACATCCCTACAGCAAAGGGTGGGTGGGAAAAAATACTCTCACATCACAGGCAGGATTCCGAGGCCTGGCACAAAGAGGTGAAGGCAGCAAGAACCCAACTAGCCTGACTTCCAGCCTCCTAGCGTACCTTACGTCAAAGCCCTGCAGGGCCTGAGCAGCACCTGAAGCGAAAACAGTCATGGCCATGACAAGAGCCCATGTGTGTCCCCAAGCTCCAGTGAGTACGGGGTAAAGAGGATTTCATGATCACAACAGATTGGAGGGAGGGGTCACTCCCTTTGGTCAGCAAGAATCACAGTGGCATTTATGATCATCTGGGAGATAATTGTCATCCAAAATGATCCTTCCTTCTTGTCTTCCTATCCAATCCTAAATCCTTGCCATGCTTCAAGGCCCAGCCCAAATGCCAGCTCCTCCAACCAAGCCCTGTCAACCAACATCACAAAATTGCACAGAGCCCTAGAAGTCCCTGCATCCAGCCTCTTCCACAGGGCAGGAGCCCTTTACAATAGCACTTTTCAGCCAATGTACCCAAAATAAGGTACAGGTGTGCAGAGATAGTGACGTCCTCAGCACTGGGCATGGCTTGACAGAGTCTGGGGCAGCGAGTGTTCCCTGGCTGGTCTCTAGCTATGAGCAGCCTATAGGTTTACTAGCTTTTCCATGTGTGCCGTCCTGAAAAAGGTGCGACACTCGACCCTGCAATGCCACCTTCACACAGTGCACAGCCCTTTGCTCTGATGATTGGGAAAGTCTTTCTGTTGAACTCACGTCTGCCTTCCTATTACCCAACCAGGCAGTCTTCTGACGTCACACAGAAGTCTACAGGTCTGCCTCACATCCGGTCCCAACAGGGGATGCCTATAGTTTATGGCTAACTTCAGTTGACCACTTACAGTGTGTAGAGTACTCTGCTAAAGTACATGGCATATGTTCTCATTGAATTCTCAAGGCATCTGTGAAGGAGGTATCATTATTCCCATATCACACATGAGAAAACTGAGCTCAGAAGAGTTAAAAAAAAAACTGGCCCAAGTTATACAAGTAGCAAAGGGCAGATCAGAGCTGGGATTCATACCCCCTGTATCTCTAACCACTCTACCTCTGCTCTGGACCACCTGTCAGGCATTGTGCTTTCTAACATACTATTGATCATATTCACCATAGGTAGGCATTACTATCTCCACTTTATGAATAGGAAATCAACATCAGAGAAGTTCATTGACCTGTTCAAGGTCATATAGTAAGTAAAAAGTAGAGTTAGGACCAATTTCAGGTCTGTCTTCTTCCAAAGCCCCTGCTGCCCATACCATACCATGCTGCCCTGATGGAACGGGCTGCCCCTAGTTTTCTTCTCTGCAGGCTAAACATCCCCAGCCCCTTAACCGTTCCTCATGTGACATGCTTCCTGTTAGAGTCACTTGAACAAACATCTTCCCCTCCTGACTGCCCTTCCCTGGACATGGCTCTCAAAGGACCTTTTGCAACCTGATGTTCAGTCCTGGACACACTATTCTGGACGTGTCTGATCAGCACAGATGGTCAAACTCCTCTCACCTGATTTCCAATTCTTTTACCCCTAGAGTGCTTGTGTTTGTATAATAGCACTTGATTACATCATGGGCTGATCTCTCTTGGTTTATGTGGTATAATTTATTCCCCCAATTAAATTATCAGCCCCCTGAGTGCTGAAATCATGTCTCATGCCTGAAACTTGGGTGTTAGTGAATAGATATGTTATTTGGAACTTAGATCACATTTTCTCATAGAAACGTGTTATTTTAAAAACAAGTAGTTTTCCTGGCTGGTCCTGAAGGCCAATCCAGTTAAAGGTCTGTGTTCAAGTGGGGACGGGTCCACAGGTTCAAGAAGGACAAGCAAGAGACCTTTCTCTACTTGCAAGGGGCAGAACTAGGCCTGGGTAAAACTCTGAGGTCAATGAGTGTGGGTGTTCAACCTCTTGATTTTGTGCCCTGTTCTTGTGTCCCAGGGTCCTTGTGTCATCCGACAGTCAGCATTCTGAGTCTGAGCTCTCTGGCCTCTAGGACCTCAGGGTCAAGCCCCCTGAAACTATGTTCACAATAATATAAATAAAGCTTTCATTAGATTTTCAAAACAGACAGGAGCCTACAGAGGTTAAGAACAACTGCTAGAAACTTCTCCTCTGGCATCCCATTCTGGCTTGGCTCCTCAAAATGCTGTGTTAAAAAGTGTCCTAATCTTCATCTTCTACCACCAAAAAGCACTGGCATCCTTCCCACAGAGCTGTTCTTAGCTGAATGGGAGTAAGAAAATCAAGCTTTTGAACTAATCCTACAAAGCTGTAAATAAATGATGGCCTCATAGCCTTTCTTAGGCAACACGTTTTACAGGGATTGGGTAGTTTAAAATGGGTCTCTGATCAGTGGAATTCCAGTCAGTGTAAAGAAGTTAAAGGAAAAAGCAGCAGATAAGATATTCTGGAACAAGAATGGGCCAGTCTCCCTAAGCCATTTCTTGCTTCTTCAGGGGTTCTTAGTTTCCTCCACAGATTTCCAAAAAGTTCCAAGATTTCCCTCAGCGTTTTCCAAGGCAGGGCAGACTACAGGGACTCCCAAAGCGACAGTGGAGGCATTCACAGCAACAGCTGTGCTTGTGTGAGGACAGAGTACCTTCACAGCCATCATCTTATTCTATTCTTACAGCAACCCTACGAGCTGGATATTGCAACTCCCATTTTACAGCAGAAGAAACTGAGACTTAACAAGGTCAAGCAACTCATCCCGGGTCCCCAAGCTAGGTAGAAGGGGTGGTGAAGCTCAAACCCAGGTCCTGCCACCAGGTACCATGTCCTTTCCATAGACAGCATGGTTTCTGTGTATAAGAAACATCATGGTTCCCAAGTCAGGTGTGCAAGTGGGTCCTGTTAGTGGGTCTTTGACAGGGGTCTATATACAGTCATTCCTCAGTATCCATGGGGGATTGGTTCCAGGGCCCCTCGTGGATACCAAAATATATGAATGCTTAAGTCCCTGATATCAAATGGTATAGTATTCACATATAACCTACACACATCCTCCCGTATACCTTAAATCATCTCTAGATTACTTATAATACCTAATACAATGTAAATGCTATGTAAATAGTTGTTATACTGTGTTGGTTAGGGAATAATGACAAGAAAAAAGTCTGTCATGTACATGTTCAGTAGAGATGCAAACATCCATTTTTTCTTTTTGAGTATTTTTGATCCGCGGTCGGTTGAATCCATGGATGCGGAACCTACAGGTACAGAGCAATTTCGTCAAGACTTAACAGAATGCTCTGCACAGGGAAGGTGGCAAGGCATGAAAAGAATGCTGAGTGACCAAAGGCAGCACCAAGGCACAGAGGCAACTGGCTGGATTTCACCCCCACGCACCCTCCTTGGCCAGGAGCCCCATGCAGGGCACAAGCTGTACCCAGAGATGCAGCAGCTGTTGCCCGTAGCTGGAATGAGCCCAGCATGTTAGGCTCTAGGGCTGGGGGAGGATAACTGGGAAACTGACAGAAGGTTTCTAAGATAACAACAGGCTCAGAATCAAGTGAAGGACACCAACTTCATGGCATCAGTACTTATAAGCCAAAAGGTGGAAACAACCCAAATGTCCATCAACTGACAAATGAATAAACAAAACGTGGTCTATCCACACAGTGGAATATTATTCAGCCACAAAGTGGAATGAAGCACCGATACACGTCATAACACGGGTAAACCTGAAAAACACTGTGCTAAGTGAAAGAAGCCAGACAAAAAATCCACATGTTATATGATTCTATTCATGTGAAAAGCATAGGATAGGCAAATCCTTAGAGGAAAAAAGTAGATTAGTGGTTGCTAGGGCCTAGGGAGTGATGGCTTATGGGTCCAGGATTTCTTTTTGGGGTGATGAAAATATTCTGGAATCAGATGCTGGTGATGATTGCAACACTTTGTAAATATACTAAAAGCCACTGAATTGTACAGTTTAAAAGGGTGAATTTTATGGTATGTGAATTATGTTTCAATTTTAAAAGTCATACAGAGAAGGCCCCATGTACTTTTGTGCACTCAGCTTTTGTGACTAGAGCAGAGTTCATACGGGGGCCATGGAGCAGGGCCCTCTGCTCTGTGTGGCTGGGTGGTGGCTGGCAGAGTGCAACGAGATGCCACACCAGGCTGACGAATGTGATGGATGGGGTGGGTGAGCGGTCATAAGATAGTGTCACTGTGACGTCTGAAGACTGAGGCTGGGCATATACAATTCCTACACCTTTCCCAGGACAGGGCTCTGTGGCTCAGGGGAGAGTTGGGGTTCCCTTTGCTTTACCTAGACTTTGCATGGGAGCCAAAGATGTCTGTGGTTTTTTGGTTAATGTGGAGGCAGTAGAACCAAGTGGGTAAGAGATTAGAGCCTCGAGTTACACCAATCTAGGTTCAAATCCCATGCAACCTTATCATCCCTGTGACCTGAACTTGAGAAATGTTACTTTCTTTGTGTCTCAGTTTTGTCATTGGTAAAATGAGGATAATAGTAGTACCTATGTCCTAGGGTGGTTGTGTGGGCTAAATGAGATGATGCATTCAAGTGATTAGCACAGAATCTGGCATACTGCAGTGGCTAATGCAGGAGTGGCTCCTTAGGTGGATGGCGGGGCCTGCTGGGGCCTGGTTTCCTCTCCAGGATCTCCTTGCACACAGAGAATAGTCTGTAAAGCTGCTCATGCACTTGGGTGGCATATTTTTGGATGAAAATGAGCAGGATCACCCAGCAGGTCAGGATGACAATGGGATCTGGAGCAGAGGGGGTGGGGGCAGGAGGTGGGGAGGAAGAACAGTGCCTCTCCATCCTCCACGGGGAGGACCCTCTGCCAGGGTCTCTCGCCCGACCTGGGTTTGCTATGGAATGATTGCTTCCAGCAGGAGTTTAGCCTCTTTCAGCCAGAACGCAATAGCAAGAAAATGTCACTGGATTCTTTAGGGACTCAGAAGCAAGCAGCTAATGGATGAAACCATCCCAATCTCACAGCAGCCTAACAGCAAAAAGGCTCTGGGATTTCACCTCCATCTCAGGAGCTTTCTATCATCTGAATATATTTCTATAGCTGCTAGTGCCACAGAACAGTGGATATGACAAGAAGCTCAGACACAGGATGAAAGAAACCAAAGAATAGTAATTTCTGCCTGAGGGAAAGAAGACAACAGGAAAAACCAGTATTTACTATAGAAGTTTTCATAACCAATCTCTATCTAGCCAAGTTTGCATTATACAACGATCTCTCCATTTCCTCCATAAATCATAAGAACTGTCCACAGGACTCTGAATGCTTGAGATAAGTAGGCCACCTCGCAGAATGTTTATCAGCCAAGCTATCTGCTTATCTGGAAGTCAGCAGTGTATCCAGACTGGTTTATGCCAACCCTACATATTATTGTAATTATGGAATGTAATGAACTATTCTATAAAGCAATGAAATATGAGTGCAAAAACAAGAGGTGTTGGTAACAAAGTTAAGTAGAAACCTTTTGAAAGACCTGAGACCCAAATTTAAAAGCTTAAAAAATGCTGAATAGTTAGGAATCAGATAAGACAAATGTAAAGGATTG
The DNA here is from genome assembly GCA_023783475.1 of Daubentonia madagascariensis. Taxonomy (NCBI): domain Eukaryota; kingdom Metazoa; phylum Chordata; class Mammalia; order Primates; family Daubentoniidae; genus Daubentonia; species Daubentonia madagascariensis. Next base: position 791,639 of record JAKFHU010001323.1, read on the forward strand.
GAATACATAATAAAAACCTAGAAAGATCCTGTAGACAGATTAGTTCCCAAATGTCAAAGTTCTTATTCCACTTTAAATAAAGATGGAATTTATAGATCTTATATTATAGGAGATGTTTATTCAAGTAAAATGACAAACATTAGTCAGAAAAAGACCTTGGCCCTATATAAAAAGATTAGCAAATGAATATATACAGTATGTGTATCTTTTAAATTAACATAAGGTCTATCTTTTGAATGGTATTCCTTTTTTAAACCAACTTTTCCAATTAACCCACCAACAAATTATTGTCCCAGCTTCTCTGGATATGAGAACATCTATTGAGGTCTGTCCTAACTTCATACCGTTTCTAGTCTTTTTTTCCTAAAACTGAGCACCTACTATTTGCCCAATATGGTGTTCCCACAGAGTTGTATTTCTCAAGAACCACAGTGTCAGAGTTATTCCTCAGAGTGATGATAAAAACAAGTGGGATTTAAAGTGGTCCAATAAGTTTGGGAGGAGCATCAAACCTTATCCCCCTCGCAAATTCCCCATGCCTCCTAGTACACTAAGAATAAAGAAACAGGCTAAATCTTGTATAACACAGATTTGCCCAAACTTATTTCACCATGAAACCCCTTTTTGGGGGCAACACCTAGTAATTCTTGTAAAGGTATATACCCAGGGAATCAATGCTGTAGGGTTCACAGAAGAATATAATGCCTGATCCCTATTCTTGAGAAATTTATAAAAGAGTCAGAGACATAAGACAGACACTCACATAAACACACAGAATGGGTAAGTAATATATTAGTCAGTGTACTCTTAGGGTCAAGTGACGGTATAATCAGTAGATGTTATAGATCAAAACATAGATCAGTCATCTACCTCTAATGTTCACGAAGTTTGGGCTTCAGCCTCAAAAGTTTGTTCTTGGTCCACTGTTCTAGAAAGTTCAAAGGGAACTTACTTCTTAAATGCTATGTGCCAGGCCTGGCTCTTTATATGTGCTGTCTTATTTAATTTTCACAACCATGGGAAATAAGTATTATCTTCTTTTTTCAAAGAAATAGAATCAGAGTAATCACACAGCTAGTGGGAGTGCCTCAATTCCTACCCTGATCTGCCTGGCTTCAAAGCCTGTCTTCTTTACACTGTGCCCAGTTACCAAGAGCCTTTATAGCCTCGTTCCTGAGGCTGGGGTTTGGGGGTGTGTGTCCCCATGTGTATGGACATCCAAGCTGCTCTGGTGCAGCCAGGCTGTGTGGCCCAGGCTTGGCCTGCGGGGGACAGCACGGCATGCTTGTTTCCCTGGAGTAGCCTGGACTTCTCCCCATTCTCTTCCTGGCTCGGTCCAGAAGTTCTGAGTTCTGACTTTAGGGGCCCCATGGCCACTACAATGAGTGAGGTATTAACTGGGGGAGGACTTTGCCAATGATAGGTGCTTTACTGATGGCACCTGAGCACACTCCCAAGCTGGAGAGGACAGCAGGGGTGGGCAGGAGAGTAGACTCTCGGGGGTGAGTTGCAGGAGGGGGGTGGAAAACAGCTGGGGGGGTGCCACAGGCTGGGGTGGTGGGAGTCGGGGGGGGCTGCTGGTCTGGATGCCCCGGCTCCTGTCTTACAGCCTCTCTCCCACACTTCCCTTTTCTGCACCCTCACAAGGAAGGTTACAGGTGTGTTCACATCAGTCTTCAAAAATGCCTGGGGGTGGAGGGTGGGGAGGGAAGCACCTCAGCCCGCCAGGGTCTTTGCAATCCTGTCATCACCTCCTCACAACCTTCACACGAAGTGAGTGTGGCCAGGGTGCAGAGCAAGAGGTAAAGCCTAGATATGAATCCAGGCTTGGCTGCCTCAAAAGCCCATGAGCTTTCTACCACACCCACGACCTGCAGCTGGACATCAGCCCACCACAGTGAGTGCAGCCAAATTTAGCTCCACTGGGGCCACAGGAGAGGGCCTGTGCTGCTCCGAGCTCGGTTGTGACAGGTCAGCGCACAGAAAATGGATCCTTCCCTAGGAGCCCTCCTCCCACAGGTGGGCTGGGAGCTGTAGCATGCACATGGGGCTCACAGGGCCACCAAGTCCATCTGAGCCCACTGGCTCTCTGACAACTTGGGAAACCAGAACAGGAAGGACACCTGGGCATCCCCACCATGAGCTCCAGCTACTACATCGGAGCTGCTCCTTGGAGGGCTGAGGCTGGGCATGCTCCGGTGCCCTGGCTTCGTCACCTAGGCTTGGGGGTCTCTCCAGCCTCTTTGCCTCACCTCAGCCCTCAGCCTTCCAGCCCCTTCTCTCCAAATTAGCTTTCTATTTTGAAAACTCTAGGTTTTGAAACTAGGCAATGCTTTAAAAATGTGCTCATTCAGCAAAGCCCTGGGGCAGCCCCAAGTCCCTAGAGCTGAGCAGACACTTGGTGGGGAGATGTAGGGCCCTTGCCCCACATGTATTGCCTGTCCCCTGGGTGCACAGGACCAGCACTTCCAAGTCAGACTCCCTAAGACCACAGTCAGTCCTTTGTCACCACTACAGTCTGAGAACCACTGCCCAGGCCTGGTCCCTGTGGCTTTCAGGGGATCTTGCACTTCAAATAAAGGGCTGTTGATTGACTGATTAATTTCTGTGACCCATTTGATTTCTCTCCTCTCTGAAAAAGGATTTCTCCTTATTCCTGGTTCCTCCCACAGTTGTCTGGCCAATGTGTCCACAGTCCTATGGTATTTGTCTCATATCTGTGTATGCATGTACTGGTATGCCAGGCCGGGAGCTTGCAGACTGCTGGAAGCCTGCCTGTGGTCACAGAACTCCCCCCACCCCAGGGAACACACACATACACACACACAATCCCGCATGGGCACAGTCATTGGTCCTTCTTTCTTTATTGCTACAGCCCTGAAACTGCTGCTAGGGGATTACAATTGTGAAGTCTTTCCTGACATTCAACCAAAGGCTTATCTTTTGCAGCTAATGCTGCACACACACACAATGACTATCATGTATGTGCACACAGCAGGCACTTTAGAAACACTCATTTAAACCCAAGGCAGTGTGCCATTTTACAAAACGTGACTGAGGCTTATGAAAGCAACCATCCTGTGTCCTGGAGCTGAACTGGTGACGTGAGGAGCTGGGATTCCAGCCTCACCCGGCCACCCTCCCCTGCACTGCACTCCACTTCCCCCAGCGGTGAGGACTTCAAGCTGTGGCAGAGAGTTAACATGTTCTTCCATGGGAGGGGGCAGGGTGGGCGCGGCTGCGGGCAGGAGGGGGTTCTGGAAGAGTAACCACCCCCATTGAACCTAACTTTGTTCATGAAACAATGTTGAACACTTGCCCGGTACTTAACTCTCTTCAGAATGTTTGTCCCCATTACCTCATTTGTTGTCACCCTTTTTGAGGCAGTAGCAGCAGCAGGTACTACAGAAAGCCTCCCCTGGCCTGGCCTCTAGTGGGTGTCCCCACCAGAGAGCTCTCTCTGTGGCCGCACCCTCTGTGGGTTTGGAGATGACAGCAGAGTCTGGTGCCCACAAGGTGGGTTACTCGTGCCCCACACCATGACTCCACAGCCCCAAGGCACACACACTCACCATGAGATGCTGGAAGAGCCAAGAACGCATTATATTGGTGGCATGCTTGGGCAAGACTCCTCGTTTGTTCTTGGACTTCTTATCCTCATTGTCCAGGAGGGAGGTGAGGTCAAGGTTAACCTTCAGGGCACGTGGAGAAAAAATCAGCATCAGCAGGCTGTGAGGCCAGCTAGGGACCTGTTGCCATGGTGATGGCAGGCTGTGGCTGCCAACCCCTTTCCCAGCTCCTTCTCAGGGCCCAGGGGATGTTGCCCTTCCCTCTCACCCCACACTGGCCCCTCACAGAAAGGAGATGAGGCTCAGCCAGGGGGGAGGGGAAGAAGGACAGGGGAGGACAAGAAGGGGGGGGCGGGAGAGGAAACAGGGCCGCGCAGAGTAGATATGAACTTGCCATAAGCCATCTAGGTGTTATTAGCATTTCTGTGGTACTTTACAGTTTGCAAAGCACTTTCCTATCCATCACCATGGCTCACCCTTACAGCAGCCCTGTGGGTGGGCAGGGCTGTGTGCAGTCAGTACCAAGACCCCTCTTATCAACAAGGCTGAGGCTCAGAGGGGTTAGGTGACTTATCCAAGATCACAGAGTTGATGTCACATCTCAGTCCTCTGACTTCAGACCTTTCTACTCTCCCTTTGTGTGTGCACTCTATGCCACCGAGGTACAGAGTGGCTCGGTCTGGAGACCAGGAATGGGAAGGAAGTGCAGGATCCTTTGATGTAACCCCAGGAGGCAGCTAAATCCCAGGAGCTGATAAAACCTTTCCAAGACCCAGCTTCTTATCTGTAAAGTAGGGGAAATGATACCTCTTAGAGAAATAACGAGGGTGGAATGAGTTGCTGGTGTAACAAGTGCCTAGCAGATAAGAAGCAATTACTATCGCCCTACCCCACACCATGCACGTGTGCACACACCTACACACACACTCACCTGTGTGTTCTGGATCTGGATGGCTCCCTGGGGGATTGCTTGGGTGACCACCTGACCCTGGGAGGTTACCATGGTAACCGGTTGGTATAAGGCTCCACCTGAGGAGACAACCAGTTTTTGGGTCCCCTGCCGTGGGGGTAGGTAGGAGTGAGGGCAGGCAGGGTTCCCTCGGCACTCACATGTACAGACCCTCTGCGCTGGAGCCCTCGGGTAACAAGGTGTGGCTCTCCTACTTGTAGGGGAGGAGTGGGTGAGATGGTGTCCAGAGCTGAAAGCAGAGCCTCTGGTGGGCAGTACGTGGGGGAAGGGACAATAGCCTTACTTGGTCTTTGGGGGGCTCATGAGAACTGGACCCAAATTTGTTCCCAGTTATCACAATTGGGTCTTGGTGCTCCCATCTATAAACTTGCAGAACACTTTAGTCAAGAAACTGAGCTGGGAGCCACTCTCTGGGCAAAGGACAACCCCCACCCCTGGATTCCCCTCAGGGCCACCCTTTGTCCTCCCAGGGTGTTCCCCACAATCCCCAGCACCCCATTCCCTGCACCGACCTGACACGACTTGTGAGTTGACGGTTGTCATGGCGATGTTGCCCTGCTGGAGCGCTGAGGCTGGGACCACAATCCCCTGGGGGTTATTGGAGACTCCAGACATGGAATTGGGGGAATTCTGCAGGAGGTCCTGGCAGTGAGGGAGGCGTGGTTTGCGACAATGTCACCGTCAGCTTAGATGCTACAGCCCCAAAGTCCTCCTCTCCCCTTCCCCCTTCCTGCCTTCCCTCCCTCCTCCTTTCTGCTCCTCCCCTGACCCAAATCCAGAAGGCAATTGGCTTCCTAGAAAGAGTGAATAAGAAGGCTCAATATTAAAAGAAAACCCAAAAACCAAAAAACCAAAAAACAGTCATCCACATAACCATTTCATTCCTCTACAAACTTGAGACACAAATTATCCTATACGCCAGTGGTCTCTATACCCTGGCTACCCTTCGATATGTCCAATAATGATGCCTGGGTTCCAACCCCAGAGGCTCTAATTTAATTAGTCAGGGGTGTGTCCTGGGCGCTGGACTTTTAACAGCTCCCCAGGTGATGCTAATGGGCAGCCAGGCCTGAGAACCTGGCCTCACCCGGCCAGCACCTGTTCATCCTGCAGACTCTGAACGCCCCCTCCCCCAGCCCCTCTATCTTCACACGCCTCCACCACAGCATTTGCTACACCAGGCTCCATGCACAAAGCAGCCTCCAACGTTTTACCTTTGTATCCTCAGCACCTAGCTCAGGATCCTAAAATACTTGTTAAAAAAAAATAAAGCTGCCCTAACCTTTGCATAACTTCATCACCTGTCTTCTAAGGGTATCTTATATGAGCCTCTGCCACTTTTGACACATGGTATTGATTCTTTTCTCTGCCTCAGGCTTCCAAGACAGAATTCCACTGGGAACAGACTCTCCTTTGCCCCACACTGTCGGTCAGCAGACAGTACTTGCCATTGGTTTTGGGGTAGCCAAGGCAGCTAAAAAGACACTTTTTTCTGGCACCCTGCTCCCCTCACCATTCCCATTTAAGAGCTGGGTGAGGAAGTCCCTGGATTTGATGAAGAGGCCTACAAGGAGGAGTAACAAGCCCTCCCTCCTTTCTGGGGAGCCTGCATTTGGTAGCTGGGTGCTCGGAGAGAGTTTGTGAGGAAGGAACGGGATGTGAGAGAGGTCAGTGTCTGCAGGTTTGGAAGGCGCCTCAGGAGATCGGACTGGGGCCCTGAGCTCCGCCCAGCCACGGCTCCTCATCTGAAAATGGGGCTTGAACCAGTTAACAGGTCCAACGGCCATTTAGGTGACATTCCCACGCTCAAATGCTGGAATCATAAGGCATGAACTGCAAAGATTGAGAGACAGGTAAATCACCGAGAAAACAGATGGAATAGGGGAAAAAAGAAGGCCTCCAGCTTCCTAGCTTTTGTTTTAGGACTTGAAGAAGCTTGGGTCTTGAGCCTCCAGGGAGAGCCTAGGGTTTGGAGCAAGGAGAAACCTGTGTTTGGAGGAAAGCTTGAGCCAATGACTGCCTCCCTGTAGCAACAGACAAAGGAAAAGTGTTACAGCCCCAGGGGACAGCCATGGTGAGTCTCCTCCCAGACTCTGGCACCATGGAAATTGGCAGAGCCTCTCAGGAAGTGGAAGTCAGCACTGATTTATACATCTCACTCGATTCAGCTGATTAAATCCCCCTTGGCGTCTCCTCCAGAGCTGCCTTTTTCCCTCCTGGACTGCCTGTGGCCTGGGAGCTGAAGGAGTGTGCCTATAAATAAGCCCCAGGAGAAGTGGAGCCAAGCTCTCCCTCCTCCCACCCACCTGCTGCATGCACCGGGCCTCTTGGTCTGGCTCCTCTGGGTGGGTGGGGCAGGAGGAGGCCTTGCTTCTATTCCTGGCTCGCCTCTGCTACTGTGACCTTGGGGAAGGGAGAGGGCAGCTCTTGCCTTGGCTTCCCCTTTCTGAGGCTCTCAGAGAGCCTCCCAGCCCGTGAGTTTTATTCTTGGAGCAGAACTCTTGGCCTTCCTGTTCAAGCAGTTGAAGTCTAAAACGGAGTCTGACATGCAGAAGCCTAGAAACTGGAAGAGCCCTTAAAGCCACATATTCCAACTCCTGAGGTATAAATAAGGCACTGAAGTTTAGAGACCCCTGTGACTTGCCCAAAGCCACACAGCTGGTTAGCAGCAATAGGACTAGAACACACTTCTCCTTCACCCACAAATGCCCAACGCACACATTGTGCTGGGTTCTGGGCTGCAAAGCATACCTTGAATCATGGGTATTCAATAAATAGTCAGGGTGAACAGATAAAAGCAACTAAAACTCAGCAGTCCAGAATCAGCATGGGCACCAGAGGAAAGATGATCAGTTTGGGAATCAAGTCATGACACTTCTGTGGGCCTCATCTCCTTGTTTATAAAATGTGTCTGGCCCAGGGCTGACACCCCGGAGCCCTCAAAGCTTGAGTTTTCAGCTATGAGGCTGCTCCAAGGTTGAGCTGCCCTTGTTCCAACATCCTAGCCAACCATTTTCACAGGATGTAAACCAGTACTGATGTTACCTGAAGCTGAAACAAATTTGGAAGGTGCATTTAATAGAGGAGGGGTACCTCCATGCCATTCCCCCTAAAACCATTGGAAGTGACTTTTCAATAGTCTTTTATTTGGAATTCACCAGTGCTATGGTGCTCCTCTTTTGGTAGGGATATTTGAAAATTTTGAGCATTAAAAAAAGTTGTCCCAGACTTTCTTCACCACAAAAAAGTATCCAGCAAGGTTAGGAAAATACAAGCAGTGTCAGTAAAATAAATACAAAATATGTCCCTTGGGATTCAACCAACACACATTGTTGACTAGCCAAAGGCAGAAGGGTGAGCTACCACCTGGATGCTTCATCTGCTCACTCAAACTCTGGCTGGTTCTCTACCTCGTGGCTTGGATATCCTCCATGCCAACTTACCAGGTTTGGGTAACTAAAGGCAATTTATGCATTGGATCAGATCCTTCTCTTTCCTCTCCCTCCCCCCATTCTCTGGATCTTTGGCTGGAAGGTGCTGAGAGGCAGCCAAATTCTATCAGCAAAGGAATGGAATAAAAAACTTCAGGGGTAGAGTTCATAGGCAGGGCCAGGCTGGCAACTTCTTAGCTGGGGCAAGAAAGAGGAAGCAAAATCTTGGCATCCCTGAGGTCTGGGGAAATGATACTCATCCCTTACATCTGCAAACATGAGCAGTTTCACAAACCTGCCTGAGCGCTGGGATTTTTTAAAGACACAGATTCTCAGGGCCATTGAATCGGACCCTCAGCAGTCCGTATTTTTCAAAAACCTCCCTCAGATGGTCCCAAAGATCAGATGGGTCTGAAAACCACCTATTTACCATGAACACTAAATATCAGAGAGCATTCTTTCACCATGCTATTTCATTTTAACTTCACCATCCCCTTTTGGGGTCAGCAAGGGAGAGATTATTCCATTTGCCTGAAGAGGAATTGAGGTCCAGAGAATGGAAGTGACTTCCCAGAGTCAATTAGTTGTGCCTCAAACCTAAGCCCTCTGGCTCTGAGTATAGGACGGGTGCTCACAGACAAAGAGTATGTGTTTTGGGGCCAGACAGACAGGTTCCAATGCAAGCACGGTGCCTGGCACATTTAGCCATCCAATAATTTATTTCCCACTTCCTTTGGCTAAGGTCACTCAACTAGGGAGTGGCACAGCTGGGATTTAAAAACCTGTCCTAGAAGTCCTCGAGCCACTTGGGTTCTTTACTTAGCAACAGAAGAGGTTCAGCTGGGGTTGCACATGCAGCCAGAGGGGTAAGAACCTTGCCACATGCCCCCTTCATTCCTGCCCCCCTGCCTAAGATGTTCCTGGGCTGTGGCCAAGCCCCAGGATCGAAGTGTAGTCTCTGCCCTGAAAGCTAGCTCTGAGACTCCACTTGGCTGTGATTTCAAGTTGAGCCTCAGTCTGTAACTCCGTAGAATGGAGACCCTGGGGCTCTAACTGCCTGGGAACAGTCTACGGGTCTTTTCTGAGGAAAGAGCTCCTGTAGCAGCAGTGGAAGTCCCTGGGGAGCACATGTTGGCTAAGCACACAGTATTATTAGCTTCTAGACAGCTTTCCTGTGGGGCATATCCGACTCCAAACCCAGGTGGATGCTGCTCTGTCTAGACCCAAATAGAGCTGCTCCCTTCTAGGCTCCTTAGCACCCAGACAGAGGTGAGAAGCACATTTGGTACAGTTCCAGTGACGTTTTTCAGCACCCAGAGCCTCACATCCCTGCTTGAACTGTCCAGGAACCAGGGGCTAACAGCTGGTGATCCATCCCAAGAACTCTGCCTTGTTCCACCAGGAACATGGCCGTGGTGCCCCCCAGCCTCTGGGAACTGCTTGAACCCTGGGAATCAGATGGAAACCAAAAAACTGGGCTCCACGGGCATCCTCGGAAGCTGCCCACTCCCGTTCCTTGTGGGGTGTTTGCTTCAGACGCAAAGAGCCTCTCAGAAGGGGCACAGCAAGGTGGGTGGCAGGTTTGGAATGGCCAAGGGCTGGTGCCTCCTGAGTGCCACCCACGGGCCAACTGCAACACCCTGGCCCCTGTGGCTGGCACTCATTCTTTCCAGATCTCGGTGGTCGCTGGTTGTGTTTTACCCCAAATCTCATTTGGAACACAAAAAAAGATGACTTTTTTGATGCTCTTCCTTTTGATGCTCAAAAGGAAGCAGAGGGTGGCGGGGGCGTGTATGAACTGACAGTGACCGCGGACTCAGACACCATGGTCTGATGTCAGCCTAGGAAGACCTGTCTGTCCCCGTGAGCCACCGTCCTGCACTGTTAATAGGGAAAGGGCTTAAATTAAGGAAGACTGAATTTCTCCTCAAGGAAGAAATTCCTGCAAGAAGCCATGATGGGACAAAGAAATGAAGGCGTGAAGGGAAGAAATAACAGAGAAGTTTCCCTGTAAGTTATTTTGAAACAGGTGGAATTTTTATCTTGCAAGGATGCCTGTGAAACAGGGGAATGAACTGGATGGCCTTGCAAAGGTCCTTCCAGCTGGGGATTGTAGAAAACCCAATGGCATTTCCTAGGATTTTTTGTGTGGGGTGAGGAGGGAGAGAGCGCAGAGCCAGGCCCCAGCCGTCTGCCATCCTCCCCCTGGCCACCAGGGGTCTCTGCTGACCCACCAGCTTAGAGCTCGCGCCCCAAAGCCTCCCAGGAGGTGGCTTGGGAGGTTAACTTGCCTGGGCTGGGGGCGGTGGGGGGGGTCAGTGCTGAGTGCCTCACTTCTGGAAATCCTGTCCTGACCTACCCAGGCAGGGCCGTGGCCCATCCTCTTGACTCTTCAATGTTTCCCATCTGCCTTACATACTGGCAGTACAGCAGAATGTTTCTTTCTTTTATAGGTATCTTCTTTCCCTAGCTTGGCTGCAGGTTTTTTGAAGGAAAGAGGTGTCTCTGTTTGAATTCTGCAAAAGTGCCTAGCATAGTGTTAGTGCATGGTAGATGCTTGGTAAGTGTGTGGTCTGACTGGGCTTTGGCCTGGGATGGGTGTTGTATTTGTGTATGTGTGTGTATGTGTGTATGCATGCTTAGGGGTGTGGGGAGGTTGCCTCTGTCCTCAGCTACCCCTTCCCGGCAGTGTCCCTCCATTCTGGCAGAGCCAGGGTCCTGTCTTAGACTGAGAAAAGCTAGTTCCCCAAACTCAGGGAAGCCAAGCACATGTAAACAAGCCACCTAATCCTGTTCTTGTTCCACTCCTGTTGGGGGCTTTAGTCTCAAAGGAAAGGCAGTCCTGGCCTGTGGGGACAAGTAGCAGCTGCTGCTCTTAAGGAACATTCCTTCTCAAAAGAAAGAAGTGCTTAGGTTTCACTAGCCTAGCAGGGAGCTGCCCTCTTGTTCTCCTGGACCCCTGGCTGGAGGGCTGCAGGCTGGGAACCGGCAGAAGGGACAGCTTTAATGCCCATGGCAGGAACTAGGCAGCGTGAACTCAACTTTTTGCCACTTCAGTCTGGGGGTGTCCCCTTACCATCTAAGTGGTGATCCTTCCAGGGTAGGTCACTCCCCTTGCCCCCACCCAGCCTTAAAACCCACTGGTCAGGTCATCAGGATGCTTGGCCACTGGGCTGAGGTGACGGCCCCAACCCCTCCACCCCCTGCCACTCTTGAAAATGCAAAACTCCTTGTAGGTCAATAGGCAAGTACTACCCTACCCAGGTAGGGATGTATTGATTAGTCCCCTGCCTATTCTGTTAGGGAGGTACAGAGCTGAAGAGCCATATCTGGCCTGCTAAGCCCAGCATCTCAGAATTATGTTCACTTTTTACCTCTCTTCTCCCTGCTTTCAGTCTATCAGCAAATCCAAATTCTTGCTTCCCAGCAAATTGGCTTCTTCCTCTCTAGCCCCTAAATCCCTGAGCTATAGCTAGGTAGGGCCATCCCTCCCCACCCAAGACCCAGGACTCCTGGTTCTCCTTCCTATGTATCACAAAAAAAGTATCCCCATGTAGCAAGAAGAACATCAGCTCTGGAGTAACCCATCCAGACTCTGCCACTTACTGGGTATGTGACTTTGAGCCAGTGTCTAAACTTCTTTCAGCTTCTCTTTCCTTAGCTGTAAAATGGAGAAAATAATGTGCACCTTGCAGCTTTGTTGTGAAGAGTAAATTAGATAACATGTGTAAAGTACCCAGGACATACCGTGTTTGAGACAGAGGGGAGCTCAACAACTGTTCACTGTCTGCTCTCCCTCTGCCAGTTCTTCTTTGAGCAAGACAAGACATGGCTACTCAATTGACTTGTCTCTAACATGTCTCCAGCCCTGACCCCCTTGCCTACATTCTCCATTACCTTTAAAATCTTTAGCAGTTGGCCACTACCATTAGCCTCAAAACACAATCCCCACAAATTTGGCTGCAAGATACCCCATCATCGCATTTTGAGGCCAAGGACTGTGTCACATCCATTTTTATATCCTGGGAACTCAGCAGGCTCAAGAAGTACTTGAATAGGTGCACGGTGCATGGTATGAATGGATGCATGGAGCGTGGTATGAATGACTGGATGCATGGTGCATGGTGTGAATGGATGCTCCACTCTCCACCTCATCTCCTTCCCTTGAGGGATTTCGATATTCTCTCTCTGTTCCTTGCCTTCTCCCAGACTTCTCACTACATAGGGAACAGGCACCTTTAGAGTTGCCAAATAGGTTGACAACTCTTCCCAAGCCTGCCTGAGATGCTCTTCCCCTAGGAAGTCCTCTTAAGGCCAGTGAATCTGCAACTTTTCCAGTCACAATGGGCAAAACCCCCCTGCTGGCCTCTCTAATCCATACTGAGGTTTGTTTAGCCCACCTCTGGGCAGAAACAGGTTCTGGCCATGAAGATGTCCAGTGCAGGCTGGGTCTGGGGCCTGGGTTCTCCCTGGGGAGGATGAAGGATACTGAGTGGTGAGCGTGTGGACTGCCCAATCAGATCCCTTCCCACAGCTCCTCCCCACATCTCTTTGGCTGCTCCTTTCCTCAGTACTCTCCACCCTGCACATTCTATGGCTGATATAACTTGTCTAGATCTTCAGGTGCGACTCATAGCTCCCTCCCACTGAGATTGGGAGCTCCTCCTGGACTATTCGCTTGTGTTTGTTCTCATAGGACTTAGCACAGTGCATACAGTAAATGCTCCTCAAATGCTTGGCGACTGAATGAGAACCATGGCTCAGTCCAATTTGCCTGGAAGAGAGCTGAAGCTTCAATCTCCATGGAGAAAGGGGGATGAATTTCAGGTCAAATTAATACTTGAGTGAGGTGGGAGTTAGGTCCCCTCTAGTGGGATGGTTTAGTTTGCGCCCTGTAGGAAGGACAGGAGAACCCAGAGTTGCAGTGTAGAATGCGTCTCCTTGCTGAGGACACGGCCCCTGCAAGAAGCCTGGGCATGGAAGCCTCGGTGTCATTGGGTGCAGCAGGACCGGACAGGTTCCTGGGGAGGTAGGAAGAACCAGCTGTGGCCCAAGTCCTTGCAACTCTGTTTTAGTTCTCCTGCTTGGTAGAGCAGCCTCCTCTACTTCCCGCCTGCATTCTACCCCCATAGAGAAGACTCACACATAGAAATGGAAGGCCAAGCAGGGAACACACTCAACCCCTAGAGCTGGATGGAGGACACAGTGTGGCACCTGGGAGTGGGGGTACCGACCTGAAAACAAAAATGTCTCCCACTTTGCAACACAAGGCTGGATGATTAGCACACAGGGAGAACCATGAGCCAGCAGTTTTCAACAAAGCTGGCAGACGGCTGGAACGTTGATCTGGAGGATCATATTCCAGAGGGGAGACACCCCTCCCCAGGCCAGGCTGGCGCTCAGTACGGCTATTTCAGGCTGGGGGGGGGATTAAGGTTGAACCATGACAAACACGCATGCGCACACATGCACACACACGACCCAGATGCTCCTTTCCTCTCTCCTCCCCCATACTTACTCCTGTGCCATGAACCTGAGACCTCAGATGCACTGAAAGTTTCTGGCCCCTGTTCCTTAGCAGCCCCCTGCAAGCCCCCACCCCTACCTGACCTGGGAATGTGGATGGGGACAGCACATGGCACACCCCTCCTGACCCCCTCTTCCAAGTACTCCAGACTGTACAGAGCCACATGCATCATCCTGTGACTTTCTCCACCTCACTATTGCTGCCATTCCATCCCTCTTTCTGCCTTTTGCTCAGCATCATCTCCCTTTTTCCCAGTCTGCGTGTCTCCCTGTCTCTTTCTCTTCTTTGCTCTTTTCCTCCAATGCTTCAGCCTGTCTCTACCTCACTCCTGAACGTTGACCCTCTATCTTTGTCTTTCCTTCCTTTTATCTTTTGTCCTATTTCTCCTTTCCTCCTTTGGCTTCCTCTTGCCCTCCCCTCCGCCTGCCCACCATTGCATTAGTTCTTCTAATTTATCATGCACAAGATTTTGTGGCTGCCACTGCCGGGATCGTAAGAGAAAGTGCAACAAGACTCTGAAGGAATGAGTCTATTTCAAGAGAATATCAGCAAGCAGAAGCCTGGGTGGCTGTTTTTAGACCTGTAATAAAGTGATTTGGTGATTTCAAACATATAAAATACTGTCTTTACCCAAAAAGTGTTTGTTATTTAGGAGAGGAAAATGAGCCTTACACAAGCATCCATAATATCAAGTCACAAGTGATATTTGCAGTATCAATGGCTCAGCATGGTCCAGCTACTAGCTGAGAGCAGGAAAAGCCCATTCTGGGTGGGGATCAGGGAAGCCTCTTGGGAGAGCAGCCTTGCTATGCCCTTGGGGAAGAGGCTGGGTTGGGTCCTGCAGAGGGGTGGGCCGGTGGAAGGTGTCCCCGGCACACACAGGCATGGGTGAATGGTTACAGCACCTGGACCAGTCTGACTGGCCCAGCAAGGGTGGCTAAGGCCAGACCTAGGAGGGCCTCAAATGTCAGGTGAACAGATGTGAAAGCTGGGGGCGGGGAATGGGGGGTTTCTGAGCAGGAGAATGACATGAACAGAGCTTTAGGAAGAAGGATCCAGCAGCAGAAGCTTAAGAGATGCCTGGGTATGGGGGTGGGCTGAGGGATGGCCAGCGAAGACAGGATGGCAGGTTAAGAAGCTCCTGCAGCAGAGGATGTGTAATTACCTTATTTGCCCACTGACGCCTGAATGAAGTAGGTGGTGGCCGTCAGAGAAAATGAAGGGACAAGTTTGAGTAATGCCAAAGAGGAACACCTCACTAAGTGTCTTTTCCTCTTTTTCTTGGTGTCTCTTCCCCCCACCCCAAATTGTCTGATTCCTCCTTCCCAGTGGGTCAGAGGTCTTTCTGCAGTGGCTACCCCAGGGCCAGCTTCACTCCTAGGCAGAGATCTGATGTTTCCAGTGATAGGAATCAAAGTTCTTCCCTTGTTCCTCAAAGCTCCAAGGCACTGAGCACTGGGATCCCCCAGGCGGACTGATTTTTGCAGGCAGCATCTCTGAGACCTAAACCATCCACAGCCAATGTTATCCTTCTCTGCAAACCCTACTCCTCCAATGACCCTCCTTCCTGCAGCCTAACGTGTCAGCCTCAGACCCCCAACCCTGGGGGGGGGGGGCGCTGTGGCTGCTAAGCCCTCCGCCCCTCCTTCCTTCCCCCACTGCCCAGGTACACCCCCAGCTCCAGAGCTCGAGGTGGAGTTGGAGGGCCCAGGAGGGGAAAGCCAGTGCCTCTCCAAGGACCTGATTATTTCCAAAGACTTGTGCTAATTTTCTGATATGATCCTCACATCTCTGTGAGGCACTAAATCCTCATTACTTTTCCTGACCGATGCATTCTAATTAGATCAACACTTAAAAAAAATTCACAATAGCCACAGGATGGCTTTCCATCTCATTAACTCCTCACTTATTATTTTCATGAAAATTACTGATAAAAATGTGCATCTCCATTTGGTGAGGCCTCACAGCCTCCTCAGCTCCTATCTTGCATCGCTCCCATCACCGGGACGGCGCACCGTCACCATGGTAACCCACAATAATAGAAACTAATAAATTACAAACGAGATGCTCGTTGAGCAATTATTGTCCTCTTTTATGCAAGTTTCTTGCTAATTTTGATCATAAGGGAAAGTACAATAAGACTCTGAAGGAATGAGTCTATTTCAAGAGAATATTAGCAAGCAGAAGCCTGGGCGGCTGTTTTTAGATCTGTAATAAAGTGATTTGGTGATTTCAAGCAATAGGAAGAGGAAATGAACTTCTTGCCCTGTGTTCTGGGCAGTTCTCACTAGCAAGTCTCACAAAGATCCCATTGGATGGGCTGGATGTGATACGGAGTGTATTTTCAGAGCTGGTTGTCAAAATGTGCGATGCTGGCTGGCCTAGAGGTCAGCCCACCCTGTCCCCTGCCTCTACCAACCTGTAGAGACGGAGTACGTTTGCTGTTTCGTAGAGGCCTAGGGACAAAAATGGCATAGCCTTTCTTAGGCACTCTTTCCAGCACCTCTTGCCTCTCATTCATAGAAAGTTTGCCAGTATCCCCATGCCTGATGGTCTAATGAGAAGAGCCTACTGGAAGCCTCCTGAGGGACCCTCCGTGTGTCTGTCCTGGACCCAGGAACTCAGCGGGAGAGGAACAATGGGGTGAGGCTGTGGCTTATGCAGGTGCCAGCGAGCTTCATGAAAGGTATGGCGAGGCAGCTTTCTTAGTTTGCAGGTTTAGGGAAAACAGAGCCCATTCTTGCCCAGAGCTTGCAGTCATCATTTTCACATTTCCCTGCTCCCAGGACGAAGGTGGCATGTGAATCTTGGAAGGGGGTGCTTTGAGGTAACATTTATAGTGGCCCTGAGCCTTAGAGGGACAGAGGTGCCAGGGCAGGGTGAGTGAACTAGAGAATGATCAGGAAGAAGCAGTTCCAGGGGAAGCTTTCCTCAAACCGTCCTTCCCAGGAACACAGAGAGCTCAGCAGCTGCAGCCCTCTGGAGAAGGCTGTGGGGCCAGGATGTCTGGGCCCTTTCCCGGTTCAGCCTCCAGCAAAGTTTTCCATCTCCTTAATGCTTGTGCTCATTTTTTTGGGATATCTTGGGACAGAAAGCCAAGAATTACTTTGGACGTTGTCCCTCTCAGATCTGGTCATTTTCTAGGGAATACCGATGCCCTGGCATGGTGGAGTCTGTGTACAAAGGGGACTGCGCTGCCTGAGGGATATAAGCAGAAGTGGATCAGAGGAGGGCCACTGTGGTGAAAGGATGCAACGAGTCCAATCTGAAGGTCACCAGGGGACCTTCCTATACATCTGGCTCAGGAGCCTGGCTTAACAGCTAGGACCCAGCTTTGTGTGTTACCTGTGAGTGAAGGTTTATGGAGGGCTGGTTGGGGGAGTAGGGCCCCCCGAGGTCATTCCTGAGCAGGTTGTCGCTGTGCATCTTGGTTTTGAGGCAGGTGATATAACGGTTACAAAAGTCCTTGCAGAGTTCATTGACTTTCTCCAACTCCAGCAGGTGGATTCTCAGGACCTGGATTGCCTTCACCATCTGGGGAGAGGGAGCAGAGGTAAGCCCAGGTGTTGGTGTCACATTCCCCTTGCTGCCTGGACCCTCAACCGCAATCACACTACGGGAGGGGAGCCCATTTCCTGCCCCAGGCACATGCTTTCTACACTTGATCTGAGCCAGAGGCTGAAAAGGCACGTGCTTTCTCATCCACATGATTTAAATTCTAGTTATGGCTCTGTGCTGATTATTCTCTTGCTTTGAGCCCTCTGTTATCACAGCTGTTCTTGAGGCAGTTGTGGTATTCTGAGAACAGCACTGGCCTTAGAGACAGAAGGCCAGGTCCAAGTCCTGGGCCTGCCATTTACTATCTGTGTGACCTTGGGCAAGTTGCTTAAGCTCTCTGCGCCTTAGTGTCTAACAAATGGGGATAATTATACTCTCCCTAACGACTTTACAGGTTTGTTGAGAGTATCGTATGAGGGGATGTACATGATAGCACCCTGTAAAGTGTGAAGTACTGAACAAGCATAAGGAAGACTGAGATCAGAGTTTCTTGCAAGTGCCCCAAGAGGTCAGGAACTGTCTATTCTTAAACACATATTCTGAGTGCTTCATGTGATACGGTTACCCTGTGGACAGCCCACTGATACTCGCTGACTGACCGAATAATCCAGCATGATTTAGCTGCCCACTAGATACCTAACTGTCTGTTGTGGCCTTTTCTGTGCCCTTTGGATAGTTGTGCCTGTTCCCTCTTCAAATGGACATTCCTGACCTTTTCATGGCAAGAGGCTATTTTGCAACTGAACCTTTGCTCTTTATTGTTGTTATTATCATAAAAAGAAAATACTAAGGAAGGTATGGAAAGCAGGGGGTGAAAAAAACTGTCTTTGATCCAATCACCCTAAGAGAATGATCATTATTTTAACATAGTTTTGTTTTGTTTTTTTGAGACAGTATCTCACTCTGTCACCTAGGCTGGAGTGCAGTGGCACAATCATAGCTCACTGTAGCCTCAAACTCTTGGGCTCAAGTGATCCTCCTGCCTCAGCCTCCCGAGTAGCTGTGACTACAGGCATGCACCACCACGCCTGGCTAATTTTTCTATTTTTTGTAGAGACAAGTTCTTGCTATGTTGCCCAGGTTGGTCTTGAAATCCTGGGCTCAAGTGATCCTCCCACCTCAGCCTCCCAAAGCTCTGGGGTTACAGGTGTGCGCCTCTGTGCCCAACCTAACATAGTTTCAATAACTTTGTGCATACAATAATTTTGTTTCCTATTTTTTCCTCTTATTTTAACAAATGTACGTTTCATAGTGCTAGAATTGTTTTCTCTATTCTCTCTTTTAGACTCTGAGCTTTGAGAAAGCAGGGATGATGTCTAATCTCCTCACCATGTTATCTTCAGCACCAGCACATATGGATACTGAACAAATATTAGTTGAATGGGTGAAAGTTGTTGAGTAAATATATTTTTAAGTGTTGCGTATTATTTCATGTGTGTGCCATACTTAACCAGGTCTCCATTGTTGGCATTTTGATTACTTCCAATTTTTCAATTTTATAAAAAGTCTTATAGTGAATATTTTCTAAGCTTATAGCTTTTCTTTTTAATGTTTCTGCATTATTTCTTTAAGATGAATTCCCAGAAGTGACAGGTATGGACTCCTGTGGCTCAAGATAAATATTGCTAAATTGCTTTTCAACTGGGCGTTGCTTAAAAGGTGCTGGAACAATTGGACATCCATAAGCAGAAAAAGTGAACTTGGATTTAAACCTCATACCTAATATACAAATTAACTCAAAATGGATCAAAGACCTAAATGTAAGACATAAAACTATAAAAATTTTAGAGAAAAAAATAGAAAATCTTCAGGATCTAGGGTTAGGCAAAGAGGTCTTAGAGTTGACACCAAAGAATTGGATCTCATCAAAATTAAAAATATTTGCTTTTCAAAAGACCCTGTGAAGAGGATGAAAAGACTACAGAGTGGGAGAGAATATTTGCAAACCACATATCTGACAAAGGACTTGTATCTAGAATATATAAAGAACTCTCAAAATGAAACAGTAAAATAACGAGCAACCCAATTAGAACACGGGCACAAGACATGATTAGGCATTTTACCGAAGAGAATATACAGATGGCAAATAAGCACATGAAAAGATATTCAATGTCATTAGCCATTGGAGAAATGCAGATTAAAACCACAATGAGATATCACTACACACCTATCAGCATGGTTAAAATAAAAAGTAGTGATAACACCAAATGCTGGTGAGGAACTGGAAACCAGATCACTCATACATTGCTGGTGGGAATGTAAAATGGCACAGCCACTCTGGAAAACAGTATGACAGTTTCTTACAAAACTAAATACATGCTTACCATACAACCCAGCAATTGCACTCTTGGGCATTTATCCCAGAGAAATAAAAACATACGTTTACACAAAAAGCCGTGTACGAATGTTTAAGACAGCTTTACAACTAATAGTCAAAAATTGGAAATATCCCAAATATACTCCAGTGGGTGAATGGATAAAGAATCTGTGGTTCATCCATATCATGGAATACAACTCAGCAATAAAAAGGAACTAACTATTGATATGCTCAACAACTTGGATGGATCTCAAGGGAATTATGCTAAGAAAGAAAAGCCAATCTCAAAGGGGTTATATACTATATGATGCCATGTATATAACATTCTTGAAATGACAAAATTATAGAGATGGAAAACAGATTAGTGGTTGACAGAGGTGGAGAGAGGGAGGAACTCTTCTGTACCTTGACTATAATACTGTTTACGTGGATCTGAACATGTAACAAAACTTCACAGAAGTAAACACACGCATGCATGCGTGTACACACACACACACACACACACACACACACGAGTGCATGTAAAACTGGTGAGATCTGAATAAGGTTGGTGGATTGTTCCTAGTTGTGAAGTTGTGCTATGGTTACACAAAAAGGGAATCAGGATCTCTGTATTAGTTTGCACAACTGCATGTGAAACTACAATTATATAAAAATAAAAATTTTAAAAAGGGAGGGCTTATTGCCTTTCCATATCCATTTGTGTTGACACAAGCATATTTAATCCTCCCAGTTTTGGGCTAGCATTTTGATGCCTTGGGAAGAGTTTAGACGGTATAAAAAAAGAGTTGAAAACAAGGAAGGAAATCTCTCCCAGAGAATTTTGACTGTGAAGTGTGTCAAGCAGCGTGGCTGGAAGCCAGTGTCACACTCTTCTCTGAGTCTCACTGGCATTTCAAGTGGGGAGCCCACATTGCCTGGGCTGGGCTTGTGGACTGTCTGACGGGCAGGGATTGTATTCAGTTAATTAAGGGTTTTTGGAGTCCTAAATTAGACTAAGTGTCACTCAAAGACAGAAAACAACAATTGTGTGTCTTCACGCAGGGCTCAGTCAAAGGGTCTCATCCAAAGAAGTGCTGCCTCTGTGGGGCTGAGGCTGAGGGAGACTGAGCAATTCTGGGGTGAAGAAGAGAATGTTGACTTTAGTATGGAGCATTTGGACCAAAAACTGGAGTTAGGTGCTTAATAAAGATTTACTCTTACTTAAATTTTCTACTTGACCTTGGCCATGAAGATCTTGGTTTTATGTCTCAGAGCAATTAGCACAATATAAAGTACTTAACAGATACTCGTTGATGGATTGATAACACTACCCAAACATTCCTTATTCTTACTAGTCTCAGGCACTGTGTTAAGCCCATTCTATGCCTTATCTTATTTCTTCCACACAACCAGCGCTGCAAGTAGGTACCACTATTGCCTATATTTTACAGTTGAAGAAAATAAAGTCCAGAGATACTGAATTTTACTTGTTTAGAGTCACAGAGCTGGTAAGTGATATGCAGCCTGGCTGCCTCACCCCTGAGCCTGTGTTGCTTCACCCTCAATACAGATTCACATGCAGGAGAAAATGGGAGTATAAAGAGTGCATGGTTTGGGGGAAAGTGGCTCAGTGACAGGAAGTATGGGGTTCTAGGAAAACCAATTAGCTTTGGGGACATTCAAGTTTAGGATTTCTAGAACCCTCCCTGGTAATATGCCTTCATTAAGCTGTTCTGATTTCCCATCTCTCACTCCTGGCCTAGCCCCTGAGGGTCAGAACTGCACCACCATGGGTGTCTGCTCCCTCATGTGTAAAGAGAGGGTTGGACTGTCAGGTCCCTTCCATTTTCTGATTCTCTGAACATTACCAGGACTTCTGTCCTCATTTTACTGACGGGGCTGGAAAGGGCCCCACAAGGTGACCTGGGCCAGTTTCTAGGTGAATAGATGGTCTAAACTCAACAGGACACAGGCGGCACTTTCTCTTCTGAGGCTGTCCTGGTCACTGGGAGATGACCTTATTGCCGAGGACCATCTCTATGTTCTCTCAATCTGCTGATTAAGAAGCTCTTCCTTGTGTTCTACCAAAATTTCTCCTTCCTTAATATAAAGCGCTTACTCAGCAGCCTTCTATAGGTACCAAGAACATCTAGTACCTCCATCAGCTTCCTTTAATTTAATTTTATCCGTTCATCAACATTGAGTCTTACTATTATGGCATACACTGGACCAGGCATTTGACTTGATAAGTTGTTCAATTAGCTTTCTTTTCTCCACGCTAAAGTAATAGTAATTCCTTAAACACTGCTTCTCTTTCTCTTCCCTCCCTCCCTCCCTTCTTTCTTTTCTTCTTTCTCTCAACTTTTGTTTCATTTTAATCAACATTTTATTTACTAATTTATTTTAAAATCTTCTTGTGCAGTAATACACACATACATATATATGTATATTCACACACATATACACACAGAAAAGTGCACATAATTCTATTCATTCATTTTAAATATATAACCAATATATACTTATAAAAAATCAGAAAATACAGATAAGTAAAACAAAATAAAATGTAAAATCTACCCAGAAATAGCTTTGCTCAAATGAAATACACACATAGGGTGTTTAAACCAGATCTGGTGCACAGTGGCCCAAAGTGGATCTGTTTTTTGGTCTAATAAGGCACAGCTGAAGGATTACTTTTTTATGGGCTAGTAGAATTGGCTTAAAGATTTAAAAAGGTAGAGTAAATCATAATGGTATTCCAAGGTAATGAATATGTAGGACCTATGCAATATTAGAGAGAAAGATGGGTAGAGCAGTCAATGCGGGGAAGCTGCCTGGCACAGCAGAAAGCCAGTGGGGTTCACTGTCAGACAGTCTGGCTTTGAGTCCAGGCCCACTATTTGCTAACTGGGTGCCACTGGGCAAATTCTGTGACTTCTCTGAGCCTCAGGCTCCTTGTCTGTAAAATGGGGCTAATGATCATCCCTAACTCACGAGATTTGATAGGGGCCAAGGGAGATAATAATGTGAAAGTTCTTTATAAACTGCACTAAACCAAATGTACACAAATGTTTTTCTAAATCTCTTTTAATAATTTCTAATATGCCATTGGCTTTTCTACTGCTATTCTATATTCAGCTAGCAAAAAAAATAGTAATTCCCAGGTTTTTTTTTTTTCTTCTATATTTGTGTTTAGTAAATCGTCCTCTATCCTATGTGTTTACAGTTTTGTATTTTTGCCTGTAAGGCAGAAAATTCTGACTTATTAAACTATTTGTCTAAATTATCCGGGTCATGTGAAAAGTTATTCCAAATCTTCTAGAGCAATGACAATGCCACTAAATTTATATCATCACCAAATATAATGTATTTTTGATTCCTTTCCCCAGGTTTTGCTTCATCTTTCAGCTTCTCCCCCTCCTTTTCCTTTCAAAATAAAGCTCCATCCCTGTTCTTCTAAGAAGTCTCCTTCAGAAAAGCAAAACAAGATGCAACCTCACATTTTTAGTTTCATACCACTGTATACAAGTCCCATAGTCCCAGGAAAGTACACAAGACCAGGGCTTCTTATTTTTTATAAAGTCACATGGTGTGATGTCTCTAGTCTATTTTTTCCTGCCTGGTTATTTTAGACAAGTGGTTTAAATTTATACATAAAATTTAGGATGACAATAATATCTACACTTTAGAGTTGTTGTGAAAATTGAATAAGATCGTGTACACACATGTGCGGGGCATCATGTATGCACTTGTGCGTGGCATACAGTAGTGTTCGATAAATGTCAATTCTTCATGCCAGTGTGGCCCTCCTTCCTCCATCAAGTGCCTCTCTAAATAGTTGCCTCTCTTGTAGGATCATGGCCTCTTCACTTGATGATAATAATTCCTTGCCTTTCAAAACATTTGTGTACATAGCACTTCACAATTTACAAAATGCTTTCTCTCCATTATCTCATTTGAGTCTCATCACCACAGGGACACAGGCGCTATTATCTCTCTTCTGGAGATAAGGAAATTGAGGCTCAGAGATTAGGGAACCCACTCAATTCCATGCAGGAATTAGGGAGGTATCCTTGCCTTGGGAGTAAATTCCTTTCACACTCTCCTTCCTCTTCTGCAAATTGGAACTATTCTCCCTCACTGACAGGAGGAGGGATTTATAAATACACATTCTTTAATGTGCTCTGATGTTTCCTGTGGGTCACTGGGGCAGCCAAAGCTAAAATCTAATCAGGAATTTTTCCAGACCAGGCCAGTTTGGCTTGACCACTTGGAAGTGTGGAGATACAAGAACAAAGGGGACATGGGAAAAGGTGAATACCAAGGACTGGAGAACTGCCAGATGATTGGGGATAGAGTGAACATTTTATGGAAACCATCATGCAAGGAAAGTTAAATCACTCTTGAGTCCATACCTGACACTTCCCTCTGACGGCCTCAGAATTTGGAGAAGCAGTGTGGTGCAGAGGGAAAAGGGTGGGCTTTGGGAGTTAGATCCACTTGGTTCAGATCCCAGCTATGTAACTTATTGGCTGTAGGGTCCCTAGTCCTTGATTTTTCCCTCTGTCAAATGGGGATAATAACAACCACCTCATAGGGTTATTGTGAGAATTAAATAGCAAAGTAGGGTATTCAAGGACAATGGGTTTTAGAGGCTGAGGGTCTTGGGTCTTCCACCTACGGTGAGACCTTCAGCAATTTACATAATCTCTGAACTTTAGTTTCTTCACCTGTAAAATAGGATAATAACAGAGACTCCTCAGAGTGGTACTGAGGATTAAATGAGATGTGGCTAGGAAAGAGTGAAAACAAGACCTGGACCATAAAAAGGTCTAAGAGGAGATTAGCTATAGCTGCAGGGTGGTGCAACTCTGTCAGCTTGAGTCCTGCACCGTGTTTGATTCCTGCCTGGGCCACGCACCAGCTGCGTGATCTCGCGTTAGTGATTTCGCCTCTTGTCTCAATTGCCTCATCTTAAAATGGGGATGATAATATGTGCCTTGTGGGTTTGGAAAGAGGATTAAATAAGATAACATATGTAAAGTGTTGGGAACAGTACCTGGCACCTGGTAAGTGCCCTATAAAGGTTAATTATTATTAGCATTGATTATTCTTATTTCCTTTTCCTGGTGTCTGCAGGATTATCTGCCCCTATCTAGGCAGAGAGAGTCTGGATTGAAGGCTGAAGTGAATACCTCTCTGAACGGGGCTAGCCCAAGGTCTCTGTGTGCCCAGAGCTCTGGCCTGATTCCTTCAAGTGCCTCCTTATTCACAGCCTCTGGCCTCTGGCCCTGCCTCTTCAGAGTGGGCCCAGGGGTCTGGGGGGGCCCCATTTTAGAGCTGGCTTTGCGGTCAGGCAGCCATAATCTGTCCCTCGAGCCACACCAGAGTCTCATTAAAACGTGCCCCATAAATGTTAAAAAATTTACACATAAAAAAATTCCATGCATGAAACTGAAACCGTACATTTTACAGCCTCGGTTTGAAATCTTGCATAATATATAAAACCTTGGCCCTGCACTGGGGGCCTGTAAATTAGATTTTATAAAACAAAAAGCTTTTACCTTTCAAAGGGGTTTGGGGAACTTGCAAATTTTACAAACTTTACCAACTGCCAGTCAGAGGCTGCTGGGCCCAAGGAAGGGATCCGCAGGCCAGCTAAGAAATAGGCCTGGTGAGTCTCCGGTGGCTGTGGGAATTGGCGTGGAGGGTGTGAAGCCCACCTTGCCCCCAGGGAGCTAGCCGGGGGGCATTCCAGGGAGGCCTCTGTGAGGATGGAAAGCCACCCTTATCCCATGGAAATGGGGAGGGAGAGAGAGTCAGAGTGTGGGCGTGGGGGGGGCAGAGGTATTGATGGCACTACTTTATTGGTAAATGAGGACTTTGTTGCCACCAGGGAGGGGAGTGCTGGAATGAGGTAGTGGAAGGAGCACAATTTCAGGAGTCAGCAGACTGGACTCTGGTCCTGGCAAGTCACTTCCTTCTCTGGTCTGATGTCCCCAGCTATAAAATGGTAGGGGAGGGGGCAGGGAAGACTTGCTTCTCCCTAGGGTTGTGTTTTCCCTCCTAATGTTCTGTGATTCCGTTTCTCCTCCAGTAGCCATGCAGGTGCTACAGGAGAAGCTGGCTTGCAGGGGAGGGAGGTCCCCTCTGAAATCTACAATCTGGGAACCTCTGATCTTTGAGGCAGCTCTGGGAGACTGTGGGGTGCACCGAAGGGTGCTATGGGGCAATCTGCTTGGGGGAGAGGAGGGTGGCTGGCTGGGATGGGGAGGATTCTCCGTCCCTGGTGGGGTTAGAGACCACAGACTCGCAGGCTTGGAAGAAAGCAGGGCCTGAGTGGGGCTCAAGGGCCCCGGGGAGGGGGGTGAACTTCCCAGGGGCAAAGTTTTGGGGGACCCAAGTGCCCTCCTGACAATCCCGCCTATGAAAGTCAATATTCAAGGTCAAAGGAAAGCTGCCCTGACACACATATATATAAAAAATAAATCTCTCAATTATCTCAGCTCATTTGCTTGGGGTCTCTCATTTTATGTCCCTGCTCGGCTGCGCAGTATATCTGTCCGGATAAAGAGTTACAGTCCGTTGGGCTACGTGTGCGGGGTTGTAAAAAATACAGATGCCAAATTAACTGGCTGTGGCACTTGGCAGCTGATTGAGCTGATAATGACGTGATCTGACCTTTTTCTAATTTCTAATTATGTGCATCTCGGCTGTGCTGGCTCCACGATTCTTGTTCCAGTGACGGCTCCTGTGATTGGCCTCTTTATCTCCCCTCCCCGCCGCCACACAGGACCAGGAGGGGCTGTGGCAAAGGCCACTGCTTGACTCCCCAAATAAAGTTTCAGGGTTCTGGCCACACAGTCTCTTTGGCAGCCCCGAGGTGAGGTTGGGAAGCTGGAACAACTTTCCGGAAAGACACTGCCTTTAAGATTAACCTTCTGGATGCCAGGCAGTTTTGAAGGCCATTTCCACGAGCCATCTCATTAATTTTGTATTACAGTCACATGAGATAGGTGTATCAGATCTAGAGATGAGGAAACCGAGCTTCAGAGGAGTTAAGTCATCAAAGTCATACAGAGTAAGAAGTGAAGCTAGGCTCAGGTCTTCTGTCTCTAAGCACTTTTCCAAATCTCTCCATTTAACATAATCAATCAATTATCAACCAGTCAGTGACTGTGGCTAACTCATCTAGACAAATCAGGTCCACTTGAGTAGATGGAATGTCCAAGGATTGCTCCACCAGTTGGACCACTCCCAGCCCAGTCACCTGAGATAGAAAACCAGGGAACACCAGTGGGACCAGTAGGGTGGCTTCTGTAACATCCATGTCCTTGGCTCAGGCCTGGCACATAGCAGACACCTAACAAAGTTCTGTTGGATTAATTTAAGAGATCTGATTCTTTAAGTGAACAGACCCCCGAGAGACCCAGGCAGTGCTGGCAAGTGGAGAAGCATGGAGCTAGCCACTTGGGTATTTTCCAGGCTGTGCTAGAATGGGAGGCTGCCTTCAGTGGGTCTTACATAGGTGGTGGTGGGTAAGGCACTTGATGTTTGTGTCCCCAGGACTCCTACCTCTTAAAAAGGTTTAAATTCTTTCACATTACTCAGTCTAATTTTAGGTATTTCCTTACCAACTTAGGCCTCAGTTTCTTTTTGTGCCCAGTAAGGGGAGTGGGCCCTAGTGCCCCAGGTCTATTCCAGCCCCCACAGATATGGCTGCTTCATCTCCTGGCTCCCTGGCTGCCATGGGTCTGGGTTCTAAGGATCTGCTTCCCAACTGCAGTCTGTGATTCTGATCAGCCAAAGACCAGGGCAGGGCCAGACCAGCTGGCACTTAATATTTGACCAACTGGAGAACCTGCATGGGGAAGCTTTCCCAGGGGATCCAAGAGAGCGGCCCGGCCTCCTGGGAAGTGGGGCTGCTGAATCCCAGCCAGAGAGAGGGAGGCCCAGGGATGAACAGAGGTGGATATGGGGCTCTCAGATGCCTCCATTAAACACTCCTGACGGAGTTTACTATGGATAAGCGGGCAAGTGCTTATCCTCTGGTCAAGGCCTGCTCCACTCTCTAAACACCAGCCCATCATGACACTTCACAAATTTCCAGTCCAGGGTAGGCTCTCCTGGCAGCTCTTCTGGACTCCACAAAGTACCATATTCAACTCTTGAGAGAAGCAGTGGTGTGGATAATTCACAGCACGAAATAATATCAAAGTCATTTACATCTGTTCTGCAGATGCACGTGTGTGTATGCGCACATGCTTTTCCTTCCTTCCTTTTTAGGACCACATTTGCTTTTCTAATTCTGTTTCCCTTTGGGAGCAGGTACCAGCTAAAGTCTGGATGCAAGGGGTCAGCACTATAATCAATCAATTTGAGGGGGACAGCTTTCCAGAGTTTCCAGATTCACCGTGCATAATCTGGGTAATCTACCCACGGAAAAATCAAGAATTGGGGTTAATAACTCCAGGATGACTAGGGTGATGAACAAACAGAGCAGCCCCTCTATTATTCTCTCTCAGCAGAATTCCCAGGACTAGAGGAGAATTTCAGATGTCATCCAACCCAGTGGTTTCCAAACCTAATTGAGGATTCCAACTGCCCGGGAAACTTTGTAAAATGTAGATTCACAGGCTCCCACCAAACCAGTAAAATCACAATTTCCAGGTGGTGTGCCCAGGAATATGGATTTTATAAAACCGTAGTGATGATCTAGGTGACAAACTGGGTTTAGGAGCCTGATCTACTGGGTCCCCCTAAATGGGCAGGTCCTCTGCTGTCTTCTCAGCATGACTATGTCAGGTCTTTCTCTCTATTGACGTGCTTGAACATGCTTGTTACCCGCATCCTCCGCACAGTAGCACACCAACCATCAGCTCCTCCCTGGGCAGCCCAAGACAGATTTGCTAACATGCCAGGACTCCAGGCCTCGGAACAGCTATCCTAGACACGCTAGCTGCTACAACCGTCCTTTCCTCCTGTCTGCATTACAACAGCTGGGTAGTAAGATGCTGGTGCCACCCTGGGCATAGATGGGGAGAACATTGGCAGTAAAGCCTGTACATGGAACTTTTGGTTTAAGGAGCTTAGAAATGGTTCTTGGCTGCTAGTATGGAGCATCCAGTGCCTGCCCCATGGTGAGCACTCAGAACTTTTTGTTGAATGAATTAATGAAAGGATCACTTCTAGGGCATTTGGAGGGGATCAAAGGGTAGGAAGATGCTAGCCAGGGTAGAGGGTGGAGGGTCTTTACCAGATTGTCCAGTTCTGGGTCATCACTGAAGAAGGGTTTGTGCTCCTGCTCCTGCTGGTGGACAAAGTTCTCGATGTCCACATCAAAGCTGGCGGAGGTGATGCATTCAGAGCCCTGGGTGGCCTGTTCACATTTCTCAAACAGCAGCGTCAGGAGCGGGAAAAGAGGGTGCCTGTGGGGACATTAAGAGCTCATATATGCACACACACAGAGACCGTGCTGCTAACTGGGCTCAGAAGCCACCAGGCTCCCTCTCCCACATTCCCATCACTTGTCCCAAGGTCCCACTCCTTGAGAACGTGCCCAGTCCCCATGGTCAGCCTAGATGGCAGCATTTCCTGCCCTGGCAGGAGGGTCCAGTGTCCCAGTTCCTGGGCCTCAGAGGGCTCCTGTCCCTGCTCCCTGGGGGCCTACCTTTTCTCTTTGGTTGGAAAACCTGTTTGGGTATTTGGAGAGAGATGATGGGTTACAACCCTTCAAAGGAGTAGGTATCCATTTCTGGCTCAGAGTCAACCCAGGAAGGAAACGTGGGAAGTGTCCAGAGAAATCCTGGATGTGAACATTAGTGTTAGGCAGACCCGTTTTTGGCTGTCTGGAGCCAGCTGAGGGCAGCAGATGTGCACAAACACTTGTGTGTTTGGGAGTTTATGCAAGGGGATGTGTGTGAGCCCAGATACTTGTCCACACCTGGTGGGCAGATGTCTCCACCCATCCTGAGCCTGTTGGCAGACTCAGTTTAGGTCAGACACCCCCATTACACGTGTAGCCTTTCCCTGCATGTTTCCATTATCACACCTTTAGCACAACTGCAACTAAATGATTATTTGCATCATTATTTGTTCACTGTTTTCCTCCAAGACTCCACCTGACCTAATGATCGTGGTGTCCCTAAGCCTTGCCACATGCTCATAGCAGGCACTTAATAACTATTTGGTGACTGACTGAACGAATCAATGAATGAAAAGCGTGAGTGTGTGCATGTGTGCAGTTCTATGACATATATACGTGAGCCAAAGTGCTGACTTACATGGCTTTACAGATCTTGGCTTGGATATCACAACTCTTGCAGGCGTTCCCGACTGTTCCCCACCAAACGTAAGCTGACAGCCACTGAGTTTTTTGTTTTCTCATCTGTCTTCTTCACTAGACCGTGAGCTATATAACGGCAGGAATCCAGCCCACCTTATTCATCACTGAATGTCCAAAGTCTAGCAAAGGCATGTGGATCTTAATAAATATTTGTTGAATATATGTGTGTATACCTATTTGCATGTATAAGTGCATGGCATATTTATTTCTGCAGCATGTGTGCATGGGTGGCATCGGTTGTTGACATTGGACTCTGGAGAGTCCCATTCCCTTCCACTGTGGTTCCAAATAAGCCTCTGCACATTCCTCTCTGGTCTGTCTCCTCAGACTCCTGGGACTATAAAATTTAGCTCTTTTCTTTTTGATTTAGCCCCGCTTGCTGGGAGAGGAGGAATGTGTTTTGGACCTGGCCCCCAGACCTCTGCCAAAGGAGATGCTCTAGCCAGCACTGTTCAGTAGAACTTTCTGCAATGATGGGAATGTTCTGTAATCTCCACTGCCCAGTATGGTAGCCACTAACCACATGAGGCCAATGAACACTTGAAATATGGTGATTGTAACAAGGACACTGAACTTTTAATTTTATTAATATTAAATTAAATTACATTTTAATTAATTTAAATTTAAATAGCCACATGTGGCTAGTGGCTACCATATTGGAGAACACAGTCTTGAAAAGGAAAACAGACCATGCTTTCCCCCTCCAGCACACTATGATTGAACACACTGAGAGAAGCACTGAACATCTAGCCCACACAGCATTTGTAAAGGGGATGGGGGAATGCCTATAAGCCCATCCCATCTTGGAATTTCAATAATTCTGGGCAAAAAGAGAGAAAGTGCTTACCCCCATCCACACTCAAACCCACATTTTACGGGTCTTTCTACTCTGGCTCAGGGGTAGCTGGTGATGAAGGGAGATAAATCCCTGCATCAGATGAGCTGCTGGGCTTGGCAGAGCTTGCCCCTGGACATTATCTCCCCAACCCTTGTTTTAGAAGCTGATGCATAAACTCCCTGGCCCCAAGGTTGCAGACTCGGTGTGCAGTCTGAAGGAAAAAGGGTCAATATTTAAGGGTGGCCTAAGCGCAGCCCCAAATTGCCAGATCTTTTGAGCCCTAGTAGAAAGCTGGTAGGGAAAGGAATGGGTTAGCTTAGCCATCCGGCTGAAGACAAAGAGAAACCCAGGTGAAGGGGTTAAACTCCAGTATAAGTCTTCATTTGCAGCCACTAATACTGCAGCATATTATAGTCTAATCTAACCTGATCCCAGTTTAATGCAAGATTCTCATGGCCCTGAGTGGAATACCAAAGAAAGCCTCAGTGGCTGTAATTTAAGCAGAGCCCTGCAGTGGTTTAGCTGAGGGACATGAAAGGCAAATTCCAGACGGTGTTATGAATTATTGCGCCTTATGAACCTTCCTACTCTCAACAGATGCCTGCTGCCATTTAAACAGCCACTAGATCAATTAGGAATGAAAGGCACAAATCGACTCTGTACAAGGGCACTAAATTACCAGGAACTAATAATCTGCAGCATTGTGCCAGGTGGTGGGGGTGCAGCCCCCGCCCCAACTCCATGACAGCCGCGGTCACCGCACATTCTTTTCTCACTGTTTGGAGGGAAGGGATGGGTATGAGTGTGTGTGTGCATGTGCATGTGCATGCATGTGCACTGGGGTTGAATGCAGGCTGTTGATGAGAGCAAGGGTGTGAGTGTTGTGTGCTGTCCTGTGTGTTTTCATTGTTTGCACATACAGTGTTGTGTTTATGTAGTACATATGCACATATGGGTTGTGTGTATGCAACAGGGGTGCCAATTTTGTGTGCTGTGAACACAGTGTGTGCACGTGCTCTGTGTTATCTGTATGCAATATGTGTGCTGGGATCGTGTGTTCTGTGTACATAGAGTGAGTGGCATGCGAGCCAGGAAAGAGGGATCTGCCATGGCACTAAGGTTGGGGTGGGGAGAGGAGGGTGGTCTCCTCTGCTCCTGTCCTTGTCCCTGCAGGGAGGAGCAGCTTTTCTTAGAGTGGTCAGGGAAGGCCTCTCTGAGCAGGTGACATTTATGTTAAGCCTCAAATGATGAGGCACAGTCGTGCAAAGAGCTGAGGGAGAGGCATTCAGGCAGGAAAGAAAGCAGTAGATAGAATGAGATAGAATGAGCTTGGTATACTTCTGGGCCAAATCTAGCTTAGTGTGGCCAGAGCCAGGTAGGCAGGAGGAGAGTGAAGGAGATGAGGTTGAAAAAGCAGAGGGAGTCAGGTCATGAGGTGCTCACAGGCCTCAGACAGAGCTGGGCTTGGGGGGGTGGGGGGTGGGCATTTGCATGTACACTGGGCAACCACGTGCACCTTCTATGCAGAGCCACAGCATGGGTCTATTTTATAAACCTCATTCACTTCCAGGTGTCAGATCTCCCCAGAATGAGTACATGTGTGTTGACGGGATGCATATCTAGGGCTCCTGCTATCTCTCAGAAGAAGGGAACATGCTGCCCATCCTTCCCTCCAAGTTAATTGGAGTGCATGGGGCACAGGTCAGACTTCACGGGTGCTGGCCTGGGCCCCTCTCGCCAGCTCCCCTTACCTGAGGCTTGGGCAGTCAGGGTGGGAGGGCAGTGAGCAGCGCTGTCAGCTCCCAGAGCCTGCCTTCTCATGCCCCATCATCCACAGGCTCCTGTGTCTGCTTCCTCCCATCCATCCCGGAGCACTGTTGGTCTCACTGAGCTCAGAATGGGGTCTGATCTAACCCACAGTCTCTTCTATGAACCATAGCCAGGGTCAGTGGGGTTGCCTGTGGTTCCCTGCTCTATCCACCTGGATCACTCAATAAACCCAGATCCTACCTGCTACCTGCTGCCTCGAGCACAGGGACCACTGAGACACTGCACCACCCCTGGAGAAGGCAGGCTCGGTTTCCCAGTGACTCAGCTGGGTTCTGTGTCTGCAGAGCAGTCCTGGGCTTCTCTAAGGCTGTTCCCAGCCCAGTTATGGGAGAGTCCCCTGCTCTTCCTCAGTTGCGCAGTCTGTGACTGCCTAAGAGCTCACCTATATTTTCTAAGCTACCCTCCAACGTCGCCCCATAAAGCAGGAAGTGAGGCTAGCACCACCATCGAGAGGTCCTCTCCAGCAGCCTCAGCTGCCTATTTGGGATCTACCCTGAATAGGGCAGGTCCATGACAGCTGGCCTCTAAGCCACTTAGGACATGAGTGGCCCTGTCTGAGACAAGGATGGGGCAGGGAGAAGGATTTCCAGTTAGATATGGGATCTTGGCCTTCCTTGAGCCTCAGTTTATCCACCTAGAAAATGGTTTTAAGGAGCTCTCTTCCCACTGTCCAACTCTCTTCCCCTGAGGATCCATATCCTTCAGGGGCTATGAGCAGGGATACGGAAACTCAGTCCCCAGAAGATGATGAACAAGATATGAGAGATGGTCATTAGACTTTATTTCCAATGAGCTGAGGACATTTGACCTCTATAAGAGCTCACCTTCTCCCTCCCAGATCCCTTCTCTGCTCTTCTCCCCACCATGTCACCTCCTGTGTGACCGCCCCCTCCACCTCAATCTCGCTTAAGCCGTTCAAAATTTGGAGGAAATAAATCTCACTGCACTAATTCAGTGAGAGTTTGAGCCTCGTCAGTGCAGAACAAATAAAAGGAGTGAACTGGCATGACATTTTACTGCAGAAGAGAGGTCGTTTCCAGCCACTAATAAAAAGGATTTGACACAGACTAATAAAGAGAAATGAATTTCTCTAATGGCCTAATTTAGCACATTCAGCACTGCGCCTCCGCCTGGGTGCTGGGAGGGCGGGCGCCTTCGCCGCCAGTGCGGACAGAGGCAGGAGGGAGGGAGAGACGCAGCTCAGCTCGGGCAGAGAGGAAGAAGAGATGATCTCAAATAACATTTTATTATTTCTTTTCTCTTTTCTGAGCCCCCCACCCCGCCCGCACCCTCATCACCTCTACCCAGGAGCAGCTAGACTAAAATAAAGCTCAAGATATGCAGTTCCTGTTAACGATCCAAAGAAATAAAGAACCCCTCTCCATAGAATTGCAGTCTTGTGCTAGCTTAAGAAGGTGATTAAACCGGATGTGTTGATTTCTACAGGGGTTTAAGCCATCGTTTGGTTTAATTACTTCTGACATTTCTGCCTTTGTGTTTTTTACATCACCCAAATTTGCTGGCCTGGAATGCCCAGTCAGGGGCCAAGATGTGTGGGGCTTCCCCCCACCCCACCCCAGGAGAGCTGCAGGGCAGGATGTTGGCTGCAGCCCTTTGCAGAGGTTACCACCACCCTCTCTCTCAGCAACAGAAAGGCCGAGACCCCCTCGATCAAGACCAAAGAGACCCCGACCCCCAACTCCCGTGAGGCTTCTAAGAGCATCCTGGGTGGGCAAGAGTCAAGAGAGCCCATTTCGTTCCTCCTCATCTCAAGACAGATTCCTAAGGTAAATTGGGCTGACAAGTCTCCCTCACATTTTTAAAGACCTTCTGGAATGGAGGCCACAACTTCCTGGGCAACTGTGACACTCATACCTAACTTGAAGTGCCCCTACATGGTTGCAGCTCATTTCTTTTGTTAAATGGACTCAAAAAAAGATAGTTGGGTCCTTTTCCATTTCCCTTCCTTCCTTCTTGGACAACCTGGGTTTGTTTTTTGTTTTTTTTTAAATTTGAAACATTTCTTCCCGCTTAAGGGAGGAGTGGAAACAGAAGCAAAGACAGAAAAAAAGTTAGAAAGAATGAAAAAATATGGAGCTTCAGAGAGGCTAAGATACAAACAATGAGAGACACTTGCTGGGGAGGGGGACACCCGAGGGTGGTCCCAGGCGAGGGGAGGTGTTAGTGCCTCGTTCTCTTTCTGGGTGATAAACCTCGTGATTCACAGTCATGCCACACCGTCCCTTCCCTCGTGACCTTGGCCAGGACTGCAGACCTCAATTACGGGTCCAGCCAAGTGTGTGGCCGCCTGCCTGGGCTGTCCACCTCCTCCCCCCTGACTGCCCTTGGAGTCCCCAGCTCCCCCTGCACCTGCCCTCACAGCCCACACTCACCCTGCTTGCGGGTGGGCGGAGGGAGGCCCAGTGTCAGCACCCACCCCCTCCCGGAGCCTCTGCTGCCTCTTCCAGTGTGGACAGGGGGGACAGAGCCCTGGACCAAGGATGGGTGATCCCGAGGGCGGAATGTTTGGGAGGAGAGTGAGATTCTGTGGGGAGAGCTGCAGTGACAGGCCGGCCGGACCAGAGGCCGGGTCAGGGCCAGGCTGCTCAGAGGATATGATGCTGTTGCCAGTGAGGAGGTGAGGTGGGCCCACAGGGGTCCCCCAGCTCCCCAGCCTACTCCCTACTGACACATGGTGGCTGTCACGTTGCCAAAGTCTGGCCTTCCTGGAAACTCTGCCTGGGGGCTGGCATTTTGACCATTTATTTCTAGTTCCCCAGGCCAGAGACCACAGGGATCACAATACCCTAGAAAGAATAAGAGACAATACCCTAGAAGCCACTTTCCAGGACAGCCTCCCACCCCTTTCCTGGGCATCTTTTTACCGCAGAAGGCCCACACCAAGCACCCATTCTGAGAAGGACAGTGGAATTTCTCCTGGATGCCAAGGAAAAGAAGCCAAGGCTCCGTGGATGAGCACCCCAGGCTCTTCACCAGGGGGCCTCAGCCTCCTTTCAGTTTCTCCTAGACAGACTCAACGGAGGGACAGAGGGTGGTCCTGGTCCCCTGTGTCGTCCCTACTCCCCTTCACCAGCTCAGGCAAACCAACTCCCTGTGCTGGCCTTTGCCCTGTGCTTTCCTCGGCCCACGCCTGGCCTCCCACAGCTCCTTCCACCTGAACTCCTGCTCCCTACACATCCCTTCCAATGACCTTCAGAATCCAGCTCAAAATGCCACCTCTCCTGTGAAGGTGGCCCCAGTGGAGCTCTCCAGCAAAAGAGACCAGCGCCTCCTCTGAGCCATCATAGCAAACGCTCAGGGTTTCTCCCTTGTCTGCACTCACGATGTAGGGTGGGAAGCTGGGTGGTCTGAACCACACACAGACATTGGAGTCAGACAGCTGTGTGACTTTGGGCAAGCTACCAAATTTCTGAGCCTCAGTTTCCTCTTTTATACAGCAGGGATAACACCTCCCATGAGGGTTCTTGTAAGGGTTAAATGAAGAAACATGGAGAGTGTCTGGCACTTAGTAAGCTATCAATTAATGCTTGTTCCCTTTCACTGGAATGGGGGGTGTGTGGGCACCTTTTTTGTTCAGAGAAACATTGACACCATCCACTTCAATAAATTTATATTCCCATCTCTACTGACTCATTTGGCTGGGAGACAAGCCCCTGTGCCAATTCAAATAAAGGTCCAGAAAGAGGGGGGGAGGGACATCTTAAATTTATCAGAACTCAGAACCTCATTTTTTTTAACCAAATAAGCACTGCCAGTAGGAATTACTTTTATTTCGCTAATGACACTTATTAACTTCTATTAACCACAGTGGTTTGTGCACATCCACCCTCCCACTACATGGTGAGCCCCTCCAGTCTGTGACCTCTTTCAGAATTCCCAAGGGTTAGGCACAGTGGGTGACACACAGCAGGGGATCAACAGATTTTTGATGAAGCAACGTATGGGAATAAATGAATGAATGAAGTAAGCAATGACAATAGGAATGAAGGTTCTGAGACACAATCCTGAAGTTCTTTCAGGCTCAGAATCCATCCATACCAGGGGACTCAGATCATATTTTGCCATCTGGCAGCTTCAAGCCACAGTTGCTACAAAAGGACCTGCCTTCCTTGGGGCTCTGCTGGGGCGTGTGTGTGGGGAGGGGGTGGCGAGGTCCTGGAGGGAGGGGAGAGAGTGTGAAGAAAGGTGCTTGCCCAGCCCTCCGCTTCTCCTCCCCTCATAGGTACCAGATGGAGAGAACA
Source organism: Daubentonia madagascariensis (assembly GCA_023783475.1). Classification (NCBI taxonomy): domain Eukaryota; kingdom Metazoa; phylum Chordata; class Mammalia; order Primates; family Daubentoniidae; genus Daubentonia; species Daubentonia madagascariensis. The sequence goes on from JAKFHU010001323.1 coordinate 828,268, forward strand.
GAGTGGGGTAGGGAGAACAAGCCAGCAGCCCCTGGTTAGATGTATTTTTACTTCAGGTGTGACGTTGAAACCATGCGGGTGTATTTTTAGTCCTGCCCAGTGGGCGGTGTGTTCGCCTGGGTTGCCTTGGAGAGGACTTCTTCTTGTTGCTAAATTGGAACTGCATCTGTTAGGGTTCTTGGGCTCCAGCCCAGCTCTCCTCCCCCAGGTGGGTGGGCAGGTCCATTCCTGGCAAGTGCAGGGCCCAGGGCGGGTCACGGTCACGGTCTGCTCTGCACCCCTCCCTTCATGCACAGTCACACACACACATCACTCCTGGCACATTAAAAAAAGTCACTGTGGAATCACAACAAAGTGACTGTTAAGGCTGGTCTGTAAGGGCAAAAATATGAAGCACCTAAGACTCCAGACCCAGTGGGGATCTTATGTCCAGCCTCTCCATAATAAGGAGAGACACCTCAGGCACAGAAAAGAGAAATGTCTTTCCTGAAACTGAGCAGCTAGTGAGAGGTGGTCAGAACTTCTATCCAAGTCACCAGAAATTTAGCCAGTCCGCAAAGCGAAAATACTTCTGAGGAAGGGCTGGTGTGGGGAGAAAAGCTCTATCCATTTTGCCTTGGTCACCAGCAGGGACTAAACACACTCCCACCCGCATTTGGTGTCACTTTATAAATTATAAAATGCTCTTACATGGGCTTATTGCATTTAAACACCCCAACAGCCTCATCATTCCCATTTTACTGACTAGCAAACTGACGTGCTGTGTGGGTAAATGACTTCATCAAGCTAATAAGTGATTGAGTTGAGATTTAAATCTGGTGTCCCAACCCCAAATCTTGTGCTCTTCCCTCTACTGCTTTTGAATCATTATTGGAATCACTTCATCCTCCTCCTCGTTTTTCTCTACTGTCCTTGTGTCGTATACATCCCAGGATGGAAGAACCGAGCTGCTGGGTTTGCCCTGGGAGCATCAAGACCATTGCCACACAAGAAAACCTCTGCCTTATCCGATGGGTTTCCAAAAGAACCTCCTCTTGTAATAATACTTCTGTGTGTTTGGAGAGGGCTTTAACATTTTTAAAGATCTTTCATTTCCTCGTTTGATGCCTATCCTGTGGGGTAGGAAAGCTTGTCTAAAGAGGTTAAATGATTTTCCCAATGGTAAAGTCAGAACTCAGACTGGTCTTAGTCTAGATTCTTTGCATGCAGCCATGAAATGGACGGGCGCTCGGGAAAGCAAAAGTGGCAGCATGGTTAAAAGAAGGGCAAGCTAGCTCAGCTCAGCCCCGGGGAGAAGCCACGGCCATACGAGCCCGCACGCTCCCGGCTCACTGTTCTCCCACTCCACCTACCCCGTTCACACTAGCAGGAGGCCCAACTGTGGTTGTCTTCCCTCTTACAGGGGAGACAGATCTAGTGCAGTGCTTCTTCACAAATGTAGCTCCCATTCATTGCGGGCCTTCTATGTGCCAAGCACTGTCAGCTGTTAACATTGGTTATCTCATTTAATCCTAACATAACCTCGTGAGGATAAAAGTCACTGGGCTTCCAGACTCCTGGATCTCTTATCAATGATCCTCATCTTGGTGGGGTCCCTGGATTACTCAGCTCTACCTAGGCCAGGCTGGTGAGCTGTGGAAGCAACAGGACCTACCACTTCTCTATACACCTACTCCCTGAGGAAGGCAGCTGCAGCCTCTGGACCCACCAGCAGCACATGCAGAGCTTGGGTTGGGGGCCTTCCGATGCTGGCAGGAAGGGCAAGGAATGGGCTTTGCCTGGTACAGGGGAAACTTGAGCATGGTTTCACTTTCCAGATTATGGCTCCAGCAGGATCACCTCCGGACTATAGTTAACAGCTGAGATGTTACCTCTCAGAGCCCCCCAGCCCATACAGCCCAGCCAAGAACACAGCCTGGGCCCACAGCACCTGGTAGTCCAGAGCAGTGGTCCCCAACCTTTTTGGCACCAGGGACCGGTTTCATGGAAGACAATTTTTCCAGCGACAGGTGTGGGGAGGGGGGAGACAGAGCTCAAGTGGTGATGTTAGCGCCACGGGGAGCAGCTGTAAATACAGATGAAGCTTTGCCTGCCACTCACCTCCTGCTGTGCAGTCCCCCATTCCTAAGTTTCATGAAAGACAATTTTTCCATGGAAGAAGGGGGGATGGCGGAACTCTGTGGCCTGGTCCCTAACAGGCCACGGACCGGTATCAGTCCGAGGCCCACAGGTTGGGGACCGCAGGTCTAGAGGCCCTGGCATGAAGCGTCTGGTCCCAACTTCTCTGCCTGGAATGGCTACATGTCTCCCACACCATTCTCAGGCTACCTCACCCAGCACATTCCAGGAATGACCAAGCATAATGCCAGGGAAGGCAGAGGGTCACCTCACTGGAGCCAGAACACTCTTTGGTCACGGGGTGGAAGAGTTCCCTCAAAGACACTTCATTAGGAAGTGCCAGTTCCCAGGGTCCTGACCAGGCAGCTGCTAAAAAGGACAGTCCCAACAGGACCCAGTCCCTCTGTCAGCCCCAGACCTAGGGGGAATTCCTCCCAGCCCAGTCCCAGGAAAGGCAGTGTGGCTGTCATTCTCTGAGGGTTCTCCTCCCTTGGGAAAAGCAGTGCAACTCTCCCACACTGCACTGTGGGCCTGAGCCTTGCAGTCAAATCCACAAATACTTTTCTGAGTCCGTTCTATCTGCCAAGTTTATATTACAGCTACTTTCTCTGTCTGTCCCCCACTCCCTGGACAGAACTCCTTCCAGAACCTGACACAATGCTTTACACATGCATGGTTTTACTGAGCTAGAGCCCAGTAAATATTTAATTGAATTGTGGTGTGAAGACCACTTGAGTGGGAGCCCTGTCCAGTCCTGCCTCTTGCTGCATTGCCTCTCAGCATTTACCTCCTAGCCTCACCAGCCCCTGTTTGCTTAGATTTTCCCAAACATCGAATAGCAGCTGACACTTACAGAGTGCTAACCATCTGCCAGGTTTCTTACCAAGCATTTTACCTGTGTCATCTCATTTAAATCTCATGACAATCCTAATGAAGAGGCTACTATTTTTATTCTTATTTTATAGATGAGGAAACTGAGGCACAGAAAGCTTTAGTGCCCAGTGGTGGAGCCAGAGTATGAACCAGGCAGCCTAAGTCCAAAGGCTGTGCTCTTAACCTGGAATCCCACCTCCCTGAAGGCACCAGACTGTTTCACGTCCTGAATGGGCCAAAGCAACACATCTGGCGCCTCTGTTTAAAACACCCTGGTTTACCTATCAAACACTGATCTGTGTGCCAGATATTATCATATATTATCTAATTTAATCTAGCTATTATTGTTTTCTTTTTTACAGTTGAGAAAACAGAGGCTCAGAGATCAGAGAGATTAACTTGCCCAAAGTGACAATGCTAGTTATCATCAAGTCTATTTCTGGAGCACTATTCTATTTCCCACTGCCCAGCACTGCCACGGCTGCATTTGCACCTCTAGCTATAGGGCTGTCAGGATCAAGCCTGGAACTTCAGTGACCTTTAGGATAGTCTCAAGGGAGTAATCTGAACACTGACCAATACCCTGTTCTGTTCCTTCCCCAAATAAATGTGGATTCTAGAGGAAGAGTCTGCATGAGACAGAAACACATGCAATATAAACAGGGCTTTAGAAATGTGTACTGCTTTTATTGAACTGGAACTGGGCTGCAGCATGAGTTTTCTGGGGATAGAAGCTCTGAGTTTCTGGGGAATGGGAGATGAGGCTGGCATGAAAGACTAGACATGCAGTACGGATCCTCTGCAGGATCTCAGGATCCTGAGAGCTGAGAAACTAAAGGAGCAGAAGAATGGTTTGAGGCAGGGTTTCTGGAGCTGCCAGGACGGAGGTCATTCACTGATAAACCGGGAAAGGCTGGGAAGCAACTTGGAAAAGGTGGAGAATTTGGGAGTGAAGGTGGGGCTTTGTTCAGCAGATGGAAAGAGATAGGACTGGGTAGAGTCTAAGAAAGAGAAAATTCACTGCCTTGGTGGAAAATCATCATTGCAGACACTTACGAAGCACTTACTCCATGCCAGGCACTGTTCTAAGTATTAATTCGTTGAGAGAGAACATTTCATATTTAGAACCCAGGGGTAGACCAGACAGAATGGTGAGGACTAAGAATGTAGGATCATGGCTAAAGGTAAAGGTACCAGTAAGATCATTCCAAAGAATCAGCTCACCAGTTTAAAAATAGAGACTGTGCACGTGTAACTTGGCTCACTGTGTGGGGTTTGTGCGTTGAGGCTGGCGAGAGCCAACTGTGCACATCCCTTCCCGATTCCGTTCAGTGGCATCATGTTGGCAGTTTGGAATGGTCCATGGTGGGAACATTTACACCATGGAAATCCGCAAATGCTACAAATCAGAGCTTTTCCCCTCCCCTCGCCCCCGAGAGCCACTTGCCAGCACATCAATCTAGAACTATGGTATATTTATGGAATACTGCCTAATTCATGAAGCCACCCCACAAGCTTTGACTTCAGCACCTACTTTGTCTAAGCTGCCAACTCTAAGGTATTGTGTAAGGTGCTGGGGATAAAGCCATGAACAAGACAGACCTGGACCTTGTCCTCATGGAGTTAACAATCTACTGGGGGAAACAGAAACAATGTTAGCACAAATGCTAACACAATTAATTCAATCGTGAGTTATGCCCCAAAGGAGAAATGCAGGATCCAGAAGCCGCCTCCCCTTCTCCACCTGTTCCCTCAGCTCCGTTCTCTAGCATTCCTGGTGGAGAAGCAAAGCACAACTGCCCTGGCCATTTCCTCACTACTCATGCCTCCAGTGAACTTTTTTATCAATAATGAGCAACTTCTTCAGCGCTGCGGGGTGGGCCACTTCCCGGGTTCTCAGCAAGTTGAGTGGGGTTGGGAAGAGCCAACACCCTAGCACAGCAGTCTTGCAAAGCCAACCTCCTCCCCCACCAGCACCTGGCCGGGCCTGGCCCCCTCACTGTGCTCCTCAGGACACCCTGGTTTCCATGGGAACCCACCTCTTCAAAGGGTAATGAAGGAGACTGGAGGGGAGGGGCAGGGCAAAAGCTGGATTAACCTCACCCTCTTGGCCCCTGTCTCTGTGCTCCTGACAACCTAATCTCCCGTCTCAGATGGCACCCAACACCTGGCCACTGTCCACCAGCACAGGAGGGTGGGTGTTGGGGCTCAAGCTAAGTGTGAACTTCTTTGGGGGAAAACGCCAGGGTTGAGGTGGGAGCTGAGGAAGGTGAGAACTGAGCTGGGTCCCAACCTGTGGTTCCTCACCCACGGGCCTCCCCTCCTCAGACCCCTTTTCAGCACTGCTCCTGCGCCACAAACACAATTACCCACGATGTGCATCCAATCACGGGATCTGCTTGGATTACATCGGAATCATGAATCTGAGTGGGAGCTCCTGGTCGTTTGGCTGGTTAGCTCAGATGATGCTCTGGTATGATCCAATTAAAGACAGACTCTGCCCTCCACCCCCACCCCCACCATAGTTTCCACATCAGAAGGGAACCAGGACATTTCATTAACACATCCTCATACACAAACACGGACTCCCTGGTGCTGTCAGGCTCTCCCCACTTCTGTCACACTGCTCCTTTGCCACCCAGCAGGGGTCTGAGCAGGGGGAGCGGCCCCACTCTTCCTTCATCTGTGGTTCTGAGAGGGGCCGTGGTGGGGGCTCCCGAAAATCAGTGCTGCACACTAATCTGAATGGAAAGGGTCTGGTTACACTTATTGACATGAAACGTGGACTCCCTGATGTGATTTGGAACAGCCAGGCTGCCCCAGGCAGGCAAATCTAATTAAAATTACCCGACCCTATAGGAGGCTGAGGCCCCTCCCTGGTCATCCCTGGCAATGGCTGGACAAATGGGAGAGGTGTGGTTATGGGAGACAACCCTGGGGTCGCTGGGCCAGGAGGCAGCACAGGACTGGAGAGATGGGAAGCTGGGCCTGGGGTCACTAACAGCTGGGGTGTCCTGAGGTGCTGGGGCAACCACATTTGCCTGGGATTCCCTTTTCAGGGTCAGATGGCTGTAGACACACTTTGAGCAGAGGCCAAGGGCTGTGGCGTGGTCAACCCCGTGGGAGAAGGTAAAGCCCAGGATCAAAGGTGAGCAGGAAGAAGTGTTGGTTGAAGGAAGATCTGGGCCATACTTCAAGTGACATCATGTGGGACAGCTCCCACGGGGGGGGGTGATCCACCTCTCTTGCAATTTGGCCTGGGTGGGGTATCAGCTTGGGATCTTGGGAAAGGCTTTGGAGCCCATGGATCCCATTGACAAGACCAAGGAAACCCATCTGCTTGGTGTCAGACATGGCGCCAGGTGCTTACATGGGCTCTCATTAATTCTTTTTCTTTTATTTCAAAATATTAAGGGGGTACAAATGTTTTTGTTACATGGCTTGAGTCAGGGCTATGAATGTGCCCATCACCCAAATAGTGTTCTCATTAATTCTTATCAAACCTGCTGCTTAGGTTCTATCATGAAACTAAAGCTCAGAGAGACCACTATGTGGTGGAAGTATGACTCAAGTGTAGGTTTCCAAAAACTATTTGTTTTACCACTAATCTGAGGGGATTTCTAGACTATGATCTACGCTCACCATAGGTCCCGCCCCCAGGGGTCTGAGAAGAGGCTTAGTCTTTAGTGTGCGAATGAATCATCTGGGATCTCTTGAAAGTGGAAATCTTGAATCCTTAGGTCTGAGTGGGCCTTGGGATTCTGCATTTTTAATCAGCTCCCAGGTGACAAGAAGCTGCTAGTCCATGGACCACGCTTTGTGTAGCAATGATCTAAATAGAGTATGATGAGCGAAGCCCAAGTCATCGGGCTGTTGGGCAGCTTTCAGAGGCCACATTACTCCCCTCTCCCTTCTTAAGCTCCTAACAGAAGCACATGCCCAGCACATCGCCCAGGTTAATTTACAGGTGGTTGTGCAGCCTCCTCTCCCCACACCCAGCTGCTCTGGCCACTGGCCCTTCCTGGAATACACAGGTTCTACTCAGCCTGCAAGGTCCTATCTCACCCCATTTCTCCACCTGGTGGGGTCTCTTTCTCTGTCTCGAAGACCAAATTCAAATATCGCCTCCCCTGTGATTCTGAACACACAGTGTTTGTTTCTTGTTTTCATATCTCCCAGTTCTTGGAGAGACAAAGGGAAGAGTCTATGCATCATCTGCCCTCTCGTTTCACCCTCTTCCCCCTGGAGTCTAGTACATATTAATAGTAAGTTCAATAAAACAGTGTGAAGGAAGGAGGGAGGGGGGACAGGAGGGCCCGTCCCACACTGGGGGAGACTGGCTTACTCTCCCTTACAGTCTCCCTGGCAGGTACTGTGACCAGATCCTCGAGTTCTTTGGGGCCCAAGGCAGAGCTCTCCACCCACAGGCAGTGGACCTTTGCCTGTGCACTGCACAGGGGGTGCCCAAGCACTGTGTTTCATCCTTCCCCAGACCTGGGAAGGCCCCTGGTGCCAGGATCTGTGGATCGGGGCCCATCGCTCCAGGCTCCCAACTGTTGATATTAGAGGCATTTAGCTCATCAGAGTAACTAAAAATAATGCCAAGGATAATGATAATAACAGCACTAATCACCACCATTACCATAAAGGTGCCGTCACTGGGGTGGTGGGGGAGGAATGAGAAAGGAAGCCATCTTCCTGTTCATTTGTCTTGGTGGATCATTCCACGTGTGCCTGGCATTAGCACCTGCTGCGGCATATGCCCAGCCAGAGGGAGCCACGCTTGCTGACGCACGTGAACATATAAGCTCACACAAGTGAACGTGAGCAAGGGTCCAGCCTCAGTGCTGAGTGCAGACTCCCGCGTCTCTTCTTGCTGGTGTGGACTCCCCATGGCTAAATGACGACTAAAATCCCTGCTGGAGCCTCTTTCAGGTCTGTTCTCAGGTGACCTCATCTTCCTCCCCAACTAGGGAGGAGTTTGCTGAGAGCAGGCAGCTTATTTCATGTCATTCTGCATCTGCCCTGTGCATCCAGGGCTGGGTCCTGGATGTTGCAGAGGGTGAGGTGGGGCTCAGGGCAGTGCCCGTCTGCTTTGATGAACCCCAGCCCTGGGTGCATGGGGCAGATGCAGAATGAGATGAAGTAAGCTGCCTGCTCTCAGCAAACTCCCCACCCTGGGGGAGAGTGCCAGAACCTATGTGGTCACACCCAATACCTATTGCTAAAAAGCAAAGGTTACCATGAGTCAAAGTGTGGTCCAAGGACCAGCTGCATCACATTCACCTGGAATGCTTTAAGGAAAATTCATATCCCTCTTCTTATAGCTTGACCTACTACTGATTTAACATCTCTGAGCATGGAGCCCCGAACCATGCGTTTTAACAAGCTCTCGCTGTGATTTTCATGCACACTAAAGCTGTGCACTGCCAAGTCCTAGAGGGTGTAATCAGATGTCCAGTGCCCTGGTGGGCTTGATAGAGTGGAGGCAGCAGTGGGGGACAGGGCAAGGAGAGGGTCCGGAGGCAGCTGCCTGTCAGCTGAGCTGAAGGTTTCTGATGCTTGTTTAGGGCTCATCTTCATAGTTGACATGGAAAGGGGTGCTCCTGGGTGACACCGCCCAGGTCCTCCTAACCCTCACATTTCCAGGAAGCTAGAGTCAACCCGCTGTGGCCAGCTGAGGAATTTCTGGATTGACTTGAGAGAGGAGGCTGAGGAGAACAGCTATTCCATCGTCTCTCACGAGCCCACGCTTCGGCCGGCATGCTCATCTCTCACTGCTGAGCTGGGCCTGAGGGGGCCTCTGCACACTCTGAAGCGTCTCCTACCTGTAAACAGCTCGTTTGTCAGCCTCCAGCTGGGCCTGGGGATCGATGGGAGCACTGGGCACAGGTGTGCTGGCAGCAGCCGAGGGTGCCGAGATGTGGACAGCCTGGGCCTTCGAGGGTGGCTGGGCGGTTGCCGTCATCTGCAGAGAGAAGAGAGGGGAGGGGGTACGTTAGCATGGCCAGGGTGCCGGACCCCAAGCTGGAGTGTGAGCTCTACCTTGGCCTGTGTTGTGCCTGGATAATAGCATGAGGGCAAGAGAATTGTGAGCACACGACAAATGTCCTTTCATATGTGTGCTACAGTGGGAAGAAAAGCAGGCCTTTCTTCAAATGAGAACGTTCTAGAAATCACTTCAGGGCCATCTAAAACCAGGTGATGCCCAGCAGCAGATCTTGAAAGGGATGATTATTCATGCAAATGTGGTGACCTTTACCCAGAGGTAGAAAAAAACAATATGATGAACTCTTTAAATTGTGCTTATGAGTCGTATGGACTGTAATAAATTTGATTTGATGACTTTGAAGAGCAGGAAAAAAGTAGCTGAATCAGATCTCCTTTGGGCACAGATTTATTTATCCCCTTCAATGCAAGCCAGAGGTAACAATGGTTTTGACTGATGACTGAATGACTCTCCAAATACGGTTTACCTGGCCACTTGAAGATAAACAGGTTTTAGTGGACAACCCAAACAGATTCTTGTTCTTGGCCATAACAAATATTTAGGGCAGTGGTTTTCATAATATGTTACATGTTTTAGAAGGTGTCCTGAGGCCTCCAATTTTGTGCCAACCACAGCAACTCCTTTTAATATTATATATTGGACTTTGTACCTACAAAAGTTATCTTTTAAAGAAATGGTTCAGTGGTTTTAAAATTTTTGAAAACCATCATTATGGAATCGAGTGCTATTACATTATATTTCCTTCAGTCAAATAGATCCCTAAAAGTGTGAATGGGGACACACCTTAGCTGTTCTTTTCTATCACCCTGTCCATACCCCGTAGTAGCTCTTATCATACTGTGATTGGGCTGCAAGTGCTTGTCTGTCTCCTTCTCTGAGGCCTTGTTCACTCTTTCATCTCCAACTCCCACCTGCACGTACTCAATAAAAACGTTTGATGTTTAATAAAAATATTTGCTGAAAAAAATGAGTGCGTGAATAGATGGATGACTATGCCTTGGAAGAATCAGATATTTTACAGCAGGAAAGTTCGTCGTATGATCTAGGTCCCTGTTTTCTGGAAGGAAACATATCGTACTTCTGTGAATACAGCACATCATTTCTGGTGTGTATATCCCCAAGACACGTGCACGTCTTGTTCTCTTCATTTAGATATCCACTCAGATGCCACCTCTTTGAAGTAAAACATAGCCCCTCTGCCTCTTGCCTTATTTTTCTTCATAGCCCTTACCATGACCATAGACTATATATCTATTTGCTTATTTATTTTCTCTCCACTCCCGACTAAAACTTAAGCTCGAGGGCTTGTAACAGTTGTATTCCTAGGGCCCAGAATAGTCTGGCACTAGTTGGTGTTCAAGAAATATTTATTGAATCAATGAACTAATGAATGATGGGTGGTGAATGAGGTTGAGATTATAAAAGAAACGTATCTGCTTTTGTATACTGTATCACTTTCCGTAGGAAAAAATATCCTGGCCACTGTTGTCTGAGCCGGGGGCACCTTCCCAGACTCAGTAGGTATGAGGCTAGACATGGCATCATGGTGCCTTGAAGCCAGCAGACAATTGCTTGAATCTTCTATTAGTCTTTTTTTTTTTTTTTTTTTGAGAGAGAGAGTCTCACTTCATCACCCTGGGTAGAGTGCAGTGGCGTCATCATAGTTCACAGCAACCTCAAACTCCTGGGCTCAAGCAATCCTCCTGCCTCAGCCTCCTGAGTAGCTGGGACTATAGGCATGTGCCACCACACCCAGCTAATTTTTCTATTTTTCGTAGAGACAGGTCTCAGTCTTAGTCAGGCTGGTCTTGAACTCCTGACCTCAAGCAATCCTGTCTCAGCCTCCCAGAGTGTTGGGATTACAGGCGTCAGCCACCACACCTAGACCTCTATTAGCCTTTGACCTTGGGCAAATCTCTTAACTTTCCTAAGCTCCTATTTTCTCATCAGTAAGCAAATTGGTGACCTTTTAGGATTCACAAGTATTAAAGAAGTACTGTAAGAAAGAAAGTAGAAGCAAATGTTCTAGTTTTCAAAAGAGAGATGAAAGGTGGGTTCAGAAAAAACTAAATAGTAGTAATCTTCACATTGACATGGGCCAGGTTCATTCATTCCTTCACTAACCCAACCTATCATTTCTTCAGATATTTTTTGAGTCCCTGCCATGTACCAGGCACTGTGCAAGGCTCTGGGGTCACAAAGATGAGTGCCCCCTATCATGGAGCTCAACTTGTGTATGTGACATGATTATTAAGCTTGCAGATCAGGAAATCATGGTGTAAGCAACTTCAGCAAGGTATTTCCCATGACATCCTTGTGAAAAACACAGAGAGGCGTGGCCTGCTGGACAATTATGTGTGGATTAGTAAACTACACCTGAAGGATGACAATTAAAGCATAGATGTCAGCTTGGGGGAGGACTCCAGAAGAGTGCCACACACTTCCGCTTTAGTCCTCGTCAACATTTTTATCAGTGAGTTAGAGGATGTCTGAAGAAATGCTCAACAAATTTATGAATGACATGAAGCTGGGATTCAAAAGATCTTTACAGATTTTGGCAACAGGCTAAATCTAATAAGATTAATTTTCATCTAAGAAATTAAAATTTAACACTCCTAACATTTGGGCCAAAAAAAAAAAATCAATATTATAAGTGGAGAGCAGGGCTTAGCAGCAGTATTTTAGTTGACAGCTGGCTCAATATGTCCAAAGTGTAATGTGTCTGTCAGAAAAAAAACAACCTAAACTAATGCTATCTGAGCATGCATTAGCAGAATCACAGCTCACAGCATAAGGAAGCTTCTGGTCCTGTCTTACTCTGATTAAACAAGGACATGAAAGTATATTCAGAGGACAGTTGACCAGGATGGTGAAGGGATTCTGCACTATGTTGTATGAGGAATATTGAAGAAAGCTGGAATGTATAAGCAAGATTTAGGGGGTAGGGGGAGATGGGGAGACATGAGAGCCCCCTTTGAATGTCTGAATGAAGGGATTAGATTACATCAGCTCTGCTCTGTATGCCCCAACGGGCCAAACTACAAACAATGAGTTAAATCTCTAACAGAAAGACAACCTAAATAATACCTTTCCAAGCCCCTCGCTCTCTCAGGCTGGAATGGGCTGCCTCCAGGTGATAGCATGTCTCCTGCAATTGCAGGGGCCAAGCAGAGAGCGACAGGCCAGCTGGGCCACTGTGGAGAGGATAGGCGCTTTAGCTGGATGCTGTGTTAGGTGACATCTGAAGTCCCCTCCAACACTGACAAGCTCAGACACCACGTGGGTGTTTTAATAATCACCATCCACTGCAAAGGGTTGGTATGAGGCTTGGATTCGATGATGCATAGTATTTAAAAGTGCTCTGGAAACTCTAGAGTGCTTCACAGATGGAGGAGTGGTTGTTATTATTAAACACGAGATTTCCGGAGTGTACTTCTGCCACAAAGCAAGGCACAGCTACGCCTACACAGCTTGTTTGAGGGTGAAGCATAGGGTGAAGCAGTATGCTCTGCTCTGCCCACTAGGAGTGAATTTCCTCGTGTCCTTGAAGGAATGCACAAGGGGCTTCCAGTGAGATGAGCTCCTAGGATGGAGAAGGATGGTGGGGGGGCTCATTTCCCTCTCACTGCCCCCTTCCTAGGAGGACTTTGGGGAACAGTGGGCGGAGGGCCCCACTGGATTAAAGATGAAACCTCAGAATAAAATATGACCCAGAAGCGGTCACTTGCCAGCATCCCTAGAGGCCCCAGCTGAGAGGAGGGAGGACAGGAAGAAGACAGCAGAGCTGGTGTGAGGAGGACGATGACTCACATTTATATAGCTCACGGGGGCCAATTCAGCAAACTCTGCATTTCCTCCAGGTTTGGAGAATGAGTGTTTATCTCCAAATGGATTTCTTTTTCTGGCCAGAAACATCCATTTCCCAAGAACTGGAGCTCAAAGGGAGAGGACCTGTAGCTGTCCACAGGGTCTGGGGGCCAGGGGGGTGGGGGTATCTGGAGGTACATTTGGGGGAAGTTACAGGGCAGCACAGCCTAGAAAGTAGGATGAAGGGGAGGAGCTGGGGGACCAGGGGTGTGGCGTGGCCCTCACGGGCAGTGTGCTAGAGCTGCCTTGCTCTTGCCTGTGAACGCGAATCATTAAATTTGCAGGAATTCTGTAAGCTGGTTGACAAAACATTGGTAGCTTGAAATAGGCCATAGTGGGAGCATTTACACCATGGAAACTGACAAATGCTGCAAATCAGGGCCTGCCCTTGCCCTACCCATCCCTACCCCCAGAGAGCCAGTTGTTAAATATTTACTAGCACACCACTAATTTCAAGGTTTCTCCCCAAGCAACTTTCTTCCATTCTTCTTGGTCTGGCAAGAAACTAGCCTTACACACTCCAGGAGGCCACATGGTGCATTCACAGCTGGTTCCAGAACTGGCCACTGCAGACTGGAAGCTTTTCTCCATGGAGACCCCAGAGCACTCTGGAGACCCTGCTGAGGCAGCCCACTGAGGACAGGGTGCAGGCATGGCATCAGTGCAGACATGGAAGACCGTCCCTTTCAACCAGGGGAGCTAAGGCACAGAGGCAAAGCTGAACAACATCCTGAGAGCTGTCTGGGAGATCGGAAAAGCCTCAGAGGATAGAAGGGGCAGAGGATCAGGCCCTGGGTTTGATGCTCCTCTGCCAATTATTAGCTACGTGTTTTGGGGCAAGTTTCTTGACCTCTTTGGTTTCCTAATCTATATAATGCAGGAGATAATATCTACTCCACAGGTTGTGAGGACTGATCAAGAGAACCAGACAATGACTAACAGGTGGGAAGGGCGGCAGCATCCCCTGGGAGGCCCACCCTCTCTGAGCTGCTATGCTGTGTCCAGCACCTATGCAGGGTTCTGTGGTTCCCATCTCCTCTCTTGGCCTAGGGTCCTTTCTCTGAGCAAAGGCTCTGGGGCCACCCCCTGCACACGCTTCCCTCCTGTAGATGCTGTAACTGCTGGACTTCCATCATGTGGCTGTAACCAGCCCTGCATTAAGCTGGAGGTAAAGCGTCCCTGCCCAGATTCTTGGTTGTGACATCTTGAGATGAAGGTTCCCTCTCCCATCATCCAAGAAAAGAGTGGGGAGAGTTGGGGGTTGCAAGGTATGTGTGCAGGCATGCAAAATCTGGAGGGGCTGAGGGATCCTGCCACTCTGCCAGTTTGGCCTTACTACAAAAATGAGTAGGAGATACTTCCTGGTGTGACTTACGGCATGCTGGGAAGCACAACTTGCCTGCCTACCTCAGTTGCCCTCAATGACACCTGAAGTCCCCACCATCCTTTTCCAATTGCAGGGGGAGACTGACATGTTATGTCCTAATGAAGTAATACAATATTTCTGTAGGCTTTCACGTTAAACGATAATCCTGTGCAGTAGGTTATCATCCCCATTTTACAGATAAGAAAACAGAAGCCTTTCTGACTAATCACACCATGTGAATTGGTGCATTTGATTACTTTTCTTTGAAGAGGAGAGTGAGAAGATTTTTTTCACCGTCTGTGGAAAAGGAGGCAGAAGAAGGGGGGCATGAAACTTTACTTCTCAGTGCATGCTCTAAGTCTCTAACTAGTTCACCCCCCCTCACTGAGCCTCTCCCTATCCCTCAGCAAACATACAAGTTCAAGTCAAATCCCACAACAGTGATTGTGCCAGAAACAGTTCTTCCATGCAGAACCCAAGTAGGAAGGCAAGGGTGGTTTATTCATGGAAGGTGGCTCACTGCTGTGTCGACTTCCCTTGGGGCTGCAGAGGAGCCTGGAGACCGAGAGCCCAGAAGAAACCTGCCTGCAGGGGGCTTCAAGCCTTCCAGAAGCCTGAATTGCATTCAGCTGCTGCCTCCTGCCAGCTTCCCCTCAGAGTTCCTCTCTTGCTCATGGGAGGTGGGAGCAGGTGGTTGAGAATAAGGAACAACACCCAGGTCTTCCTAGCACCTGTGGGAGGTAGTTTGCATGGGGACAGCAGAGGTGTTTGAATCCCACCCTTGCCACTTACTGCTGGGCAGCCTTGGAGATGTAACTTTACCTTCTGAGGCTTCAGATTCCTCATCTAAAAAATAGGAGGGAAGCTTCCTACCTCCCCCACTGTTGTGAGGATTGCTGTCTCCTTTAGAGGATGCTGGGAGAACACTGGAACCTGGTCAGGCCCCTCTGCTCCATGCCTGCACAGCCCTTAGCACTCTGTTGCAACTTGCTGATCCCTTGCCTTTCTTCTCCACTAGACTGTAGGATCGATCCTTAAGGGCAGGGACCAGGTTTTTGCTGTTTACTGTCATAGCACCAATGTCTGATACAGAGAGTATCCAAACTATATATTGGATGCAAGAATGACTGGGGTGGAGTGGGTAGGCCTTCAGATCGAATGCTACCATTTTAGCTGCAGATTTACCTTTTTGTCCCTGAATGCCTCAGACCACAACAGGAAAGTCTACAGTCCCTGGCCACACACTGATTGGGAGTGGTGGGCGTCCAGCCCAGAGCCGGAGATAGTGGGACACAGCATGATGTACTGATTGAGCATCTACTTTGGATCTGGCTCTCTGCCGGTGTGATTTGGGCAAGTCACTCGACCTTTCTGATCCAGGATCCTCATCAATAAAATGGGAATAATTATATTTAAGGTACAGGGTTTTTAGAATTAAATGAGAGAATGTATGCAAAGTGGCTGGCACTTAGTAGATATACAGCATTTTGTAGTTATTGTTAATATAATCCACACAACCTGCAGCCCACACCCTGAGAGCTGGCTGCTTGTTTCTCTCATGTGGGCTGCCCTGGTGGTCCTGCCACTATGGGCACCACCCATGCTGACTGTGTAAGCTCCCAGGGAAGTGGGGCAAGGGCCAGCTCAGGTGCAGGGAAAGGCGGCCGAAGGTGTCTTGGAAGGAGTCGTTGAAGGACATATTACCAATCACCAGCTTTGTTTCCTTGGGCAAGTGACTCAGTTCCTCTGAGCCTCAGTTTCCCCATCAGGTAAAAATGTAGCTAATAATTTCTCTCCCAGGGCTACCATGAGACCATATGTGAAGGTGCATTGCAAACAGTGGATGCTCAGCAATCCTTGGTTTCTAAGCATTTTTCATGCTTCCTTTTGCTAGCGTTCTCCTTTGAATCCAAATCCAAATCCCATGCCCTGTCCATACCCCACCCCAGAGGCCTCAGTGCTCACTCCTCCCATGTCCCCCACATCCCCCCCCAGTCTTGTTCTGTGTGACTGTTATACCCATATGCCTCTCACAGGGTCCCTTCCTGCAAAGCTGGACACCTAAGCCTGTGCCTTCTCAGCACAGACACTCCTCCTAAGAGGACATACCCTCTTCTGAGCCCTCCATCTGGCAAGGGCAGAGGGGGACCAGACCAGCCCCTGGGCCTGCCCAGCTAGGCTGCAGGAAACCTTGCGTTCTGGAGGCCCCAGGGCTGCTTAGGCCTGGCCCACTAGGGGCTGCCAAGGCTCCAGGCAGGCTGGGCTGGGCTTCCAGGGAGCTGGCACTCCCTCCAGTGCCCAGGCAAGCTGGGTACAGGATCAGTTTCCTGGCAACCAGCAGAGAGGCCAAGGACCTGGGAGGAGGTCAGGGCTAGAAGCCCTTTGGTAAATATCAGGTTTGGCCTGAACAGGTGGGAGGCAGCAGGGGGCATGGCCAGTGTAGGGGGGCACAGCCCCCAGGGCACTCCAGGCCTGGGCCTGCTCGCTGACCCCCCAGCCTTGTCTCCCATACACCACTCCTCCCTTTCCCTGTATGGGTCAGACTCATGTGCAGGGTTGTTGGAACACGCCCGATGGTTCACATCCTCATGCCTTTGCCCCCACGAAGCCTCAGCAGGAAGTGTCCTCATTCCCCTCCCTAAGCCTTTCCTGATTCTCCACACCCCCCAGACCCAGGCAGACTGGACCTCTGCCTAAGCTGTATGTGCTTCTAACTTTGACACCTGGGACTCTTGGGGGCGCTTTATTTGTCTGTCTCCATGAGTGGGCTGGCTTCCCAGCTCCCGTGCCTGGCTCGTGGCAGGCTCCCAGTGTGTTTGTTAAATGACTGAATGACGAACCGAAGGAGGGAATGACTGACGGATGTATTAAAGGGCTCAGGGATCCCAAAAGGGGAGAGAGCAAAGAAGGCTCCTCAAAATATCCCCCCACCCAGTTAGCCCAGGGAGAGGAGGGACTGGCTGCAGAGCCAAGGCAGCCCAATGTTGCTCAAAGAGGCTCTCGGAACAGCAGGCCTGGGCCACCTCCATTGTGACCCTGGGCCACCTCCATTGTGACCCTGGGCCACCTCCATTGTGACCCTGGGCCAGCCAGACAGTACAGAACACAGAAGAGTTACTTAATGGTGCACAAAGAAGGTTTTGATTAATTAATTAATTAATTTAAAAAGGGTTCGTAGGCAATAGTTTACAAAATGTGGCTTGTAGAGTGTTCGTTGACCCTAACTACGTCTCCTGGAGCATCACTGACAGGAGGAAGGCAGTGCACTCAGAGCCGAGGCTTTCACTTCCCAGCTTTCTGCAGTTTCCCGGGAATTGACTGCTCCCATCCTTCCCACCCATCTCTGGAGGACCCTTCACTTTTGTAATAGCCCCAAACTAGTGACTTCCAGTAGGCTCTTTAGAGGGCACACCAGAATCTCAGTGTATGCATGCCTGTGTACATGCATGTGTGTGTGTAGGGGGGTAAGAGGGTGTTTATAGCTGGAGACACATTTGAGATGCCTATTGTGTTCCTAATACAAATTAATTAAAGTTCAATCCAATCTGGGCTGTTGGAGATATACAGAAGACAGAAAGAAAAATAAGTCAGGGGCATGGCTGAAGAGGCTGGGAAACACCACTCTACTTTTTTGTACCCAATCTCTCAACAATCTTGTGAGGCAGGGAGGACAGAAGTTAATCCCATTTTACCAATGCAGAAACTAAGGCCCAAAATGGACTATAAGCCCTGTTAGGGCAGGAACTCTGTTAATTTTGCACTCCCAGGACATAGCAGGACAAAGTTTTTAAGATCCATGGGAAGCATTCAATATTTATTGAATGGATGAGGGAATGAGAGAAAATTGCCTGCCTAAATTTGTATAATTCAGCAGCAGCAGAGCTGGGACAAGGCCTAAGATTTCTGAATTTCTACTAGGTTGAGTCATCCCACTTTCCCTCTCCAGGACATAAACTCCAAGGATCCTGGGGCCCAACTCACCCACCTGCCTCCTGCTGGGCCACAAAGACAAGGGAGCCCCTGGAAGGTCAACAGCACAGGAGAGGGAGGCAGAGCATGCAAACAGCTCCCCAGACCTGCTGCTGACCTGATCACCTGTCCCCTGATTTATTTTAGGCTTTGTATCCTTGGGCCATTAACTATTTTTGTATATGTTTAGGGCACCCATCCTGCTTAGAGACAAGGGGGTAGACAATAAAATATTTGTGTTTTGGTAAATGTCAGAATGAAGGTAGTAAGTTCATCACATAAAAAACCTAGACCAGGGCTTTAGAGTGTTTCTTCGCAAGCTTTAAAGTCATCTTGCCAGCCCACCGTCTCCTACATGGGGGCACAAGGGCCCCATGGTTGGACCGGGAGGCTGTTTTTGCCTTTCACATAATGAAGAATTCAGGTTTTGAGTGAGTTGGAGTTCAGGGATATGTCCAGTTTAAAGACATGGGTGGCCCAAGAAGGCAGAGAGAGAGGTCACTGTGCACAAAGAGAAGAAAGGCCCGGCAGAAAATAAAAAAGAAAGAGAAGAGTCTGTTTTGATGAGTCAAAGCAAGGGAAGGTGGGTCCCCCATATGGTCCCTGGGGTGTTGCCCCCAGGAACAGAGGGAGCCGTCAATCACAGCCACAGAAAAGGCTTAGGGGAACTTTCAAAGCTGCTGAATTGACTCTATTGCTGCAAAGTGAATGTGTTTCACAGGCAGCTGAGCAGAGGGCCCTGCAAGGCAGGGGGCTCCAGCCCTTAAAGAGATGAGAGGAATGTAAAGCGAGTGTGAAAACATCTGAACCCACTTCTGCCTGTCACAGCTGCATGGCCTGGATGTGGCCTGGATGGAGGCCATTCACAGCCAGGGGCCCCGGCCACCCCCTTCTGCCTCCGGTTAATGAAACCAGCATGGGGATCCTAATGACTGATCAAAGTCCATCCAGCTTCCCCAGGACGTCTGCCTCCCCTGGCCCCACCTGGAGTGGGAACTGTGCTAGGGCAGGGAGGGAAAGAAGGTGCTCAGAGGGGCAAGAAAGACCAGCCTGGCTTCCCCCACACGGCTGGCCCCAGCCTTAGCCTCCTCTTGCAGAGTAGGTGAGATAATATTGCCTTGACCCTAGATCTCCAAGTGCAGTGTCCTGGGGTCCTGAACATTCTTCTTACCCTGAAGGTTGCTGAAGGATGGAGGGTGACAGGGGACACAGCTTTTGCCAAAGGGCCTCAAGCAAATGCTTGACTTCCTTCTGAAGTGGGCTTCCCATACTGGTTCTTAACTATGAGTTCTGACTTTGCCCATCTTGCCTCTCTGGTAAAAAATGAGGCTGCATCCTTGGTGAACTGCCAAAACCCTTTTAATACCATCATCACCAAGTCATGCTATGGAAGCACCTAGCTGCCTACCCATAATTTGTTCCTAATCTAAACTATCAACCGAGTGCCCACATCCATAGGGGCTCTGCCTAGTGGGTCAGACTGGGATCCACTAGGATTTCTGCTTTCTAGTCAAGTGCTCATGCAGCTGACATGATGGGGACATGCAGACAGAAGCACACTAAACATTGAATACATACACAAATAAACCAGATAAAATATTTGTCTTGCCCGTAAGCCAAGGGCAAAGGTATTTGCAGAACGGTAGGTATGCATCTCTGTTTGAGGATGAGTGGGGAGTGGGTGCTGATAGTGAGAGTCTATTGTGTGTGGGTAAGGTGAGCGTGGAGAAGCTGTTGCCTTCCCTAGTAAATCCGGATGGCTTCCTGGAGTTGCTGACGGAGCTACAAAAGGAAGAACTTTGCTTGGTGGGTGATGTTGCGGATGGGTGTTACAGGAAACAGGACTGCAATGAGGTGGAGAGAGGGTATATGAATGAAAGGTATTTGCCTAGGAGCGACAGGTTGTTTGTGTGTCATGAAGAAAATTCTGGGAGGGAGGCTAGAAGTCCACTTGCTGGTGTTCTATGCAAACGCAGAAGAGGAGAGCAATAGTGGAGAATATTAGGGTCAGCGGAGGTGCTGGGGCAGTGGGAAGAGGGAGCTGGGAAAGTCCAGGTGACAGATGGCCAGGCCCACTGTGGCAGAGTTGCAGAAGAACAGAAGAGGAGGGATTTAGGAATTAACATGATGCATTGAACTGAACACCACACACCCAGTTCACCTCCAGGTCACCCTGAAGACAATGTAGTCCTTAAACAACCATTGTAGAATTCTACCCTCCTGGTGACGTGCCCCTCCCTCGGCAGGGCACAAAGTACAGGTCTGCATCAAGGACCTAGCTAGAACATGCTGGAATTGAGGTACTGTAGGTAGACAGTAGAGGGTGCTGGGACTCTGACAGAATTCAACAGGAAGCCACCAGAAGGAGGAAGCAGGCCACAGGGAGGGCTCCACTGGCTTGTTGCTTTTGCACTTTCTAAACGTCAGTCAGTCTTCAGTGCACAATAAACACAGAGTGACATCCTTACAAGTAATCATGGTTTCCCCAGGATGGACTGAAACAGAACTGCCGGGCTAGAAGCCACTTAGCCATCACACCACTTGGCTTGTGCCCAGATAGCACGGGGCCATAACCATTAATGCTTCTCTACTAAAATGGGAAGAAAAAAAGCCTCCCTCATTTTTAATAACTTTATTCCCCAAACTTCAAAAAGGAAATTGCCAAGTTAAGAACTTGCCTTGAAAAAAAATTCTAATTTATTATAAAGAAGATCCGGGGCTTGGGAATTTTTTAATGCAGATTCCTAATTTTCCAAAGTGAGATTCTCCTGTGCATTTGAATAGATTATGCTCGGTATTGCTAGCCCTCAGCACAACGGGAACATTATTAAAACGACTGCATGGGTCTCAGAGGAAGGGCTCTGCTTCTCGCTTTCTTTTTCATTTTGGGGACTTCATATCAGAGACTGTCCATTTGTTGCCTGTGGAAGAAACTGGGTTTCTCAGGAGGTGATAGGGAGATGTGCTTAGCTGCCCAGGCCTTGAGGAAACAAGTCATACTGAGTCCAAACGTAATGAGATTAGACCTCAAGGAATGAAGAGGGCATGGGCCTCATTCCCTGAGAGCCCCGTTTAGGACGTGATTCCCGGGGTGCCCGACCCGTGTTCCTATCAGGCCCTGCTTTCCTGAAGACATGGAGAATCAGAGAGCAGCTGGTTCTCGAGGATAATGAGCATTAGCGGGGAAAGGGAGCAGACAGAAGCTGGGATCTTCCTTTCGAAAGCATAAAGAGAAGGCAGGACAGCCAGCGCAAGTTCCCCGTATACAGAAGAGCCATCGCTATGAGGAAGCCACTCCTAGAAGCCCCAAAGAGTGGGGAGAAGGGTCCCCGAAGACAACTGGCCTCAAGTCCAGCATTCTCTGGAGAAAAGAGCCTTTCCCTCATGAGCCAAGGCCTTTGTTCTGGGGACCTCACCCACCTCCTCCGTCCCGCCCATTCCATCCCTGCCCTAACTCCTCTCCCTTGGCCCCCCTCCTGATCAGTTTCCTTGGGAATCAGCTCAGTTCAGGGAAGGCCAATGGCAATTCAGCCACGGCCATAAAGACCCCAAGACCTTGGCCTGGTCACTTCACCATGAACATTGAGGCTTCCTATAGACACTTCATTCCTGGATCTCTGGGGTAACAAGTAGACGGCAGCTTCCCCAGGGCAAATTATTCCTTTGCTGTAAATGTGAATATTTGCAACAGTGACTTTCTGGCAGATCCTCAGAGAGGAGAGTGTTGGGACAGTCCCTACATCTGGCTTCTGCTCTGAGACCTAAGATGGGGAATTAGAGCCTCCCTTCTTCCTCCCACAAAGCTAGGGAAGCTCAGTGGTAGCTTCTGGGGTCTCAGTGCCTTAGGGTTGCAGCCCCGCCTCCATCACCTCCATTGTCAGCTAGAATTTATTAATGCAGCTGTATGCTGATAATTAAATTAGGCTCCTAGTTCAGCATTCTTGGACAACACAGGCCCTTGCTGCAGCTCTCCTGCTAATCCCCACCAAACCAAAACTTCTCCCAGCTGCCCAGGCAGGCAAAACAGGGAAGGGTGGGTGGAAGGGAAGCAGCTGCCACCAGCAGTGCCAATCCAGTGCTCTCTGACCTCTCAGCCATGCACTGGTCTTCCCTGGAACCCTGGCTATGGGGGTGTGGGCCTTGGCACCCACCACCTGCTACATACAGGAAGAGTCCCCATCTCTGTTCCCCACTTTGACGTTGAGCTTGGAGAATGTCATTAAAAAAGAAGTGGTGCCAAAATTTTTGCCTCTTAATACCCGGTCGGGGGTGTCCCGAACACTGGCTCAGCAGATGAGGGGATGGGTCTACTTCTTTGAGGAAGGGCGATTCTTGTCCCTTATTACAGCCCTGGGCTCCTCTTCTCTTTTTCACTTTTTCTTGGGGGGCAAAAGATCTCCATCAGTTGAGGGCTCCTTCTGAACTTCATCTCTTGGATCTGGTACTATACAGAGAAGAGCCCCGACATCGTGTTGGACACCTGGAAGCTTTCGAATAGAGGAGCTGCATAAATGCCAAGTCCAACTCTGTGGTCATTTGGGGAAAGATACTGATGCAGGCAGAGGACATGCTGAATAAGAGGTTAGGCCGGGAGAGATGGGGAAGGAATGTGAAGTTGACATGTGGGAGCAGGGCTGTGGATCAAGGGACATGTGCTTGGAGGGTGGTGAATGACTAGGGCTTTTGGACTTTCAGGTGGAGGGGAGTCAAAGGTGGTCTGCGTGCTGGACGCTCTGGAAAGCGGCCCCACATCATCTGGTAATTTCACAGGGGGATAACAAGGATGTATAGAACAGCTATTCTATGCTCACACCAGGCTGGGGTGTCAGGGCCACAGGACCTAATGTGAGCAAAAGCCTGTCCACCCGGCATCTGAGTCTTAATATCCTTTTCATGCTGCACAGATCTTCCGTGTGGTCCACGAGGACGGCTGTGTTTGAAATGCCAATGAGTGAGGGCTGACGGGGGAGGGCAGAGTGGCTGCTGGAGGAGTGAGGATGATCGCCTGGCACCAGCGCACAGCGGGCACTCCCCGAACTCGGGTAAACGAGCAAATGGGTATTCCAGCTGGGTGCATTTCACATCACAGATGCTCAATAAATAATTATTGAATTAATATTGACCGGAGAGACCAAGACAGAGAAACAGGAGAGCATGAAGGGAAAGGTCAGAGCATGGAGCCTCCTGTGAAAGTACAGCCGCATAACTCGGAGTCTCAGAAGACCCAGGGGTGGATGGGAGGCACACATGGGGGAGGCAAAGATGAGAAGGAATTGGTCTCAAGGACTGCAGGAGGGCATTGGGGCCAGGCTTGCAGAAGGTGAAGAGACAAACGCCAGAGAGCGAGAGGTGCGGGTGTCTGCTGCAGGAGTGCAACCTGGGTGGGGGGCTCAGAAGAACTTGGGGGGCTGCTGGGACTGAGTTGAGGGATGGAAGTTGGGGACCAGAGGGAAGGGGTTAGAGGGCACAGAGAAAGAATCCTTGCTTTTTCTACATAGAAGTCAAGCCGAGTTCTGAAGAGAACAGAGGTTCTTCAGACAGGCAGGCACGAGAGGGCTGGACGCAAGGGCCCAAGTGACCAGCGGATGGGGAGACCTAGCACTAAGGAGCTTAAGTAGGAAGTTTCCCAAACACTCAAAGGCAGATTCTACTTACACCTTGTACCTGGGTCTCCCCAACTGTGGATTTTTTGTCCCGATCATGACAAAGGGGCTGGGCTGCACTGGTCTGATGTCTGCTGGGTGGGGTGTGGGGACAGGACCATGACCACTACTCTAGGTTGCAGTCGTAGGTGTAGGGTCTGAGCCTGGTGTTATGCGGAATGCAGTGACTCCCCGAAGAGATCTGTGTTTGCCGGGCTCCTCCTCCCCAGGCCTGACAGGGGAAGAACAGGAGTGCTGCCAAGATAGGTTGTGAGAGGCCGGGCTCTGCCTCAGACCCTGGAATACCCCAGCCCCTCAGCTAGGGTGCTGAAGGCTGCCACACTCCCTCCCCCGTGCTTTCTCGACCTGCGAGGCAGCGCCGGCGCACTCACCTGCGGGCTGTCCTGGTAGGGTGGGGGAGGGACATTCTGCGTGGCCATCATCGTCAGAGCTGGGGCTGGGGAGGCATGTTGCATCATGGGATTGATTCACATCGAGGATCTGTGGGCAGGAGAGAGGGGCCGCACGGTTAATACCACTGAGCGCAGGCCAGCCCTGGGCACCAACCAGCTCCACATTTTCTCAGGCTGGGCCACCTGGGCTGACTGGATACAGCAAGGGCTGGAGGCCCTTCAGGGGAACAAATGAGAGCTGAGGGGAGAGGCCTGGGTGGGGAGGGGCTTGTTGTGCTATTTTGGCTTGAAAGAAACAATATTCAAATCATATGTAAAACAACCTGTACCCCTGTGGTGACGCTTTGTTCAGCTTTAGCTCTGGCCTGCTGTGTGTGTGGGAGGGGGAGGGGGCTTGGCTGGTGGCAGCACTGGGGGATTGGAGGCCATTCGGAGACCCTCATTCCTGCCAGGGAGGCCCTGAGCCTCACCTCATCCCCGTATAATGAGGGTGCTCCTTGCCCCACCATTCCCTAGGCTTTCTGGAGCAGCCCCGGCACTCACAGGGCAGGAAGGCCTCAGGTCCCCAGCTCCCTGACTCCAGGGTCCCCAAGCACCAGGCTCCCCACTCCCGGGTGTACTCACCACACCCCCTAGTGGTGGTAAGGGATGTGGGGCGCTGGCCCCTGCTTAGACTGCAGCCCAAGGGTGACTGATTGGAGGGCCTGGGCAGGGGAAAGAGGCAGGGAACAGCAGTCCCCTCCTGGATTTCTCTAGGTGCATGCTTGTGATTACAGGCGTGCGGATGTGCCTGCACATTCTACTAAGACTTTCCTTAGCCTTGGTTCAATATAGAGTCACCAGAATGTGGGGCCAGAAGAGGCTTCAGAGTCAGATGGTCTATCAGCTTCTTACAATGGAGGAGACAGAGACAGGCCAAGAGTAGGGATATGTATGTGTCTGTGTGTGTGTGCGTGTGTGTGTGTGTATGTGCACGCGCGCATGTGTTAGGGGTGGGGCTTGTTAGCGAAGCAGGGATGGAACCCAAATCTCTGGAGTCCCTGCTCAGGGTCTGCTCTACTGTACCATACCCCTCACCTCTCCCTATCACCTGTAAGCGAGCAAGCTCCCCTCATGGGGCCTCAAGGTACCTCTTGAACCAGAATGTAGTGCCGTAAGTGGAGACAGCCTGGCAGCACCACCCAAGGAAACAGAATGCCAAGAGAGCTGTTGAGCTACAGTAGGTGCCCTGAAATACTTAGATCTGGAAACCACAGGCTAGTTGCTTGATACAGGGCTGCCCATCGTGGGGTAGGAGGTAGCATGCTAAGAACCTCTGTGGAGTGCAGGACCTGTCCTCCTGGGCAGAGGGTGCTGAGGAGCTCAGCACCCAAGCCTCCTCTCCCCCAAGGCACCCCGGGGCTCCATTCTCTTCCAGCCTGACCCTCCCTAGGGTCTTCCAAAATGTTTACATACCTGAACTTTGTGGGAATTTGAGGGTGTTTTGGAGCTGCCGTTAAATAAAGGAGCAGGTCTCCAGGGCTGTGTGTGTGTGTGTGTGTGTGTATGTGTGTATGTCGTTCTTTTGGTTCTTTTTCAGGAAGGGGAGAAAAAAATCTACTCCGACCTGACCTGAGTCTCTAAAGTACCAGGTATGCTTTGACCTGAAGTGCACTTGCAAAAAGCACTGGAAATTCATGTTTCATTCACTGAAATGTGTTTCATTTATTGATACATTTAAAAACAGATTTTTAAAAAGTATCAACTCTGTGCAGAGAACTGTGTTGGGGTGTGGTGGGATAGGTGAATGAGTCTAGGTCTCTCCAAGGAGCACACAGGGAGGTAATAGTCCATCGGGGAAGTAGAAGGTAGGGTGGAGGTAGTGGTGGACAAAGGACAGGCAGTGATGGCTGCAGGACAGTTCCTGTGGGCCTCACTGCCTGTAGCTCTAGCTTGCCTCACCCTGACCTCACCTGAAAGATGGACCATCAGGATATCCTTGCGGCAAAAGCGCACAGGGTCTCACACACATTGGGCACTGAGATCCAGATTTCCTTTTGCAAAGGGGCTCAGAGGGAGCTCCGAGGGGAGCCTCTCTTTCAGGCAGGGGAATCAAGGCCTATTTTCATGGCTGGGTCTTTGGGTTGCGGTCAGCACCCCAGGAAGGCCAGAGCAGAGTGAAGAGGGTTGCAGAGGGGAAAAAGGGAATGTAGATTCCTTGAGATGTCAGAAAGAACTTACAGAATTCAGACTTTTGAGATATGAAAATGGGTGGAATTTCTTTCTTTTGAGCCCTGAGGAAATAAAGGAAGTAGGAATATTTCAGAAACATATTAGACACAGCCTTTCCTGGAACTCTGGTGGAGAAGGTAACTTTGGATGGGGCCTACGGGTCAGGAAGGCAGGACCTCCTTCCCACAGCGCCAATCGTAGATGCTCATTGGCTGGAAAAAAGTGAAGGGCCGTAGCGCTGCAGTACCAGCAGCTTCCAGGAGAGGGAGCCTGGGGGGCAGAGTCAGGGTGGGAGACGTGTCTAGGAACAAGGGCTTTCTCCCATTTTAGGGGCAGGGGCTCCCTTTAACCTCAGGCTTGGGTCTTTTGGTTACCTCATTCCATGGATGAGAAAGTCATTGTGAAGGCAAAGCAAAGGAAGCTCAATGAGGAGGATTGGGGCTAAAGAGAGGAGTCTTTAATTTGCATTCTTTTG
Organism: Daubentonia madagascariensis; assembly: GCA_023783475.1. Taxonomy (NCBI): domain Eukaryota; kingdom Metazoa; phylum Chordata; class Mammalia; order Primates; family Daubentoniidae; genus Daubentonia; species Daubentonia madagascariensis. Next base: position 855,212 of record JAKFHU010001323.1, read on the forward strand.
TTCGCTGTCCCATGAATGGAAGGTAGGGTCATTTTAGAGGCTGTATCCCTAGAATTATTTGCAATGGCAGGAGGGCTGGGCTGCTCTACCCAGCGGGAAGGAGGGACAGTTAAGAGTGGTCTGCGCCCAGAGACAACCATCCATTAGGTTGAGAGGAGGTTGTTCAGTCCTGAGCCCATGGGGCCTTGGAACAGGGGCCAGAACAGCCTCGGCAGAGGACACAGGAACAATTTTCTGAGGACCCAGATGGCTCTTACCCCTCCCTCTCTTTGAGGTCACCACAGGCCACTGGGCCACTGCCCCATTGCCCTCTGGGGGCTTCTCCTACAAGAGAACAGGAGGCCTTTTCATCAGGGGCTTAAGTTTTCTTCTCTGCTCACTCAGGCACAGAAGCCTCCGGCAACTTGACACTGGGGGAGCTCAGCTGCCTAAGACCAGTGTGCACCCATCTCTGGAAGCTGGCTGCTTTCCTCACACCCCTCCACCCACACGTGCATTCCCCCCATCCTGCTAGGCACGTCCTAGAGAGGAATTTGGGGATCTGACTCATCTATTCTGAGGCTTGGTGAGAACTCTGCAGTTCGGGTGTGGAGGATCCTTGAGTATAGCTAGGGTCCCAGCCCTTTGGGGAAACCTGCCCTTTTTGCAGGTCCTTTGGGAGGGGGAGGGGAGTAACAGGCCTGAGCTCTAGCAAACCCAGCTGGGGCTTCCAAGCTTTTGTCAGGGGCCCTGTCCAGAGGCCCCAGCACTCTGTCACCAGACACCCAGGCATTCAAGGGAGCACAGCCAAGACTGCAAATGGAGGACACATGAGGAACAACCTACCATAGAGAAATCCCCCCTGATGAAAGGTTGTTTTGTTTGTTTGTTTTTGTGCTGAAATCCTTTATTACATGACAGCTAGGAGGGGAAAAACCTAATGTAACACTTGACCCCCCCCAGTGATACCCAAGAAGAAATCATTTGTATCACGGACATCCTCATCAAAAGAAGCTAAAAATGCCATTTTACAGAGCTCAGGAGCCAGTGAGGCACTGTGGGGGGATGAGAGGACATCAGAGGACACCGCTTTAGGAAAGAGGAATGGGCCATGCAAGGGCACCCACCTCCCTCTGTACCTCAGCTCTGCTCTCCCCAGCCCTGCAGCAGGAGGCGCTGGGTCTGGAGCTCAAACTCCAGTGTGTTGACAAACAGGCTTAGAAAGAAACACCAGGCTCATTAGGAAGGCGCTCATTAGGACTTGTTGACATGAAACCCATTAGACCAATTAACATTCCATTAACGGCCTAGGGCACCAAGGGGTTAATGCTTTGGGGCAGTAATTGGGCTGGGGTGCTGGGGTTGGGGCTCAGGGCCTGCAGGATGAGAAACGAAGTCTAATTGGAAACTCTCTGGCCAGCTGGCCGGACAGCATTTGTTGCCAGCCCTTGACCCTAGCTGACACAAATTGTATCCGGTGCCGAGGTAGGAGAGGGGAGGAAGGGCCCAGCTTTCCTTGGGCCCCTCACTGTCCCCTACCACCTGCCGCAAGCTGGAGACCAGGCCAATGGTTGGCACAAGGACAAGGGGGAGGGGATCCTTCCACCACCCCGGACTCTGATCGCCCTGTTTTCTTCCTCGACACCATCACCCCCCACTCCCTTCTGGTCCAGTTTCTTTCTCAGCCCCTGGGATGTTGAGTCCCTCTTCTCTCCAGGGACTAATTTTCTGCGATGTTACCCACTCTCAGAAAAACTCTTTGGAGAAGCTAGAATCCTTGAGGCCCCAGAGCCTAATTCATCCGAAGAATGTTGTCGTTCAGGGCCAGGGGCAGGAGTGGCCGTGGGGCTGCCTGCCTTCCTCCCTTCCTTCCACAGCAGCTAAGAGGCGCTCCTGAGGATCCCCAGGAGCCCTTCTTGCCTGTCCTCTGACACACTCAAGCAGTATTTGCATGGTTTTCCTTCCCTCAGTACAAGCAGAGGCTACAGAAATCATCCCCTGCCTGGGTCTCAATTCCCTTATCTGTAAACTCTGGGATTGGACAAGAAGATTCACGAGGTCGTTGTCAGCTCTCAATTCCCATGATCAGAGCCTATGCTTAGGGTCAAAAAGTCTGGATTCCACACCCAGTGGAATCTGCTACTCCTCTGCAGCCTGGAGAGTCACTTTCCCTCTTGGATTGCAAAATGAAGGGATTTCCCCAGAATATTCGGAAAGCTTTTGCCCACGGTTAACACTCCACACACGCTTGTTGAATTGAATGGAAAGAGATTGTAGTTTCATCCCAAAGGCCAGCCAGATCCGTCTTCTCTTCCTCCCCTCTCATTGGAGAGTGGGAAGGAGGCCCCTGAGGCCAGCATGCCTGGAACCCTCAATTCCTGCAGCCCAGGCGCCCCCAGGTTACCCCTCCATGCCCACCCCCAAGCTGTCCCTTCTGAGCAGCTGCCCGGGCCTGGGTTCTGACGTCTAGACAGATTTGCAGGAGGCTGAAATAACACAGTGAACTCAGCAGGAGGGACCAAAAAGCTGCATTAGTAACCTGGCTGGCTTTAGCTTTTCCCTCTGGGGCAGCCGCCTCAACCCTGGCACAATCCTGTTTCTTTTCTCTCAGCCCCAAGCCTTGTCCAAAATGATCGTCTCTAGCCCAGATCCCTTCCCAGAAGTGGCCTGTAGGTGGCGTCACAGGGCCCCACTTTAATTTCATTATATAATATAACCTGTTTACTAAATCATGTAATCAGTCTCCTTAGGATTTACAGCTTCGGATGTGTATGGAGAATTGGACTTTGAGTCAAATTTAAAAACAAATAAAAATGAGAGGCAGCTGTTGCTGATAGTGTGATATTCATCTTTTGGAAACAAATTCACCCCAGTGCTATAAATTATGCCTGGAAAAAAAGTGTTGGTGGTGGGAAGGAGTTGGCTAGGTCTCCTCTGCTGGCAACTCAGAGCGATGAATCTTGAAATAACGGTGTCAACCTGTCACTGATTTCATGTGACTCTGTGGATTTATCTAAAGAAACTCAGGCATGCGGGTGCACACACAGACACACACACACACACAGACACACCAGGTCTCTTCACAAAACCCAGCAAGGGCTAGAAATGACAAGCTGGAAGCTGAGCCTCTACAGGAACTCTGCAGTCCCTGCAGCTTGGTGCTTGGAGTTGGCACTGAGAACCGGGCAGTGACGAGAATGAGGACAGTTTGGGGCTGGTGGAGGAGGACAGGGGAGAGAGAAGATGCACCCGTGGGCTGGGAAGCTTTAAAATGTGAGCAGGGATCTGTTACCCCAATAGAACATTTCAGTTGTCTGGCTGAAATGCTTCAAAAAGAGGGAGAAATGAAGTGTCCTTGAGGTGGGGACTCAGGAATGGTGGGAAGAGGGGCAAGCTCCCCAGGATCTTGTCCCACCTTACAGCATGTCTAACGCCATCCCCTGCCTCTCTACCCCAGGTGCTGTGGGAGCCGGGAGGAAGCTCGGAGCCTGCGGATTCAGGGGCAGGAATGCTGCAGCCTAGTGGATGCTGCTTCCTGCCTGTCTTTCTGATCTTGGGGTGCTGGGGACAAGTGGATATCTCAGAGTGGGGCCTGGGAGCTGGGGAGAGTGTCTGTATCTATGTTACCTAAGGAAGGACCAACAGGTGGGCAGGAATGGAGCAGGATCTACACTCAGGTCTGACCCCCTTGTTCGCTTTGTGTCCTGAAGGCTGGCCAGCTAAGAGGTCAAAAATGAGCCACAGCACCACAATCACCCAGGTCCCAGGACACTGCACCTGGCATAGAGCCCAAGTCCTTGCAGAATGTCACAGTCAGAAGGCCCACTTCCCTGGTGCCCCTCCAGCTCCTGCTTGAAACACTCAGTGGGAAATAATTCCCTACTGACTTCAGCAAGAAGCAGAGATGACAACCAAGACAACCAGACCCCTTGGCCACCCATCGCTCTCTGTGCTAATTGTCATTTGCTACCTTTCTGGGAAGCCTACTTAGGAGGTGGAGCCAGGTCATGCCTTAGTATCATGATGCTGGTCTCCAGGGAACAGAGTGGGGACAGAACGGAGGCCAGTGGGAACTTTGGCTAGGACTGCCTGCTTCTGACTCCCTGGGAGATGTGCAAATCTCTCTCTCTCTCTCTCTCAATCTTCTCTCAGCCCTTAAATGCCATGTGGTAAATGGGCTTTAGAAGAGGTAAGAACCTTCTGTGAAACCCGAATCTGGAGACTGCCCTCCTTCCCATCCCAAGGAGTGTGGCCTCCCCCAAATGGCCTGTGGTCCTACTTTCTAGGGCCTCCACCTCCTCTCCTTTCTCCACCCCAAGACCACTTTACTGTTTGTTCTTTATCTGGAATAATAATATGTCCCCAATGTGGCTGGGTCAGCAGGTCACTTATGCACTCACTGACCCCAGCCTAGAGGTGAGTGACAGCTTACTCTAGAGACCCAGCTCTGGAGGAGGGGGTGTATCATCCACCCTGGATCCCTCGGTGTCCACAGTTCGGTGGGGGGAGGGTTAGCAGGCACATAGGGCAGAGGATTTGACTACGTGGTATTTGGAGACAGGCCCTATCCCTGGATGTGAGTGGGGCTGTCGGCAGTGGCAGTCACCAGCCCCCCCATCATCCCCTTAGCCCTGGCTCCTCCATGGCTAGCACTTATCTTCCTCAACTCCAGCCTGACCAGATTTCCCGGAGAGCAGCCCGCTGTCTTGCCCTGTTGCGGACCACCATGCCACTCTGACTCACGGGGGCTCCAGCACACCAGGGCCTAGGGCTCCGGGGCTGCAGCCTCCCCTCCTGATGCCCCAGTTTAGCTACTTTTCAACTGGGCTTCACAGCATGGACCAGGGGGGTTAGAAGAGCAGCTCCGCTCTGCTCCTGAGCCCTCCTCCCCACCGCGCTCCTGCTTCTCCACACCAGGGCCAGAGAGCAGCAGAAGCCCCACTTTCCTCCCTGCCTTGGCTGTCACACCTTTTCTGGCTTCAAAAAGCCGCTGATATATTTTACAAACTGAAACAGCAATTTAATTCCCCCTGATAGCGGCAATTGTCCATTAGATCTTCCTACCGAGGAGCTTAACAATAATTCCTTTCATCCAACTGCTTGCTTCTTCTTGATCTGAGAATCAATCCCATAAATAGCAGGCAAGAGTTCTCACATTACTCTCCCCTCCAGCTTTTAGCATTTTGATGAAGATTCTCGTCTCCTCTTTAAGCACTTTACAACTTGGCAATTTTTCCCCCTTTGATTCCTTTAAACAAAATAAAACAAAACACAGAAAGAAAAAAAAAGCATGCTGTCTGGAAGGATGAGCACAGCCCTTGCGTTCTGCTCATGGAGAGGTAGTGTGCACCTTCTCCTGCCTGGAGGCAGGGGGACGGCAGCAGTGACCTCCAGTGGGTTCTGTCTGCTGAAAAGTGGGTGTTGCTCTGCCCCAGAGGGGCATCACTAATACGGCCCTAAGCTTCACACTCCCCCCACATTGGGCTCCCGCTTTTGCCAGTGATGCTCAATTTAGAGTACTTCCCCCTTTCCAAGAGTCTCCTCCCCGCCCCCAGGGTCGCACCCATGAATGGGGGTGGGAGAGAGGTTGCAGCTGCTGCCCTGTGCGTGGTCTGGGCCAACCCTCTCTCAGGGCCTGTGGCCCCTGTGGAACCTGCTAACCTAGAGAGGAGATTCCACCCTCTTTTTCATCTCCAGCCAAACAACATGGTGGGAGAGATGGGGAGGCCCAGGGAAAGGAGAAAGCTTGAGGCCTTTTATTTAATTATTTTTCTTTTCTTTTCAATATCCAGGCAGCTCCAGTGATGAGGGAAAGAGGAGAGCCCTCTAGCTCTTCCATGGGTGGCGGTAAGGGTGGATTGCCAGGGCACCTGGGAGCCCCCCGAGACACCATCATGTGCTCTCTTGTCTGCACACACACGGAGAGAAACAAATCTAAAAATGAACCCAGGGACTGAAGTCCCCCTCGACAAACCTGATTCCCAGGTTTATTATTATTTGTAGAGCACTGACAGCAGCAGCTGCTCAGGAACCCAGCCGAGAAAACAACACAGGCCAGGCCCCTGAGGCCCACAACTCAGCAGAGACAGACACATGGCTCCTCCTACACTGGGGATCCCAGATGGAAGGAGCACTTCTGTTCTGCAAAAGCCCAGCAGCCACCCCCACTTCCCCTACCTGCCTCCCTACCTGCCTCCCTCGCTTACATAGTCTCTCTCTTCTCCAAGGCAGGCACTAAGGCAGGTGACACTCCCTGGGAGCTGAGAAGAGGAGGGAAAGCAGAAGTGGGGGCCACATAAGGTGAGGGCAGGGTGGGGGAGGGGGGCAGCTGGGGGTGGGCACAGAGGTAAGGGACACCGAAGCCTATCCAGTCTATCACCTGTGATGACCTCTGACTCTCCTGGAACCAGAGGAGCTGAGGAGGGTCAGCCAGGCCCCTTTTCCCTCTGAGAGGATATGACAGCTACAGTCATACCATATCCTCTGGGTGGAAGGTACCTACCTCCAATTTTTTAAACTTGCCTCCAGGAAAAAAAAAGGGCAAGAGTCAGGGTTGTGGAAGCAAGTGGCTCTCTGGACTGGGCTCAGTTTATCATCGAAAAGCCACTCATCCCTGATCTCCCATGCCCAGCCAATGGGTGCCCTTCCCCTGGGCCTGTGTGATGGCCCAGGTGGAGCTCACGAGGAAAGGAGGGGAGACGAGGTAGAGTCCACAGCAACGAGATCAGCTTGAGGAAGAAAGGCTGCCCAGCTGGGATCCCTCAACCCCTGGTCCTCACTGCCCCTGGAACGAGGGCAGGTCCGCTGGCTCTATGTTCCTGATCTGCCAGGAGAGGCAGCCCCTGGGGAGGGGGGGATGACAGCCATGATGGGAGAGGAAATGACACGGCGCCCAGACTCACACCCCACTGAGCAGACACACCTTCCACCGCTTCACTCAAAACATTTCCTCCGCCTTTTGCAGTGTTTCTTGTCTGCCAGCAAGGCGTTCTGCATTGTACAACCATGCCCTTCCCTTCATCAACACTTTGTTCCAAACCCGACTCTTTCACGGAGCCTTCCTTCACTTTCCACTCCACGACTGTCCTCTCCCTCGGAGCCTGGCCACCAGGCACAAGTGGGGCAGCACAGCGGGGATTACCACTACATGTATTTCTATGTTTCAGAAGATCTACTTCCCACCTGCATGTCCCATCTTGCCCGTTGACCTCTATGCTCCCCAGCAGACAAGATCATGGCTCTGCCTTGCATTTTCCTTGGTCAGGGGAGCCTGTGCAATACGACTTCACAAGCTCTACCTCCTTATGGAGTGTGAATATATATACACAGTTACAATTTTATTTCTTTGGCTTACTGTTAAAATGTAAAACAAACAAATCTGGGAAGGATAACCCTTTAAGTCCCAGCAGCCATTTACACCTCAGTGAGAATGAGTTTGTAAGTCCTTTGCCCTGGAGCCAATTTTGATAGGGGTGAGATGATAATATAAACTTAATAACAACTGCTTCTTAGTTCACCCTCCCCATGCCCCAGGCATTACGCTAATAAGCATATACAGATCACCTGGTTTAGTTTTCCTAACAACCATATGGTGTCGGCATTATGATTGTTCCTATTTGTGGATGCGAAAACTGAGGCTTAGAGAGGTTGAGAAAGTTTCCAGATGTTATACACAGTCTGATCCGAGAGTCTGAACGTTTAACTTCAAAGTCTCAAGGTGAAGGAAGGAAACACTAGAGGAGGAATGAGACCCCTCAACACTGCAGCAGAAAAGACGAGGCTGATTATAAAAACAAGCTGCCAACTATGAGTTGGTCCATCCAATATCAGCTTCCTTTGACTTGTATATGCCCTGATTTTCTGAGCTTTATGTTGTATGGACACCACTAAATGTTTTCTATATGCCAAGTATGGGCTTTTGCACATAAGTCAATGAACACGCACTCTGTGCCTTCCCATGGTAGGGCTGCTTAAACAGCTACAGTTCATTCTGTCAGTCCTGTCATCCTGGTACAGCAGCGTGCATACACATTTATTTAAATATTTCATTGCATTTTGCTCTTGTTGTCTTATAGAAATGAGTGGGAGATGGGAAAAAGAAAATGCTGATACCAGCGATAAGAAGTAGGGGTCGCATGAACATAATACAACTGAGACAAAGATGGAAAACATTAAGCGTGCTGAAAGCGGCAAATCTTGAGTCTCCATCCTGGACTCACTGGACTGTGTGTTCAATTAGGAAGGGAAAGAACAAAATTAAAGAAAGAACACAACAAAATGACAGAAATATATGGTCGAAGATTGCATCTCAAAGGCAATGTATAATTGGAATCCGATAATGTGTTTTAGCTGTCTGGGAGCAGAACTTGGAGAACGCATGCTGTGCATACGAAAGCCAGGCTGCCTGTCCCCGACCCTGCACTCAGTGGCTCCAGGGCCGGGGCTCTGACTCACATTGACTGGGATTTGGTCAGTGGCTACTTCTTGTCAGCCTGGACCGAGGGGCCTTGCTGGGGCCCAGGTGGGGTGGGATGGGCTGGGGTGGAAGGGAGCATGCAGGTCAGCCTGCTGTCTGTGACTATCTCCACTTGGTCTTCTTTCCCCATCCACCCATGGCTTTCTAGGGACCACCCACAGCTGCAAAGAAGTCCCTGTTCTGGAATGAAATCTGTCCATGATGCACAGGCTAGGAGGCACCTGGCTCTATCTTTGGAAAGCCTGTCCAGTTGAGTAGTACTATTACATAGTTTTTTCAAGTCAGGGCAACCTATCCCTAGGGTGCATCCCCTACCTTGTCATCTCTCCCTGAGTCCAAGCTTTATCCTCTTGCAGAAGTGCCTTCCTGCTCACCTTCCCTTCAGGGTCTTCTTATTCTTTCAGCCCAGAGAAATTCCAGGCAGCAGTCTCAATAGGCAGCCAGTGAAGACATCTTTCGAGCCAGCAGTGGGGTTATCACCCACAGCCTCCAAAGCAGACAGCAATTAGGTAGAACTGTAGAGGACAGAGCTGTCTTCTACCTCCCACTGGCTCTGTCTGTCCCCTGCCAGGCCCCATCCCCTTCAACCTCTAGCCTTGGAAAGGGGGTTGTAGTTCTCTGGCTCCAAAGAGGGAAACCTTTAGTCATGGGCTGGCCCTGTTGGCTGCACTCAAACACAGAGGAGGAGTGTTTCATACTAGCAGCAGAATCTTGAATACTAGCAATTTGTCTGAAAATTATAACTCACATCATTGAACCTTAATCCTTTTGCAATGACAACTCATTTCCTATCATTGTGGTCTGAGTGGAAAGACAGAGGCCTACCTTTAGCACAGAATCTTCGTAGGCTTGAAGTTCAAGATTGTGCCTTTACTTTCCCCTCTCCCTTCTCCAGTAAGATGGACCCCACTTCCCATGCCAGGTCAAGGACCAGGGTTAGAAGAAGAGAGGATAAGACAATTTGACACTGTGGACTCTGGCCCTCAGGAACCAATTAGTATGCTTTGACTTAGAACAGTCACTAATCTTCTGGGATCTGAGCACTTGTTAATCTGTATCTTCCAGGGTCAGGCCTGCCCAGGGAAAAGGAACAAAGCACCTTGGCTTCCAGATCGAGAGGTTCTGCCTGGAACAGGTTGATCTGAGCAGGCGGGGGAGCTGCATGTGAGATGTCTGTTCCCAGAGCTGGTCTCCAGGGAGGGAAGGAGGAAAAACGGGGATCCTTGTCCCAGATGACCCCCCCCAAAGGGACAAGTTTGCCTAAGGCTGAGGCAGATCCCTGCTGTCTGCAGGCCTCTCTGAGATTTCTTCTCTTTTTAGGGCCTGGCTGTCTCTGGTCAGTGCCTGTGCTTTGTGGCACTGGAAGGGCAGTCTACTGTCTCTTTGTCCTGGAGTTCATCAAAGTGAGAAAAGGATCCCACTTAATGAGACACTTGCTATGGTCAGGGATTAATTCACTAACAGGAGCTGTGAGCGCGTGTGAGCTGAGAAAGAGTGGGGAGTGTGGGAGGTGGGCAGAGGGAGATGAAGAGGCAAGGAAGCCCATTTCAGAATGTGATCGGGAAGATCAAGCAGAGAGGTCCCCACGGGGATAGATGGTGGATGCTGGAGCACTGGAGGGCTCACAGGAACCGCGCATAGAGGGAGCTGGCTGCTGCAGCTGCCCTGAAGCTCAACCTCAGCTTTTTCTTCACCCCTCAGGAAACGACTGCTTCTTCCCCAATTCCAGAAGCAGTGGGGACCCAAGGCTCTAAAGCAGATTGGCAGAGGACCAGCCGAGGTGGAAGGGGCCTGAACAGTCACGAGGTCTGGCTTCTTCCCTGGACAAATAAGGAAACTTGCCCAAGTTCATGTAGCAAGTTGGAGAGGGGGTCCCAACTAGAACCCAGGATGCAAGTAGCAAATTCAATAATCATTTATTGAGTACCTTCTGTGTGCCAGGCACTGTGCTGGGCAGTGGAAGTTCCAGAAGCAGGAAACAGAGATAACTGAGGGGAACAAAGAAAGATATAACAAAATGAAATTTTCCCCGAGCTAAAGCAAGACAGGTGACTTCAGATTCAAAAGATCCCAAGGGCTGAATAAGAGGAATGAAAAGAAAGGAGAAAACAAAGCAAAGTTCAAGCCCCAACACATAGTGGGGAAATTTCAGATATTTAAAGGGAAAAGGAAAGAAAACCAAAAGTTCCCATAGATCCTCATTGCAGGATCGGAAATAAGAAGACGGTGGAGAAACGTCATTGAGTCCTAAGAGAAAAGGTTTTGAGGTGGGATTCTGTGCTCAGTCAGGTTATCAATCAAGTGTGAGGACAAAATAGTCAGTGTGGGACACGTGGGAACTCAGAGTTTATTGCCCACTCATCAATATAAAAAATAACTAGAAGTAGCATTCCAGCACAACAAAGAAATCCAAGGAAGAGGACAACACATACGCAAGAAAGAGCAGCAGCTGAGGGTGACCCGATGGATGGGAAGACAGGTGGAGGGAAGATGAGGGGTGGCTGGTCGTTACGGCACGGGGCGCCCCAAAGCTTCTGCTGTGGCAGCCGAGTCCTGAGGAGTTTTTCCACCGTCCAACCACACAGCTGAGTTCTGTGGTTGTTAACATTTCCACACACATAGTGGTTTAATGCTTTTCAATATATTTCCATCTTATAACCAACCTATAGAATGCAGAGGTAACTATGGTAATAAAACAGAACATAAATCTTCTAAATCTTAACAATGTAAAAAGTAGATAATATGCTATTATTATGCTAAATATAATATATAATAGCATATAGTGTACTATATATCTACATAATATAGTATGCATTACATAATATAGTATATAGTATATAATATAAAAAATACTATTTATATTAGCTCATAGTATACTACATATTATTATGTATAGTATTTCATATATTATATAGTATGTATTATCTACTATATATTATATAGTATATATTCCATATAATATACTATTTATTATATGATTTATAAAATACTGTAGACATTATATAGCATATTATATAGTACTATGTAGTATATATCATATAGTATATAATGTTACATATAGTATATAATGCTATATGCTACATTACATTATACATAGAATATACTATATAGTGTATGTTATATTATATAGTATATAGTATTATATATAATATATAGCGCTGTACTCTATATCTTTGGTCCCCAACCCCTGAGCTGCGAACCAGTACCAGTCCATGGCCTGTTAGGAACCGGGCTACACAGCAGGAGATGAGTGGCGGGCGAGCAAGCAAAGCTTCATCTGTATTTACAGCTGCTCCCCAATGCTTGCCTTTGCCCACCCCCTGCCCTGGTCTGTGGAAAAACTGTCTTCCATGAAACCGGTCCCTGGTGCCAAAAAGGTTGGGAACCAATGTTCTATATAATATATATAATATTATAAAGTATATATTATTTAGTATAATATATTATCTACTATTTTTATATTGTTTAGATTTATATCTATATTAATATATAATATATTATACATAATATGATATAATAGTATTATATATAATTTATATATATTATATAATATATAATACATAATGCTATATACTAAAAATAGATAATGTCAAATATAGTTAGTTGGAAGGGAGAAATGTGTGCTAATTTCCTCAACTTTCATAACAGGGAATTGATAGACAAAGAGATAAATTTAGAAAAAAGGACTTTATATCATACAATACAATAAATGTTGGCCACCAATTAACTAAAATCAGAAGCTGTTCATTGTGGTTGTCTTTGGATCATGAGTCTTGTGGGTAGAGGTGGGGGAAAGAAGGGAGACCTTTTATTTTATATCTTTTACACTGTTTGCTTTTTCCTCTCATACACACTTTACTTCTAATTTAAAAAATAAAAATAAATAAATAATCAAACATCTATGTAATAGAAAACCATTCAGCAGTTGAAAATAATGGAGTAGATCTACTTATTTTGACCTGGAAATCTATTGATCTTTTAACCTAGGTTAAAAATGCAAGCTTTTAGAACAATATTTAAAACATAATATTTAGCTGTGTTAGAACAAACACCAAAGCCAGTAAGATGTAGTCCCTGCCTTCAAGGAGCTCCCTGAGCACCCCCTCTCTATGTCCTGTGACCTCAGCCGCGTGGCCTGCTTCTGGAACCTTGTCCCTCTTCTAGATCTCTGTAAGATGCATGCCTCTTTTTGCAGTAGGTCAGAGCTATTCTGTATATGCTTCGAGTAACAAGAAGTCATGTTGACTATACCTGGTCAGTCTGAAGATTGGCCTGGATGAAGCTGCACAAGGCAGGAACAGCCTTCAGCACAGATATTTGGTGGTGGGAAGCAGAGGGGGGCATGAGAATCTGAGGACTCAAGGATGTCAGGCCTGAAAGGCTCCTTGGAGAGCTCCTCGTCCAGCTCCCTCATTCATGGATAAGGAACACACGTGGGGCCCAGAGAGGGGCAGAGGCCAATAAAAGTCATGTGGTTGGATTAGTGTCCAGAAAAGAGAGAACTGGGCTTGTTAACAGGCAAAGTCAGGAAGAGAGCAGACAAGTTGAAAGCTGGACTGGAAGCCTGATGCCACGGCCTGCCAGGGAGTCCTGTGGCTGCTCAGGACTTTGAGGGGAGACCTGGAGAAGTCAGACCAGATTGTCCTTCCTTAGTGTCCACAGTAGCTGGAAGGAAGCAGTTTTACTTAAAAAACTTTTTTTATTGTACATATATTTTCAACTGCTCTAACTCAAGGAAAGAAAGCAGCTTTAATATGGGAAAGAGGAAGCACCTTGGGGCTACCGGGGAAGGGCCTGGAAAGGAACTGGCATTTTCTGAGCATTTCCCCAATACACCAGACATTGTGTAGGGTGCTTCATCATATATTATCTCATTTAATTCTCACAGAAGCCCTATGAGGTAAGTATGACTGCCACAATTACATAAATACAATGATAGTTAGAAAACTTAAGTTATATAGCTTGCCCCAAATCCCACAGCCTGCAAATGGCAGAGCTATTATAGAATTTGAGTCTGGGTTGGTCTTGTTCCAATGCCTGAGCTTACTCAAAGAATCAGAGGGCTCTGATAAATATGTGTTAACTAATGGAAGAGAGGAGAAATGTCTTTCCCAAATGGGGATACAACAAATGCTATTCCCTTCCCAAACCCTGTGTATCAAATCAGCCCCTTTACCCAAGCCATGAATATTCAGGGACGCTGGCTGGCTCTCAGGGACTAGGATTTACGTTTGCCCAGCAGGACTTTGAAAATCCCTGCTTCAGAGGATGTTAGCAGTTGGGGCTCCCTTCCTTCCCGCTCAGAGCACTGATGGTGCCTCCTGAGGACACAGAGACCCACGGTGCCAGGTTCAGAAGAAGATGAGCTAGACTGGGCATGAGTGCAGGTACCAGGAGGGGCTGGAGTCCAGGATACTTGGTTTCCTCTACCAACCTCAAAGGCACGTTAACTGCTTTTGCCACCCCTCCGATGCTGGCCCCCAGCCTCCTCCTTCATCTCCCCAGGTACCTCTGCCTCCACTGAGCCTCTGACTTTGGTGGAGGTGGGGAGGCAGGCAGGCCCATGAGAGGATGTATGTCAGTTAGGGTTTGTCATTTACACGTGGAGATCATTAACGAGACTTATTTTTAAATTGTAATTGCAAAATGTAAATGCTCCCTAAACCGATGTGTAATTGCTACCCCCTCCACCCCAGCCCTTCCCCTCTGGTGCCAGCTTTGCGAGGAGAGAATTAGAAAATAAAAAGGGGGTGGATTATGTAAGCAAAACGATTTTAAAAAAAGAGAGCGAGAGAGCTAAGAATTTAAGTGAGACAGCTGGCGGCTTCTCTGATTGCCACACTTCTAGCATTAGCTGCAAAAATTGTCCTTGCCAATTACACCCATCCAACCAATAGTGTCAACTGTATTTAATCCCCAGAACAGACCACACCATCACTCACTTGGCAAGACAGTTCAGTGGTCAGTGCGTGTGTGTGTGCGCGCGCGCGCGTGTGTGTGTGTGTGTGTGAGAGAGAGAGAGAGAGTGTGTGTGTGTGTGGTGGGAGTGCAGGGAGGCAAGGGTCAGGGGTGATATTTGAGGTTGCCTCTAGCTCATCCATGGAAGCCTTCTATTTTACAGAAAGACACAGTCCACAGCAGGAGGTGGCAGTCAGTCAACCCATTTGCCCATATTCTACCGTGCAGGTGATGGCAGGGCCACCTCTATTCCCCCAGGCCCAGTTTGGCCTGTTTGGACTCCAGCATCCACAGCCTCAGCCTGGAGAGAAACAGGACTCTACCAGGGAGTTCTCAGTTCTGTTTCCAGTCCCAGAGAAAGTCACCTGACTTGGGCAACCACATACTTCACACTGGGTCACCAGGTAAGGGACACTTGTCCCTTTTTTTTTTTTTCCCACCTTCTCCTCATCTTCTTTAAGCCCTCCCCACAGCCACTGTCCATAGTGAACTCCCTGCAACATCACTGGCATGCAGGCTCTGAAAGTGGTTGAAGATTGTCAACCTGTCCCCTCAACGGCATCATCCAGCCCAGACTTGTGAAGACTAGACACCCTTCCATCCGCTTTCACCCCAAATTGCCTCCCACCGTCAATACTCCTAAAACAGAGCTCCCCAGACAGGAAGCAGTCTGTCCTTGCTGCCAGTCTGTCCTTCTCAGACATGTGGTCCCCTGTGCATGTCCCTGGCTGTGCTAACTACTGCATGGGGAGCTAGGCCCAGGAAGGAGCATTCACCTTTCCAGTGAACTCTCTCTCTCCCTCTCCCTCTCTCCAGGGAAACCAGCTTTCGTGAGGAATTTGGCAATGATTACTGCCCCCAAAAGGAAGGCTGATGAACTGTGAGGTCACGGTTGCCCTAAGACATCAGGGAAACTTACAAAATCCTGGGCAGGGTCCTTTGGAGTTGGGGCCCAATCTCACCATAACAGATCCAGCCCTTATCCTGGCATACTGGAAAGAAAAAAGGGTTGTTTTGGATAACCGGATTTCTAAATCCCTGCCTATATTGATACTTACATCTGTGAGATCATGATGTTACTTAAGGGGATGGAAAAAACCCCTATCTGATAAGAGGATTAAATGAGATTCTCTATTCAAAATGCTTTATACATTCTGAGAAACTATTTCTCAGAGTTAATCAAAAACACTTGGGGTGCATATTCCTGAGTCTCGAGCCTGACTCCCAGAAGCAGAATTTCTGGTCGTGGGGTCCAGGAACTGCGTCTCTAACACCCCATCCCCAGGTCATTCTTAGATGATACGGCTTGCTCCCGAGAGTTGTGCAAATGTTCTCATCATCATGGATGTAAGCAATGCCCCATCCATCTGTATCAACAACAATTAACTGTTCACAGAATACACAGAGAAAAAGAGAGGTATACAGGGAAAAGGCCTAGCCCCTGTCCTCAAGGACTAAGGAGGTAAACATAAAGACATGAAAAAAAATACAATGTTTTGCTTTCTAAGGTTGTATATGCTAAGTGTCAGCTCATGTTATGAGCTGGTTCTAGATGCTTTCAGGAGAAGAGCTAATCTGCCTGGGGGATTTAACTATGTGTTAAAGGACAGAAAAGCATTTCTTACTGTTCAGGTGATCCCTGCAGCCTCTGGGATGGTCCTCAGGAGACTCACTCCCCTCTTCTCACTTCCAGCTGGGCTAGAAATTCTTCCTGTCAGCTAGAGCCAAAGCACCTGCAAAAAAGAGCAGAGCAGCTCTCAGCAGGGAGGGCAAGAGGCTCAGGGGAGATCAGAGAAGGAGGGACTCCTGGGGGCTCTGTTTACCCTTCCCCTTCCTCCCAACCCTGTTAGGGACTGGGCCGCAGAGCTCCACCACCCCCACCCCCACCCCAGTCTGTGGAAAAATTGTCTTCCGTGAAACTGGTCCCTGGTGCCAAAAAGTTGGGGACTGCTGCCCTAGGGTATGTTCTATTCTATAAGGGATATGTTCTATTTCCTCTGCAGGACATTTCTACCATATCTACTTTCCAACTCTCTCTCCTCAATGTGGTTGCTGAGGCCCACAGAGCCATTTTAAAGCCCAAATCCTCGTGCCCTGTCGTTGCCTGTCTGGTTTCCTGACACCAGGTGTACCTGTGGCCCTCCTCCCAAGTGTGGGCACATGTCTGTGAGTGATTTCTGGGTGCTGGGGAGACCACAGCTGACATCGTGATTTAAGACCGTAGGCAAACTCAGAGGAAGGGGTTGCGTGGTAACTTTTTCAGGTATGCAGATAAGTTTCAGATCCACATGATGGCAGGCTTTGGCTGGGGGTCTGGAAAGACACTGATAGGGTGGAAGAGGGTGGGGAAGATGTCTGAGGGCAGCAGGGAGGAAGACTCCGGAGGGGAATGGACCAAAAGCAGCAATTAGCAGTGAAGGACAACTGTGGCCTAAAAGTGGCTTCGGCTGCACACCTTATTTATTTTTCGACTAAAATGAATTAATTTTGCTTCTCAATATTTGAAATGGACCAAGGTGTCAGCAAATGGAGGTTGGGTGGTCAGCACCATCATAAGGGCTGGCCGGACACTTTTCAAACAGTCCCATCAATTTCTCCGTGTGTATGAGTTGCTAATTTAACTACAAGGAGGCTGTACTTGGAGCCAGGACAGGAGGGTTGGGGCAGGGGTCTGCCCCAGTCCTGGGCTGCACTTTCAGGGCAGCACCAGGGAGCACCTCCAGCCCAGAGTGCCAGCCTTGCACCTGAGGCAAATGCATCTTTAACATTAACAGCTCCTTCCTAGTTAACACCATCTTAGTCTCCCTGTAAAAACACATTTGCACCTCAGTAAAGAATGTAATTAACTAGTGACATGACAACAGGAGGAGCTAAACAGGGGCCCAGGTTGGGAGCTGCAGCAGGGAAGTGGAAATGCAGACATCTGCCCCAACAACAAGACTTCCCCCCTCCTTTCTGGGGGGTGTGTGTGCCCACACATGTGTGTATGCGCTGCTGGGGGGTGATGGTGGCAGGGAGACAGCATCCGGGAGCCTGAGGGAGGTTTGAATTCCCCGTTGCAGGAGAGAGGAAGCCAGGTGTGCTGGGAGGATGGGATGAGAAGTTCCAAGAGTAGGCAGGGTGGTTCATGAATTTCTGCTAACAAAAGCTGTCTGGATTGAAACAAAATCCCCCTCTCTTCTCCACACCTCAGATTCCTCCCAAGTGGAAATAAGGGATATGGAGACACATTCAAAGCAACAAGAGTCTCAGGCAGCCACTCAGAGGAGCCCAGGAGATCCAAACTAACTAGGGAGCATCTGAATTACTCCTGTCTCACTCCCCGAGCCCTGCTCTTCCTTCGCGTGACCTTGTCTGTGAACTCTGTGACCGCTCCCAGTTCTCTGGCCGCCTGGCAGCAAACCTGGGAGGCATGTCTGATTCCTCCCTCCTGCAAGCCCCACCTAAGTTTCACTTCTTCACTATCCCACTTCTCGTCCCTCTCCAGTCAGGGCCAAAGACCATCTTCCCTCCTTTCCATTCCCAGTGGCACAGTCTAGAGAGGGCCCTTGTCCCTGGCCATGTCCCTCCTCACCCTCACCGTCAGCACATCTGTACACTGCTGCGTCCAGACTGAGCTTCCTGGGCAGCTGACTTCATCCACATTCCACAAGGACCTAGTCCACGCCAGGCACTGCCCTTGAGGGGCTTACAGCTGTGTCATCACCTACTCCAGAGTTTTCAATGACTCCTTGCTCATAGAAGACACTCAACAAATGCATGTTGATTGCATTATACCAAGTACAGCCTACAGGGTACCTGAACTTGGCCTCTGACTGCTTTTCTAGACTCATCTTGCACCCTGCACCAGAGGCTCTCCACCCTCCATCCACACATACTTCCTGTTCTCCAAACCTGTCCCACACTTTCCTGCTTCCCTCAATGCCCCAACTCTAGATTTCTGTCAAGGTTCTAACCATTCTTCATTGTTCACTCAAACATTCTGGCTGCTACCTCTACAGCCAGAGTAATTTTTCCTCCTCTGTGCTTCTGAGTAACATGCTGTTTGTCATTCTCTGAAAGCTCTTGTCACATTCTGTCTCATGCTATGGTTATCTTAGGTATCTTTCATCTCTTTCCAAACTGTAAGCTCCTCATGGGCAGTAACCCTATCTTATATCTGTATAATTTTTCAGTTTACAAAGTAGTTTCATATGTAATATCTTCTTTAACTCTTAAAGTAACCTTTAGAAGTAGGTATTTTAGTATAATAATTGTATTACCTTTACAAAATAACAAATGCTTATTGTAGAAATAGATAAATAAAAGGAAAAAAAGTTAAGTTGTAATCCTACAACACAAAGATAAACCACAGTTAATATTTGGAGCAAAACACTTTTTTCTTAAAAATAGTATCATACTATGCATACTATTCAGTAAACAGCTTTTTATATTTGACAACATATCATAAATACCTCTGCATGTAAAGGAAATATATATTACAGTTTTAATGACTGCATGGCATTCCACTTATGGATGTACTATAATTACTAAGACAAGTTTTTAACATTTGTTGTTTAGATTATTTCCAGTTTTTGCTATTATAAACAAATAGTGACTATTATTTTAGTGAACTTTTGCTCCAGACTTGGTCATATTCTTAGGATAATTTTCTGCACGAGGAATTGCCAAGTCCAAAGATATGTTCATGTTAAGGCATTTTTACAAATTACTTGCAGGAAGGCCACACCCATTTACATCCTATCAGCAGCATATGAGAGATGCCTTTTTCCTTGCCAGGTAGTTATTCTCTTTTTATAGACGTGGATAATGAGGCCTGGGGAAGTCAAGCACAGGGCTTGCCTAAGAAAACAGCCAGCAAGTGGTATGTCTTCTGACTCCAGGCATTTTGTTCTTCCAAGCTCCCTGCTTCTCTTTGGTCTTGTATTTCTTACTGATCCAAAGAGAATGCTTGCAGTAGTAAGTGGTAAATCAATGTTGGACTCCCTGAAGGAGAAGGCAGAGGTGGGTGTACACTGAGTGGGGGTGTAGGCCATTCCTGGAAGCTTTGCTAACATCGGCCTGAGGCAGACTTGGCAGGTGAGAGATCTGTTCTTGGGTAGCTTTTTATGAGTCCTTCCTCCCTCTTCTGGGCAGGTGCAAATTGCTTTAATTTATCCCCCCATGTATTAAGAATCTATCGTGTTCTGGGGCCTGAGCATCAAAGCATCAAAGATAAATTTCTCTCTCTCTCTCTCTCTCTCCCCCCTCCCTCCCTGTCTTCAAGGTGCTCACAGTCTAGTGGGGAAGGCAGAAGGTAAAGAAATAATTGTGACCTGCAAAGTGTAAATGATGCTGCTTCTGACTGCAGCCTCGGGGTCCCCTCCTCTGCCAAAGCCCACAGTGACAGGAGTGGGGAACAGGTCAGTATTGGGGAAGGGAGGAAGCCCTGGCTGCCTGGTGTGTCCTTCACCCTCTGCCTCTGTCTCATCATGTCCTTCCTGGCCCTGAGGGTCCAGGGCTCCCTCCTATGTCCTGCCGCAGCCACGTGCTTCTTGTCTTTCTGCTCTAGCTGAGTCTCCGCCTGCCCTCACTCCAAGACAGCATCCAGGAGCTGGAATTCCTCAGAGAGGAATCACACCAGTATTAGGGAAGAGAAGCTGACCCCACTCCCCACTCAGGGAATCATAAAATACACTTTTGAGGGAGGAAGGACAATCAGAGGTGACACCAGCATGCCCCCACACAAGGCACCGCTTCAGGGCTACAATATACACGGATTTCTCCTTTCCCAGAACTGACAACTACCTAGTTCCGCTTGTTTCCCAACAGCCTGGAGAGAGCTTTAAGGCAGAGACACAGCCTGTAATCTCCTTTCTGTCACTGCCAGCTATTCCATTGAGCATAAGGAGGGCCACTCACATGACAAAAAGCTGGTCTGGCAGGGAGGAGGAGACCCCCGATGGCGCCCAGCCCACCTCTGTGAACCACTGGCCCTCCACACTCATGCTGCACATACCTCTCTAGATCTCAGGCAGAGAAACCCCACCTCATACAGAGACCTTCCCCTTTGAAAGACTAATAGGCAGGCTGGCAGGCAGGGCCAGGCCACGGGGGCAGACAGACACACAGAGAGATGGACAGATGGGAAGACATGGGCCTGTGTGACCTGATGGCCCAGATTTGTCAGGGGACAAGGAAGGAAGCCCTTCCTTGCCTATCCAAGTTCATTCTACCTGGGCCCCTCTGATGGGGATGGGCAGTCTTCCCCACAGAACACTTCTGCCTATTTTGCCAACTTGCACTTGGGCTTTTTGCAGATGAGTAGGATAGTGGTAAAGATGGAGCCTCCGGATCTCTAGCCAGAGGCTCAAACCAAACACCTGTCCCCTGTCCACTTTGGGGAAGTCACCCTACCCTGGTATCTATCCCAGGAACAAAACTTCCAAGGTCTTTGTTCTGATTGGTCCAAGAGCCTCAAAACAGTCTGTTCTCCCTCTGGAGCCCACCCAGCAGCCCATTCTTCCATAAGTGTGTGATGAAGTGTGGTTTGTTTACAGGAACCCTCCAGCAGTTCCCCAACAGTGAGCATCTGTGAGTGTTTAGGCTCCTGCCACCTCTTTCCTGGGGCAGGTGAGCTGAGGAGGCCTGGCCACCAGTACCAGCTCTGCCCCAGGCTCGCTCTGTGCTGTTGGGCGAAATCTACCACCAATTGATCTTCACCATTGTTGTCTGTAAACAAGAGGCTGGACCTGACAGCATAACATTCTCCTCTTGGGTTCTCAGACAACTCTTGATTAGCTATTGAACACAATTGTCATCCCAGGGAAAGCCTCAAATTTCACCAGAGCAACGAAGCTGATCCCAAAAAGACCAGACTCCAATTCTTTAGGAAGAGAAGGACTCTTTGGAAGCTAAAATAATGTACAGACTTGTTTATGCTGTTTCTCCCCTGCTCAAAAGTCTATAATGGCTTGCCAGGGCCTAAGAAGACAAAATCCAGATCTCTTAGCCTCCATTCTTGTCCTTCATAAACAGCCTGACCCTATCTGTCTTACCTAATCCCCTACTACTTTCAAATCTGAAACTTTTCTCCAGCTAGGCCAGGCTGCCACAGTCTCACAACCAAGCACACACCACGTTTGAGCTCTCTGTCTGTCCTTGCTCGGGCCATCATGCTCCTCTTCACTTTCTGCTATCCAGGTCCGATGCAACATGCAAAGACCAGCTCAAATCAGCCTCTTGCACCCCGCACCCTATGCGTGGCCCTTAATCTTACTCCATTTTGTGAACCTCTGCTTTTTGTGTTAATCTTAGTCTCATCAATGGCATCATGAACTTTTGTGGGCAAGACCCACGTCTTACATTTCTGTTATACACACCGAGGTTAGTACTGTGCCTATGTAGATAGCCAAAAATATTGTTCTTGTCATGTGAAAAGGAGCTGCTACCAGAAAATATCAAATCAGATCAATGCTGAAGCAGTTCAGTTGAGAGTTTGCCTATTTAGTTATTATTATTATTCATTGCCAAAGGCATTACAATTCTCTACATTTCAATGTGTCTTGGAATTGAGAGCTTTTGACTAAACTGTGTGTTGCTTCATATGCTTCTTGCACTAATGTTAAGTGAATGTGGGAGAGATAATGCAATGGAGTGGAAAAGACTTTGAAGTCAGACAAATTTGGATTCATACACTAGGTTTCCCTCTTCCAAATTGTGTGACCTGTATAAGTTTCAGTTTTCCTATTTCTATAAAATGGGAACAACAATACCCACCTCACAGGATGTTTCTTAGGATTTTATGGTATTGGCATCACACACACAATGTGCTTAGCAGATAATAAAGGGCTGAGCAATGACATAGACTAAGCCTTTAATAAATGGTGACTATTGTCACTAATGATAATGATAGTAATAATAACTTGTTCAGATCTCATTTAGCGAAATTCTACTTATCCTTCAAGACAGCTCTGAAAGGTTTTCTCTCAAGGCCACCCTACCCCATAAAGGGTTAGTCATTCCTTCCTTTCTACACCCCTAATTACTGGGACCATATCTCTAAGATGAAGTCCGAAGTTCTTAGCCATGAACTCCAGGTGTTATCACTGGGTTATGCTTATCTATTCCTATAAGTGTCTCTCCCACTAAGCTTTCAGCTTCCAGAGAGCAGGGACTGTGTATTCCTCACTTTGTGCTTCCAGCTCTGGCCTAGCATCAGGCAGTGTGAGTTTATCAAATGAGGGAAAGAGTGGACAAGCAGGAATGCCAACAGCAGTCAAGGACCTGGGCAGAGTTTGACCAGACACACATTTTCCGTCTGGAGAAATGGGCTTGGGGGAGAGACTGGTGATTGGGAATCCCTAAAGGAAAGCAAATGTCCGCTTTAACTCAACTAAGACCAGCCCATGACTTTAAAGAAATTCCTTAACTTGCCCAGAAGGATTTTCTTTCTTGGGGAAACCATCAGCCCCACCAGAAGAAGACTTTGACACTCAAAATCTCTGCAAGGCCCTGCCTGTCTCTACCCCTCCTTACCGAGCTCGGCTCAGTCCCCTTCTCATACTCCTCTCCTCCCCCCCTTTCCTGGTGGTCAGACCCTCCAGCCTCTGAGCACCCCTTCCCTCCCCAGCTGGGCTGCTTGTGACCCTGGGTTCCGAGGCAGCCTTCCCAGCACCAAAATCTCTCTCCATAAGCAGGAGAAGGTAAGTGCATCTTGGTACAATCTAACCTTTTATTTTGCCCCCACCCCAGGTAGAGTGAGCTCTGTTTCCCTCCTCTCCACCTCCACTGCCACACCTCAGCTCAGCAAGAGCCTCCTAGTGGGCTGTGGCCTGCTCCATCCTCCACGGGCTGCCACAAGGACTGTCCCCAGCTTAGGGCATCCCATACACAGTTCTCTTCACACTTATCCTGCCAAATCATGATTGTGTACCAGTATGTCTACCCCACTAGACTACATAATCCTAAATGGAATCTCAAGCCTACAGAGCTCCCCAGGGCCTAATATATATCTGTATTTTGTGCATATTAGGTGTTCAACAAGTATTTGTTGGATGAAGGAGTGAATAAATGTATATATTTAGCAGAGGACATGCAGAGTGTATAACACATCACATGCCGATCTCCTTTACAAAGAACTATATTGTCCAATTTATTATTTAAACCTTGCAACAATCCTATAAAGTAGGTATTATTAGTCCCATTTCTAAAAAGGGAAAGCTGAGGATATCAAAGTTAAGTGACTTGCCCAAAGACACAAAGCTAGTTAAGGCGTGAAGTTAAGGGGTGAAGTGAAAGAGCAGAGTCCAAGGGAGTTATTATGGCCTCCCTGGCACAGCTCCTTGGCACCTGCCTGCCTGCCCACTTGCCCACCTCGCCAGGGAAAAGAGGCTGAGCTTCTGTTCTGCCTCTCTTGGGAAATAAACAAGAAGAATTCTCCTTCTCATCATTTGGTGAGTCGGTGACATTTCATTTGACAAAGAATCTAGGAAAAGCCTCTCCTGGGACTAGTTTTGGGAACAAGCTCTGATAATATTGCTTTATTGAAAAGGGATGCTAGGAACTGAGCTCCGAGTGGCCTTTTACATGGAGTAATTTATGCAGGAAATGAGAAATATATTTTTTTAAAGAAACACACATTGCTCTACACATAGTCACAAAGAAGCAGTGACAATATGCATACACACACAATCACAGAAACACTATCACAGACACACAAAGGCACAGATTTCAGTTCATGGTCACGGTCATGGCCACACACACAATAAGAAGCCAAAAGATTCCAAGTTAGATGGATACGGAGCCCTATGGACACACCCACTTGCAAAACAGTCAGATAGCTATGACTTTCCCTTCTATGCCTTCCAGGAGAAATTGTGACTTCCCCCACACATGTAAATTTCAGTCATTAAGGAATGCACAGGAAGCATGACATTGAAGAAATTAATCTCTCTGTGCCTCCCTGTCCTTCTCAGGGCCCTGTTTCCTCCTGTGATGACCACACTTCATATGGAGATGGTGCCAATATGATGACCTGGCCCCCAAAGCGCATTTCTCACTCAGGGAAGATTTACACTTTGTGCTTCACAGAAGTTTCAGTCATAAGCTGCTCCTGGAGGACAACAAAGGAAGGGTAACAAGGAAGGGAAATGAAATATATATAAAATTCTCATTCAGATGCCACTGAGAAACGAATCTCAAAATGCAAGGGAGGGTAAAGGATTTTATTTAAAATGCCTCCCTCTCTAGGCTGTTTGGGAAGGGTTAGGATTCCCAGGTATATCTGAAAGTCAGGAATTCCCTTCCAGCCATGGTGATTTTGATGTGGGTTCAAAGAGGAGAACAGGATCCCTGTTCTTACAGAATGGGCACCTGAGAAACCCAGCAAGGCCAGAGACTGCACCGGGAGCCCAGATACCTGGCTTCTATCCCAAACTCTCCTGTGCTAACACCTCATCACTCTGGGCCTCAGTTTCTCCATCTGTAAAATGAAGTCAGGACCAGATGATCACTTTCCATCATGGTCTATATCAGAGGCCTCCTTTCTCCGCCTTGGCCTGGTGTTAATGAGACTTTACATGCCTCTGTATCTGCAAGGTGATTTATACATCCCAAAGCATCTCCAAACACATCCATTAGCTTTAGGTTAAGCTTCCCAGCAACTTTAAGAGGTTGGTGGTGCTGGAATCAATATACCCATTTTATAGACAGAATAATCAAAGCTGAGACTTAACTGTCTTGCTAAGGTTATAAAAAGAGTCAGTATTGATTCAAATTACATGGAATTCACACCTTCCCCTGGACATCACTCCTTATTTAAAGGGGGAAAAATACATATCTTGAAAATCCTAGAGTTTGCCCTGAAAAAATATTTCTTTTTATTGCCTAGGTCAGACTTGTTAAATATTAACTGTAATTTCAAAGCTTCTGCTGGTTTTTGCATGGCTTAGGGTGGCGGCCCAGAGCAGATGGCCCTTTCATTTAGGAAAAAGATTTAACCCTTTTTTGGCTATTAAGGAGAGGCCTAGTCTGGGAGGGAAAGATGAAATAAAAGGGAACTAACTTGTGACTCACTCATTCAACAAATAGTGAGTTTGTAGCAGGTTTATTGAGTACCTGCTATGTGCCAGGAATTATTCATAGTTGTGAACAAAAGAGACAAAAATCCCAGCATTCATGAGGCTTGCATTCTGGTTGGGGGTGGAGGCAGGAGGCTTGGAAAGACAACGACAAGATACTGCAAATAAAATATACAGAGTGTCAGATGACAACAAGGCCACAGGCGAAAAGGTAAATGAAGGAGAGTGGAGTATTAGGAATTTAAAGGTCTCCCACTAACTTCCCAGGGAAAATAGTACAGGTTCTCAAAGATGGAGGGGCATAAACTTCAGAGTAGAAAGGAGAGGAAAGAAGGTATTTTCCGGAAAACAAGACCCAGGACAAGGTGGCCAGCCAGACTGCACAGGAGAAATTCCTTCTACTGGAGACAGGAGGGAAATTTTAAGAAGTGAACTCCTATGTGGAGTTTAACTTGTTGCTGCTCTGTGCCAGGCCTCCCTCTGGCATCTCCTTGGAGCTGGGACTTCGGTGAGGTGAGAAAGGCACTTGCCTCAGGCACAAAGTTTAAGGGGCACCAAAAACCTTAGGAATGGAGATAATAATAGGATCAGTGATGGTGCCATATTGGAGCCTGAGGCAAAAGGAAAAATCAGTAACATCGACCCTGTCTTCATTTAAAATTTTGATATTTTGCTTATCATGCATTTTTGTCATTAATTTTGATTTTTTAGAAATATTGCACTAAAATATTATTTCTTTTGACTACTGAGTTTTTGGGTATCCCCTTACATTTTGTGTCTGAGGTGAGTGAGTCAGCAGACTCTGCTTCGCATCTTTAGTAAACACGCACACACACCACAGCTTTGTGCTGGGAGCAGAAGGGGAGGGGCCATATCCAGGACTGAGGAGAGCTATCCAGGACTGAGGAGAGCTGTGCAGGAGAGCGAGGAAGGCCTCAAAGCAAGACAGAGAGGAACAGAACTTTGCTTGAGGCAAGATCTGACCAGGAGAATCTAGACACTCTTCCTCTCTTGGAATCCTGGAAGCTGGGCTTTCTGCGGTGTGGGAGGACATCTCAAGTTGATCTATTGGGATATTCAATGGAAAGGTGACCCACACACTCCAGAGGGCTTGGGGGACACGTGGGTGATGGCAGATGGCTAACTGCTACCCCTTTCAGCTCTGCAGCTAGGCATAGGCTGCAATGATTAAGCCGTGCAGGCACCAGAGTCCATGGGGAGTTCTGGGAGTGAAGCTGCCGAGGAGCCTTTGGGACCTGTCGGAATTAAACCTCCATGACCAGCAGCGCTGCCCTGAACAGGTATGGGGGGAGGTGGTCATTAATTGTCTTCCCTCCATGGGAAAGGCAGAGGACAGCACCTTGTCACTGTGTCTGCTTAAGAGAGGGTGAGGCCCCTCAGCACCCCCAGAAGGATGAAGAGAATAGGGAACGGGAGGGGATTACAGAACAAAAGGAAAGACTCTGGAAGGATGGAAACCAGCACTCCGATATGCATCCCAAAGCCAGGCCTCTTTCCTCTCACTGTTGCTCCCACTTTTCTCCAGTACCCTCTAAACCTTGGTAATAATCCCTAGGACCTCACATGATCCATTTCTATGCTCAAAAACCTTATTATTAGTTTGAAAAATAAGATACATCTTTAGCGCAGACATTTGAGACCTGTCATGAACGTGGCTTCTGCCTAACTTTGCAGGCTTATTTTTTAGGACTCTCCTGCAAGTACTCTGGGTCAGGGCTGGCAAACTACGCAGCTATGGTCTGAATGTGTCCTTCCAAAGTTCAGGTTGAAACCTAATCCCCATTGTGGTGGTATTAAGAGATGGGGCCTTTTGGGAAGTGATTAATTTATGAGGGCTCTCCTCTCATGAATGGGATTAGTGCCCTTATAAAAGAGGCTCATGTGGGCTCCCTTTGCCCTTCTGCCACGCGAGGACACATAGACAGTGCCATCTATGAGAAATGAGCCCTCACCAGACACTGAATCTGCTGACGCCTTGATCTTGCACTTCCCAGTCTCCAGAACTGTGAGCAATAAACTTCTGTTTTTTATAAATTACCCAGTCTAAGGTATTTTGTGATAACAGCCTGAAAAGACTAAGACACACCCCATGGGCCAAATCCTGAGGCTGCCTGTTTTTGCAATTAAAGTTTTATTGGAACACGGCCACGCCCACTTGTTTACTATTGTTTATGGCTGTTTTCCACTACAATGGCAGACTGGAGTAGTTGCTACAATGACAGAGCTGGCCTTCCATTTCTGTGGGCTCCGCATCTATGGATTCAACCAACCGTGGATCTAAAATATATGAAAAAAATTGCGTCTGTATTGAACATGAACAGACTTTTTTTTCTTGTCATTATTCCCTAAACAATACAATATAACAACTATTTACATAGTATTTACATTGTATTATTAGGTATTATAAGTAATCTAGACATGATTGAAAGCATATGTGTGCAGGTTACATGCAAATACTATGCCATTTCTTATCAGGCACTTGAGCATCTGCAGACTTTGGTATGGGAAGGAGGTCCTGCAACCAATCCCCCTTGGATACTGAGAGGTAACTGTAGTTACAACACACAAGCTGAAATATTTACTTTCTAAACTTTTACAGAACAAGTTTGTTGATCTCTGGTCTAGGTTATAGTTAAACTAGACTCACCCTCTCCTGTACAGACTCTACTCCTAGATGCCTCCAGGCTTTTGTTTGTGCCAAAATTAGGATGCTCTCTTTCCATACTCTAACAGCTGCAATACAGCTCATTCCTCAAGGACTCGGCTCAAATATTATTTAGTCTGCGATACCTCCTGAATTCTTACAAAGGATTGCTCATACCTCTTTACAGCCATGGCACATTGTTAGGATGACCCGATATTTATCATGCAAACTGGAATGATTTTGAGAGTGTCTCTTAGCACAATTACTAATTACACAGCATCTATAAGTTTCAACAGACCATCCCAAGCAAAGCAGGTCATATGGTCGCCCCACACTTAGTGCTTATTTCATTCTGCCTTCTAAGGGTTAGCTGTTTACATATCTTGTTCCCCCGAGGAGGCAGTGTGCTTAAGGGCAAGGACAGTGTGGGGATTTTTTGACCCCCAGAGTATCTTTATACAGAGAATATGATCAATTAATATTTGTGGAAATGATAGAAGGACGGGCCCTGGCCCTAAGCTAGACACAAGCAGTTTCTTTAAGAGTAGCAAGCTGCAATAACAAAGGACAGAGGAGCCATTAGCTCAACAGAGAGAGGGTGCTTGCAGCTGATGGAGGCTGCACGCTTGTGTGTGTGTCATGGAGCCTGCACACCCAGCTCTATAGGCCATTGCAGCCTGGAACACAAGGGTCACCATCTTTCTGTGTCTCTGGCTCTCCTGCAGCCCAGTGACTTGTTCCTCCCAGCCCACCCATCCATCTTCTCAGCTGCTGCTTTCCCTCCTGACATCTGGTCTCATGGAGCCTGGGGCACATCTCTTCTTTTATATGGTTCCATGTACATCCAAGTCCTGGGCCTGTGATGGTCAAGGTGGTCATGACTGCCCGAGTCTCTGCTGTGTTAGGAAAGGAGGGTGCCAATTCAAGGACGATAGCTTATTTCTGTGGGTTCTTAGCTGAGGCTGAATACTGGGTGGCCAGAATTTAGATATGCATCTCCCTTCATAAGGCACCAGCACATTCTATAGACTTCAGTCACTAAAGTGGGAGATAGGAAACAGCAAGGGACTAAGATGACCCATTTAACATTCTCGACACTTCCCATCTGTTCTCCGGCTACAGAGAGATCTTTTTGAAGTGCAAATCTCATTCTGCTATACCCCCATACCTCCCTTGTTTCAAACACATCACTGATTTCCCATTCCTCTTGAGATCAACATCAAAATCCTTACCAGGACCTAGAAGGTCAGTCTGGTCCTGCCTATCTCTCCAGCCTCATGTAGCTTGCTCTTTGCCCTCCAGCCACCCAGGACTTTGTTCCCTCAAACAGGCTGTACTTCTTCCCACCACAGGGCCTTTGCACAAGCTATCCACCTTCCTAGAAGATACTCTTTCCTCACTCATTTTCAACTTGTAACATCCCGCTTTGCTTTCATATCTCAGCTCAAGAGTCACTTCCTCAGGGGAGCGACACTGACCTCTCAGACCAGATAAGACTTCTTTGTGATATTGCATTTCTTAATTCAGTTAGAGCACTTAATTAACTTTGTAATTATACATTTTTTGGTATGTGATTATATGAGTAATGCCTATTTTTTCCATTAGACTGTAAACTCCACGTGAGCAAGGACCCAGTCTTGTTTGCTCACCTTGAATCCCTAGCACCTGGTAGCATTCAAAAATATTACAGATGCGCCTTGTTTTATTGTGTTTCATTTCATTGTGTCTCACAGATATTGGTTTTTTTTTTTTTTTACAAATTGAGGGTTTGTGGCAACCCTGTGTTGAGCAAGTCTGTTGGTGCTATTTTTCTGACAGTATGTGCTCACTTCATGTCTCTGCCACGTTTTGGTAATTCTCGCAATATTTCAAATTTTTTCATTATTATTATACATGTTATGGTGATCTGTGATCAGTGATCTTTGATGTTATTACTGTAATTTTGGGGGGTGCCATGAACTGTGTCCCTATAAGACAGCAAACTTAATCAATAAATGTGTGTGTTCTGACTGCTCCACCAACTGGCCGTTCCCCGTCTTTCTCCCTTTCCTTGGGCCTTCCTATTCCCTGAGACACAACAATATTGAAATAGGCCAATTACTAACCCCGCAATAGCCTCTAAATGTTCAAGTGAAAGAGTCACATGTCTCTCACTTTATATCAAAAGCTAGAAATGATTGAGCTTAGTCAGGAAGGCATATTGAAAACTGAGATAGGACAAAAGCTAGGCCTTTTGTATCAAAAAATTAGCCAAGTTGCAAATGCAAAGGAAAAGTTCCTGAAGGAATTAAAAGTGCTACTGTAGTGAACACACAGATGATAAGAAAGCGAAACAGACATTGTTGATATGGAGAAAGTTTGAGTGGTCTGGATAGAAGATCAAACCAGCCACAACATTTTCTTAAGCACAGCCTCATCCAGGCCCTAACTCTCTTCAATTCTATGAAGGCTGAGAAAGGTGAGGAAACTGCAGAAGAAAAGTTTGAAGCTAGCAGAGGTTGGTTCATGAGGTTTAAGGAAAGAAGCTGTCTCTCTAACATAAAAGTACAAGGTGAAGCAGCAAGTGCTGATGTAGAAGCTGCAACAAATTATTCAAAAGATCTAGCTAAGATCATTGATGAAAGTGGCTACACTAAGTAACAGATTTTCAATGTAGACAAAATAGTAGCCTTCTATTGGAAGATGATGCTGTCTAGGACTTTCACAGCTAGAGAGGAGAAGTCAATGCCTGGCTTCAAAGCTTTAAAGCACAGGCTGACTCTCTTGTTAGGGGCTAATGTAGCTGGTGACTTTCAATTGAAGACAATGCTCATTTATTATTCCAAAAATCCTAGGACCCTTAAGAATAATCCTGAATCTACTCTGCTGTGTTCTATAAATGGAACAACAAAGCCTGGATAATAGCACATCTGTTTATAGTGTAGTTTACTGAATATTTGAAGCCCACAGTTAAGATCTACTGCAAAAAAAAAAAAAAAAAAAAGACCCACTGCTCAGAAAAAAAGATTTATTTCAAAATAGTACTGCTCATTGACAATGCACCTAATCACCCAAGAGCTCTGATGGAGATGTACAAAGAGATAAATATTGTTTTCATGCCTGCTAACATGACATCCATTCTATAGCCCATGGACTACAGATGTTCAACTTTCAATCTTATTTTTCAAGAAATACATTTTGTATTTGCTGCCATAGATAGTGATTCCTCTGATGGATCTGGGAAAAGTCAATTGAAAACCTTCTAGAAAGGATTCACCATTCTAGATGCCATTAAGAACACTTGTGATTCATGGGAGGAGGTCAAAATATCAACATTAACATGAGTTTGGAAGAAGTTGATTCCAACCCTCATGGATGACTTTGAGGAGTTCAAGATTTCAGTGGAGAAAGTAACTGCAGATGTGGTGGAAAAAGCAAGAGAACTAGAATTAGAAATAAGATGTGACTAAATTGCTGCAATCTCATGATCAAACATGAACAGATGAGCAGTTGCTTCTTATGGATGAACAAAGAAAGTGGTTTCTTGAGGTTTGTACTCTTGGCGAAGATGCTGTGAACATAGTTGAAATGGCAACAAAGGATTTAGAATATTACATAAACTTAGTTGATAAAGCAGTGGCAGGGTTTGAGGGAATTCACTCCAATTTTGAAAGAAGTTCTACTGTGGATAAAATGCTATCAAGCAGCATAGCATGTGACAGAGAAATCCTTCATGAAAGGAAGAGTCAATTGATGTGGCAAACTTCACTGTTGTCTTTTTTAAAAGAAATTGCCACAGCCAAAGCCCAACCTTCAGCACCACCACCCTGATCGGTCAGCAGCCATCAACATCGGGGCATGACCCTCCGAGAAAAGATTACAACTTGCTGAAGGCTTAGATGATCGTTAGCATTTTTTAGCAATAAAAAATTTTTAAATTAAGGTATGTACTTTTTTTAGACATAATGCTAAATGCAGTTATATTGCACACTGGATAGACTACAATATATTGTAAACATAACTTTTATATGCACTGGGAAACCAAAAGATATTCACTTTATTGTGGTGGTCTGGAACTGAACCTGCAATATCTCCAAGGTATACCTGTAGTTGAATGATCATCCCCACCAACTTAAGGCAAAGTGGGTGCCCTAAGGGGAAGGTAACCTCTGACCATTTCTCAACGCAGTAAATTAAGGTGATTAGAAATGAAAGCTAGGGATTAAATTCCTCTTTCTTCTCACCCTCCACCTTCAGCTCCTCCCCCTTACAAAGCTGTCTTTAGGGGCCCACTGCGTTGAAGGCTGCATAATGGAGTGTACACAGGACCAGGCACTGGATGTGAGTTCATAGGCAACAGATGTGGACAGATCCATATCAGGGCAGATGGGCAACCAACGAAGAGGCCTGAGCTAGTTCCAACCAGTTGGGAACAAGCAATTCGCAGCAGGTCTTGTTTCCTCCATGCTGTCCATGCCCTCCCAACCATCTCAGGCTCCATGAAAACCCAGATGAGCCTTTTCCACTCCTTATGTCCCTCCCTCCCTCCTTTCTTCCCTTCCTGCACTTGCTGTTGTGTTAGTGTCCTTTATGCATGGACATCTTTGCCCTCACTACAATGCAGTCTTCTTGGGGATAGGGACTGTGCCTTACATGTGTTTGAATCCCCACAGCTTCTAGTACAAGGTCAGGCACATGAATATTTGTGGATTCCTGCTCTTATGCAGAGGGTATAAAATGTGAGGATGCCTGCACGGGGTGTAGAGCCAGAGAACAGCTTTAAGCCCGGGGTGGGGGTGGCATTGGGGAGGCCAGGGGGGCACTGTGGCCCCAGGTGTGCCTCTAGAGTCAGCTCTTGGGCGAAGCACTAAGGGCTTCCTGATCCAGCCCAGCCCACCACGGGACTGAGAAACTGCCGTTCCCTGGCTGGCTCATAAGAAGCACGGTGCAGGTCACCACACCCTCTCAGATGTGGAGAGAGACACACCCGTGACCGCCAATCACTCTGCCCACCCCGCCCCACATGGCAGCCTGGCAGCTGCACCCTGGGGTGGGGCTGCACAAAGGCCCCCACAGGCCAGGCCAGGGAGAAAACAAAACAGCTGCCTCTGTGCTGGCACCAATCCCACTTCCTGTGAGGAGGCCTCTCTGCACTGGGCCAATAAATAATAGAAAGTCCAAGGCAGCAGACTTGGCCCACCAGGTTGGGAGCACAGGGATTAATAACGCATCAATTTCAATGCAGGGAGAGGTTTTTTTTCCAGCTTCACAAACAGCAAAGTGAATGTTTGAGCATCCCGGCAGGGGGTTAATGAGGACTCTGATTAGTTATTCGGATTTCTCCACACTGCCTCGATCCATCCTACTAGCCAGGAGAAAAGGAAGGGGGTGGGGAGGGGCAGGGGAGGGCTGCAGAGAGTGGCTGGGCTGAGATGAACCTCCTGTGTCCCAGCAGGTTTCAGCTGGAGGAAAACTGCAGCCCACACTGCACACGCTGTGGTAGGACCAAGAGCTGGAGGGGGCCTTAGATATGACCTAGTCCACCTCTTGGTTTGGAAGACCAGAAGGACATGACTCGTAGGCCACATGGAGGAGCAGTGAGAGTCTCTGGCCAGAACCCATCCTGCCCGGGGCTTCCCAATACACCAAAATTCCCTTCCTGCACTCTCTTTCCCAACCCAAAGTGAATATTCTCTCTTTCCCTTAGAAAGGCTGCTAATCAGGGATAATCCAGTGTCCAGCCAGGGCTGCCCCAGGGGTGGGGGACCAAGGGGCATCCTCATGGGAAAATCTCTGCCTTCCAGCCCAGGCTTGTTGCCTGGCTCAGGGCGGGGCAGGGCTGGGAAGTGCAAGCAAGGTGAGGGTTTCTGTGATGACCCTCTGAGCAGGGGAAGCCTCTCAGCAGTTCAGCCAGAGCTGGAGGCTGCTCTGCCACCTCTGTTCCCAGCTGCGGGCATCTAGCCCAGCTCTGGGGGAGCTGAAGCACGAAGCCATCAGCGTCCTCCGGCTTGGCCTCCTGGCAACAACCCTTGTCCCCTCCCCGCTGACTCCAGGTCAGTGATGGATCCTGCTCCTTTGGCCCCTGACATGCAGGGCATAAGAGAGGAGAAAAGCATGCGGGGAAGCAGCGTGCTCTCAGGAAGAGAAATTGCCGGGCCATCTGGAGATGTGCTCTGAGTCTTCCCCGTCATCACAACACAGACGGACTTCTGAGCAAGGGCTCCCCTCCCTTGCCCACCCCCAGCTCCCAACCCATCTGCTGCAGCCCAGGACCTAGAGCAGATCCAAACTGGCCATGGCAACATGGCAAATGAGTGATGTCTCGGCGAGGGCACCACTCCACAGGTGTTCTGAGATCACCTCGGTGTTGCTGAGGTCCCCAAGATGCCTCTCTTTGGAGATGCCTTAGGAGCTGCCCATTACATCAACCCCAGACCCTCAAATTTCAAGGTGGAGCCCTTTTATCAACTCTCCCCAAGGTCAAGGTCGGTCTCCTCCTCACACCCACAGGGCTCCATGGCCCTGCATCCTCAAGGGAATTCTCAGATGATGCTGCGGCAGTCCAGGGCCTCTGCTACCTCTTCCAATTCATTCAGAATAATAAGGGCCAATGTTTATTGAGGGTTTCCTGTATGCCAGCCATTGTGCCTCACCCAGCCCTGTGAGGTAAGTACCAATATATCTCTGCATTTTAGCCCACGCTGTCCAAGAGAACTTTGTAATGATGGAAACATCTTCTGTCTGCACTTTCCGATACCATAGAGGCCATGTTGCTATTGAGCACTCGAATTGTACCTGGCATGACCCAGTAACTGAATTTTTAATTTTAATTTTTATTTAAATAGACACATGTGGCTGGTGGCTACCATGTCAGACAGCACAGATTTAGTGGGGGCAAATGCCATGCTTGATAATCACGTGGTCAGGAAAGGGCATAGCCAGGATTCAAACCTGGGATGTCTGCCTCCAGGGCACGTGTGCTTTTCTGTGATGCTGTCCTTTGAGACTTTCTCATCAAGGGCAAAGAAAGCTAAGGCAAAGAAATGGAGTGTCATCAGCAAGTCTATGAAGTGTTCATTTCTAGCTTGGGGTCTGTGAGGATTCGAGGAAGCCTTGCAGGGACAAAGAGGAGTAAGACTTGGCTTCTGGCCTCAAGGTGCTACCAATTCAGTCAAAAGAAAAACAGAAATTCTACTTGGAACAAGAGTGTTCAGATGCAAACCTGAATGAGGTAGGACATCACCTGGATACCCCACAGCAACCCCCCAAACTCAACCGTGCCTAACCACGGGCTCCATTCCCTCCAGCCGGCCCGCTCTCCCCATGTGTGCTTCTCCCATGGTCCTCACTGGGGATGATGGGTACCATCATCATTGCAGACTCTCAGGAAGGAACCCTGGAGACTCCCTCAACTTCTCTTTTCCCTTTCTCCCTTCTCTCACCCTCCACTTTTGATGACATGCTGATCGCTCTTCCTAAATGTACCTTAAATACCCCCTGCTTCCCATCCCACTGTCTGAGCCCACATTGCCCTGTGGATAGTAGATAGTGGATATCGGATAGCGGGATACACAGGGCATCTAACGACTGGTCTCCTCTGCTGCCTCTTGCCTGCCTCTCACACTGCCACGGGAGCATGAGGCACTTTCTGATGCCGCTGTGCTTTTGCATCTGCTGTTCTCTCTTTCTGGAACACCCTTTCCTGCCTTTCCTACTTGGACCACCACACATTCCTCATGCCTCAGCTCAGGGTTCTTCCCCTGGAAGCCTTGTCTGAGCATCCCTGCTTGCCCCCCCAGCAGAGAGTGACATCCACCTCTGCAATTCCAAAACCCTGAGCACACCTTTACTGTGTCACTTACACTATTGAATTGTATTAATAATTATCAGCATGTGCCTCTCCCCTATCCGACAGAGTTCTTTGCGGTCAGAGAAGGTGGCTTTGTCTTCTTTGTGCTCAGAGTGCCTGCGGTATGTGGGACTGTGTGTGACCTGTGGCGGGAGGCAGGAAGGGGAGGGGCAGTGTGTCTGTGCCTGCAGGCATCTATCCACAGAGCACCCTCGGCCCTTGCCCTCCCTGCCCCATACACACACCACCTTTCTCTGCAGGAGGAGGTGTGCAGGGAGGAAAGGTGCTGCGGAATAGTCCTAATTCACCTCGCAGCTGGCTCTCCTGGACATGGCAGGGTGACTTCCCACAGAACCTGGTGCTCAGAGTGAACTCAGAGGGCTCTGAAGAGTCTCAAAAACAGCCTGCGGCAGCCCCAACCAAAATGGACTTGAGTCTGTGACCTCCAGACTCTTCCTTTGCCTCTGGCCTTCCTGATCCTCCGCTCCACCAGGCATTGCACTGACGCCAGTGTCAGGCACTGCGCACAGGAAACCTCGGCTTCATGATAAAGAAGTTACCACGTGGTGCGCAGATCTAGAAACCAGATCATGTCAATATCCTTCTTACCTCCACACAGCGCTTCTCCTTTTATAAACCAGTGCCTTTGGCACATTCTCATCTCATCCCCATGACTCTTCTATGTGAGGAGGGAAGTTAAGCACTGTTCTCCTTATTTTACAGATGAAGAAATAGAGGCTCAGAGAAATTAAGGAACTTGCCCAATCTAAAGCGCTGGATCTTAGAGTCAAATTCAGATGTTTTGAGTCTAAGCTCAGTGTTCAATTTACTGGGAGGATAATGATGTAAAAAAAATCTAATAACTGTACAAAAAGAACAACAACAAAAAAAGAATATTTTTTAAAAATTTCAAAAAGGATAACAGGGGAAGAATAGGTTTGGAGGAGGTACTGAGGAGTTTATTTGAGGCAGCATCATGCTCAAGGGTGTGATGGGACACTGGGTAGAGCAGAAAGCTTGAAATGCATGTCTGGGGCTATATTCTACCCCTAGTCTACCATATGACCTAGCCACACAAAGTTATGATGCTGTTCACCATCTTGCATCTTTACCTCTGGGCCCTCAGTAAGGAATTTATAGCCTTCTCTGCATTTCTGACTTCTGATATTCTACCCAGCCTTCCATGACTAGTTCAAATACTACCTCCTTCATGACTCTTTCCTGGATCTTCCCAGGCAGACGTGGTCTCTCCTTGCTTTGGGTTCTTGTAGCACCTTGCACATACCAGTATTCTAACCTTTGTCTCGTTCTACCTAGGGCTATAGCAATGGTATAGTATTGCATGGTAGGGCTGTAGCAATGGTATGGTATTGCATGGTAGGGCTGTAGCAATGGTATGGTATTGCATGGTAGGGCTGTAGCAATTGTACAGCATGGTGTCTAAGGTAGGGACAACACTTGTTCCCTTTTGTATCACCCACAGTATCTACTACCATGCCTTGGGCATAAGAGGTGATCAAAAAATATTGGTTGGGTTGAATTTCATTGTTAACTCTGTTTCTAAGGAGGGCTGGCAAAAGAAGGTGAGGTTTAACCCATGTCTTTCTAACGGTAAATGTGAAATACAATGGACATCACACCTTTGTCCAAATTTTCAAACCTGGGCTCCATAATGATTTAAAAGCACATGTACAAAAGATGGGAAAAGGGGCTTATATATAAGAAGGAATACAAAAGAGTAGCCAGAACCTAGTAGAAGTGTGCTAGGAAGGCCAAAGGCCAGAATGAACTGGAGTCTGAAAACACCTTCCCCCACCCTATTCCCACACCCACACACATTCTCTCCCTTCTCT
The DNA here is from genome assembly GCA_023783475.1 of Daubentonia madagascariensis. NCBI lineage: Eukaryota > Metazoa > Chordata > Mammalia > Primates > Daubentoniidae > Daubentonia > Daubentonia madagascariensis. The sequence goes on from JAKFHU010001323.1 coordinate 893,031, forward strand.
CTTTCTTAAAAAGCAGCACTTTAAACAAAATGGAAAGGAAAAAATATAAGGGATTGATGCAGCTACAGCCCGGGGCAGACATATGAGGTTACCAGATGACAGACGGAAAGCAAATAATTTAACTCCCACTTGGCTTTGTTTTTTTTCAAGGACAATGATCATCAAACCAGAAAAATGATTTTAAAAGGGTTTGAGTTTGAGATAGGAGAGGAGACGGTAAACTAGCATCTCATAGCTTTAAATAAACTCAAGGCTGTGGAAAACAGCAAATCCCATCTTAGAGTATGGAAAAAACTTAAAGACAGGATTGTAGAACCACTGTTAGCTGCTTTGTGAACTGATGAAAACAAATATCTTTTAGAGATGGAAATAGGCAAACATCATCCCTATTTTCATAAGGTGGCAAACATCAAATTCTGGAAGCTATTAATACATAACACTAAGTTTGACATTGCTTGCTAACAAAAATTCTAAATTGTATTATTTACCAAAGAAAGAAGGGATGACCAAGAACAAAATGGCTTCATTGAAAAACAGTCATGTCAAACTAATTTTATTGCCCCTTTTAAAAAAAGATGCAGAATTCCTAGGTTGGTAAATCAGGAAAATTCTGAGGTGTATCTTGATTTCAGCAAGAAATATGACAAAGTCTTCCATATCCTGGATAGGATGGAGAAGAGCAAGTTGGATGGGAGAACAGGTGGTGATTTTTATTTAGCTAGACGAGTGATTGTCACCAATCGGTTTTGATGAGGAGATTTCAGTCTTTCATGTTCGAGTAACCAGCTCTGTCCTGTTGAGCATTTTTACCAATGATTTACATGACATTGTAGAAGGTGTGCTTATCCTTCCACACACAGGAAGGGATAGTTAATGTTTTAAAGAGAAAATTAAGATTGAGAAAGAGCTTGTGAGTCAGGAATTATAGGCTGAAAGCAAGGAGAAGATATCGAATAGAAAGAAATATAAATTATACTGTTAGAGTAAAACGCAAACTGCACAAGTGAGGGAGGATGGAACTTAAAAGCATTTCATGTAGAAAAAAGGGAAGTTGGACTGAAAATTCAATAGGTATCAGTGTTGTGATAGAAAGAAAGAAAGAAGGAAGACAGGAAGGAAGGAAGGAAGGAAGGAAGGAAGAAAGGAGGGAGGAGGGAGGGAAAGGGTAATTGCAATCTTAAGCTGCATGACGACAAGGCTGGTGTCCAGATGAAGGAGGCAGTGGTTCACACCACCCTGGAGAAGCATGTTTACTTCATAAGAGGTAAAGAGCTGCGATTTGGAGTGCCTCTGTGAGGAAGGCTAGGATGCTGAAGAAAAGTATACACTTATAGAACAGAAGACCTGGGGAGAGGCATGACTGTTGTCTGCAATATTTAAAGAATTATTATGCCGAAGAAAGTTGGTCTTACACTGTGCTACCCAGAGAGCAGAAGTAGGACAGAAGGGTGGAAGTGACAGAGAGACAAATTTCCCCTTCATGTGCGGGAGTTCTATCAGTGAGAACTGCCCCGGAAGGGAAGAGCTGCCTTCCCCAGGAGTTACTAGGAAGAGAAGAAAAGCCTCCCTACTGAGATGTCTCCACAGCATGCAGGTTAAAACAGTTGACCCTCAAGGCCCTTTCTAGCTCTAGGATGGTATGAGACCCCTGGGTGAGGAAGATGCTTCTGACTGGGGCGAAGTCTGTCCAGAGTCCTTTAAATACATTGTGGAGGTCACCATCTCCTTTGCCAGTTTAATAAATCTGGTCCTGCATCCTGGGGAACTGTTCTTTGGAGAGATCATGGTGGCCATGACATGTGGCATTTGGAAAAGAGCCAACATTTTCTCTTATGCTGCTTCTCACAGAGATGTCGCTCCCTCCTAACACTTCTGAAGGAAGGCAGCTCCCATGTAGTCTTCCTCTGTAGCACAAGCAAGACTGGGCAGAGGTGGCAAAGGACAGCAAGGGGGTGGCTGCCATCCTCGGGAGTGGTTTCTCCTGAGCTCAGAGGTGGCTGGCTGGGCAGCGTGAGGCTGTTGAGGCCAACCCCAGGCACAAGCCAAAGAACTTTCCAACATGGCCAAGGGCATGATCTACAAGCTGAAAACTGGTCATGAAAGAGCAGCAAGAAGAAGTAATGGGGCTTGTTCTAAGGAAGGCCATCTCAATAGCCAAATGGCCTCTGGGGACCTTACACTGACAACCACTGATACAGTACAAATTAAGTGTCTGCGAGGGATTCTTGTCCCCAGCCATCTCTGTGCCTTTGCCCACACTGCCCTCTCTGTCTCGAATATTCTCCCTCCCCTCCATGTTTGTCTTTTTGGGTCTTGCTCATCCTCCAAGGCCCACATCCTTGTGGTGCCTTTCTCATCTCCACACTGAAGACATTTCCCACTGCAGCACTCCTGTGCTCTGCCTGGACTACGGTGAGCTGTATTTGTGCCTGGTGGGTTTCCTCCTCTAGGCAGCAAGCTCCTAGAGGGTAGAAAAGGGTTCTTTTTGTGTATTATTAGCCTTGCATACTAGTGGCAAGATGGCAGCCAGTAGAGCATTAAACTGGTGGTCCTGAGTTCTAGTCCTGGTTTGTTCACCAACTCTCTGGGCCTCTTCTTCCTGAAGAGTAAGGTGAATACAGTGGCAGATCCCTACGGTCCATTCAGGCTCATACCCTTATGATTTTGTTCAATAAATGTTGTTTTGAGGCATTTCCCCCTTTATCACTAATGTCAAATACTGTTCATCTTATGGTCTGCTTACATTTCTGGATGTTTTTCTGTTGTTGTCAAACAACTATCCACCATCTATCCATCTGTCCATCCATCCATCCTTATTTCCAGCCAACATTTATTGACTATCTGCTTTGTGCTAGGTCACCAAAAAAGACTAAGATGTGTACGTTGCTCTTAAGGAGGACACAGGTATGGCAGGGGACAGAGCACAAAAAACAAATAATAAAAATACAAAGTGATAAATGCCCTCCCAGACGTGAGTGTGAAGTGTGCTGGGCCCACAGTAAGGGAGGAGGAATGGGGAGAAGGAAGCTGGTTAAAATACCCAAGCCCCATCACCCTCTCAGTTCTACCTATGACCCTTTCTGTTGGCAAATTCTCCCAATACAGCCCTGGAAGAAAGGCGGGACTTGTGTGAAACAGAAGGAGGTGGGCAGAGGGGCCTCATGGTCCCCAGAGAGCCCGTGGTCAGACCTAGCGTTGAGTCCCAGTCCCCTCTGCAGCTGTGCTGGGGTCTCGAAGGGCCAGAGTCTGCATTTTCAAGCTGTTCACCTCTCCTCCACCCCCACTGCAGCAGCACACTCGGCAAGTCATTTATTCCTCCATAACATTTGCTCGAAGGAACGTTACCGCTGAATTATAGCTGGGACCATTATCTCACAATAACTGTCTGGGAAATGTTAATGTTAATGCATGGATCATGCAGAATGCCACATTAGGGGTTTTATGGTGGACATAACATTTTTATGAACTTTTTCTCTGGTAGCGCCAGCCTTTGATGGAAAGAAAAGAAAAAAAGAAAGAAATAAGGACAGAGTGGGAAGGAAGAAAGGAAAGCCAGCTCAGGAGAAGTGGCTCTGGCAGCAGAAGTGGCCTTCAATAGCACCTAAGGCTGCATCATTGAGTGCCCTGGGGGTGGGCCTGGCCTGGCAGTGCTCCAGTGGGTTGAATATCTTTAGCGTTAGGTATTTGTGAGTAGGGAGAAACCAGCCAAATTGGCAACTGGTGGGAGACAGTGTCTACTGGGGCAGACCCATAAAACTTCTCAGCCTTTGCAGCCACCTGCTGCCAGGTGGGCATTCAGTGCCACTGGGGGTGAGGGAGGGGTGGGAAGGGGTATGAGAAGCTTGGTGGGGTGGTCACCATATCTCCTGGGCGAAAGGAGGGGTCCCTGGCAGAACTGCTTTGGGGGCTCACCTTGGGGAGTGATGGCTAATGGCTTAAGGAGATTTTAATTTCTGCCATTAAAGAAAAAAAAGGAAAAACACAATCTTGGGAATGGCAGTATTTTATACCTGGCTTTTAAAAAGGACTAATAAAGGCAGTGTTTAGCATTTTATATCCTTGCTCAAAAATAACGATCTTTGGTTCTCATCTCAGACATATTCTAAGTGAGCCTGTGTCTCCTACCTCCAGAATATTCTTTCAGGAGGCTGGATTTATAGCTCTGTTCTCTACCTGCCCTGGGCTCCAATTTAAGTGTCATAACTGCCGCATTTCGGTCGGTTTGCCTCTTCTCTCCCCTCCCTTCCACCTTTGCAGTCAGCCTGACGCTGTTACTGCAATTTTTCTTCCAGACAGGGTGCTGTTTAGCTCCTGACCCTGCAAGACACCTGACACCTGTTTACAGCCATTCTTTTGAGCACATTAAAATGTGGGCTGGGGTGGGTGGCCAAGGTGCTGAGCAGCTCCCTCACTGGCTATGCCAAATCTCTGCCCAGGGGAGGCCCTAAGAATCAGTCCCGTCTATACCATGAGTGCTTCTGACCTGGGGCAGGTAGGATGGGGGGCTAGAGGGTGTATGTATGGTCTTTGAAGCACAAAGTGGCGCAGAGAGTCGGCGGGAGGCTGGCTGTTTTGAGAACTCAGTTGTGGGCTTGCTGAGAGACCTAAGCACGTTAGCATGGCTGGGTAAAAAGGACACTTGCCTGCAAGTCAGACCTCCAGTTTCCAGTTCTAGAAGAGTTTGCCTGGCTGTGTGACCTTACACAGGTCACTCACTATACCTCCAGAGGTCGTGATTCCACTGTCAAAGGCTGAGACCAGAGCAGCAATCTCTGAGAACTCTTTCTGCTGTGAGATTCTCTGATTCTTTTGCCCATCCAGACCACATAGAGCTGCAAACTGGAGCTTGCTCAGGTGGGTGTCCTGTCCATCTTTGAGGCAAGGTGAGTGCTGTGGCATTGGGCCAGATGGGTTTAAATCCAGACTCTGCCAGTTACTAGCTCAGAGAACTTGAGCATGCTTTTTAGAAACCATTTTGATTTCTGTTTCCTTGCATGTAAAAAGGAAATCACAATACTACCTTGTAGGTTGATTTCATGAGGCTAATGTGCCTTCTAACACACTCAACATTTTACCTATGTATTATGTTTATTGTCTGATGCTCCACATAGCAGGGATCTTGGTTTGTTTTCTTCACAGATGGATCTCTAACGCCCAGGACCGTACTGGCACATAGTAGGCACTCAGTTAATATACAGCAAATGAATGAATGCCCAAGAGTGCCTAGGTAGGTGTTAGTTCCTCAGTACCCCCATCTTACCCTGTATAGACCCCTGGGTATTTGCCATGAAGCTCTCCAGAGAAGGACATTGTGAAGGCTTATGGGACTTCTCAAATCTTTTGACAGAAAAGGCTGGTTTAGGGGATGTTTCGTGTATTCACAACCTGAGATGCAGAGGAATTTGCACCAGCTCCCCTCTCTGTTCCTCCCAGGACTAAAAGCAGGTGTACCTGGACCTGGCAGCAGGCTCAGGCCGCTCCCCTTTCCAGACCCCCCCTCCCGTGCCTCCCAGGCTGCTTCCCTCCTTCTCGGGCTGCCACACACTGGCTCCTGGGGACCCCCTCTGCCATATGTTCCACCCAGCTCTAAACTGCATGCTAATTGTTCTGAATGAACAGCTCCAGCTGGAAAAGCAGGCAGGCCGTTTATAGACCTTAAGATAACACCCAGCTTCCCGTAAGTGAGAGGGTTTCCAGGGAAGGGGAATGGAAAGTCTTTTCAGGGCCAGAACTGGGCGAGACAGGCCCCCGGGGCTGGGCCTGCAGTCCAGGGCATCATCTCTTCTTGGTCTCTACCCAAGTGGACCCATTTCCAAGCAGCCCCACCTGAACAGCCTCTCTGTGGAGGCCCAGAGGCGTTTCCTAGACCCATCAGGCCAAGCTCCCTGCAGGTATACAGAGTCCCCTCCAGCCACGTCCTTTGCCACTTCTAGATCCCAGCAACATCCCTACATCTTGAATCAGCCTTTTGGGGTTGGCCCAGATGAAGCCCCAGTGACTGCCTCCCAGTTCAGGTAGGTCATGCATCTACCTGGGGAAGCAAGGGAAGGGAGTGCTGATGAGGAAGGGAGAGGGTTCTGCAGTGGGCGTGAAAACACAAGCACCCCTCCATTTGCTTAGCCTGCATAAGACTGCCCGACAGCCTGTCCCTCCCCTTAGACAACATGTCCTTCAGTCGGGGAGGGGGGTCTTTTTCTGTGTCATCTTCCTAGGGCCTGTCCTTCCCTGTGAGCCCAATTGCTCCCCGAGTTCTGTGATGCTGAGGCAGCTTTGTCCTCCATTTCTGTCAGCATTTCCCAAATGCAGAAGGAGAAATGTTGAAGTGGCGGTTTTCTGATGAAGGAGGAGGCGGGTAAGTGTGATGGAGTCATGGTGTGGGTAACACTGAGGCAGGACCTCCTGATTCCCAGGGGAAGAGGCCCAGGCAGGCTGCAGGCAGGAAGGGACCTGCCCTGCACCCTGCATCCTTTCCCAGGCTGGGGCCTGCCTGGGGACATGGCGGGGTGGGGTGTGTGTGTGCCGTGACCAGAAGGTTGGAGACTGGGCCCAGTGCCGGCAGCAGTGCCGATCAGCTGTATGATCCCAGGCAGGCCGGCAACCCGCACCCCCATTAGCTAATCTGTAAAAAGGAGGGTGATGCAACACTTGCCCTGCTTCCCTCAGGGTGGTCGGAGGGGCATAAGAAAAATAAACATGAAAGGCTGTGAAAGCTGAATACCAAAATTCAAAAGTAAGGGATGTGGTTATGTTGATACCGGGGCTTAACCACTCTTAACCAGCTGGGGTTAAGGTTTTGGAAGATGCTGAGACACAGCTGTCTTCGGGACAGGAATTTTCCTGCCTGGTCTCAGCGCCCAGCATGGGAGCAGGAGAAGAGCCGCTGGTGGAGTCAGGTGTGGCTCCTGCCTGTCTCCCTTCTAGAGGGCTGGGCTGACAGAGGCCTGAGCCCTCAGGAAGTGGACTTTCACCAAATCTACTTCTCTGGGGGTGGGAGGGGAGTTTCCGCCTAGCAAAAAGAAGAACAGGCTAACCGTGAACAGGCCACCATGTGGCGTGGTAAGCTGGGGGTTCAGATTGGAGCTGCACAACCAGGCTGTGCGGAGGGTTCTGCTGCCTCCAAGGTTTCTCACAACTGGGATATTCTCTGATTTTTCTCTGACTTCCCTACTGGGAAGAGAGAGGTGGAGAGTGCATGGAAAGGGAATACAAAGCCTCCCTTTGAGGTATGTCCAGACAGAAGAGGAAAAGTTGGGGGCTCTCAGCCCGCCTGCCCACCAGGGCTTGGAGCTGGCGGCAGGGTCTGGCCTCTGCTTCCCTGTCAGGTGCTGGGATGTATGTGAGAATGATGGCTCCTGGCAAAGGGGCAGAGTTGGAGACGGCCTTGTTTTAAACATGCCCTGATACTCTGGAGGGCCTGACTCAATCCTCCTGGCCACATGGCCCCACCAGTACATGGGGATGGCAGAGAGCTCCCCACAGCCAGAGGCTGCCTTCCTCCCTAGAGGCCTGCAAGCCCAGCCACAGTGGGGTACGGGGCCAGCCTGCTGAAGGTGGTGGGGGGTATGGGCAGCAGAGCCTTACAGCGGGGGACTCACATTCCAGCAGCATTGGAGGAGGGCGCAGACAGCAGATCTCAGGTCAGACATGCCCTCATTGCTCAGTGGATTGCCAAGGGCTGGTCAGCTCGGGGCTGGAGAGGTGGCTCTGGTCTTCTCTGCTTCTCCAGCCCCAACTTCTAGGTCTGGGCTGAATATAGCCATTCAATATATGTCACCCACACTGTTCTCCTCTGCACCTGCAATGCTTGTGCTGCCCTCCTCTGCCAGTAGAAAGTCCGCAGGTCACATTCTCTGTGAGGCCTCCCTGGATGTCCCCAGGCAGCACAGCACACCACCCCGCCTCTGGCTCTGGGCTCTCCAGGTGGCTGGGGAGCTGTGTCTGAGATGCCATGGCTGCTCTTAGCTCCAAGGCAGACAAGCGCCGGCCCTGAGCTCCTTGTGGCCATGTGCTTACTAATACACACTGGGATCTCCAGCAGGAACAAGCACTGAACTTTGCCCACAGTAGGTGCCTAGTAAATGTTGGCCAAAATGATTTGGTCAGAGCAAATGTGTAATTGCACACTTTTCCTGGCTTAAATTTCATCTGTGAAATCAACACCCAGAAAGGGAGAATAAGAAAGATGCCTTTGCCTCCTGAAGGTTGCCCTGGGAAAACACTTTTGTCTCCCTCCCCACCGGCCTTGCTCAGCCTGCCTCATGCCCAAGCCTGGTCCACCAAACCCAAAACTGTGTTTTATCAATGATGAAACAATAGAAGATCTTTTTGACATTTCCAGGGCTATTTGGAAGAAGGAAAGATAATATATAATAAATTCATACACTTCTGTGTGTTTCTTGGCTCTGGCAGCTAAAATTTCCATCTCTTTATGCAGGAGTCCTGGGGAGCTGAAATCCTTGATAATGCCAAACAATTCAACACTTTATTCTCTCTTTACTCTGTCTGCACCACGGAAAAATATCCACTTGCTGCTGCCAGCTGTGGGAAGTGAAATCAGATGCCACATTCTTTCCTGCATGCAGAAGTCTGTCCTGTTTGGGAGGCCCTGTCTCTACCCAAGGGTCTGTGAGGATGAGACTTCAGGACCCTACGTCTGGTCTAACCAAGGCAAAGGGCAGCCTGGCCCTACCTGCTCCCAGGGCACATGGGCTGAAGGATTTTGCACACCTGAGGTGTCCGAGGCAGACAGACACACTTTCCCTCTGCCCTTCTGTCGCCATGGCTCGTGGTCCTTTCCTAGATAGTTCCAGCAGTGGATTGGCAGCATCTGATCTGAGCTCCAAATAATGCTCCCTGAGCCAGAGCCCTGGAGGTTAGCCAGCTGATGCCTTCAAGCTCAGATTCTCAACTTGTGCTGCACATTTTGGCCTGGGGCTAAAATAAACATCTATTACCAGCACCTTCATTTCCTGGGGGAGGGGACTGGGGATGGAGCACAAGACTTGCCCAGGTCCTCACACTGCCGTCTTGCTAGAGCTTGAAACCTCTTCTCCTGACCTCTAGGTCAGAAATTTATATATTTTTCGATCCATCCTTTGAGTCATTTAAAAATGCCTGCAATGTGCCAGGTACTGGGTTTAGGCCCCATGTAGCTTTCCCTGAGTCCAGGAGCTTAGCTGTCAGGTGTCCCCATACAGACAAAATCAAAGGTTCTGACTGTTAGGATCTGGGTAGGTTCTATTAGGACAAACAACATCTGGCTTTAGAAGTAGGCATTTCAACTCCCCCCACCTCCTGTGAACCCATGTCTCTTTCTCTCTTTCATGCACATGAACACACACACACACCACACACACACACTCACTCACCTGCACTCCAGCCAACACCCTGAAGCACACTGAGTACCTGGAGGCTCTGTTATGTTAATATATCATTTCCTTCTTTTCATATAATAGTAGTTAAGAGTCTGGGCTTGGAAGTCGAAGTGCCAGGGTTTTAATCTTCATTCTACTACTTGCCAACTGGAAGACTGTGCCAAGTTGTTTAACCTCTCTGTGCCTCAATGGCCTCGTCTGTAAAATGGGGATAATAGTAATAAGACCCCTAGATAGGATTAGATGGGATAATACATGTAATGTGTTTAGCACAGTGCCAAGCACATAATATTCAAAAACTGCTAGCTGCTATTGCTATTATTATTATTATTATTGTCATTACTATTAGTCTGGTAGGGAGTGGTCAAAAGAGGGATAAAGGGGGATGGGAAAAGAGAAGCCTCCAGCCTTGGTTTGGCCACTTTGCTCTTTCCAAAGCAGACTCTCCAACGATGCCATTCCAAAGTCAGGGTGTAAGCCGCTCACGTCATCCCCTTCCCGTCCCCTCTCCCACCCCTCACACTGCCGCACAGGAGCCCCGACTGCTGCAGAGCACAGGTGTCAGCTCTCTTCCTCTCCCTGCCCTAGGCTCTCTCCAGAGGCCAGTGACCCCAGCCCTGGACAGTCAGCCCAGGGATAGCTGAGTGTTGGCCATTTAGCGGGGAGAGCCTTCTGCCTGCCAGGCCCAAGGCCCACCTTTTATCATGCACAGCACTGCCGTGAGGGACGACAGGCAAGGCGTCTCAGAAACAAGTGGAGAGACGGGGAAGAGACTGAGCTGGTTTTGGTTCTTCTGGGTTTGCTCCACAGCTTTCACGGAGCCCCATGGTCACTTCTGGCCCGGAAGTCGGGCTCAGGAAGGCAGAGCAGCCCAGGTGGAAGGACGCGCGCGAGGAGATGCAGCCCTCTTCCCAACTCCAGGGTTCCTCACTCTCACCCTCTCCAGGTGGGGGAATAAGGAGGACCCCAGGACAATAACTTCAGGCTTCTACCAGTGCCCTTTGTGAAACATTGACACATCCCTTAATCTCTCCCAACAATCTTTGAGATCAACATGGCAGATATAATTGACCCCATTTAATTGATAAATACCTCAAGGCTCAGAGATGCTAAATGGCTTGCTCGAGGTCACGAGGATGTGGTACTGCCAGGATCCATACCCCCACCCCCACTCTGATTCCTGGTCGAGCACACCTTCCCTCCATGACCCTGCCCTTTGCCCTGGCCTCGGTCAGCTCTCCTTTCTGCATGGGGATAACTGGTGGGCTTGTCTAACCAGCTCCCTCATCTGGTGCCCGGGGAGGGGGAGGCAGCCAGAGTTACACACTCAGAACGGTTCTTGGCCTTCTAATACGATAACCAATGGTCAGGTGAGAACTAAGAAAGGGACCAACAGGGCCTTCCCCACAGGCACGCCACATGGGCTGAGGAGACCCTGGGAATAAGTCAAACGTCAGGAACCAAAATCGGGGAGACCACAGTTTGGCCTCTTCTGACAGCCCTGCAGCTTAGCCTGCATTCATTCCTTCCTTCATTCATTCCAAGTACTTATCCTCTACAGCTTTGCTCCATAGCTTTCATGGAGCCCCATGGTCACTTCTGGCCTCAAGCCCTCTTCTCCCCTGAAGGGCTCCCCGACACTGCTAAGGGCTCCCCTCCCAGACACTGCTAAGGGCTGGCCTTTCAGCTGCTCAGAGCTTGGGGCCTACAGCTCTGCCTGCACACAGGTGCTCCCAGGGGGCTGAGGGAACAGGGAAGGAGGCAGAGGTTCTGCTTTACCCACCCTAGAGTCAGGGCTGAACTTCCAGCTGCTGCTTCAGAGCTCAAGCCAGTTTCAGAAAGAGCCTTCCACTCGGGTGGCCAGGCTGAGGGATGAGGCAGCCCAGGTGTGCAGTGAGGGAGGAGGTCATGCTCCTACAACCCCGTGACCAATGTGCTGCTTCCAAGGTGCCCCACATGGGCCTGATGTGGAGACTCATGCACCAGATGGCCCACAAGCTGTGTTACTCAGCTGGATGCTTTGCTTTTCCAGGTCTCCCAACACCCAGCTGTAAGAGTATCCCATGCAGAGCCCTTCATCTGCCCCTGCCTACACCTCCACAGCCCCAGGGACTACTAACAGCCTCTGCCTCTTTCCTTAATGCCACCTCCTGAGGGGCACTGAACTCCCACTCACTTCAGCTTACTCAGCCAGGCCTGTTCGACCGACTGCTCCCAAGTGCCCTCGCTGCACGTGGGTCTTCCCAAGCTCTAAAAGCCCTCTTCTCCCCTCAAGCACAGGCTCAGTTCAGCCCAACAGTCATATGTTGAGTGTTCACTATGTGGGAAGTCCCACAATGTCACACACCAGCAAAGGTGATCAAGACTGTTTGTCCTCAGAAGGGTTACGGTTTGCAGGGAGTCACGGAAATATGACAATGAGCAAATCTATGGGGAGGGTAATATGGGGCTCAGAGACAGGCACAAGGTTCATCCTGGGGAGGGGATGACCCTCAGCTGAGCCTCAAATAATAAAAATGGGGTGGGGAAGGGGAGCCTGTTCCAGACAGAGGAAATAGCATTTGCACGGGCAGGAAATAGTACAGTGTATGCAGGATATAATGAGAAATCTGTGTTTATGATGAAGGGGTGGCTGCAGATGAGGCAGATGAGGCAGGTGGAGGCCCATGTGCCAAGCTCAAGAGTTTAGATTTTATCCTTCCAGGAACAGCCAATTTTCTTAAATGCACAGCATTCATTCACAGAGTCACCTCAAACATTACCTCCTCCAGGGAACCTTCTCTGACTTCTCCAGAATGAAGCATTTTGCTAGCTGCTCTTCCTGACTGATGAGTTCCTGCCTCTATTATAGCACTTACCACATGCTATAAGATTTTGTTTCAATGGCTATTGACACCACTAGACTGGAGATCAAAAATTGTTTTCTATTTAATTTTAGATCCCCAGAAACTAGCAGAGGGCCTGACATACTCAGGTGCTTAATAAATATTTTATGGATGAATGAATGGGAGCAAATTGAAGTCAAATGATCTACTCACACTTTGCTATCTGCTTCCATTCTGAACCCTCAGCTTAAATAAATAAATATTGATCATATCTCTATTTATCTGTTTCTCATCTATATAATGGGAAGAATAATACTCTAAGGATTGGTATGAGGAATAAATGATATAACATAAGTACAAGTGCTTACAGCACAACTTAGCACATAGTAAGCACCCTGTAAATGTTAGTTTCACGTCTCTTTCATTCAACTCATATTTATTCATCACCTACTTTGTGCCAGGCACTGTTCTAGGCAATGGGTTCAATGCAGTGAAAAAACAAACTCCCCCCTCTTCATAGGACATACTTCTAATTGGGAGAGATTGATAATAAATAAACAAGAGAACGCATAGTATGCCAGATGGAGACAAAAGCCGTGGAGAAAAATAAGCCAGAATAAAAGGGATTGAGAGCACCAGGAGTCAGGAGGGAAGGAGCTTGCTCTTTTATGTCAAGTAGTTAGGTGACCACGTTGGTTAGGTGACAGTGGACCAGAGACCTGAGGGGACCTAGGTGGGCACCTGGAGGAAGAGTGTCCGAGAAAGGGGTCATGTGTTGGGGGCACAGCAGGAAGGCCAGCGTGGCTGGAGCAGAGATAGCCAGAGATGCGGCCGAACCAGCAGAGACCCGGATCAGGGTGGGCCAGTGGACCACAGCGAAGACTTTGAATGGTCACTCTGAATGAAATGGGAAGCCACTGGAGGCTTTTGAGCAGAGGAGGGACATGATCTGATTTTCATTCTCAGTGGAGACTCTGGCTGCTGGGTTGAGCACAGACTGAAAGGGAAGGGTGGGAGCAGGGTGAGAGGTTAGGAGCCTGCTGCAGTAATCCAGGCAGCGGACAACGGGGACCTGGCCAGGGAGGGAACAGAGGAGGCGGGGGAAAGTCAGGTCTGGGGAGGTTTCTGAAGACACGGGTGGAAAGTGTGAGAGAAAGAGAGGTTTTCAGATGACCTGAGCAACTGGAAGCATGGATTTGCCCCTTCCTGAGATGGAAAGGCTGCCTTCCATGTGCTAGGTGGTGTGGGGTGGAGAGAACAGAGGAACATTCTCGAAGAGCTTTGAAACATCTTGGGCGGGGGCAGACTACACGCGGTACCTAATGAGGGAAGACAGAAGACAGCCATCTGTGAAACAATAAACAAGCAGAAGCCAAATGCCAAATGGTACAGACAAGAAAGGTAAAGTAACGGGTGGCCAGGAAGGGGGCAATCCATGTAGGCCCAGGCTCTGAAACTGCCCTTTTTGAAAGCCACCTTCTTGCCAAATCCAGTGACCTTCTCTCAGACCTCATTGCCCTTTAACCCATGGTCACAGATGACATGAGGATCTACCCCATTCTATGCTACACCCCCCACGTTACCTTGCTGTGGCCCCCTGTCCCACTGCGTCCTCCAGCGTGCTGTGTCCTTGTCCTCACACACACATGCACACACGTGCATGGATTTGACCCACATGAAAGCTCAGTTCTCAAGTCTATCTCTCTAGAGCTGACCTCTTTCCCCCAAGGACTTTCATCTCAACCAGACGTTTCATTTGGACGTCTGGCTGTCACCTCATGTTCAAGTTGTGCTAGAACCTTCCCCCTCCTTCAGTTTTTCGTCCTACCTTGCTCATTTCTGTCAGGGGCATCATGGTTGTCCCAACACTCTGGTTCCAAGCCCTAGATTCATCCTTGGCTTGTTCCTCTTATGAGTGAACATTGCAAGCTGCAGCCCTGCCTCTAGCGTTGTCAGTGCTCCTGAAGGCCACCGCCAGATTGATCCGACTAAAGCATGACCTTTACTATTTCACTTCCCTGTTCAAAAACTCCAGTGGCCCTCGCTCCTGACAAGGTAGAGCTCCCGTCCTCCAGCCTGGTGATTACTTCTCCCCATAATCATGCCTCACTCTTGACTCTTAGGAGACCCCGACACTCCACTGCGAGGCAGGGGTGGAGGGCGCTAGCAATTGTTGGGCATCTAGTATGTGCCATTTGTTATCTCACATAATGCCCATAACAGCCTTGCATGGTAGACATTAGCCTGTTCATTCTGCAGATGAGCAAGTGGATCTCAGTAAGAGTGACCAACTGGAACTTACATAACTAGTGAATAGCAGACCTGGGATCGATGCTCAGGCCTTTTTTACTTTCCAGCCCACACTTTTTCCATCTTACCACACCAAGTCCTACGCACACATTAACCTTTCCACTGCGGAGAGCTGGCTCATGTCTTCCTCCTCACTGGCAAGGCCCTGGCATGACGCCTCTCCACCCTTCCCTGTCCCCAACCCGCCTTCCTGTATTCTCTATGGCCCAGCTCACATGTCTCCTTTCTCCACCAGCCTGACTTCTCCCAGCTTCTCTACTCAGCACTGACTTCTCCTTTCTTTTCATACATAAGTCAGTTCTTTTCTGTACCTCTCTTCTGGCCACCTAGCTATAGAATGTCTTCCATGGCTCTGGGTCATGCCTTTTAGTCTTGCTCTTGTGGACTATAAGCTCCATAAGATCAGGCTTCTTGGTGTCCCAGAGCTCACTGTCAGGCCCAGAGGAGACAGCCCATAAATACTTGTGGAAATGAAAATACAATAAAAACTAGTTCCTTAGCAGAAGTATTGAAAACAACTTCAAGCAGGAATCATTTGTGTTTCTGTTTAATGTGTTAATTTCCTCTAGTCAACATGGAAATAATTGTCTGAAATTACAAGTTAAGTAGAATAGTGTTGTTAGGAAGTTTTGTTATTTAAACAAAATATTATTATAACATTAGTGGCAATGAACTACAGAGTTCAGTTGGGGAGACGACTTCCTTCCTAACGCAGTTTTCCATTGCTCAGAATGTTCTGAAACATTCTGATTTTTTTTCCTCCTTCAATCAATGGTGGGGGAAATGAGATTAAAGGTAATATCCACAGCCATTTTGAAGACATTTGAGTAAGAGGTAAGAGGGAGATGGGAGATGTATTTCCCCAGGGATGAAGTATATATATGTGTGTGTGTGTGTATGTGTGTGTGTGTGTGTGTGTGTGAACTACTCAAACAAAAGGAACTTCATGTGAGGCTGATCATCAAGGAGGATTGATTCTTCCCAGAGTTTAAAGAGACAAGATTTGCAAAGACAAACAGGGATATCTTCTGGACAGGCTTGAGCAATAACAACATAGATGCCCAGAGGGTAAGAGGGCAAAGCTGCCAGGTGCAAGACCTGGGATGTCTGTCCAGGAGGACAGACAAAGAACAAGGAAACAGACCATTGATAAAGGAAGATGTCCTCCCAAGAAAGAAATTCAAGTAACACCTAACACTTGGGTGAGCTCCCCAGGGACAGCAGAGCCTCTCTCTACTTCCCCAACCTCCTTCTGAAAAACACCAAGACCAAGAGAAACCAGAGGGAGGGAGAGTTAACTTCGCTCACTTGCCCCATCAGGCATCCACCTGCCCACTACAACACATGGGGTTGGCCTAAAACAAATTTGTTTTTGTGATTAGGCAATTACAAGCATATGGTAAGGAATTTAAACAGTACAAATTATAAACATATGTATGTGTGTGTGTATATATTTATATACACACACATATATATATATGTATTCCTCCTACTTCTGACCCTGAAGCACCCCATTCCTCCACCCCACCCTCAGAGGCAATTACTGTTATAATTTTCATGTCTACCTCCCAGGGAGATTCTGTGCATATACAAACATGTATGTTTTTGACATAAATGGCAGCATACTCTACAATGCTGTTCTGCATCTTGCTTTTTTCTTTTGGTCTTAGTCTGTAAACAAGCTCAGGTGGTCCAGTGTGACTGCACCCCCCCAAAAGATAAACCAATCCCAATAACACCCCAAGTCTCCCACTTTTTGTGGGTTCTGGTTCTCCCAGGACCCCCACTTCTACACTGTACCTGCACATCAAGAGTTGATAAATGTCCCCAGTCTCGAACGGGTGTGTTTCCTCTCTTTAGGGCAAGCACTTCTCAGGTATAAGGTAGTGCAGCCTCAGTCTGAGGGAAACTGCAGCCTACTTTCTGGGACTGCAGCATTCTGGGAGACAGCAATGGGAAGAGAGAAAGGAACGGGTGACTGCTGCCGGACTCATGAATGAAAGCTGCCTTCCCACGCATGGCTAGACCTGCTAAGTTCCATGAGTCCTGAATGGAGTGCCCGCTACGTGCCCAGCCTTATAGTAGGAGCTGAGGATTCACAAATGAATCTTGCCTTTAAAGGATGCAGTAGAGGCAGTGCCCCCAGAATCCACAATCAACATTACTTCCAGAAAGGGTTCCTTGAACCTGGAACAGACAGAGTCAGCCCCTCACCCCCACTCCACCCCTGAGCACCGCACCAGAGGGAACCCAGCAGGGCCTGCCACTCATTCATCTCCTGCTGCTGCCACCACCACCTCCAAGAGACTGTCATTAAAGCTTTGTCCCTGACTCTCTGATTTACATGTACAAATAATCGCTGTCAGGGGCACGAGCCCCAGAGAGCAATAATAGATTCTGGTGGTAGCAGATGCAGATGCAGGAAATAAAAACAAAAATGAAACACACCAGCCTGGCAGAACTCAGTGCTGAGAGAAGTCCTAAGGGGTGAAAGCCTGCTGGCGAGGCGAGTCGGAGAGGGGCTATCAGATAAAGTATTGATTGGTTGGTCTTCTGCAAAAGCTAGCCTAGGATTTATTTTTAACTGTGGTAACATGTATATAACATGAAATATGCCATTTTAACCATTTTTAAGTATGCAATTCAGTGGCATAATTACTTTCACATTGTTGTACAGCCATCACCACTATCTGTTCTCAAAACTTTTCCATCACTCCAAACAGAAACTATGCACCTTTTAAAGTAATAACTTCCCATCCTTACCTCCTCCCAGCCCTTAGTAACCCTAATCTACTTCCTACGTCTATGAATTTGTCTAGTCTAGGTATTTCATATAAGTGAAATCATATGGTATTTGTCCTTTTTTGTCTGGCTTCTTTCATTTACCATGTTTTTAAGGTTCACCCATGTTGTGTATGGATCAAAACTTCATTCCTTTTTATGGCTGAATAATATTCCATGGTATGGGTATGCCACATTTTCTTTTCCTATGCATCAGTTGGTGAACACTCAGGTTGTTTCTACCTTTTGACTATTGTGAATAACGTTGCTATGAATATGAGTGTGCAAATATCTGCTTGAGTTGCTATTTTTGATTCTTTTGGCTTTATATAGGAGTGAAATTGCTGGCTCAAGTGGTAATTCTATGTTTAGTGTTTTGAGGAACCACCAAACTGTTTTGTGTGGTGACTAGCCTAATATTTAAGAGGATCACTTGGTCCCTGCTCTAGGAGACAGAGCTCTGTGCACCTTGGTCCTGGGAGATCACACAGCACACTCGGGCCCGCCCGACTGGCCTGGAATGGGAAGAAAGAGAAAGAGTCCAGAGCTGAGGGGCATCAGAGCAAAGTCTCGTCAGCCTGGCTCTCCAAGACTCTCCCTGAGATACCCAGCCAGCTCCTGGGAGAGGGCCCATTGTAAACCCACAACATGAAGGGGAGTGAATCTTAAGGTCCACTTGCCTGCTTCTGATTTTACATGCAAGGAAAGTAAGGCCCAGAGAGCTGGTGACGATTGACATAAGTCTCCTGACCCCATCCCCTGTTCTTTCCATGGCACCATCCTGCCAGAGCTGGGTCCAGGCAAATTGGGGCAGCTCAAGGTGAAAGGTGGGTAGAGTTGCCCTTAGTGCCCTACTGCCCCTCACCATGACAGGGTATAAGGGCTTAGTCCTGCCTCTGTCTCAGCCGGAAACACCCTTCTTCCATCAGCTTCTCCTAATTAACTCCCACTTGCCCTTCTAGGCTCAGCTCAGGTGTCAGATCCTCAACCCCCACTATATGCCGCCCCCCCCTGCCCCCAGTCTCCTCAGTGGAGTTGGGTACCCTCCTCTGACTCCCACAATGTCTCAGGAATTCACTCTCAAGGCTGTTACCACATGCAGCTTGTGGTTTTCAGGTTACTGAGCCATTTCCCCACCGCATTGTGAGCATCTTGAAGGCAGAGAATGAGCATTTTATCTCTGCATCCCCAGCACTAGGACAAAGCCCAGTACCTAGTGTTTGTTGAATGAATGTATTAATATGACAAGAATAAGGAATGAATGAACTGCACACTCTTTATTACCATGCTGCTTAATGAATGCTTATGGACTGACCGAATGCACGAGTGAATGGATGCACAGTATCCCACAGATGAGCCTGTGGGGTAGACTCTCAGCTCACGGTCAAGCCCTCACTCACTCACTCACTTGTTCATTCATTTATTACAGTCACTGCTCTTTATCAGTCTCTATTGGGTGCTGGGGTTCAGATGCAAATAAGACTCAGCCTCTGTCTTCAGGAGGCCCACAGAAGAGTACATGGAGACAGAAGTAAATAAGAGTGTGCTTCAAGCTACTCCATTTCCCCCAAAGCACACAGGGACTTGCATCACATCAAAAACTTGGCCAGGGCCCTCTCAGCTCCACCAGTTGCTGGGCACACCTGGCTGCAGGGGGAGTGGCCGATTAGCACGCTGCAACACCTGTCTGCGCCGCTCCAAGGATCCAGGGGCTGGAGAATTGATGACCAGGAGGATTTTTGGAGCTTCCAGAACCCAGCCCAGCTCACATCAGAGACCTCATCCCCCTCAGGTATTCATTCACTCTGTGCAGCTGGTTAATTTTTCATCAAGGGGTGGGGGTGGGGGTGGGAGACAGCTCTGATCCTCCACTCTTTCATGCTGGGGGTGGGGAGAAATACAACATCCTATCCATTTTATTTTTTAAGATGAAATAGGAACAGATTGTGGCTGCCAGGCAAGACCCAGCCCTCACAGGGCTAGTGCTGCTGCTGTGGGCTGATTAACAGTTATTGGGCAAAGGATAAAGCATCCAGACAGCACAGGCCTCTGGTGAAGGTGCTCACAAATTTAATGAGCACCAGGTGACACGCTCGTGTTGAGCAGTGATTTTTTTTAGAAAAGTGATTTAAGATTTAGTCTTTTGTTCCACCTTCATCTCCTCTTCCATTAGGACCTGGCCAGGCTAATTCCCTGCTCTGGCCTGGGTAGCACCTGTTCTGTTCCTTTATGACAAGTCCCTTCTTCCATGGAGACTACAACTACACCACAGGGGCAACTGTTTCTGCTCAAATCTGACCCAGAACCTGAAAGCTCAGGGCTGAGAATGAAGTCTCAGTGCTCATCTAGAAAATGGGAAAAGGAAGAATATGAAAATGACCTTAGATATAAATAAGACTAGAGGTAGCATTCGCATCTGTGATCTCACCTGACCCTCATTTGAAACATTTACTGAATGCCTTCTCAGTGTCCCAAACTCAAAGTGACCTCAGAAGGTACGTGGAGCAGATGCTATCATTTTCATTTCAAAGAAAAGGAAACTGAAGGACCAAGTTGTATCATCCGCCCGGGGGGCAGGGTGGATGAGAGGAAGGTGGGAAGAGAGCAGATGTCCACCACAGCGCAGGCACTGAGTCGGCTGTGAGGGATGCTCAGTACCTTCTCCCCATTTCCTGGCTCATTCGGCTGTGGGAGTCTCCTGACTGGGAGCTAAGAGATTTCCCCTGGTCAACAGGGCCCCAGTCTGCTGTGGGTTCAGCTTGAAGAGCTGGGTATTTCCTGACTCTACGTCCAACCTCCTGAGATCTCTACACCCCAGGCAGCTGGGAGAGATTGTTTCAGGTCAACAAAAAGGTAAAAGGCACCTACTATGTGCCTTGTGCTGTGCTATGTTGTTGTATGTTACGTGCAAGACACATAAGACCTGGTCCCCTTTCTCAAGAAGAAGGCAGTTTTATTGTTGAGACAAAACCTGCACAAATTAATTTGATAGTATGTCAACAAATATCAGTGCTTCTCCATCTGAGAGATACTGACAGATCACCTGGGGGTCTCGCTGAAATGCAGATTCAGATTTGGCAGGTATGGGTTGAGTGAAGACATGCCAAGGCATTTCTCAATCTCCCAGACAATGCTGGTGCTGCTGGTCTGCGGACCACACTTTGAGTAGCAAGGTTATGGATGGCCCACATCATGAGAAGAGCTGGGGTGGCCAGGCAGCACTTCCTAGAGAAGATAGGTTTATGCGTTGTTCTGAGGAGAAGAGGGACACAAGCTGGCAAGTAAAAGAGGCAAGGCAGAAATAAAAAGGCAACTACAATCTTTAATAGGCCCTCAGCAGGGCTGATGGGTCGTGGACACAGGAGAACATGCCACCATGGCGTGGGAGAACAAACTCCAGGCTGGGAGTTGGAAACACAGTGGCTGGTCCTGACTGTGTGACCTTGGGCTGGCCACTGCCTCAATCCTGAAGTGTCTATAAAGGAAGAAAGAGTTCAGTGGTTTTCAGCCTGGGCAGTGCATTAGAACATCTGGGAAGCTTTTAAAATAAAACAATGCCTGGACCCCTTCCCAACTGATTTTTATGTAGTGGTCTGTGTTAGGGCTCAGGCCTAGGTAGTTTTAAAAAGCTCCCCAGTGATTCTCACGTGCAGCCCGGGTTGAGAACCATTGCACTGGGAGACCGCTAAGGGCCCTCCTAGTTTCCTCATCTTTTCATCTGAACAGAAAAGACCAGGACTCCTGGCTTCTGTTCTCAGGCATGTGGCCTGGAGCAAAAAACAGTATCTGAGAACTCCTAAGAAAAGCTTCACTACAATGCCAGAAATCTGAGCATTTCTCTGGTGGAGGCCAGGTGGAGGGGCTGTCCTGCCCATCTGGTTCCCATTAATCCCAGGGCATGTTTCACATCCCTGGCAGGTACTTGGAGCTGGGAGCAGCCCCCTGGGTGGCCCTCGGCAGGGGCCTTTCAAGCCAAGCCCTGCTGACAGGCTGCAGGGTTCTGTGGGGCCCTCCTGGCTTCCAAGTCACTTGCACCTCTTGGGGATAGAATGAATCCCCGGACAAATTAGAAACCAAAGAAGGCAGACACAGAAGCCCTGGCCTCTCTTTCATTAGCAGTCTGTCACAAAGCATGAAGGGCCTCTATAAATTCTGCAGCTCAGCAGCTGCCGAGGAGACCCGGGAGAAAGAAGATGCATTTGTTTCCCAGAAGACTGAGTCTTCAGGAATTTCCAACCCGTTTCCTCCCCTACCTACTCAGCCGGGAACTAGCCCAAAGCCACATGTTGCTCCAGGATCTGCCTATAGATGCCCAGGCTTTGGAGGGAGCAGGGAGGGAATGACTGCCCAGGGAAGGGGAAAGGGTGAGGCCCTGAGCACCCTTCCTCCCCACCACATGGGGTGGAGAAGTCAGGCTCTGTTTCCATAAGGACCTTGGAGCATTTGGCTGCTAACATCCTTTCTTTGTGCAGGGGGTTGGTCTTTGCTGTGTGAGTCACCCTGCCAGTCCCAGAGTTGCTAAGTCAGGCTGGTGGAGATGGGGCACACCTGGATCCTCCCCACAGGGCTGCTGCTTCTCCTTCCACTGGCTGCTTCCTAAATGGCACCGTGCTAGGGTTTGGCCTATGCTCTGGGGTCAGACACCCCCCAGCCAAGTCCCTATTCCACCAGCTACCAATGACAAACCTCTGTGCCTCAATTCTCTCATCTACAAAATGGGGACAATAAAATATGTACCTGCTGAGGATTAATGTTGTAAGATTATTAATACAAAACGCCTGAGGAAGAGAAAGGTCAGAGACAAAGAGGGCCTCCTCAGCTGGCAAGTTCACAGGCAGCAGGGAACCCAGAAGCACTGATTCAAGGGAGTTGAAGGATCCCATGTGCAGCACATGTTCTCCTGGATGAAAGTATCAGTGACACCCTCCCTCTCAAGAAGGCCAAGAAGAACTCAAGAGCCAAACGTGGCCTGCACACTTACAACATGTGCTGTCCTTCCCTGCACATCCTGGCCATGTCACCCCTGGGAGACTCTGGCTAAACAGCATCGCCAGCCCCTGAAACAGGAAACAGCCAAGGTCCACATCTGCAGATGTCCCTCCCAGTGGGAACCCAAGGCCAGGTTCATGAGGAACTGCGAGGAAAGGGAGAAAGCAGAACAGGCTACAGAGCCCAGCCTAGCCGGGTATACAGTTGGGGAGCCCAGCAGGGCCCAGGCAGGTGACATCAGGCCCAGCAGTGGGGAGGAGGGGCTCAGCACCCCTTCTCCCCACAACCTCAGAGGGTGGCAAGGGGGTGGCCACGGGAGTGGACAGAGGTTGCATGGTGCCCACCATGTAGGCTGGTGCAACTTACTTTAAAGAAATTGGGTAAAAATCCATTTTTTACCCAAAGTTCACTTTGCAGGGGGAGGGAAGAGTTTGTATTGCAAACAGATTCTTTCCTCTACAATATTATTAACCATGGGACTTTTCAATGACAGCTTCCTAATAGCTTTAGGATATGATTTGATTTTTAAACACTCAATCGACATGTAAGTTTTTAGGAATTCAAATTTGTGAAGTACTCACATTTCCTTTAGTTACGACTCTGAGGTTTCTAACCCACTTGTAAGCATCAGGCTTCATCACTCCTTCCCTCCCCCCCCGCCCTCCCGAGTTACATCCATCATGCACTGAGTGTGCACTCTGTGCCCAGCACTGGGCTGGGGCTTTTCTTATGGTCCTCCGTGCAACCTCATCACGCCCCATCTCTCGCCTGTGGTACACACGCTGGTAAATATTTAACAACGGGTTTCTGGAATAATACTCCCACCACGGCCAATTTCAAGTTACCAAGGTGAGGTCACTGAAGGCAAAGTTGGGAAGAGATACAGAGTAGCATGCTATCACATGGGATTTCCACCCTATAGGGACCATAGATGCATATAACCTAAAGGGCATAGATAATAGTAAAATGCTTAGGAAGCCATGAGTTTTTGAGTATTTTTTTTTCTCTTTTTAAATTTCAATATATTTAGGGGGTACAGGTGCAGTTTTGTTACATGAATATATTGTATAGCAGTGAGGTCTGGGCTTTTAGTGTACTCATCACCCGAATAGTATACATTGTACCCCATAGGTAATTTTTCATGCCTCACCCCCGACCTGAGTTTTTGAGTATTTCTTACCTTTGTTTTTAATATAATCTATTTAACACTAAATATGTACAATTTAATATTAATAATAGCTGTGTTTACCCATCAGCTTGCAAAATTCTGAAAATGTAACAATCAGCTCTGGAGAGTTGGCTCCAGCACGCCCCTGCCTAGAACCTGACTGCTGCAGCCTCCACCACTGCCGTCACTGCATTTACTCACAGTAATAGGAACGATGTCAAGCTGAGCACTTTGCAGCCTTTCATTGAAGTCTTGCAGCAATCCTACAGGTGAGGTCATTTATTATCCCTATTTTACAGATGAGGCTACAGGTGAGGCTATGCCGAAGCTTAAGAGAAGTTAAATGATTTATAGTCCAGTGTTAGATCAAATCTAAACTCCTTGGCCTAGCCATCAAGACCCTCTATGAACTGGGCCTTCTCTATTTATTCCATTTCGTTTCTAACACCCTTTGATGCCCTAATCCCCAGTGAGGCATTGGGAGAGAACTGGGAACTGGGAATCTGGGGTGTGTTTTCTCAATGTGCCTTCTAAGTCCAGCAGCAGAGCCCTTTTCAGGGCAGGATAGCATGCCTAGGAATACCAGCCTGAGTCCTCGTTTGGGCTCTGTCTCTGCGATATTGGACAAATCACCCTCCCTAGCCTTCAGTCCTCAGCTAAAGAGAGAGAGGGGAGCAACAGTCTCCACAGCTTGATCGCGCCAGACTCTATGAAGCTATGGGACAGCATTTCTGCCCAACAGCCCACAGAAGAGCAAAGGGAAGCCTGGGTTCTCTTCTCTGCTGTGTGACTGGCTCCCTCCCAAGTGGGCTCCTTCTGTTGCTCTCAAACTAGAGCAGATTCCTCACCCAATCAGCCTCCAAGCAGATGCGTATTGGGTACCTAAGAAGCTGAACCAAGAGGTGCCCTCATTGAATCTGGGGAACCTCAGTAATGAAACACCCAGGAATGAAGAATGGTTTTTGGGAGGCTGCTCAGAACTGGGGGTGGAGGCCGGCAGGGAACCAGATGACCTCCAGAAGTCCCTGGTGTCCTCTCCCTGAGGAGGCTGGTCTTGTGGGTTTCCTGAGCTAAATTGATTCCAGGCCTGGAATTCATCATTCCCTTCATAATACAAATAATCACCAAATGCGCTCAAGCACTCGGTAGCCTGGATATTCACTCTAGCAATTCTCTGTGTGGACGGTGATTAGACCATCATTATCTTAATGCTTCTTAATTTATCTTTCTGATTAGCAACTTACCATTTTATTTGCAAAAAATAGCCTTCTGCTGGGTGGAAGCCAGCCGAGCACAGCAGCTGTCATTTTCTCTGCACTAAATCAGGCTGGGCTTAAGTTGGTTCTCTGGTGATGCTGTTTCTTGTGTGTTGGCGTGCACGTGCACCACAATCCATCATGGCTGTTGTTGTGGAGTAAAGGCTTAACTATGGGGGCCAAAGGCTGAGAGGTCACCTCTACCCTGGCAAGGGGTCCAGGGTAAGATCCACACTCAGGGAAGGACGACCAGAATCTGAGCCCTCTTACTCCCCACATGAGGCAACCCATGGGTGAACTCGCTGCAGAGACTAGGAGGGAAGTCAGTGGTATACGTGACATAATAATAGCTGCCATCTACAAAGCACTTGCCATGTGCCAGGCATTGTGTGAAGCACTTGAGATCTACTGTCTCATTTGATTCTCAGAACAACTTAATAGGCATGTACCATTATTATTTCCATTTACAGATGGAAAGACCAAGGCTAGAGGTTCTGTAATTAGCCTGAGATCCTACAGCTCGGAGGAGGCAGAGCTAATTTTAACCTGCATCTTCGTAACTCTCAGAATCAATGATCTTAACTGCCATGTTATATCACCTTCCCAAGCAGAGTAGACACAGCACGAGATGAGAGATTTTAGGGCAAACACTGTCAGGATGACTCTCGAATAGTAATACTTGCCTGGTTTCCCTCTTGCAGAAATATCCTGAATTAGCAAGCACCTCTCCATCCTGGCCACAGACATCATTCTCTTCTTCCCTACTCCCCACCACCATGAGGACTTAGTTCCTGTCTTTCAAATTTTTCCTAGATGTCTTGTTTGGGGCCAAAAGTTTTCATTTTAACAGACCCTTCTGTTCTTCCATCTTTTAACTCTGAACAAACCACACTGCTTTCTGATTTCTGCTTCCTTCCAGAAAGTGTCTTTATTTTATTCTATCCCAGAAACATACAGGAATGGCCCTGGCACATCTCCACTCTGCCACTGTCCCTAAGAGGTCCATCACTATTTATTCCACTTGAATATTCAAACCCTGTATACGCTGCATGTATTTCAATTGTTCCTGCCTCTTCCAGAGAGCAGTATACCTAGACATTCAGGTATATGAGGGGAGGA
Organism: Daubentonia madagascariensis; assembly: GCA_023783475.1. Taxonomy (NCBI): domain Eukaryota; kingdom Metazoa; phylum Chordata; class Mammalia; order Primates; family Daubentoniidae; genus Daubentonia; species Daubentonia madagascariensis. The sequence continues at coordinate 918,853 of JAKFHU010001323.1, forward strand.
GGAAGCTTCATTATTTGGCTCCTAAAGTCTCCAGAGAAGGTCCTTGGGTAGAGGGAACACACTGAAGGAGCAGGTGGCTGCAATGTTGTGTGTTAACTCCAATCTAGATTCTTGAGGTACCACCCACTTAACCATTCATTTTCCTGGTTAATATAAGCCACATCTGTGAGAATCCAGCCTGCACTATCCAATATGGTAGGCATTAGCTGCACGTGGCTATTTAAATGTAAAATTCAGTTCCTCAGTTGCACTAGCCACACTTCAAGTGTTCAATTGCTACATGTGGATAGTGACTACCAAATTGGCCAGGACAGATATTGAATGTTTCCATCATTGCAGAAAGTTCTAGACTAGACAGCACTAGTCTAAATTCAGTCCTCTATACCCACTTAGAAGATTTTGTAAATAAGGTTGGATGCCTATAAGGCTCAAATTTAATGGATCATGGTCAAATATTTCCCTCGCTAGATTATAGAGACTAGTGCTTTTCAAAGTATGGTCCCTGTACCAGCAGTATCACCTGGGAACTTGTTTGAAAGGCACATTCTCAGGCTGCATTTCAGAACTACTGAATCAGAAACTCCAGGGTGGAGCCTAGTAATCTGTGCTTTAACAAGCCCTCCAAGTGATCCTGATGCCTCCATACACTGGTATAGATATAATCACAATGCCACAGACTGAGAGACTGCTAGATGCCAGTCTGGGTGGTGAGCACTTCATGAGTATCATCTCATTTAAACCTGGCAACAACACTGTGAGATAAATTTCCATTTTACAGACCAGGAACTGACGTTCTGGGTAGGAAGTAACTACCCCGAGGTCACGCAGGTAAAATTGGCAAAGGAAGATTTCAAACCCAATTTCGTCTGACTCCAAAGCCCATGCACTAACACCTGCTGGCGTGGAGCTGGCAGAGAGCTTCTCCCTGCCAAGTGTCTCCTGAAGGTACCTGGGAGATCTCCTCATTTGACAAGCTGAGCAGTGGGACCCAAGACAGGAAAAGGAACATGACCAAAGCCCCCACTAAGCAACACCACAACAGCCCTGTCACGGTAACAGCAGTCCACCTCATCCTAAATGGGGAAATGAGCTGGGTTTGAGTAACTCAAAGGCCAGGCCCTCTCTACTTGGGACAGTGGTCTTCCCCTAGGCCTTTCTAGTTTTGCCAGGCACTTGGGGATCTTGTTTTAAGGGTTCATGTGAGTTCAGAGAGTTGGGTTGCTCTAAAAATAAAATTCTTCCCTGGATATCTGTAGATTTGTTTTTCTCAAGAGTTCAAGAAAACTTCCAGTGATTGTATTAGGAATTAGAGCTAGAAATTGCTGTTCCTTCTTTAATCTCTGCAGTCATCCCTGGGCTAGCAAGCTAGATTTCACAGGAAAGGAAACACATGGCTTGTTTTGTACAAAAGTCATGTTTCTGAAATACAGTATTCAGCAAACACCCATTGAGCACCTGTGTTATCCAGCTACTATTCCTCAGGCCATTTTATTCACTCTTCAGAATGACCCTATGAGGACCTATTATTTAAGACAGTAGCTATTGTTATCCCCATTCGATAGATAAGGAAAGACAGGCATTCAACTGGTAAGTGGCAGCCAGAATTCAAACCCAGGTCTTCCTATCTTGCAAGTTCCCCTCTTTACTATACCACACAAGCCTACCTTGTCTAGCATAGGGGTAAATTAAGAGAAGGGCCTGGGGTCTGGGAATCTGGGGATCTGAGGACAGAAAGGGAAAGAAGTTTTATATGATGGCAGGTCAGCCACTAGGAAGGCATTGAAGGAACATTTCTAAGAGTATTTGTATAAACTGGGCCTGCCCTGCACATTGCTAGACTCATATCTGGCCATGTCACATGTATATATCCCAGGAGTCCAGTCCCTTTCCTCCTGAGGGAGTTCTGAGCTGCTGCTGGCCACAGGCTTTTGCAGACCCAGAGGGGAGGCACAGCCCCGGCAAGTGGCCTGAGCTCCAGAGAAAGCTGAACCTCGTGAGAACCTGACGTGAGGGCTGGGGCTGTCAGCCACGACCAGTACATTCTGGATTGTCTCTAGAGTGCAATCAACCTTTGGTTCCAGAGAAGCTGTCTAGCTGGTGCCCAGGAAGCCAGCTCAGTCACTCAGCTTTCCAGTTTCCTGTTTCCTCATCTATTTAAATGCTCTGCTAGGACACCCTCAGCCTCTTGAGCTATGACAGGAGCCCACCATCTCCCCTCCTGGAAAGCAAGCAGGACTCAGGAGGAGATGGGAAGGGGCCAGACATACCCCTTGTACAGCTCAGCTGCAGATGTCCATCACCCTGGCACCAGAACAGCCAGGATGCTGCCACACCCGCACCATGGCTGGGTAGGCTGGCCAGGCCGTGTGGGACCCCGGGGGGGCTGTGTGGGGCAGTGTGAGCATATGAAATTTGGAGCCTCTTTCTTGGGGGAACTCTACACCTGCTCTTGATGGGGAGCACTCAGTAGAAACAGGTATTGCTTTGCCCCTCATATTGCCTGTGACACTCACAAAGCATCCTGAGCCAGGCCCGATTCATCTCAACTCCAGTAAGCGTTTCCGGAGATATTCTAGCAGCTCTCTAAATTACGGAAAAAAGCTAGAGAAGACCCATACCATTCTCTTTCTGAGTTAGACTGGCTCATGTTCCTCTTTCTCTGACAGCTTGGATTTTAAAGTCCAGGGGCAAACTCCTGAACGCCAGAGATGAACTTTTTGGAGGAGACTTGGCCTCTCCTCGCCTCGGTGCAGATGGCCTGGGTCCCCACCTCCCCCAGCCTTCATTTCCCGTCCAGGGTCCCCAGTGCCGTTCCCCAGACACCCACGGGTTGAGAGGGGTGGTTATAAGCTGAGCTCCAAGCAGCCCCAGGAGTCTGGGTGCAGGTTCAGGCTGTCACGAGGTACATATCAAAGCCGGAGTTTAAAAACTGCACTGGGAATAGTGCAATTATCTCGCTTCACCACATTTCTCAGCCCTGACTGAGGTTTAATTAAAGCCAAGTAAAAACAGAGTCGCCATTTCAGATATCACCCCACTGCATGCTGGTTAAAAAAAGGGGGGGGAGAGAAAAATCCTTTATCGGGGACTTAAAATTTTTCTGTGGGTATCTTCCAGCTCAGTTGGATATTAGTCCCTTTAAAGGAAAAAATATATATTTAATATATATGTATAAAATGAGTTAATCCCCCATAATCTCCTTGAGTTGTACCTAAAACACAGTTTCTTGCAGGTGACCTTTTCAGAAGAGGCTGTTGCTATGGCAACCGCATTGTTTGATTCAGTCGAGAGAAAAATGCTGCATGAAAATGTATTTAATTTTGCTTAATTTGATGCTGTATTTAACACTTGCGCAGGCTGAAAGGAGAGAAGGGCTGAAAGGCAGGAGCCAGCTCCTTGGGGCCACGTTCACTGGCATCCTATCCTGAGCAGCAAAAGAGCCCCCCAGATACCATGACCCACTGGGTGCCTGCCCCTGGCCTAGGAGTGGGGGCCAAGACTCCCCCCTGTTCTGCTTCTGAGGTGCTCTGCAGGAAGGAGATTGGCAGGGCCCACCAGACACCCCTCAGATACTGGGGTCATGGGGTAGATGCTGCAAGGTGAATGGAAAGGCAGCCCACAACAGTGACGTAGCCTCTTGTTCTGTTGTTCCCATGGCCTGCCTTACTTTCCTCTGAAATGTGAAGCAATTGAATTCAAAGGCTTCTCGGGTCTCTTTTACCACTAAGCCTATGAGTACCTAGAGCAAGTCTGGTGTCCTCAACGAGGTTTTGAGCTTCATGCAAGCAGTGGAAGCAGTGCTGGGTGCAGGGTAGATAATTCAGTCACTTGGTCAGACAGGAGCCCACTCCTGAGAGGCTGGGGTGCAGCCTCACCCACAGCAGCTCACAGGCCACTACACCTACTTGTTGCCACATGGGTATGCCCACAATCACAGGCAGAGATCCCAAAGCCAGACAAGCTGGGGCACTTGACCAAGATGCTGTGGGGGCTGACAGGGTTGGAGTCCCGGCTCTCTGGTTTCCAACAGTTCCGGACATCAGGCCCCTTTGGGAGCAAATATGGTGACAACAAGGAGAGGACAGGCACAGCAAGACAGTGACATCCCAGCTCAGCCAGGTTGGGAGAAGGGACTTCCCCAGACTCCTGCTCCTTCCACCCAGCCTCAGACAACAGTATATACAAACTATACACCCACCTCTGTGTTGAATAAATTCTAATCCCACTTACCAGCTTGATGACCTTGGATACATTATTTGACCTCTCTGGCTCTCAGTTTCTTCATCCGAAAAATAAAAGACTTGACTGGGGATATCTAAAATGCCTTTCTTACTTTGATATTCCCTTCCATCACCACATGTGAACAGCTGACCCACCTCCAGTGGTGGCTGTGTCAGCCACCCTGACTTTCATTGCCACCAGGTACTAACTGCAGCCAGTCAGCCCCTCCCCCAGGTCTCCAACTGAAGGCCCTGCCTCTCCTTGGTCACAGACTGCTATGCCTTGAGGACTAATCCCGTCATGCCTCAGCTTCCCATTCTCCTGAGTCACCATCAGGAGTCTGAGCCTCCCAGATTATGCACCACTGTATAGACACTCAACACCATGTTTCCCCCATATCCACTGGCCACGCCCTCTGAAAATCCTGGTTCTCTCTGTCTGACTCCTTCACTTTCTTGCTTTAAGGGAAACCCAGCTTCCCCCAAAGACATGTTTCCTCCGAAGCCCTTTCTAGTTGGGGCAGTTTTGTCTCCCACGTCTCATATACTTCAGAACCAGGAGGTGGGTATGTGTCTTCCTTGTTCTCTAGTGCAGTTTCTTTAAAAAAATTTTTTTAATGATATATAATAATTGTACATATTTTGTGGGTACATATGAAATTTTGATACCTATATATAATGTGTAATGATCAAATCAGGGTAAAATTGGTATATCCATCACCTCAAACATGCACCTTGTCTTTGTGTTGGGAAGATATATATTCTTCTCTTCTAGCTATATTGAAATATAAAATAAATTATTGTTAACTATAATTTCCCTACTCTACCATCAAATACTAGAATGTATTCTCTTCTAACTGCATTTTTGTAAAAAATATGGAACACTTCACAAATTTGCGTGTCATCCTTGCACAGGGGCCATGCTAATCTCTGTATCGTTCCAATTTTGGTATATGTGCTGCCAAAGTGAGCACACACTGCAGTTTCTAAACTTTCTTCTTTCAAAAACCCAAGCTCACTTGAAGCACTTATCATCAGGCCGCATGACCCCTCCTACACAGATCATGCTGTCATTACACCAGCCTCCTGGTCATTCCCCCTCATCCATGGATGGCTTCAGCACCCGATAGCTGACTCCTTCACCACATCATTCCTGCCATCATTGTTGGAGGCTTCAACATCCACGAGGGTGATCTGTTCAACACCCTGGCCTCTCAGTTGGTCGACCTTCCTAGCTCCCACAAGCTTTACTCACTCACATGGCCATTCCCTAGACTTCATCACACCAATAACTGAATCACCTGCAAAATGTGTAACAGATTGCCAACATCCCACTTGGTGACCATTGTGCCTTCCTTAGGGCTAGCTTACTCTGACACTCCCGCTCTAGCAATTCTCCAACCTCATTTCACTAAAAAACACTTTTTTTGTTACCCATTCCTATCACTCCTGGCACGTGCTCACTTCCCTCCTTACCCAGCTCTGATGGGTTCCAAGACCCAACACTTGCACTACTCCCTGCCAATAACCTGGCCCTCTTGCAGTGCTCCTTCCACTGTCCTGCTCTAGCAGACTCTTGTCCTGGCGTCCTACCCACTTATTCGGGGCCTGCACTAGTGCAGCTGAATGTTACTGGAGAAAAATGACACAAATTTGCTGACTAGACTCACTTCAAACATGACCACAAATCTCACTCAACACTGTCAGAAAAACCTGCTACACTTCCCTAGAAAATTCAATTTCCCAATCTCTGGGGAAACTATCATACTTCCTTCTCTCTTCCCGAGTCTCCAACACTCCCTCCCCTAGTCCACTCTCAGCCGACAACCTTGTAGTATATTTCACAGAGAAAATAGATTTCTATAAGATGAGAACTACCTCATCTTCCCGTCAACAAGTCCTTTGTTGTATCTGCCTCAGAACCAAATACTCAGGCCATGTCACCCCCCACTTACAATGGTCAAAGCGTCTTGGTTCCTGCCCAATGTCAACACCTTCTTCCCTGGGCTCCGGGCTCACTCTCCCATGCCACTCCAAGAACTTTTTTTTTCTTTTTTTCTTTTTTTTTTGGCAACTCTTCTATTCTTGCATTATCATTTTTCTCCTCTTAACTGGATCATTCCCATTGGCACACAAACATGCCTCCATATCATCCTCCTTTAAATAAACCTGCCCTCCTCCGTTTTGTACCTCTTTTTGAGCTCCCCTTCACAGCAAGTCGTCCATACTCACCGTCTCTACTTTCTCGCCTTCCATTCTCCCCTCAACCCACTCAGTGAGGCTCTGTCACCCACTACTCCTCTGATGACCAGTTATCAAGGTTACTAACAACGACAACTTGCTGAATGAAGCAGGTGGTCAATCTCTGTCCCTATTTTGACTTTCCAGCAGCATTTGGTGCAGTTGGTCAATTGTTGCTTCTCAAAAAACTTTCTCCTCTAGGTCCTGACACATTCATCTGATTTTTCTCCTGCTTCACTGGCGCTCCTTTTCAGTCTCCTCTGTTAGCATTTCCTAAAAACACTGCAGCACTCTTCCTTTCTGCATTGTCTTTCCCTATGTGATCGTATCTAGTCTTGAAGCTTTAAAAACCTTCTTGCACACCCAGGTCTCTCAGATCGACATCTCCAGCCGTACCTCTTCCCAGATCCCCAGGCATCTGTATTAACTGTCTACCCAACATCTCCACTTCAGTGTCCCAAAGGCATCCTAAACTCAGCATATTTAAAACAGGTCTCTTAATTTCCCCCCTCACATCCACACACCCCCTCCTGCCAAGCCTTCCCCGTCTAAGTAAAAAGTGCACCCTCCACCCAGTTGCTAAAAACTTTCGAGTCAGTCTTGATTCCTTCCTTTTCCTCAACCACATGCAATTCATCAGGAAGCCCTCAACCACCTGACTCCAACAGCACTGCTCCGTCTCCACTGCCACGGCCAACCCCAAGCCAACAGAGACTCTGTCAGGCCCCCTTGACTCCAGCCTCTTTGACAAGAGCCGGGGTGGTGTTTCTAAAGCACAGTCAGCCTTCCTCACTCTCCCCAGTACAGCCTTCCATGGTCTCTGACTGCAAGTGGAATAAGATCCAAATGCCTTTGTGTGGCTTCACAAGACCCTCTGCACAGCCCCTCTCTGTCCCCCGACCTCATTTCTCTTCATTCTCCCCCTTGTCTACTAATTCCCCAGGCACACTGGTTTGGGCCCTTCCTAGAGATTTTGTTCTTGCTTTTCCTTCTGCTTGAGATGCTCTCCTCTCCATCCACCCATAGCTGCCTTCTCACCCATCAGGTTTCAGTACAAATATCCCATCCTCAGAGAGCCTTCCCTAACACCCAGCCCAGGTACTCTCCCACAGGACTCTATCTTCTTCCCAGCATGTATCACACCTAACATTTTCTTATTTTCATACTTACTTCCTTGTTTATCCACTCTCCTCCTCCCCACTTACAATATGAACTCTCTGATGGCAGGGACTCTGTCTTGTTCAGCACTATTCCCTGCACCTACAATAAAGCCTTGCACACAGTAGGCACCTAGCATTTGTTGACTGCCTGCCTGAAGGAAGCAATTTGTGGCTAAATGTGTTGTCTTACTTATCTCTGTGCCCCAGGACTGGACCTGCAGCCACATCTGGCTCATAATCAGTGCTTGATAAATGCATGTGGATGTGCAGCATCCTAGAGTTGGGCATTCTCTTAGCACTCCTGATATGACCTGTCACCTACAGTAAGAGTTTCTAACATCCCTGACAGACAGACAGTCATTCAGCCTTCCAAGGTCCTAGAATATTTTATGAGGAAGCCCAGCAAATAAGAGAGTAGACAGGGCCACAACCCAGAGTCCTGGCCTGGGCCTGGGCCAGCCCTCAGTCCTGGGTCAAGTCCTCCTTGCCGCAGCCAGCTCCTTTCATCCTCACTGTGCTCCTTGCCTACCTTCTTGGCACTATAGGGGCTGCACAGCTTGTTCTCTAGTTTATGAAAAGGGTAAAAACAAAGAAAAAGAAGGCCACGGTGCTGTCCTATACAAACTGGCAGGACTCTAGTGCACAGGGCCAGCATCACAGAGGTGATGAATTCTCACACTGGGACTCCATTCCGTGCTCTGGTGAGGGAACATGACCCCCTTGGGGAGCTGGGATTCTGGGGTTCCAGTCTACCACTGCTAAACATCTCTCACCCTTCTGGATCATCCCTCCTTTCCCCAGGACCGTAAGGTTGTGGAAGCCTGTGTGGTACAGTGGTTAGGAGTGTAGACTCCTGCATCGTGCAGACCTGGGCAAGACCTGGGTTACATGACCATGGGCAAGTTACCTGAGTTATCCGAGGTTCATCTGTAAAGTGGGGATAATAACAGCCTTTAGCTCCAAGCATTAGTATAAAAGTAAAAGAGAGAATAAATGCAAAGTGCTTAGCACAGCTCTGGATGCAGAGTAAACATTAAATTAAGTGTAATGTCCTCCAACCCTCTCCTGTGCCAGCATAATGCTACCTTCACCACTGTTAGATGAAAGAAACTTCTCCTTGGGCCCCGCCCTGGTCTCATTCAGAATATTCAAGAAGATGCATATTCTGCTGGTTCCTGCTCACGTGACTGTCCATGTCACATGTGTGTGTCAGAGGATAAGCTTCCAAAGGGTGTCAGCACAGCTCAACAAGGAGTCAAACATGGATCCAAGTCTTTGTCAATTATAGTAAAACAAAACTATAGAATGTTAGAGCCGAAAGGATCCCCTGAAGTCATCTGGTCCAACCTTCTCATTTTGCTAATAAGGAAACTGTAGCCCACAGATGTGAGGACTTGCTCAAGGTCACACAGCAACAGTGTGTCTGGAACTTGGGCCTCGTAACTCATAGGAAGATACAGTGCCCACACCTACCCTCAGTTTTAAATTCCCTTTCACTGCAGGAAAACCGTAGAACACCCTAGACCACAAGGCATTTTCCATTAAAAAGTCTCTCCATCCAGCCCAAAGCTGAGAAACTTTTTCTTAGCATGGCTTTCCTCACCCCTGAGGGTGGTAGGTGGCAGAGGGGTCTCCAGGACAGAGGACAGCTCAGAGCCAACGCCCAGACCTGGCTGCCTCCTGCTCCCACACCCACCTTTCCTCTCTTTCTCCCATCTGCCCACCCTCCTTTTGCATTCTCTCCCTTTCTTGTTTTGCCTGCCTGCCTTTTTGGCTGTTTGCTCAGAAGCTGGGCTCTGTTTGCTGAGCCTTTATTCATTTTCATATTACCTGGGATATTTTCAGCTGCTCCTCTGGGTTTTTAGGAGAATTTCAAGTGATAAGAGCACAGTGGGCTGCAAAGGCAAACACCCGTGCAGGAACCCTGGGCCCACCTGGGCATGTGCTCATCTTATCAGCTGCCCTCTGACCAGCACAGCCACTCTCTCTGGGCCCAACCCTTGGCTTCTCACCCTGGGCCCCTGGAGGGCTGGGCATGCTTTTAGACAGGTAGGGTGCAAGCTTTCTCAAATCCAAAACTGACGCAGAATCCTGGATGCTTAAGATCCCAGGTGATGGGCAAAGACATGTAGGGCCTTCAGCCTGCCTCCCCTTGCAGGGTGTCCTCCCTGCACCGTGGCCAGACCAGACAGAGAGCATCTCAGCGGTGCTTCCATCACTCTCAGAAACAAGGAGCAGCAAGGCAGGCGGAGAAGTCAATTGCCTCACTTCTGAAAAACAGCTTCAAAAAAGCATTGATTCCTTGCTACTCCTATTCTGTACTCACCGGGCCCCATGCCGAAGGCACCGGGAGTCAGCAGGAACGATGAAGAAGAGAAACACCATAAAGAAGAAGGCTGCTCCTCTTGGAGGAAACCAGAGAGTTGTCCCTGTGCCATCTTTACTTGACACGATCAAAGCCTAGAGAGCTCTCTTTAATTCTCACTCCAAGTCCAGGGTAGAACAAGGCCTGGACCCTCCACGTTATGGAGGGAGCAGGAGAGAGAGAACACCAAAGGGAATGGAAAGTCAAAGGAACAAGATCTGAGCTTGAGTCTCGGTTGTCCCATGTGTTGGTCATGTGACATTGTTGAGTCACTTAAACTTTCTGTGTTTCAGTCATCTAAATTGTAAAATTGGAACAAAAGAATCCATCTCAGGGTTGACGTGAACATTAAATGAGATAATGTATGTGCAGGTGCTCAGCAATCGGTGAAGGGCTTCATAAGATGCCAGTTATCCTTATTCATCCAGAGTCAGACGTTCCATCAGTAGATCAATCACCTAAGGATCCAGGATCAGTCATGCTGAGACAGACTTACAGATAACACCTGGAGAGCTTTCCTCACACCCGCACTGCCCTCGGAAGCCAGGGGCGCTGCCATTAGCAGTCCTCTTTCCCATTGAAATACTCTTCCCTCCAAGTCTCCATGCAATTTGTATCAAATGTTCTAGGAAAGTAGGCAAGAGGCCTGGGTTATTGGATATTTGTCAGGTTTAATAAAAGGCACTGAGTGGCTCCAGGCTTGTCGTGTTCTCTGGTTTGTCACTGTAGCTCTGATAAGCCCATGGCCCTGACACTGCAGGCACTGGACATTAGGAAACAAGAGCAGGTTTTATTAACAGAGCCAAGGGACCCAATGAGGCATCTGTCACAGGAGTAGGCAAAGGCAGCTTCCCTGTTGGTAGGTCATTTCTGGGCTCTGGGGGCTGAGCTGGAGCAAGGTTCACAGAGGAGATGCTTCTTTATGGGCCTTGTGGGATTTTTTTTTCTGGAAAAAGTCATCAATTTGTTGCCATCCTTCCCTTAACTCTGCTATTTTCATGACAGAACACACATTGAAGGACTAAATAGAACTGAAAACCAAGTGCCCAGCAGAGTGCTCTGAGATTCAGTGCCTGCATGGTAAATATTGAATGAATCAATGAAGACAGGAGTGGGGCTGAGAGCTGACCCATATACACAGTCTGACTTGGGATGGAGGTAGGCCCTGGAAGCCACCCAGGTGCAAATGATGGGAGAAGGTCCATTCAAGAAAGAAGAGCATGGAACACTGTATCTGGGCAACATTCAGCACTGGAGAATTCCAGAAAGAGATTATAAATGTCCTATCAGGTCAGACATAGTGTACAGATGGGAACTTGGTCTTAGAAATAAGGTTGATGCCCATTTTCTAAAGGAGGGCAAAATGGCCAAGTTAGGCTTGCAGCAAGTTTTGAGCACTAACCCAGAGCTCCTTAAACCCTTCTAAGAAAGAAGGCCAAAATATATCCTTGAGCCTGGGTGGGACCCTGTCCTGTGGCTGCCCCAGTAGAGAGGACAGGATGGTGAGGCAGGGAATTGCAAAGTTCTTCAAACTTCCTCCCTCCAAATCCCTAGACAGGATCATCAACCCCCGTGAAGGACACAGAAATCGAGTCACAGGGGTTATTCCTGCAGAACCTTCTGGGCCACCCCAAAGCAGCCGCAGCTCAGCCAATCGAGGGCACCTGAGATGCCTGGAAACCCCTCCCCCAGGCCGCTCATGTCAGACACCCACCTCCTGAATCAGGCTGGACTTGATATGGACCCTGGTCCAGGAGCCCAAGTCAGGGCAGAGAACAGGGTGCTGCTTATGATTTCCATGTTTCTCCCCACCACACTGTTCTGGGAGACCTGGAAAGCAGAGCGTACCACAGCTTCTCTGGGAAGGTGGGCTGGGGGCTGGGTGCTAATTGTCCTAATTTTCTCCTCAGTGGAATTACAGGCTAAGGAGTCCACGCTGGCTTTCCAAACAAAGAGTGGCAAATTGCTAACTACAAAATAAAAATTTTTTTCTGGGGCATGAGTTGTCCTGTCATTATTCTCTACCCCATGAAAGAATTAATGAGAGCCTGGGCCCCAAGTGAATGAGAGACTTTTAGCTTGGGAACACACACTGAATGACTTTAGGCATGGGGACAATTACAGAAGATATTCAATAGGGGGAAAGGCTGACAAATGCCACATGAAAGCTGAAATTAAAAACCCGAAGGCTTCAGCTCCAAGTCTGGGCACTTGAAATGACACAGGGAGGCAGGATCAGTAGTGCATGATACAATGTCATGGCAGGACTGGCAGTCTCTCAGAAAAGCCATTCACCTACCTGCAGAGGGAGGACCACACCTGGAGTCCAGGAGAAAAGAATGTTGACGCCAGTCATTTGGTTTGCAGGATCGCTCCTAGGGGAGACTGGGCCAGTGGCAGCTGCAGTCTTATTTGCAAAGTTGTGCTAAACTCATAGGGACCAGTAAATTTGGGAACACCAAGGCAGTCCTTAAAACCTGGGGTAGGAGCTGCCCCAGTTAGATAGATTCCTTCAGATAGCCGGAAAAATTGTTTAACGGGGAAAAGAAATGAGCAGGGGCAATGGTGGAATATTCAGGAACTAGATATTCTCATCTCCATTCCCTGTCTTATTTACTGTTGTCTCTTCAGTGCCAACAACAATGCCCAGTGCATATGAAGCATTCAATAAATATTTGTTAAATGAATGCCATGCATGAAACCCAACTATTTGCTACCATACCCCAAGCCAGTCCTTTGTGAGCACTGACCAAAACTCTAAGGACAACCATCACCACCACACCCCGCCTCCCAAGAAGAAGTAACAAATGCCCTATTTCTAAATGTCCTGGCATCCTTTTGGATGCACACTACCAAATGCACTTGACGAGACCTAGACCACCCTCACCTAGACATTCCACCGAAGACAGAAGTGAGTTTCCTGTCTTGTTTCCAGATGTACTCTCAGCCCCACACCGAAGAGTAGACACTATCTGCAGCCATCAACCAAACACATACAAGTAACAAACGGCCAAGGCTCCCGTCTGGGAGACTTGGGCGCGCTTCTGCAAGTGTTAGCAGCCAGGCTGGTTTCCTCAGCCTTGGCATTAATTGTAGCCCATGTGCTATGATTACAAAATGAAATTAAATGACATGCCAAATTAAAGAGTTATTTTTTCTAATAAATATTTTGCATAGGATGTGTTTATAACAGCATTAATTATTTACACTGCCATATAGAGAAAGCATAAATATAAAGAGAGAGATCATACAGTTCCTGTAGGAGAAATAAAATGAAAATTTCCATCAGGATGATGAATACCTGTGGTCTAACTTTGGGGCTGGGCCTGGGGGGAGGTGGAGAGAAAGGGACATCTTGAGAACAAATCTGACAAGCGTTACAGAGGCTTTTGAGGGAGGAATATGTTAAAAATGAAAGTGAGTACAGAAAGTTTAAATATTTAATACCTGCATTAATTCTAATTCACACTTTCTTTATTTTTCATATTAAAAATTTACAAGAACTCCCATATCTTTCATTCTTCTCCTCCCACGAGGCACTTTGCGGTCACTGTTCCAGGGACCACGTTGCAGCATCTAGGTATAAAGGGGCAAGAGAACAGTAGCCCTGTCCCCACCCCACCTCTGTGGCATCTTTCGCTCAAGGGCTGTCTCCCCCAACTCCCCTCCAGGAAGCCATTGTTGTTGGGCTTCTGGCGCCAGAATGACTGATGGGACCTGAGCCACTTCCCAGCCTCCTCAGCCCACCCCAGAAAGGGTCACGGAATTCTCAGAGATGATGCAGCCATGCTGTGGGTTTAAAGTGCTTGTCCAAGTCCAGATCACAAGGGTACAGTGGAATATCACCACTGAACTGAGGCCTCCTTGAAAGAAGAGATTTCTGTCACACACAGCCCCAGGCCCTCCTGCCCTCTAGAAGCTTTTATTCTAATACCTACCAACCCAGCTTTATATGCTTTAAATAATGTCACTGCAAGCCCGCACTGACTTGGATGCAAGGGATAACTAACTTCCCGAAGTCACAGTTGGGAGAGTAACTTCTGCACCAACACAGCTCCCAGCTTTGGCCCTGCATTAAATAGGTAAGCAAACACCCCTCATAATAAAAACAAAACATGCATCCGAATTCCTTTATAAAGCACTTTCTCAAGCCACATTTGACCCCAGGGTCCCATGAAGTGGTCAAAGAGTGGCTATCAGCCTTCATTTTATACACGAGAAAACCCAGGTTGAGTGACAGGTCTAAGGTCTCCCTATTCCCGATTAAAACTCTTTCCACTGTTATAACGCAGGTTCTACAAGTATGTGGCTCCCAAAATACTGGGCATGGAGGGAGAAGAGAAAACTGGGTCGAGAGATGATTTTTAACCCCGCTCCCTGATTTCTAAGTGGCCTGCATGGGGGTCCTACATTTGCTGGTATAATGACTGCATTCTGCTCCTCTGAGGGCCTGCTGCATCCTTGCTTCTGTCTTCCTTCTGAGAGTCTCAGTGACCATAGGCCAGAGACCCTCAGAAGAGAGCTGTTGACAAAGTTCTCTCAAAGCCCCAACATTTCTCTGACCCTCCGGGCTTTAAATTATCAGGCATTGATGTGGTGTTTTCTCCCTTCTCCCTCTCACACCCTACCCTCCTGCCATCACTTACCACAAAGTCCCATAGAAAACACCCTCCTAATAGCGCTGATGAGCTCCTTGTAGCAGGCCTCTGATCAAAGAGCCTTCCCCACCCCCAGGCCCACTCTTCTTCCTGAGTCTACCACTCCACAAAGTGCCTGTAAATAATCAGAGAATACACAACACCACACACACACACACACACACACACACACACACACACACACACACACGGAGGCTCCCTCCATCAGAAAGCTGAGCAGGAAATCTCGCCTGTGGTGGGGATCTGAGCTATCGATCTGGCGCTGGGAGATGTTTGGGGTTGTTTGTTGTTTTTACTTCTAGATACCTGCTGGAGTCAGGCCATCTCTTTACATGAGATGAGCAGAGCTAGAAAGCATCCCAGTTTAACGTCGGGAGAGCAGAATCTCTCTAAGCGGCAGCTTCTCTCTCTCTCTCTCTCTCTCTCTCTCTCTCTTTCTCGTAATTCAAACAGCCTCTTCCTGAAAGGGCAAGGAAAGAGAGGCCCCAGCCAGGCAGAGGACACGCCCACTCGGATGAGCTCAAAAGGGCCAGCTGCGGTGATAGCTCCTCTCCTGCCAAGCCTCCAGGACAAGCGCATCCTTCTCGACCCTCCCACTCACTCCAGATAAGAGCACTGTGCAAGGACAGCAGTTAGAGCCACATGGGTCTGGGAGCACACGCACAAGCGCGGGAAGATAACTTTGGTGGACGAGTTGTTCTAGCTTCACCAAACATGTCTCCACACCCTTCCCAACCTCACTGGTTGTTACATTTTCAGATGATGGAGGGAAGAAAGGAGGTAGCAGAAGAGAAGGTGATTCAGCCCAATGAAGATACTGATCAGGGTCCGTGCTGCGGCTGATGACAGGAACAGGCACAGCGAGAGAGCAATCGCAGTGCTAACACTGTGCAGGGATAAAACCCCTTCCTCCCAAGCCTTCTCAACAGCCTCTCTCTCACCCAAATAGAAATCAAAAGGGAGATACAATTACAGGCATTCCTGGTTTTTCTCACTTCTCCCTATTCTTTCATTTCTTTGTGCCAAATAAAAAGACTTTAAAACCTAGGTCGGGGGTAGGAAGAAAGTTGTGAGTCCTCTCCGGACCCCCAGAACCCTGCACGTAGATTGGTTTTGCTGCCGTAAGGAAAGGGGCTCAAGGATGGTGACGCAGCCTTCTGTGGTGGCCCACGCAGAACGGGAAGGGCTTGCTGGTGGGGTCTGGGGTCTGAGTGGCCAGGAAAGAGGAGTTGAGGAGAAAATGCTCTCCCTTCTTAGGGGGAGGGCTCTTTGCAAACTGAAATAGGATAATCTTAACTCATAAGCCTACTTTTATTTTCAAAAAGCTATTTTCATAAGAACAAATACCCTCTTCCCACCCCACCCCTCCGAAAAGCAGGCCTGTCTTCCAGTCCCTGGCTTGCAAGCATTTTACTTGCTCAGGTAGGGCGAAAGATTCAAGAGTAAAGGACACCACACCAAATGCCCTCAAAGATCAGCGAGACATAAGCCTGCCTCAGAGGCATTTTTTTGCAAATGAGGTGAAGTGGGAAAGCAAAGCACTGGGGTCAGGGGCTGAGCAGTGGTGTGACCTTGGGCAAGTTACTGAACTTGTCTGAGCCTCAGTTTTCTCCCTTCTAAATTAAGAGAAATCTTAACTCTCAGGGGGGTTAATTCTCCTCAGCTCATGCTGACAGAGCTCCTCTTGCATGCCGGCCATTGTCACATTTATCATATTATCCAATTCTGGCAACAACCCTGTGAGGAAGGAACTATGCAGAAGGGTGAGTGACCTGCCTGAAGGCAGAGGCCCGGCCAGTCATGGAGCTGGGGGGCAGGTCTTCTCCACGGCCCACGCTCTTTCCACCACCCCACAGCCATCTCCTGCCAGGTAGGCGAGACATACACTCAAGGTCTTTGGAAAGTCTGAGGGCTGGAGAATGAGGCATGACTCCTCTGCGAGTGTGGACGGTGGGGAGGAGAGGAGCCCTTTTCCTCTTTAAGCTTCCCCATTCAGGACCTGCTAATTAGACACTTGGCAGCCAGAATCGTCTCCTCTGCTTGCTCTGGAACCAACACCCCACCCTGTGAAACAGACAAGCACAGACGGCCCACGAACGTCTGTGGACAGTTGGGCAGGGTTTGGGGGTAAGGCTGTGAGGGCTTTACTCCCCCGAGAAGCCCTGGTGACAGCCCAGCACTGCCCCCACCTCTGCTCTGGCTCTCTGAGGGTCTGGGACAAGGCCCCTTCTGGGTACCAGACACCAGGGTCTCCATCTGGGATGGAAATGACCCGAGCGAGGCTGAGCAGCCAACTAGGGTGAGGTGGCAGCGAGGTCAGGGGGGCAGAGAGCACTGCTGGGGACACATCCACTCAAGGGTCGTCTATGGTGCAGGAACTGTCCTGAGCATCCCAGGTGTTGATGAGGAACTTGGGACAAAGAATGGCCTTGGAAACTCCTTGCAGAGGCTGGCATTTGCAGGGGAGAGGGGTTTGTTCATAGGATTTGAAATGAGGGTGTTGTGGTCAAACATGCTTAGGAAGCCCTAGGTTAAACCGGGTTTTCTTTATTGCTGTACTTTTTAAAGTCTTTAAGATTGTAATGAGCCCTGTAACTCTTCAAGAGGAGCTGTTCGTGCAGTGTTTCCCAAGCTTGTTTAGCTCTGGAACTCTTTCTTTACACTCAGAGCCTTCCGTGCTGTAGAGCCCACTTTGGGAAGTGCTAATCTAGAGCAACCCTCCCATTTCACAGATGGGGCCAAAGGAGGACGGGAAGTCATGCAACTTCTAAATTTGGTCACCTTCTTGAGTCTCCCACATCCCTACGGGGCTGAGAATTACTCCACACCTGTTTCCAGGGCTTAGGGAAATTGTGCTTGGCTGCAGCTGTGGTACATGGAAGAAAGGACATCTGTCTTCTCCTTTTAAGGGGGTGGGATGGTAAAAGAGCTGGGGGTTAGAGAAGGAAGATTTAAGTCCCTTGAAAGTGGGGAACAATTTAACAGAGTAGAAGATCAAGACAGCTGGACAGACCCCTGGAAGAACACTCTATGCCTCCCAGGTCTTAGCAGGGACCACCCAGGTGACCTCTCAGGAAGCCTAGTCCCAGACCCCAGGCCCAACCCTGCAGTCATCAGGCCTACTCAGAGACACGATCCATGACCTCAGTTTCCCTATTTGCTAATGGCTTCTTTCTGGAAAGGATGTCCTGTCCAGTGACAAAGTCCCTAGGGCCCCAAGGCCACAGTAGCCCGAGCTACATTCCAAGGGATCTGGAGAAGGAGCTCCGGCTCCCTCCGCAGCCTCCTGGGGGCACAGAAGAGCTCAACCAGGGAAAGGAGCTGAGAAGTGACTGCCCTCTGGCCCTGCCCCCCTCCCACACTCAGGCAATCCACTTTCCACTAGGCCTCGTTCTTTATCCAGAAGACGGATCAAAGTCCCACATAGTTCCTACAGTGGATCTTCACCTTTAATGATTCCCTTTTTCTGAAAGTGTCAGGAATGGCACCAGCCTGCTCCAGTTCAGGGAGTTTATTCCTGAGGGGCTTGAGAGAGGTGCTCCTGTCCCACCCTCTAGAAATGGGGAGAGGACTGATTAGAACTGCATCCCTGCTTCCTCTGACCCCATGAGGTCACTGGGGGTGTGGCAGTGGGATTCAGACTGTCCTGGAAGAGCCAGACGGAGGGGCACAGCGATGGGAGCCAGGAAGGGCCCCCTTCCCGCCCCCCATAATACACCATTCCGGGACTTTCTCCTCCCAGCTCTGAGCCCAGCCAAGGCAGCTGTTGTCCAGATTGAGACAAAGACCTGATACTTCTTCCAACCAGGCCGAGCTGGGCGGTCTGTGGAGGGGCGGTGGGGGCGGGGGCAGCAAGGAGAGGGGACCTGGGAGAGCCAGTACCGGAAGAGTCTGCATGTCTTGTCCTCTGATCCGCGCCCTCCGTGAAGACCAGAGTGAGATAGCCACTTTCTGTGGGGCCCGTCTGGCCCTCAGCAGCTCTACCCCTCCCGCTCTGCTCCTCAGCCACATGCCCTTGGGCTGAGCTAAGTCCAGAACCCGGCTGAGTAGGGGAATTGTTCTGAGAAAGTGGCCCGTTGGCTGGTTGCTATGGAAACCGACATACCACAGTGCTGACCCCGGAGAGGTTTAGCACGCTCCCCCAGCAGGGATGCCAGCAGCTGGACTGCAGCTGTTACAGCATGAGTGGGGGCTGGAGCCGCCGCCAGCAGTCCCTGCTGTTTGCCTAAACTAGGCCCGGCAGCAGATCCCCTCCATTTGCTCCCACCCCAATCCTCGCACAGCCTCCCCCTGCTGCAGCCGGGAAGGGAGCGGCTGAGGCTGCCCTGGCAGGATGGGGGTGGGGTGGGGGAGCAGGGCTCCACTCTAGAGAGAGGAGGTCTCCTTTATGAATCAGGGCACATCCTTGAAGGGCAGTGCAACATCCTTCCCACTGCACTTCTGGGGAAACTGAGGCCCCTCGAAAAGGAGGGCTGGCCCCCAGTCACATAACCAGGGTGTGGCAGAGCTGGGGCTGGCACCCAGGGCCCTGCCCCCCCAAGCTGTGCTCTTGGCCCTCCCTGCAGCAATTCAGCACTCAGTACAGAGCCTGCCCTGTGCAGACAGGAGCCTTTAACCTGCGTCACTCCCTCCCGGACACAACCATGGGAAGGGAGGGCATGGACAGCTGAGCAAAAAGAGCACAGGAAAGTGGAACATAGAAATAGAAAGGGGAACACACAAAGAGGAAAAGAAGGGTGTGTGAGTAGGGGACCGGAGAGATCAGGAGAGGCAGAGAAAATTGGAGAAAGAAAAGAAAGAGGTGAGGAGTAGAGGAGAGAACGGACAAGACCTCCTCCCTCCCTGGCCCAGCTCGGTTCTGAGCCCCTCCCACAGCAAACAAAGCCAGCAGGGCAGAGGAGGCACCAGAAACGGGGGAGGAGCACCGGTGGCAGGGCACTAAAATCGCAATCTCCTGCCATCCAAGCATGCCTCGAGCCCCCCAGGCGGCCTGGTACAAGCACACCAGCCTGCCCCCCAAGGCAGTGGGAAGCAGTGTAAAGCTTCCCTACTCAGGTGGCCTAATCTGCGGTGTGACGCTAAACAAACACCCCATCAGCCAGAGAGGTGAGAGAGCTCTCCCTCCCAGGCGCCCTATCAGCTGTCCTCCCAGTGGGTGGCAGCCAGACACAAGCTTCCTTTCATTCTTCAGGACCATCTGCCTCCCGCGAGTTCTATTCTGACCCTCATCCTCACCCCTCAAGAGCCATCACTCCTGCTGGCCCAAGAGGAGAAGCAGCCCCTCGGCCGTCTCCACTTCGCCACTCTCTGGCCCGCACCCTTTGGTCCTTCCTCATCTAGAGCTGGGTCTGACATCCATTGAAGGCTCTAGCAAGCCTTCCTCCCTCCAGACCCCCGTTTCACTGCTCATAATGAATTATCACCCTTTCTTAATTGTCCTCCCCTCCAGCCACCCTAAAAAAGTTGGTGGCAGGCAACTGGAGGGCGGCTCTGTGTCCTGTCCTCTCACCCTCCTGGGCTGTTGGGAAGTTGCTCTCTTTGTGAAGGCTTGGCTCCAGAGACGTGGGGACTCCAGGAACAGCTCAGGAATGTGCCAACACCATTATACTCCGTAATTGAAGACCCGGCTCTGCGCTGGGCCAGCAGATTGCTTTTGCACTTATACCACTTTCTGAACTTTTTGACAAAAATTTGGTATGTCAGGTGAGTTATTTCTATCATGTTTGCAGATCTGACAAGAACACCATTGGAGCTGATGCCCTGCTCCTCTGGCCACCTCTCTCCCCTCTGAGCAAGAACAGCTGGTCAGTTGCAGACACTTAGCCTTGACTTGAGGGTGAGATGCACCACTGAGAGGATCATGGGTGCTCTGCCCTGGCCAGTAGGGTCATGGAAAGGCATTTGTTCAGCAAATGACCCCGTGCCTACCGTGCCTACCACTGTGGGTGTGGTGGTGAGAAGGGGACATGTGGAAGGAAACTCGGGCAAGGATCTCTGTCCAGAAGTTTGCAGTCTTACAGGAAGACAGGGCTGACCTACCACATGCAACAGAGAAAAATCAGTGCTCAGCAGCAGAGCACCCCAGTGCTGATGCAGTAGGATTTGACTGTGCTCTCCACTCTGCTCTCCGGGAGAAGACACACCCTACCCATTTCTTACAGCCAAGTGCAGGCACATGCTTGGTGGTGATGGTCTTCAAGCAAACGGTGGTGGGGAGGGCAAAACCAGATCTATGAAACCATCTCAGTGGTAAGCTCCAGCCAGAACTTTTCCTCTGTCTTTCCTCTTTGGAAAACACAGACACATAAATATCTGACTCCAGGAAGCAGCAACATCCCATCCTGACAGCGAGCATCCCTTTAGCCCTCACCAGTCCTTCCAAGACAAGAAATGGGCCATGACTTAGCACCCACGTTCCAAATCACTTTGGGACTTGGTTACATCCCACCTGAAAAATGACCAGTATTTACAATTTCTGGGTCGTTCCCACAATCACTATCTCATTTAAATCCCTGATGCCCCCCTGTGCCATAGAGGGTTATCGTTCCCACGTTATATATGAGGAGAAAGTGGCTCAGGGAAGCAAGATGCTTACCCGAGGTCACACAGTGGAAAGCAGCAACATCAGACTCTGACCGAGGCCTTCCACTGTGGGCCAGCACCCTTCCCACCACACCACAAGGCCCCTCTGTTAGTTTTTCCTGTTTCTCACAGAATCTAGCACATGGTGGATGTTCAGTAAACATCTCGTGTACAGCAGAAAAACAGAGAAAGCTGTCCTGAAGGCCACAACAAGATGTGTTCAGCCATGTCTGTGTATGTGGAGGGGTAGGGATGGAAGAGGATGTAGCAAAAGCCTGCATGAGACATCAGCTCCCGGGGGGATGTCACGCCCAAGCACTGAGCTGCCATTTTGAAGAGATAGTGGCAAAAGCAACTGAACTTGTTTTTTAGTTGAATTAACTCCTAAAACTTCCTCAAAACTCCCAAACTATGTGAGCAGCAAATACCTTTCTGATTAAAAAACAATTGGAGGGGTGATGGGGTGGGATGGGAGAGTTAGGGCTGGTTCAGGACAGTCAGCAGAGGGTAGGCTGCATGGTGAGGCACAGGAGGTCAGTAGGTGGATACCACACGAGGCCAGAACAGGCTCCAGACAGAGCCCCCATCGCAGGGTTCATGGCCAAGTGCTGGTTGGGCCTCTGGAGCAAAGGCAGGCGGGCCCTTCCCAGGATGCTGAGAGGAGGAGATGTCAAGGATGCCTTTCAGCTGGAGGCAAAGTGTCACAGTCAAGCAGAGGAAGTCCACAGAGCCTGCTCAGTCAGTGTGCAGGAGCAGGGACCAAAGGCCTCATCTGTGCAGATGCCTGGGGGTGCCAATGTGCAGGAGGGCAAGGGCACAAACAGAGGTACTTAGGGCACCCCATGAAAAGAGACCCAACTCCTGGTGCACAGGGAGTGATTTTGGAATCAGAGCCACAAGGTGGAACAAAAAACTTACTTTATTAGTAACTTATTACAGAATTTTTTTAAAAAGTTGGAGCTGGCAGAAATCTTAGGGACCACCTTGTATATGTCCTGGCTCAGAATCTAGAACATAATAGGTGCCCAACATATTTACTGAATGAATGAATGAATGAATATATCCTCTCATTTTAGAGATAAGCAGAACTCTGAGACCTATAACCAATACTTGTAATGATATGCTAGGACCCTAAGATTTGGATGAACCTTCTGAATCACTCAGGAAAAAAATTGTGCTCTGCACGCTTGTTAACTGCCTTTCAGTGTTGTGTTGGAAAGTAAGTACTCTGTATATGGCAGCCCCTGGTGAAGCAGAATTCAATCTGACTCCATTTGATCAACCTGCATCAAGATCCTACTATGTGCCAACACTATGTAGAAGTACTTCACCACCTCTTCCATTGCAGACTGTGATGAATTAGGGTTTGCTGCTTTCACAGCTTCTGCTGCTGTTGCAGCTGAGGCTGAAGCTGCAGGAGCTCCAGCGGCCCCAAGGCGAGGTACATGTTCTCTGCATCCCCCATCCCTAGGGACCCCAAGCAACTTCTGGTTTGGGTTAAAGAGGACCCAGATGACCCCGTCCTGCCCGTCCATCCACCCCGGCAGCCAAGGAGGCAGCAGGGGTAGGGGGTGGGAGGCTGCACAGCACTTCTCTCCCCTGCCATTTCCTATGCAGCTCCCTCGCTGGCCCTGTTTTTCAGACCTCTAGTAATAAAAACAAGCCAATAAAATGAACATGAAAATATATTCATTAGGATTTATAATGCTCATTAAAACTGCCTGTGTACGAAAGCATGACTTAGCTTCATATAAGTGGGAAAAAAATGCAAATTATACTGCATGCAAAGAAGATATTTCCCTAATCGTCCAATCAAATGCCAGCCCAATTATCTGTGGCCAACCCAATGGGTTAAAATTATACTCTCTTTCCTTGGACACAGTGAGGCGCCTGAAAGTGTTTCATTTTAATAAAAATGAAATCTGGACCCTGCAGAAAACCAGCTTCACTAATGACGTGTTTACACAGAGAAAGACAATTTCTAGTTAATGGTGATTACTACCGAGAACAAATTAAACTTCCCGGAGTATATGGGTTAGAGATAATGGGAAAGAGGGGGAAAAAAGTTATGGTTTTAGTGTGTGTGTGGCAGCATGGGGGGACAGGGTGGCAGAGGGAGAAAGAAGCTAAGGAAAGTCCAGGAGGAAGCTGAGATTGCAGAGATGCTAGGTGGGTGCAGTAGGTGACAGTGTCTGACTGGCTGCACTGATTCTGCTGGGGACCAGCCATGCTGCAGTGCAGGGCTGGCAGCTGGCTCTGGGCTCTCAAAACCCCAGGGCCAGCCACCTTCAGCTGGGACAGAGCTGGATTCTTTCTGCAAGCTCAGAGCCCCTGGAGTCTGCCACTCATTCCCTTCTTGGGAAGGCAGGTGACTGATGCCTGCCAGTAATTGTCATTGGGAGCATATGGGAAGTGCTTCCCACTCCACTCCACTGGCTTAGCGATGAGACCAGAGGCGGGTCTGGGCCTCAGAGCTCTCACGCAAAACTGAGTGAGCAAGCAAGCTTCAGATTGGGTGACAGAGGAAGCAAAACAGACAGGAGACACAATGATAGAATTACAGTTATGATGATGACAGCAACAAAACTTTACCCACCCTTTACTAAGTCTTTACCATGTGGTAGGCACCGTTCTAAACATCATCGTTTTCATCCTCACGTGTGGGGCAGTATGATCACCATCTTCTTACTCATTTTACAGCAAGGCAACTGAGGCTGAGAGAGGTGATGTAACTGCCCAATATCAGATGCCTAGAAGGTGAAGAACTTCAGTTTCAAACCCTGATTTGTCTAACCCCACAGGCCATACTCCTAACCATGGCTGGAATAAACATGGAGCACTTTTACCATTGGTATCCTGCAGGCTACGAAAACAAAGCCTTCAGCTCGCTGCCTGACCTGCGCACTCAGCTTCCTCTCCACTGGTTTGGCCATTGGAGGCCAAGAAGAGGGTCTTTCAACAGCAAAATCTCAGAAAGTACCAGATCCCTTCTGTTCCCCGTCTCCCCTCTCCCTTACCTCCTACAACCAGGTGAGCTGGGGGCAGGGAGGAGGGAAGGGAGCAAAGATTCCTCTAGTGCTGAGTTTTAATGTATGTTCTTTTGTAAACAAGAACAATCATTTGTGAACAGGCCCAGATGCAAACAGTCCCCAAATCAGGAATTCCAGCTCAGAGGCGCAGAATAATACAGCTTTGGGGAAGATTTAATAATAGTAAAATTAAAATTGTAACTGAAGCATAATGAAGAATGTGGTACAAACGGGCACTGCAAAGGAAAAAAAAAACCAACAACAAAAATGCTACACAGATTAGCCCCTATGGAATAGTGATTGGTTGAGAGCAAGAGTAAACAATGCACAGAAATGCAACTTAATTATCTCGCAATTCTTAACATTCTACCAAAGCCACAAGGAAAGCTTTGATGTTGGCAGCCAAGGCAGCAGTGGCGGCAGCAGCAGCAGCAGTAGCAGCTCTCTCGCCTGCTCCTGGAGGAAGATCATTACCAAGGAATCTGCAACCACTACAGCAGCTGAGCCAGAGAAGAGCAGCAGGATTGATCTCCTGAGAAACCAGGAAGTGGCCAACTACCTGGGAAGAAAGCGTCTCTCAGGGGGCTGCCAAGTCAGGGGGATGGTGAACAAAAAGGGAGCTCTGAGGCTCAGGGGCTCAAGGATGAGAACACTGGCAGGGGGAGGCTCACCTGACCACCAATTCCCAGAGCTAAGTAGAGAGGTCTGGCTTGGCAGGCACCAGGGTACTTGGTGGATGGAACCTGGGTGCCCTCCTTCCCCCAACCCAAACACACACAGTGAGTACCACCTGGTCAGGAATGTCTCCGACGTTCTTGGTTTTGCCCCTGAGGTGCCTGCCTAGGGTTGGGACAGTGGGGCGTCAGCGGATGCCCATATCCAGAAACCCCAAAGCCCCCTTTTTATCTCTGCTTGTCCGATGCCCTAGGCAGGCTCCCGGCTTTGTTTAGTTGGGCCCTGAAGTGCCATCGAGATTGAGTCCCGTTGCTCCCTAAGCATGAGGTGGTCTAGGGGATCCGATCCCCTTGCCCCACTTGGTGATGGGTCTTAGGGTGCCAGTCTTGGGGCCACCCGCTCAGAGGCTCACCTGATGACTGGGGGCTGGGTTGCACAAGTCGAAAGGAAGTCTTTGATTTCTGGAAGAAACAACCAATACACAGGTGCCTGGATTGCTGAGGGGACTGGGGTAAAGGGAGAGATGGCTTTTCCCTGCACATGGAATGGGGATGCTGTTGTAGTTCCCTAGCAGTTGCCACTGCCCTGGAATAAAATATTTTCTCTGGTTCCTCAGGACTGGAAGTTTCACTCCTGCCATTCTGGGGATCAGCCTGGAGTCCATCCCCTCCATCTTCATGGCCAAGCCCGAGGAGCATCAGAGGAACGCTCCTGGTCTTCTGCATTTCCTTTACTCCTGATTCCAAATTTTGATGGAGGGAGGTCGTTGAGACCTCCAAGGGGACACTGGTGAGAACTGAGGTGGCCCACACTAAATGCATGACTTCTAGTTATGGGTTGGGGGCTGGGCAGAGTAGGGACATGCTCCGTATTGATAACATTTATTTGGAATGCTGAGCTGTGGAGACTCTGGTGCACTGGTGCTGGGCAGAAACTCACCAAAATCCTGCCTCCTTTGGCAGAGCAATTTCCAGAAGTGAACAAAACCTGCCCCCCACCTCACACCCCCATCTTCCCCACCCCCAACTGACCACCTGTTACTCTCTAGTATAACATCCTGTATGTGACTTACATAGCCCTTATCTCATTCCCAAAATATCTGGTGTATTTATTTTCTTATTGTTCATTGTCCAACCCCCCGCCCCACTAAAATACACATTCTCTGAGGGTCAGAGCCCTGTCGGTGCAGTTCCACAATGTAGCCCCAGTGCCTGGCATGTAGGGAGCTCTCCATAAGCATTGGTTGAATAAAACAATAAAATGCCTAGGCTGCTCCCATACAGCCAGGGCCAGGAGCCTTGGGACCACTGTCATCTCTGTCCTGCCTTTGTCAATCTCATCCTGGGGGTGGGCTGGGCTCATCTCAAATGCCCAACCTCAAGATATGAGTGGGGCTGGCGCTCAAGGCCAATGAGGGGGCTTGTGGGATTTAGGACGTGCTCCTAGAGTCTGGAAATATAATGGAAACACATATAGGGCACTCACTAGGCGGTACCAGGCATGGCTCTGAGCTCTGGGAGTGTGTTAGCTCATTTCATCTTAACAATGTGGATTTTTTAAGTCCACCAACTAGCTCTGTCATCTGGGATAGTCACTTTCCCGCCTGGGTGGCCTTATTTTTTCATCTATAAAGTGGAGATGAGTGGGTACTAATCTGGAATACCTGCTAGACTGCAAACTTTGAAAGGACAGGGACTATGTATTGTTCACTATCACATCCTCAATATTTAGCACAATGCTGGGTGCATGGTAGGTCCTCAAAAAATGTTTATGAAATGAGCAAAGTGATTTTCTGTCTAGATTCCAGGATTCTTACCCTAAACTGTCCATTATTCTGCAGTATGCAAGCCAGAGTCCATTTCTCTTGAGCTCAGGAGGCCTCATCTGTTGTTACCAAGAGCCCCATGGGACCTCAGACTTAGAATTCACCTGGATATTATCCTCAGTGTTATGGAAGGTGAGGCAGGGACCGGGCTTAGCTCTGGAGCAGGAGGAAGTGAGAGTTGGCCAAGAGCAGGCAGGGGACTCTTACTCACCTGCACATACAGCTCTTCCTTTCAGCAGTGACCTAGCTTGGGTGAGAGGCAGCGTCAGGAAGTGATCCCCTACGCTGGTACAGGGTACAGATATTCAAAACAAGCCTGTGAGTTAGGAAGGGCAAACTGATTGTTCTCTTCATTTTACAGAAGTGGAAACTGAGGCTCAGAAAGGGTAAGCCACTTGCTCAAAGTCACACAGCTATTTAGTGACCAGGACTCAAAACCAGACTCCTGGCTCAGAGCTAGTCCTTCCTTCCTCCCCTTTCTCTCCCCTTGCTGCCCTCGGGCTTTTACCCGAGCCCTGATTGGACTGGCTGAGGAAGGAGGGGTGACTCCTGCCCCTCCTGAGGGCAGAATGCCCCTGCCTTGGAGGAATGACAATCAGAGCATGAATTGATATTGGGGAGATGGAAAGTTATCGGTGACTTTACACTTGAGTATTTAAAGACACATTTCATTCTTTGTAAAAAGCTGTTTGGAAATTGCCTTGGTGCTAAATTTTTGCTGAAGACGTCAGATGTGTATACCTCTTCTCTTCAGTTGTCTAACAGCACAAGTGGTTTGCGTCTCCATTTGTTTGCTTCCTCGGTGTGTGCTTTCTTCAGTCCCTGGGAGCCGGAGGAAGCCCAGTGTTACATAAGCACCTCATCAGAATAAACATCCAGGCAGACGCTGCTTCCTTCGTCCTCCGCCCAGGAGGAGCACTTACCTCAACCCCCACATTTTCCCAGAGTGCAGGGAGAGATTTTTGTTCCTGACAACTGCCCCTTCCTTACCAGGCAGGCCCCCGGGGGGGTTGAGTCCAATCTGGAGCATATCTGGGCAGCTTGCTCCTCCTGTGATGGATGGGGGAACAGAGCATCCTCTCAATCTGACCTCCAGGGTCCCTCCTGAGCATCTGGCCTCCCTGATAGCATCTATTTATTCATAGAAAACCTACTGTGTGCCAGGCTTTGTGCTGGGTGCCAAAGATATAAAGAGGAGTAAGCCCAGATCCCTGCCTTGGGAAAATTCAAGGTAGAGCTGAGGTGGCAGACATGCAAAGAAATAACAACAAATCAGCAGTGCTATCATTGAGAAGTGTATGTATTCTGGGAACCAGGGAGGAAGTGCTATCTCTGCCTGGGGCAGTCGGTGGCATTTGCACAGGGCCTTAGAGGATATGAAGGCAGGAAGAACAGCAAGAGGACAGTGGGGCCAAGGCATTTCTCTTGGTCCCCGGTCACATCCAAATGGGCTCTGGTATGGCAGGATGCCTCCTTCCTTCATTCTGAGAAGGAAACCACAGGCTGGGAGTCCTGGTAGCCTGCTTACTTCTCTCTGTGTCTCCATTTCCTCCTCTTTATGAAGGAGACAGTAGTAATACCTACATGATAGGATTGATGTGAGAACTAAATGAGATACTGCACATAAGTGCTTGAAAGAGTGCCCAGGACATACGAGGCCTTGATAAATGTGAGAACATATTATTATGATTTTTATTACTATTACCACCACTGTCGCTGGCAAGCTTCCAGGGACCCTAAGAAAATGCCTTAGAGGCATAAAGACACTTCCGGTTGTACTTAAATTCTTCACTGCCAACTCGAACATATCAGGAAGGACCTTCCTACTCATTCTTGACTATGAAATGAAAAATCCTTTAGAAGAGGTAACCCTTTACCATGGGAGCTGCTTGGGCAACATCCAGTGGTCTTGGTGTGGGTTGTGTCACCTGGAATAGAAGTTGGAGCCAATAGGTAACTTGCTCAGCTGAGAGCTCATTGCATACATGTGCTTTAAGAACTCTACGGGTGCAACTGTCCATGACCCCTTAAAAGAGTGAGCCAAAGCCCCCCTGCAACCCACAGACCCTGCTGGTGAAGGTGCTGTGGGTCCTTAGCTGTTATTGCTGAAAGTGACCAAGGTGGCTGGCATCTGCTGGGATTTGAGCCTGAGGGAGCGACATGAACCTCTCCTTGGGTACCACACCTTGTTCCTGGTTTTCAAGATGTGACCACATACATTCACCAGTTGCCCAAGCCAGAAACCTAGATCTCATCCTTGGTGCTCCCCTCCCTCCCCTCCCCCCATCCCAAGCTTGTCATTTCTCCACCTGGAACACCTCACAAATTTAAACAGCTCTCTCTCTCCACTGCCACTGTCTTCAGGCAGGTCATTTTCATCTCTTGTAACAGCTTCCTGCAAGGTCTCCTTGCCTCTTTCTTTCCCTTCCTCCAATCCATTCTACATACCGAAGCAGGAGCAACCTTTCCAAAACACAAATTGGGCCAAATCAATCTCCTGCTTAAAACACTTCAATGTCCCACCACTGATCCCTCGGTAGCCTGGGCTTTGAGACCCTCCCTGGTCTCCAGCCCCACCTCTCACCTCAGTCCTTGTTCCACATCACCTCACCTGCCAAGCTCTCTCTGGCTACCAAGATGGGATTCATGAAGTTCCTTCTGCCTGGAGTACTTCCACACTCCCTTGCCACTTGGCTAACTTTATCCTCCAGCCCAGACCGCCCTGCCTCTAGGAGCCTTCCCTGATCCCATGAGATTTGATTAGGGGTCCTCCTAGCTGCTTGCAGAGTGTCTGCCCTTGCCTGATTAAGGCACTTATATTGTACTAGGGGTGCCTGCTTACTTATCATCTGTCTCTATTTCTTACTATTCTATGAGCTTCAAAAGGGCATATCCCTAGCCTGGATAACGCCTGAACAGAGTGGGCAACAAACCTGTGTTGAATGAATGGCCAAAGAACAAATGAATAAGCAATGAGCCACACCAGTCAGGATACAGAAAGTGAAAGAGACTCGACTGATACAAAATAATACATAACAGGAGGCCATCGCCACAGTGCCATTTGAGCACACAGTGTGGGAGGCAGACACACAGGATGGAGGCATGAAGCAGTTTAGAGGTAGATCCAGCAGGCACAGAGCACGAGAGGAAAGGGGGCAACGGGCATAGAGGTGGGGGAGGATTGGAATCAATGGCCCCTTCATGCCCTGTTCCCCAGCACCCCATCTGCGGAGGTCTCAGCTACTGACAACAGAGGTTTGCATCAGTAAAGGGACTTACACTATTTCATAAACTTTCTTTAAATTAAAATCCAGGCAACGCATACACACACACACACATATCTTCCCCACAGACATCTTCGTTGCTGAAAAGTTGCTCCCTATAAAATAAAAGAAGCTGTTTAAATGTCTTCCTTCCAAGCTAGCCCCACAGAGCTGGAGCTGAGAATACATTAGCCTTTAATGAAGTGAGACTCTCATCTTCCAGGAGACACCTCATTTAGTGCAATTGTTTCAGAGCCATTACAGAAAGACAATTACAAGGAAGCGGGGAGAGTAATTGGAAATGCTGGCAGGAGTTGGGCGAAATGATAATAAATAAAAATATTCAACCTAATAAGCTTCCAGGAGGGGGTGGGATGAAGAAAATCAACATAATTAGAACTGAACCTTAGCAAGGAAAAACAGACAGCAGGGTGGCAAGTGCTCAACTTGTACAGGAAGAAAGAAGAAGCCTCCAATGATGATTCGGGGGCTGCAGCCCGCTGGCCCCCTCCAGAAGCTGCTGGGGGGCTCAGTATGTGCTATTCCCGGCCACAGAAACCTGGGCGTGTGAAGAAGGCAGGCCCAGCCTGGCGCAGCCAGGGGTCCCCCATATGCTGCAGGAGGCAGAAGGAGGAGCCTGGCTCAAGCCACTGCTGAGCTCTAGTTGTACAACCATGGGCTGGAGGCCTCGGCTTTCTGGGCCTCAGTTTTCCCATCTTGGAATGAGGGAGGTGGATGGTAAGATCTGTAAGTGGCCCATCTGTGTTCTGGGAAGGCCTGCCATCTTCTCCAATAGGTGTGTCTTCCTCTCATGTTTGCTCCGTATCAGATAGGTCACCTCTTTGGTTCTGAAATTTCAACACAGGAGCCTAGGAGTTAAGCCTAGAGACTCCACCTACACACCACTGATATAAAAATCATTCCTGACCCCTCTCTCCCTTACCTAGGGAGTACTGACCCCTCTCAGCTTGCTCTGGGCCCTGGTCGTGCCCAGTGGGGTTTGGCAGAGTTCCTACAACACAACTGCATTTGTTGAGAGCTCTGTCCCTCCCCTAAAGGCTGTGAGTTCTAGAGCATTTGCAGAGGAAATGATACGAGGCCTGGGATTTGTTTCCAAAGAACCACACCGAAGAGGGGAGTGCTGACAGTTGCTGAAGCTGGGCGATGAGTACATGAGTTTATGATACATGCTTTCTTCTGTTTTCTGAAATCTGTTTGAAAATTTACACTATGAAAATTTCTTGGTTAGCTATTTTCTTTGTTTTTGAAAAAAAAGGAATGCAAGTAACTTGAGGTCCTTGACCTCAAGTTTGTCACCCCATTACCTAGCTCAGAACGTGGTACACAGCAGGCACATACAGCCATCCCTCGGGATCTAAGGGGGATTGGTTCCAGAACCCCCCTTGGATACCCAAATCCACAGATGCTCAAGTCCCTTATATAAAATGGTGTAGTATTTGCATCTAACCTATGCACATTCTCCTGTATACTTTAAGTCATCTCTAGATTACTTATAATACCTAATACAATGTAAATGCTATGTAAATAGTTGTTATACTGTGTTGTTTAGGGAGTAATGACAAGAAAAAAAGTCTGTCATGTTCAGTACAGATGCAACCATCCTTTTTTTTTTTTTAGTATTTTCGATTTGTGGTTGGTTGAATCCATGGATGTGGAACCCACAGATACGGAGGGCCGACTATTCATGTTTATTTGCTATACAACAGTTCTCTCTTGCACTGTTTAGAAGCAAACCATTGAGGATTAAATCAAAGTCAAATTTTAAAACTTTAAAAGATTCTCCAATAGCCTCAATTGATTTAAATCAATATAATTCCACCCACACTTACTTGTGAGTGCCTGCTAAGTGCCAGGCCCTGAAGATTCACAGGGGAATAGGTTTTCCAAGTTCCCTTCTTTAAGGAATTTGCCATTTAGTGAGATTCAGGTTGTCAAGCTTTAGGCAAGAGGTGAGGCTATGCAAAGGGGTGGAGCTTTTGTCCACAGACTCTATCAAATATGTACTAGTCTCACCTCCTGGACAGTGGACCAGTGGCCTAAGTCCATGTTCTCACATGTTTTCACAACTCTGTCAGCAAAAAAATTTTAATATACCCTCAAGAGGTACATATATAAACATGTGTGTATATACACATTAGACATACTACTCTACCAATATATCATGTGTCTCATGAAACATATTCAAAAGTAGAAATCTAAATAGAATGAGATAAAAAATACAAATAAATAAAGTTGTAAGATTTTCTTTTCTTATTCCAATGGCCCATCTTTCTTACTCTGTTTTGGAGACTTCATGTCTAGAATATCAGTATCCTGGGACCCGACAGACCTGCTGTGCAGAAGTAATTCCAGTCTGCTCAGTATACCAAGCAGAATTCAACACCTGTTTTTCTTTTGCTGGCCATAGCATCCAGTTTCCAGTAACTGGTGACAAATGCACCTCTAGGTCCATTGGAACCCTGGGGCAGAAAACACAAAGCAGTAGATAAAAGAACCCAGATACCTCCCTCTGAGACAAACAAGGAGTAGTTCTGTTCATTCGTTCACTCGGCAAACATGCATTATAAATTCAGAACGTGCCAAGAACATGGCCAGGTGGAGCACGGGCTACAGAAGCATCAGCCATGGACACTATACCAACACAGCCCAGTGGAAAACGACAGGCACTGATATACCTGGGATGCAGCGACCCTGGTCAGTGGCAGGAGGTTCAGGCCAGGGGCTCTGGGAGGAAGAAATTGCTTTCCTCTGGGGGATCTAAGAAGATTTTGTGGGAGAAAGGGGATAGGAGCTAGGGAGGATGGGCAGAATTTGGCCATGCGGAGAGGGAAGAAAGACAAAAGGAAATGTCCTTGGCAAAGATACAGGGGCAATACATTAGGGGGTCATTCTTTTCTGCCTATCCTGTGCTCCATCTGGAGATCCTATATCCTGAGGCTGGGTGAGAAAGAGTGAATACTTACCAGAATTGCAAATAAAAGAGACAGGGAAGGGAAGGGCTCTCAGACTGAATACCCTGGAAACTAGAGAGTGAGGCTGCTACTCTGACAGTCTCCCTTCAAACATGCCAGTGGTGAAGGGGGCCACTGAAGTTGTCCAACAAAACAAACATATATTGAGTGCCAAAGGCTAATGAGAGAGGAAGGCATTCTAATAACCAGGCTTTCTCTTTTGCTGCGTGGTCTACCCTGCAAGTGAGACAGAAGGGAAGACCCCGGGCCCATGCTGGCTCTTGGAGTCCAAACTTTTGCCTCTAGTATTGGGAGCTAGGCACCTCTAGTAAAGACATAATTGAGACACAGTGTGATGAATAATCACAGAAAGGATGCCCAATGTGCACTGGGCACTCAAAGAAGACAAACCTCGGCTGAGATGTGGTCAGAGACATACTCATCACTGAGAAACTGTTCTAACCAGGTAAGCGAAGGGGGTGGAAGGCATTCTAGGCAGAGAGAGCCTCACGTGTATAAGCAAAGAGGCACAAAAGGGTACAGAAGCCCAAAATCCTGCTGAGAAAGGCAGATGGTCCTAGGATCTGGCAATTCCAAAGAGGCCCTGGGGTGGCTTCTCAGGCTGCCCCCTATGTGCCTAGTGCTGTGCTGGATACTACACACAGTCAGTGCTTAATAAATGTGTTTTGATTGTAGATTGTCATTCCGAAGAAGTAAGAGCTAAGATAAGCAATGCATTCTTATAAAGCCCCAGGCAGTGCCTCATGCTGAGATGCATTTATTAAAGTCTTTTGATGAGAGAGGGAAGGGAGAGAAGAAGAATGGGAGGGGGAGAGCTGAAGCAGGTGTTGCCATCCTCCCCTCCACAGCCCGCCTGGTGCCCAAGATCAAAGCACAGGGTCTACGAGGGGAAGGTAGACAGGAGTGGTGGAAGAGAAGGGAAAACTCACAATGATGTCCTGTGTCCTCACCAGGGTCAAGCATACCTATGATTTCCTTTAACTTTCCCAACAAGCCTGTGGGATGAGATTACTATCACTCTTTAACAGATGGAGAAACCAAGGCTAAGAGATGGCCATATCTGGTCAGAGGGAGGAAGGGGGAGAACAGGGATTTGAGCTCTCATCTGTTGTTCCTCCACTGCAACATCTTCCTCCCTCAGATGCTGTGATGCTGCCCAGAGCACAGGGCAAACTGAGGAAGGGGAAGGCAGAGATGGGCACCAGGAGGGGGTACCTTCTCAGGTCCCAGGTACCTTCCTGCTTTGGTTTGAATGTTTGTCTCTTCCAAAGCTCGTGTTGAAATTTAATTGCTATTGTGAGGTGGGAACTTTAAGGGCATTTAGGTCAGGAGGGCTCTGCCTTTATCACAGGAGTGGGTTTGTTATCACAGGAGTGGGATCACCCCTTCTTGCTCTCTCTCTTTGGCCCTCTCTCTCACTCTTCTGCCACATGATGCCTCCCACCATGTTATGACACAGCAGGAAGGCCCTCACCAGATGCCAGCTGCACCCTAAGCTACAGGGGAAGGACTCAATCTTGAATTTCTCAGACTCCAGAACTGTGAGGAATAAATTTCCGTTCATTATAAATTACCCAGTCTCGGATATTCTGTTATAGCAGCACAAAACAGACTAAGACACCTCTTCTCTGTTCTGCTTGCTCCCTGGATGTCTCTAGGTGGAACCCTAGGAGCTGGTGAGGATCTTCTCCCTGGGGTCTGGGTACCCCAGGGCCTGGGCTAGAGATGGCAGCTCTGTAGAACCTGGAAGGTTCTCTGTTAAGGGCAGCCCTTACTAGATGAGTCCTCAGTAGCCTCCCATTCCATCCTCACCTGCTTTCTTACCACAACCTAATTTTACATTTTGTATCCAGAAAGGCAGCACCTACCCTTAAAAATCCCTAGGACCTTCCCAAGCCCTGATATCACTCCTCTCCTAGGAGTTGGGAGCTCCAGGTTCCAGTCCAGACTCCTCCACCAAACCCTCTGTGCCCAACAAGTCATTGCCTCCTCTGAGCCTCAGTTTCCCCACTCAGTGCTGAGAAATACAGTGACTGCTAAGGTCCCTTCAGCAACCCATGAGCCTTCTTCACTCCCTAGGGTTTTTCCTTTTCCACCATCCCCACCCCTCAAGAGCCAGGTTCCCCTGGTGAGTGAGTGGCATGCTGAGCCTATGCATAGCAGGTCCCCGGGAATCCCAGGTAAGTCATCCTAGCAGGGGGCAGCTTAGGACCAGGGCCTCTGGACAACCCAGCCAGGTGTGCTAGTCAGGGTACTTGGGCAGGCAGCACGGTTCCTGACTCAAAGCCAATCCAAACTGCTTCATTTGAGAGAGACGTCCCAGTGCAGTGGAAAGCACATAGTCTTGGAGTCATGCAGACCTGCATCTAAGCCCCAGCTGCTCTGTTTTTGAGCTGTGCAACCACAAACACGTTGCTTGGCCTTTCTAAGGCCCAGCTCCCTGGTCTGTACTGTCTCCAGGGCTGGTGGGAGGGTTACCACAGATAATGCATGTGAAGCACCTGGCACAGTGCCTGTCACGCTGTCACATAGCAGAAACTATTCTTCTTTGATCCC
Source organism: Daubentonia madagascariensis (assembly GCA_023783475.1). NCBI lineage: Eukaryota > Metazoa > Chordata > Mammalia > Primates > Daubentoniidae > Daubentonia > Daubentonia madagascariensis. The sequence continues at coordinate 954,420 of JAKFHU010001323.1, forward strand.
TCCTAGATTAGGATAACAGTAGGACTCCTAAAGTACTTGACAGTCATAGGAATCACATGGTATAAGGGAAGAGAAGCTGCCACCCACGCTCAGCCAGTCACCAAGGCTGAGCAGTTTCATGATGAACAAACCCCACCTTCCAGCAGGGAAAGGTTCCCCTGGGGAGAGACCCAGGTGGGTCACTTGAATGTGATACACTTTGTTTTTTTTAATTGGGTTCAAAGTTATAAAACAACTACAGTGAACTCCTCCTGCCTCTGCAGGTACTTGGCCCCAGCTGGGGATCAAGGCATTAATTAAACTCACCCAACTTCCCCCACGAGACCAGTGGTCCCGAGCCTGGACACTGCCCCCCACGTGGTCTGCACCAGAAAGTGGCTTCTCATAGGTCCCAGCCTGGAGACGGATTTGCCTTGTGGACCAACCTCACGGGCACCCTGCCCTCCCCCATAGCCCGCCCCAACCTAGCCTAATTCGGTCCTAAGTATTCCTAAGGTGCCTTCCAATTTCCCGCTGTAATAAATGGCACAGAATGCAAATGGAGGTGGATGTGGGACACAGATGTTTGCACTAATTTAATTGAGGGAACACCTTGGATTAAACACTTTGCAAAACACTCACAAATAGGTTCAGTGCATTCAGTAATGAAAAGCCTCCCAGCCCCCTGGCGCTTTGCTGAGCCTGCCTGGGGCTGGGAGGGTGTAGGGGGAGAGACCCAGAACAGGCGGGAGACAAAATACCTCCAACCCAGAGAGAAGGTGAAGGGGCCATGTCCCTGAGAGGGCTTCCGGCAGATTCTCCACCAGCTGGGGCCAACCCCACCAAGAGACAGATCTGGAAGGGTTGGGGATGGGGAAAGGCAGCATCTGCCTTTGCAAGTGGACAACTGCTCACCTATAGAGGTCAGCAGCAGGTAGATGGCTCCCATCCTCAGGACACAGCTCCAACCTGGAGGCCTCGCCACCCAGCTGGCAGAAGGCCAGTCACTCACCTATAGGGGATTGGGGTCCCCAGTCCCAGTGACCCCAGGGAAGATCAGCCTCATTGACCTTTGGGGCATGAAAGTAGGTGGGAAATAGCTCATAAATTTGGGGGTGATTTACAAGGCAGTGCTAATCCCTCTAAAGCTTCTTCTTCCTCACCTTCCCCTGTAGCTTACGGTGCTTCAGGAGCTCAAATCCTGTGCCACTACAAAGCCCCAACCCTTCCCTTCCTCTTTCATCCTTCCATCCGTTCATCCACTTGGCTCTGGGGCTACAGCAATGAGTGAAGCTCAGCACCTGCCCTGGTGATGCTCACTGTGGTGAGGGAGGCAGATATTGACAGTCCCAGGTGCACTGTGATAAATGCCCCCATGGAGGTATACTTGGTAACCTGGCAGCCTGGAGACAGTGCAGCAACTTGGCATGAGAGTATCAATAGACCAGTGGAGAGAAAAGGAAAAGGCAGAGGGAACAGCATATGCAAAGATAACAAGGCATCAAAGTCTAGGTAATGACAGAGACTTAGGAGAGACCATTTTCATTTCCTGTCCTTGGGGGATAGGCGGCTTAAATGAAGATGGACCACTTTCACCAGACTCATCCTCCCACCCCAGTGATGGTCCACCAGGAAGGGGAGAGAGCAGGGGTCTCTGGGCTGAGGCTCCAGCCCCTGAAAGTTCCCACAGTTGGTCAAATCTAGAATTAGTTCCTATAATGATTGCTCTGTAAGTCTCAGAGTTCAAATCAGGCCTAGATGGTTTTATATTCCTGAAAACAGAATCCCTAATTTTCGAACACAATGATCACTTCAAGTGCAATAACCATTATAGTAATAACCTCTTATACTTGCACAGTGCTGTATAGTTTATAAAACACTTTCACATATCTCTTACAATCCTCCACCTGCAACCCTTCAAGAAAGATAGAAGAAGGAGTCTTATTATTCTTGCTTTCTAGATGAGAAAATTAAAATCCAAGGTCCCAGGTAAGTAAATAACAGAACCCAGGTCTGTCTGACACCAGAGTGCACGCTTGTTCAGTCCTTTCCTTGTGCATTCACAGAACATTTGTTGAACACCTACTGCACACCTAGAAACACTACAGACTCAGAGCATAGCATGGTGGGGATATTAGGATACTTACAAGCCTAGATGAAGAGACAGACCATGGACAGATATACCTGGACCAAAGGGCAACAAGCAGAACACAAAAACTCAGGAACCAAGAAAGACACAAAGCCACTCTCTTCAAAAACTGCATCACGCACACACACAACACACACACACCTGCATCCTACATGAAGATCTGAGCTGTTTCTCCTGGGCTGCCCCTTCCCCAGCATGGACTGCAGAATCCTCCACCCCTGACATCACCAATGCCAGCTGGGCAACAGTCCAGAACAGTCCAGAACCAGCAGCCAGAGGCTGCCCCGTGGAGCCTGTGCATGGCTCCAGCCCCCAGCACACACAGACACAGACAAATGGGCACACAACACACAGGCATCTCAGCATGCAAGTGAGGCCTGGCATCGTGGGGAGCAAGAGTGGGACACACTCCCGGGGTGGCTTAGGTCCCAGTCAGGACGGGTGGGCTGGGGAGGGGAGGCTGGGAAGCATAGGAGCTTTCCGCTCCCTATAGCTAGATCCTCCCGGGGCCCCCCAGTGGGTCCAGTTATAGGCAAACATGGCCTGACCCTCTGATGAGGACAGAGGAGCCTCAGTTCCCTCTGCAAAAGTAATACCCACCTCATACCGCATAGGGTGCCTGAGAAAGTGTGTGAAATGAGATGTCAACACAGTGCAGGGCCCACACACAGAAGGGATCAACACTTGAAGTGCTCGCCCACCCGTGACATGGAGGTCATGAGCGGATGGGCGGGAACCTCTGCAGGCCTTGGTGGAAATCAGCTTCCTGGCCCCCACCATCATCCATCGGGTTGGGGGATTCACTAGAGGGCGTATCTCCAGCATCGCACCCTCTCCTTGGCTCATCCATTCACCCTTTCTCTCAAGCAACCTTGTGGGGTGCCTGTTCTGGCCAGGCACTGGGATTAAGAGAAGAATGAGATTCCACCCCTAACTTGGACAGGTAGACTAGAAACCGTGTTTGAGGTATTGTGATGACCTATAGGGAAGGGCTGCAGCAGCATCAGGGTGGGGGCCGGGATGACCTGCAAGGAGGAAGTCACAGAGGAGATTGGTCAGCTGGGTATTATGGGAGAAGCAGGGGTACCCAGGCTGAGGATATCCCAGACAGAGAAGCACCATGTGCAAAGGCACTGAGGCATAAAAGTATACAGAATATTTGGGGGGGGGATATTCAGCAGCCCATGGACTTGAGGTATCAGGTGTAGGAGTGTACCTTCATGTCTGAGTGTCAGTATGTACAGGGAGGAGAGAACAACAGGGAGGTGGGAGAGGAAGGTAGAAAAGTAGACCCGGGTTGAACTGTGAAGCCCACAGTCAGCCAGGCCAAGGAAGCTGACCTTCAACCTGGCCATAGTAAAGAACCACTAGGGTTGGTCCAGCATGGGAGTAACATGGTCACACACTCACAACTAACAGCATTAATTAGGCTCCAGCTATCGGAGGCACAGCACTAGGCTCCTCCGTATATTAATATATTAATAGGAGGCTCTCCTTGGCTAGCTCTGGTGATAAATGAATCTAAGGAGGTTTTCTCCTCTTTGATTCACGCAATTATTCCTGGAGAAATGGCCAATTTTGGAGCAATTGTTCCTCTCTGAAGAGCTAGACTGGCTGGCTAACTGTGAAGGCAAGGGGAAGGGATCTCACACCACTACCGTACCCCCACAGCCAGGGCTGCTGGGAGCAGCGCTTGAAAACCCTTCAGAACCTGCTTACAAGCCTCATGGTTCTCTCTCTGAGGATTTGGGAAGAGCCTGAGAGTGGGTAATGGTGGAGGTGACAGGAGCCATAGAGGAAGAAAACAGGGAAATCCCTCCAGGCTGGACAAAGATTTATGACTGTCTGCATTTCCATGAACAGGAGACAGGCAAGGTGGGTGGGTGGCAGCCACCTTGCAGTTTCCAAACCCCGCTCACAGCGGGAAAGGGTCTCCCTCCCTTTCTGTCTCTTCTCTCTCCTCCCTCTTCTCCCTCCCCCCAGCTCCTCTCCAGAAAGGTTTATGGAGAAGACTCCAAATAGCCCCCTCTCCTGCAGGCACAGTCACACCAACTGAAAGGAGATTTAATTAGCAAAATCTCGTTAGGCAAACGAAATTATCCGTAAGACAATACTCTTCTGGACAGGGGGTATGATTAAACAAAGCCATTAATTGAGAGAGTCACTTTGGCAGCTCCCCGATGTGATGCGTTCATCTCTGGGCAGGCTCCACTTTGCCTCCTTGGACCAGGGGAATAGACTCTTTGCCTCCTCCCCCGTCCAGTCCACCCCCTCCCCACTTCATCTAGCGCTTCCGGGGGTGCCTCCAGTTGGGGCTGCAGACCTGGCATCTCATCAGCGGCCTCTTAGCCACCAGATTCCTGCTAAAGTGCCTTGATTGCATAATGTCTATTTGCATAATGTAAATTGCAATCTCCTAGCTCAGGAGGCAGGAATCACAGAACAGCCATTATTTTTTACCACTCCACAAAAATTCTACATTTAGAAAGCAGATTTGCAGCTCAGAAAGCTGTATAAATCTGAATCCGCCAGAAACGCCATTAAATCACACCAATTAAGCCGGACCAACGAAGAGCCCCTGTCACTGCTCTCTGTACACTCAAGGACTCCCAGCGCAGATGGAGGCCACAAGAAACTGGAGGCTGTGGCAGCGGGGCTAGGAGCAGAAGCTGGAAGAGGCAGGAAATTCTGTCTTATAAACCTTAGCACACACCCCAAGCACAGGCTCCCATCAAGACCTGGTCCAGCATGGAGAGAGGGAGGTGGAACTAGTCTGTGTTTTCTAGGCTCATTACCTGATTTCTTGTGGGCATGCTGTCTGACCGTCTGTAGACTTTTAATTTATAGAGAGGATCGAGTATGTGAGGAAGAAACCTGCACCTTTAGCAAAGATAATGGGGAGACCCATGGTATTTCACATGGGGTCCAACAGCCACCCTTTTAGCGGCTCTTTAATGACCTATTCTCTCTTCTCCCAAGTCCCCTCCAGCCAAGCGAAAGAAAAAACAAGGACAAATCCTGCTCAGACTGGCCTGGGCTGGCTGGATCCTGAGCTCCTCTTTTAAGGGCTGTTTCCTGGGGGTCACTGGGAGAGGGCTGAGTCATAAGGTCTCTGGAAAGAGGACATTCCCTTGGACAGCCATGTAAGATCCCAGCTTCTCCACAGCATATACCTGGTTACTCTTTTGCCTCTTTATTGCTCATTCAATATTCATTTGTCAAAGGGCAAGATACTAATGTGTATTATTAAAATATCAATAGTTTATGAGTGAACTTTTATGGGAGTACAGTTAAAGGCAAGATTCTTGACCATCTCTGTCAGAAGCAATGGAAAGGAATAACCTTTCTTTCCAACTCCGCTGGTGAATGAATGGCTGAACCATTATTGAGTACCTATCATGTGCCAGGAATGGCTCTAGGTGCGTGCACATGCTGGATTTCACTGAGTCCCCACAGCAGTCCTGGGAGTTATATACAATCCCATCTCTATTCCAGATGCAAGGACTCCAAAGACCAAAGAGGCATGCTTAGGATCACAAAGGTGGTAACTTACGAGGCTGGATTCAAACCTGAGCTTTGGACTTCAAATCCAGCATTTCCCGGTTCAACCTGGTGCCTTGAAAATCTAAATGATTTTTATGTTTTTACCTTTTTTCTTCATTTGCCCAGATTAAATATTAGTTTCCTGACCTAAATTTCACCAAATGGGAAAGAACAGGGAATCATTCCATGCTTTCATACAGCCTCAACTTCATAAAGTAGGCCCACTTAGACATATCTAAACAAGTTTTCAGAACTGTATCTGCACATTTAGGATCTTAAAACTGAAGGTGACATTAGAGATGACGTCCTCAGACATTCCCATTTTATAGGAGGGTAAACTGAGGTGCCTGGAGCCACACAAGGAAGTGGTTTAAGTCTCTGGAATAGAGTCCTAAGTTGAATTTCAACTCTGGTACAAACTTACTCTGTTACTTCCTGGGGTATTGCTTTGGCTCTCTGAGCCTCCTCTCCTTTTCTGTAATACAAAGATAATACCAGCATCCCATAAAACAGAGTGAGGGGTCAATGAGAAAATGCACCCCAATGGCTTAGCATAGTGCCTAGCATGTAGTAAGTGCCCAATAAGTGTTGGTTACTAATATTAATATTAAGCTGATGTGGAAGAACCCAAGACTCTCCCTACAAACCCCAGCACCTTTTCAACAAGACCAAACCCACTCACCCCTCTCTTCCCTGCCCCCTCCCTTTCGGCATTAGCCATTCTCAGATCTCAGCCCACTGGGAAGATGGGCTACTTCTGTTTCCACTCTTTGGTTGCTTGGGTTTTGTTTCCATCCCCTTAAGTCACAACAAGGCATCCAGGGCACTCAGATTCCCTTCCAGAATTTAGCTGCATCTGGGTCAAGAAAATGGCAAAGGAAGGGGAGCCTAGTTCCTACAGGGCACAGCCTCCCCAGGTCACAGCATGTGGCAGAAGGGGAGGAAGGAAAACAGAAAATGTGGGGTCCAGAATTCTCCAACCCCCAGAACAGCCCCCTGTAGCCTCTTAAATCCTGATCTTTGTCTGAAACCTACCCCAGCTTGGAAGGCCTTGGCAATGGAGTGTGGGGAGCCCTGGATATGAACAAAGAACTTGAGGCTTGTGGAGTCCTTGGTCACAGCCTAAGACCTCTCCAGACCTGACAGTGCAGACCTGACAACCCAACCCAGTAGTGGCAACTGGACCCACTCTTGCTGAGATGGACCATGAGGCAGAGGTTTCTACCAGCTGCATGACCTCCTAGCACCAGCATGCCCCGCCCAGGAAGGACACCTCCCCTGGCCTCCGAGGGGCCCATTCAACTCGAACATCTTAAGGGACAGTTTGATTTATCTAAGGTAGGGGTTTCTTTAGCCTGTCCTTCTAGGGGAACACATCAACCTCCAGGAAGCATCCATTTCATTCTTTCTGGGAAATAGGTGAGGCTGTGCTGTGCCACACCATTAACTTAACAAATACTAGTTGTGGTGGATTGTATTCTCCAAAGATGACTGCAATAAGATCTATCCTATTCCTCATGCTATTCATCACATTGAGTTGTTATTCTTTCAATGTGATGTTGATACTCCTTCAGTGGGGGAGGGGGGTGTCTACGTTCCCTTCTCCAAAACCTAGGTGGACTTTTACAACTGCCCCAGTTGAAAGAATGTGGTGATAGTGATGCTGCTTAACTTCGGAGGGTAGGCCATAAAAGGCAATACAGCTTCCACCTGGCTTTTATTGTTTCTCAGGACACTCACCCTTGGAATCAGGCCACCATATTGTGAGGAAGCTCAGGCCACATGGAGAGGTCACAATGGGTTTGGCTGAGACAGCCCCAGCCAATGTCTCAGCCCAGAATTATGAGCGAATGAGCCTTTGGATGATTCCGGTGTCCAGTTTTTGAGTTGCCCTAGCTAAGACTCCACCCCTGGTGGCATAGAGATAAGCTGCTCCCACTGAGCACTGTCTGAATTCCCGACCTACAGACTATATGAGCAGAATAAATGTTGTTAAGCCATTCTGTTTGGGGGCGATTTGTTACGCAGCCTAGCAACTGGGACACCAGTGGAATTAAACTGGAATGTTTACTGTTTCCCTCTCAAATCCAGCCCTCACTGGCCTTCTCTCTGAAACTTTAGACTTTCAGACTCTTCCCTCCTCACCTGGTCCCTGTCACTCTGAACCTGCATCCTCCCTCCTTGCTCTTCTCCCCCTCCAGATGGCTGGCTCCTGCTGCCTGAGGCAGCCCTGGTAAACCACTCCCTGAAGGATCACTGAATCTTCCCATGTCAGGCCCTGGGACCTGAAGAAACCTGCTTTTCCTGGTTCCTCACCATCCCTGCGAGGGTTCTTCACTGTCCCTATTTCCCCGGGTGTGGGTGGCCCCATGCCAAGGTGCCCGGCCACCCTCAGGGACGGGGGAATGTGCAGACCTATTTCCCCGACACTCTCAGCTCTCATTAAGGTTCACGCTCAGCTTGTTCCTCATACTTGACTTGACTTATGAGGTCCCTCTAACCTCTGATGCGAGGAGACATCGATTCTCACAAAGGTCATTATCTTCTATTCTGGCTCCCCTCCGCCCACCCTCCACCCCACCTCCCAGGCAGGCTTTCCTGGAACAGGATGGAGGGAGGCACCCTTCCCCGTGCCCCCACCCCCAGCCGGGGGCTCCGACTGCTCCAGAGCCCGGCTGCAGAGGAGGTGCCCTGGGAGCCCAGGCCCGTCAATCACAGAGGGAGGCGACCGGCACTGAATCTCAGGCCATTAGGCGGGAGGGCCGGCGCCCTGCTCACTCACTGGGCAGCCATCGGCAGGATGTTAGCTGATCACAGGGCGGCCATTCTTATGATTTATTCAGATACTCATTACAGTCAATCTATTTTTACACAGAGGTGAAGATGTGCGCTGATAACGGTTAATCATTTATAATTCCATGGACTGGTTGGAAGCCAATGTACTATCAAAGTCGCCGCAGCAGCAGCTCAGCTTCGAGTAGCCCCAGAAGCAGGGTGGAGAAGGTATGCCGGCTCAGGGCCACTCAGCCACCCAGCTACCATTACTGAACAGCGACTCCGCTGAGGGTGCAGGAGGCAAACAAGAGAAGTGGGAATCCCAGACATTACCCTGCAGGAGTACATGGCCTTGCTGCAGAGAGCATAGTAAGCTGCTGGCCAGAGCAGGGAGAAATCACTTCTGGCTGGAGCAGGGTGGACTTAGTCCGGGTCCTACAGGTGGGTCGACTTTTGCCAAGTGGGAAGAAACAATAGGAGCAAATAAGCCTGCGTCTGAGGTGGAGCTATTCCTGGGCTGATGGAAGGGAAGTGGTCAGCTGCCTTCCTTTTTTCCTCCCTCACGCCTCCCCAGAAATAACCAGACGTCAAAGCAAGTGCAGGCTATACGCTTGGCCAGTTTGGGGACTGATGTCACCACCTCCTCCTCTCACTGTCTCCCAAGCTCAGCCCAAAACGATGGTGGCTGGGGTCTGAGCTGGCCTTATAAACTCAAGAGCTTCCTTCTCCAGAACTCATGACACACGTAACACATCAAATCCACCTTAATGCACAATCAATATAGTCTAATTAAATAGGATGTCATATTACAGGGCTTCTTTGTCACATTCAGACATAATCTAATTAGAGCACCACTGTATTTTACATTCTGACTAGCTCATTGTTGAGTGTTTCTTGTGCACAATGCATGGCTGTTAAAGACCAGGTTCAGAGCAGGTCTTTAACCCACAACCTTATTGAGTCAGCATGGAAAACGCCAATCAAAATTACTTACAGTTCACAGCCCCTTTTCTAGTGAGCAGCATGGAGGACAGAAAGCTTCAGAGTCCTGCTCCAGACTTCACCTGTCAATAAAAGAAAACATCTTTATAGACTGTGTAAGATTCTGCTGGGAATGACAGCCAGGGTAGGGATGGGGTAAACCCAGGGGCAGGTCTGGCTCGGGAGCAAAGCTGGGGCTGGCAGTTCTGTGCCCACAGCATTGAGCGGGAAAGTCTCCTCACAAGGGACTCCTAGTGTAAAGCGGTTGTTGTCTAGGGAGCTGACCAGGACAGAGAGAGGCCCATGCCCTCCGCTACCTGCTTGGTGCCTCAGTTTCTTAGGAGTTTCATCTCTTTCTCTACAGGAATCACAGAGGAAAAAAGGCTCATGGCTGTTGAGCATCCTGAGCTGACCAAGGCAATAAGCATTTCCTAGTGCCTCCCGCCTGATGGAAGACTCCATGCGGGTGGATAGAGCTAAAGGGCCCCTGTGAAAGAAAGCTCGCAATCTATAGAGGGGAAGGCTGCAAAAAGCCAGCAAACAACAAAACTGACCCTGTTGTTTATGGTGGGAATATGGAAGTCTTGCTGCAGGAGGATACTTTCAAGCAGAGGTAAAGAGTCCATTTGGGTAAGAAGGAAAATATGCATAAAGAATGATGGGAGCAAGGCTGAAAAGATCAAAAACCTGTCTGCTTTTAATTCTCTTTCTAGGATAAGACAATTTTTTTAAAAACCCAGCACATATTTATCAGGTGTCTGCTCCATGAGCTACACACACTGAAGCAGCAGGAATCAAATCCGAGGGTCCTCTTACAAAAGCATTGCCTCCACATCACTGGGGAAGTGAGATCTCCCATATGAAACAACGTCCGAGAAGACAAGACTATCTACGAAGTCGTGCTAAACTGTGGAAGAGACGCTCATTCTCTCTCCACAGAGACATGAAGTCTGCAAGACCTGAAGCACTCAAGGGAGTTTTCCTGAGGAGGGAGAACTTGGCTGGTAGAAGGAAGAGAGAGTGCTTTCCAAGGAAGAGGGGCTATCTGAGCAAGGGCCAGGAGTGGGAGATCACAGAGGGGTCCTGGGACAATACAGAGGTCGGTCTTCCTGAAAGAAATCAGAGCAGGGAATAACACTAGGTAAGCAGGGTGGGGCCAGAGCATCCAGAGCTTTGAGTGTCAGGCAAGAGCAGTCAGGCTGACCTATGAGCTTATAGAGCCTTTGAAGGTGTTTCAACAAGGAAATGATGTGATGTAGAGCCCCCTCACCCCATTTAATATTTCCCTTTTAATTAAGACAAGAAAGGCTTTTTGGAAGAAGGTGGAATTGCAGTTGGAAGATTCAGGCATGAGGTGTAGTGAGATGTGCTCATGGAAACAAACTGTCCCTCTTGTTCATAACAATGTCCTCCAGGCAAAGGCACTTCCTCTGGGGCTGTCTACTAACAGCAACAAGATCAAGATTCACAGCTCATGGAGGTACCTCAGAGACAGGACCAGACCAAGGGACTGCAAGTCATTGAGGACAAGGACCATGTCTTCTGCATCTTTATGTCCCCAGAACCTAGCAGAGTGTACAGCATGTGTTGGGTTCTCAGTAAATATCTGCTGAAATGTTGAATGGTGGACCCTGTTCATTCCAACCAGAATCCACAACCAGCACCTCAGAACCAGACCTTGGCTGGCAATGGGTTCCAATTTGTATTATTCTAAACTACTTATACGACTACTGAGTACTACATGAACTCAGTACACAAAGCCTCTAGATTAAATTACAGAGCTGTATGCTCTATCCCTGCCCTCTGGGACTCTCCGTCTTGAGACACCAGTGACTTGGAAGAAGATATGGCAGACTTTCCAAGTGCACATGATGCAAAAAGTAGGTAGTGTGCTGGAGAGACAGTGTCAGGATTGTTATAAAACTTTTAACAAGCTGAAAGGATGGGCCAAAACAAAAAAGTCCATTTTTTACTCTACCAGTTTTTATTTCTTGCACAATAACATCATGATGACCACAAATGAAATAATTTTGAAAATAAAGAAAAATTGCCCACAATCCCATTGCTCTATACCATCAAATCATTACATCTTATGTCCACATGCATATCTACTTTTTTTAAACAGAATCTTTGCAGAGAAAGATTGACAAGAATATAAACACCAAATCCTGCTCTTACATTCAAAAACCTATTGCAAAAAACAGAATGGGCTGACTTAATTTGAAAAAAAAGACACGGATTAAATGGGTCAAATGCAAGCTCAAGATGAGCCCAGGGTAGAGTGTTGCTGCCAAACTCACTCAGTGTGATCTTAGGTTGCATTAATAGCCATACAGTGCCCAATGGAGGGATGAATGATCTCCACTCTGGACTTATCAGTCCATATTAGTTCTATATGAACTTCTGGCATTATATATGAAGAACTTTGACAGTGATGAGTAGAAAAGAGAGGTAAGAGAAGATGTCTAGTGGTTAAACTGTGGGTTAAAAGTCTAGTTGTTCTAGGCTCTGGAATCACATTGGACAGGTTTTGATCCCGGCTTGACCATGGGCAAGTTACTTAACTCCTCCATGCCTCAGTTTTTCACCTGTAAAATAGGGCTAATATATGTTCTACCTCTGAGGGTGGTGGTGAGGATTGAATGACTTTATATACTGTAAGGTGCTTAGAACAGTACCTCACACAAAATAAGCACTCACTGAATGTTAGCTATCATTGCTGTCAAAGTTCCTGACTGTTTTCCATATTCTTAGGAGGCTGTGAGGTAGATTTGTCCCTCTCTAAAATTATCCATAGGTCCTGGTTCTAGTGACTAAAGCAATATGATCCCTCTCTCACATGACAGCCCTCCAAATATTTGAAGAAACTATGTGAAAGAGGGACTGTGCTGCTCTAGAGAGTAGGATTAGGACTAATTGTAGACATTAGAGGAAGCCATTCTGCAGTTCAATGTAAGAAAGAATTATCTGGCAATGAGAACCATCCAAAAATGAGTTAGACTTCCTTGGAAAGGAGTGAACATCCAACACTGAAAGGAGAATTCTGCACTGGGTGAGAAGTTTCTCTGAAGCATGGCTTCCCAGATTTGGGTTTCAGCCATCAGTAAAATATGGAAAAACATTAGAAGATGGATAGGGTTGACAAACTTATATTTTGATAAAACATTAATGTTGTCTTCTCTTACCATCATTTCATGAAATAATTCAACCCTCCAAAGTAAGGAGGGTAAAAAAAATCTTACAATAAAGGGCCACACTAATTGATAAATAGAGCCAGCCTCATGAAGAACATTCTCTCTCTCTCTCTCTCTCTCTCTCTCTCACACACACACACACACACACACACACACCCCTGTGTGCATATGCAACCTCTCCACATTGTCCTTACTTTTCACTCATCACCGTGCCCCAGTGGAAAAGTCTTCCTGGACTGGCCCTGGTCCACGGGTGCAGGTTGGGGAGCCATCCATGTGCACGATATTTTAGGGCCTTCCAATGCCAGCAGTCTGTGGCAAATGATCATGTCCAGCCATGCAATAATGCAACTAGAATTTGAACTCAGGCTTGTCTTATTCACTATGAAAATGAAATGGAATCATAAATGAGACTGACCATCTACGTTTATAGATATGAGGGAATTTGCAAAATGGTGAATGAGGAGGGAATTGAATGGTTATGTTTGTTTGGAAAAGAGGCAGGGAGAGGGATAGAAGAAAGTGTCCCACAGTAAGTAGCACAGTAGAACTTGACCCTACATCCTCAAGGCATCCATGAATCACACCCAGGTAAGTTAGAAGGATGGAGGGAGAGGAGCTTGGGGGTTAGCAAAGCCATGGGTCTAACAAAGAGAGCACTAGACCAGGGGGGTGAGCCAGACATGGGTTCACGCCCTGACTCTGTCATTAACTTACTGTTTGATCTTAGACAAGGACATTTAGTCACTCTATGCCTCAGTTTCCTCATCTGCAAAATGATAAGGTTAGACTACTAGATGATCTTTAAAATAAAATTCCATCTGACATCTACACATTTCTGAAGTTGTCCAGACTAACCCCCCAGGGAGGGCACTAAGTCTCTTTCTAAGGTAGCTCAGTATATCATTGTGGTTAAGAATAAAGAAACTGAAGGCAAACAGTTTTGGGTTCAACAGATGCCCATCATTTACCTAACCTTAACCTCTATGGACTTCGATTTTCTATCTTTAAAAGGGGGATAACAGCATCTTTAAATGAGGTGATGCATGTACAGCATTTTGTGCAATGCCCGAAACATATCAATAACTTAATAAATGGAGGCTATTGTTGGTGTTATGCAGTGCTATACAGTAAGGGTTGGCTGCCACTGAATGGGAAAAATAGAGGCGAATGGAGAAGACTGAGGACTTCCACGTTCATCCCGATGACCATGACCAGCTTTCCTGTTCTTGCCCAAGCCAGACTTTTGGGATGAAGACTAAATTGTGACAAGCCCTTCTTGTGCACCAAGAGTCTCCCTGGATGAGCCTTTTCTCTGAAAAGCTCTCCATAGGCACGTGAGCAAACCTTCCAACAGAGAAACAAAACTTGAGTGGAAAAATCTGGTTGAGATAAACCATTCTGGGAGCAAACACCTGAAGGACCACCATCTCTCCAGACAGCGTATCCTGTGGCTCTCCCCATCACCTCCCCCAAGTCACCACTCTGCTCCAACTGTGCCCCCTCAGTACCTGATGACATTTTACAGTTGCATACAGTTATCCAATGAGGTTGTCAGTCAGTCAGTATAGCCCCTGACCAGCATTGTAAGTGACACAATAGCTGGGTAATTGAATAAAGGTATAATTACCTGGCACTAACTACTTGGTTCTGAGACTCTTACCCATCTGGCACTGACAGTACTGCACAGCCTTCCTCTGAACCTAATGGGCACAGATGCTAATTCCACAACTGTCCTTAGGCCCCTGGGCCACACGCAGTGCTGTGCCCGCAGTTGCAGAGGACCTGGAAAAGGTCTCTCAGTGATGCTCCCAGGCCTTGCCCACACCAGCTCTAATCTTGGGCTTGTACCTATCAGTAGAGGCATGACTATGAAACCCTCTAGGAAATGGTGATACCGGTGGGCTAACCCTAATGATTTTTCTATATGGGAAAAGGAACGAGAGACACATATGACCTCTCCACACCGGGAAGCAGCATGTGATTTACCCTCTGGGCCTGGGAAGGGAAGACTTACATCCACTGAGTGGTGTCGGCTCACAGAGTGGCACGGCCTCTACAGAGGCAAACCAGGGACGATGGTGGGCTTTCTCACAGGGTGAGCCTAGCTGGCCCTGTGGAGACATCCCCTGAGGTGCAAAGACACCAAGACCCATGAATTTCAGATTCTCCATCAGGAGTATCACTGCTTTTCTGCCTATCCTATTGTCACTAACCCGACTTAGGGTGGCTGTCTCTCTCCAGATTAGTGCAAGGGCCCCTAATTGGTCTCCTGGCCTCCAGCCTCTCCCCATTTCTGCCCATACACACCACCCCACCTCAGCCCTGGGGATCTTTCTGAAACACAAATTTGATCATGTCCACCCCTCCTTAAAACCTTTCCATGACTCCTCATTGACTGACAGAGATTGCCAACTGGCAGCCCCAAGGTTGACTCTTGCCTGTCCAGTGTTCTTAAAAATTTTGCCAACATCTAAACTTTGGGAAATTTCACATTTAAAAATCCAGATTTCTAACTTTTCTCCAAAAATGGGATGATCTAACCATGCAAATCCTGCATTTCCATGTGGCAATAATTGGATGGCATTGAGTATCAGCTGACCCCTTTTAATCAGGCACATGTCCTCCTGTGTGCCCTGCAGAGAGAAGGCAGGTGGCACCCCGGAAGTTTCTCCCATCATGGGGCCAGACACCTAAAGGCTGACTCATGCTGCTGCTGAGGAGTTTTGGGTTTGAGGTGATAGCGTGGGGGTGGGTGGGGGGTGTCGCATTGTGCTCTCGACTGTGCTGTACCCAGCTGGAGGCTGAAGGAGGGGGCCAGAGAATGCCAGGACTACTCCCACCTGGATCCCCCAAGTGTCCATTCTCACCTGGGCAACTTCTCTGCTCCTAGCCAGGGGAGAGCTGGGGAAAGGTCTTACTGAAGTTTTCCAGGAATGCCAATGGCCGAAAGGCAGGTGCTGAAGCACCCCCCCTTTATTCTCGACACTCCACTCCTGGGTCTAGCCTCTCCCCACCCCCAACTCTGTGGCGGCTGCACCCCCCGCCCTTTATTTCCATCCCACTCCTCCTATCAAAGCCCTAACAGCACATATTTTGTTAATTGTACAAACCTAATGGGGGAATGCATTGGCAAAAAAGGGTAATGGCCATCAGACCAGCAATAAAACAAAATTAATGGCCCATAGGAAGAAATCATGTCCACTTAATCCCGGCTCTGAAACTCTAATAGAATAATGGAATACCAACTGAGGGTTTTTTCTCTCTATGCAGATTGCTTACACCATGTTAATCACTTGCAAAGCAGGCCACATACCACTCCAGCTCACATGACCCTCCAGGGAAAGTAGCAGACCAGAAACATTCAGTGCAAGGCTCATTACTGACACGCACCATGCAGCAACACCTTCCCTCCCTCCCCCAGGTGACTCTGGGACAGCCAGTGTGGGGTGTCATTGAGAGCCATCAGGTGTGGTGGGCCGGAAAGCAAGACACATAATACCTAATAATAGCAAACATTTATTCGAGTGCTTACTAGGTGCCAGACACTGAGCTAGCTAAGTCCTGTCTATGCACTGTATTACTACAGGCTGTTTTCATCCTCTATAGCTGCATGGTGCAATAAGGAAGACACTGGTCACGTGTGGCTTTTTAAATTCAAATTCTAACTAATTAAAATGAAATGAAATATAAAATTCAGTCTTCAGTCTCAGTAGCCACATTTTAAGTGCTCAACAGCATATGTGGCTAGTGGCTGTCGTTCTGGATAGTTCAGACAGAGTATGTTTCTGTCATCACAGTAAGTTGTATTGGACAGAGCTGCTTGAGGATGTTGAGGCTGTTTTATCTCGTTCATTTAACAGATCCCAAAATTAAGACAGAGAGAGGTGCATTAAGTCACCTGAGGTCATGCCACTGATACTCAGCTGAGCTGGGTGATAACCCAGGTCTAACCCAATCTGCTCCAGGCCCCCTCAAACCCTATTTCCTGATAGAACCTGCAGTCGAGGCAGCAGCGAGGCCTCCTGAGCCTTTTGAGGGAAGTTGGCTGTAGAAATTCTCCTCTGTGTTCTGTGGTTCCTCCAGGGCTCTCTGAGAAAGTACCATTTGTGGCATGTGTCAGAGACCCAGTAAAGCCAGTAGTTGCTCAAGACATTAAAGAATAAAACAAAAATAGACTTAAAGGGGAGTAGAGAATAATTAAGACACCTTAACAACATGTCTCCACTGTTGGGTATTGACTATATACCCAAAAGAATCGAAAGCAGGGGCAAAACAGATACTTGTACACTCGTGCCCATGGCAGCATTATTCACAATGGCCACGAGGCAGAAGCAACGCAGTGGGTGAATGAATGGATAAGCACAATGTGGTCTATACATGCAGTGGAATATTATTCAGCCTTAAAAGGAAGGAAATTCTGACACATGCTACAACATGCATGCACTATGAGGACACTATGCTAAGTTAAATAAGCCAGTCACAGAAAGACAAATACAATATGATTTCACGTATATGAGGTACTTAAAATGTCAAATTCATAGAGACAGGAAGTAGACTGGTGGTTTCCAGAAGCCGGGGTGGGGCGTGGGGGAATGAGGAGTTGTTGTTTAACGGGGACAGAGTTTCAGTTTTGCGAGATGAAAAGAGTTCTGGGGATGGATAGTGGTGATGGTTGCACAACAATGTCAATGCACTTTATGCCACTGAACAGTGCACTTAAAAATGCCTAAGATGGCATTTTTATGTGATGTGTATTTTACTACAATTAAAAAATATGTACATATGCCACCACTAACTTCCTCTAATTTCTATCAGAAAAATAGAAAAGAGCCTGGGATCTTAAAGAGCAGGGAAAGGAGCCACTTGTTGGCCTGAGGAGAGGATACGAGAGCCAAGAACTGATCAGGGGAGCAGAGAAGGGAGGCCCAAGCCTCCCAGCCACAGTGGGGAAAGCTTGGAGGGGAGGATGCAAGGGAGAGGCGATCTTCCCTGCAAGAGCCTCTGAGCCAAAGTGACTCCAGAGGGCTGATGCTGGAAAAATGAAAAAAATTTAGGATTAGAAAACAAAAACAGACAAGGAAAACACAACCTGGTAGGGACAGGGGCAGGGGACCAACCCTCTAGTCTGAAATGAAGGACAGTCTAGGAGTGTACCCACAGCAATAAAACAATGAGCAGGAAATCTAAAAGAAGAAAGGAATACGAGACCGAGAAAAAGATTAGAGGATTTGAGCTCCAAATCTGATGCAGCAGTGAGAAGCTTGGTGTGTTGGGAAGAATTTTAGACCTGTGGGATGGCCCTTGTCTCCAAGTGCATGACTGTGCATGTTACCCCAACTTTCCGGGCTTCAATTTCCTCATCGATTGAACCAAGTGACCATACCAGAGCAAAACAAACCTTAAGGTTGTAGGGTTCTGCAAACCCCTTAAAATTTTATCCAGAGGTATTGGTGTGTACATTTTTCTTGGGAGAGGTTTACAAATTTTACCAAGATTTCAAGGCTGTCCACATTCCCAGAGAGGTGAAGAATCAGTGGGGAAGACATTCACTAGGTTCACAATCAGCCAGAAAGTCCTAAGTTCTGGAAATCTTGGACTAGATACAAATAAATCTTTGGGCCTCAAATAAATCCAGATGTTTATTCTGCCTCGCCTGCAACACAGAGATATTGTAAAAATGAAATGAAATGATTACATACTTTGAAAAGTTAAAATTACATCTCTCGTGCAAGTAAATATTGTCAGCATTGCTGTTGTTTCACAGGAAGTAAGAGAAATTCTGTACCGGGCATAAAGGAGGTGGAACGAAGCAGGCTCCTTCTGCTTTGCTGAACAAAGGCAGCATCATAAAGGGATGTGAATGGGTCACAGTTGACCCTTGGGCTCTCCTCATTTGGTTGGAAATGAAGAGGGCTTTAATTCCCCTTGTGAAGAAGGGTCTATCTCAGAAAGAAAAGTAAACACAACCTACCCAGGAGGTGCAGCCCAGGGCAGAACACATGCATCTCTTTCTGCTAACAAGTCCTCATTTTGCATCTGGCTTTGCTTTAGAGGAAATTTTCAACTGTGTAACTGAGAAAAGTGACAGTCTCAGGACATGTCAGGGGAAAACAGCACAGGCAGAAGACAGGATTTGGCCACCAGAGAGCAAGACCCAGACTAGAAACCTGAATAATGACTAAGCCAGGGTCACCAGGGCAAAGGGAACATTGCCACGGTGGGCAACCCATCTAGGAGCAAGCCAGCCCAGAGGCAGAGGGGAAGCTGGAGTTGGGGCCAGGTTGGTGCAGGAGCCAGTGTTAGAACTGGGCAGGGTTGGAACTGGGTAGGGTTTGACCTGGGCAAAGTCTTTTATTTATTTATTTTTGTTTATTTGTTTGTTTGTTTGTTTTGAGACAGGGTCTTACTCAGGCTAGAGTGCAGTGGTATCATCATAGCTCACTGCAACCTCAAACTCAAGTGATCCTCCTGCCTCAGCCTCCCTAGTAGCTGGGACTACAAGGGCACCCCACCATGCCCGGCTAATTTTTCTATTTTTTTGTAGAGATGAGGTTTCGCTGTTGCTCAGGTTGGTGTCGAACTCCTGACCTCAAGCAGTCCTCCTGCCTCAACCTCCCAAAGTGCTAGGATTACAGGTGTGAACCACCTCACCCGGGCTGGACAAAGTCTTAGAGATCATCCATCCTGACCTCCTCACCTCACATTTGAGGAAACTTTTCAGAGAGCAGTGGATACTACTCCGGGAAGTCCAGGATTGGAAGCCAGGCCAGTAATTCCCTTCATTCATTTGCAAAATGTTTTTTGAATGTCAGACTCTTGACTAGGTTGGGGATCAATTATGAATGACATTCCAGTTCCCCACCCTCAAGGAGGCCACAGTTTAGTGGGGGGACAGACAACCAGTTGATTGGGGGCTTAAGTATGATCCAGCAGCTATGTAGGGACTACAAAGGAGGTTCCCCCCACCAAGTATTTCCAGAACTTCCCATTGACGACTATCATTTGGGGAAGGCACATCCCAATAGGGAAGGATGTAGGGAGTCACCACTTTTCCTCAGACCAGTGCTGGAGGGAGTGGAAAGAATTTTGCTATCAAGCCCAGCCAAGCCAAGCCAACAGTCATCAGCATCTCAGAGAAGGGTGTCGGCCATGGCAGCCATCCGAAGGCCTCAGAGCACCCAGCACCCTCCGGGACAGAGCCGGTCCTCACTCCAGCAGGCCAGCCACTGGCCTCTCCAAACAGCACCGTGGCACTTCCCATTCATTATTTCCTAACTCACCTCCTGGGGCTGGTCCTGAATATTGTTTCATAAATAACTTAACAGGGCTCCAGCTTGTCAGCTGAGGTTAGGCAGATGTGCGCAGCACTCGCTGCTTATGAGAGAATTTGGCTGTGCTGAATGGTTCTGGGATGCTGATGCTCTGCAGAGGGGTGGCTCAGTGGAGAAGGCAACCACGGCTGGTGTCCCCACCTGGATCCCGATCACAGCAGGATGCTGAAAGAGCATTTGTTTCCAATTGTTCTTAGCCACTAATTTGGCTCCAGGGTATAACACCAATCTGAGAACAAACGGAGTAGGAAAACTGTGCCTTTCCGGAGGAGGCCCACTTTCACCATAAACAGGGGAAGGGCAGGAGGTTTCCTGAGTTCACAGCACAAGCCAGGCCCGTGGCCTCTGTGGTCTCCGGGGCAGAGTTAGCAGCTTTGCTCTCCAGCCTGGAGTCACCCCGGCTGCACTGCCATCTGCCGAGCCTCACCTGCTCATGGATTCTCTGAGGTGCCTCCAGCAGAGGACAGATTACTCTGATGGCAGGTAGATAAAATGGGATCCCTTGCTAGCAGTAACTACCCAGAACAATCTCTCTCCTGAGCAGCTGACTGTCTCCACCTGGCACCTGCCAGCCAAAGAGCTCGCAGGTGGCACAGGCTGGATGGGCTGACGCAGGCGACTCCCCAGGCACAGAGTGGACCAGGAAGGCCCTGTCAAGGCAGGACTTGCTTGGAGGGCCCTCTGTCGGGCTGCAGGAAGGTCGGCCTGAGACGCCCATCAGGGGAAGGCACAAAAGCAGCTCTGTTTCTGGCCGACTGAAGAGCTAGCCCCCTCCAGGGGCAAAGGGGAAGAGCTGGTGAGCAAGGCCGCAAGCAGCAGCCCCCTGCACAAGACTCCTGTGCAAGATCCAGCAAACAAGAGGCCCTTCTCATCACTACATTGCCTTCTTGTGGCTTAAAATAACTGAATTGGAGAACTTTCAACGTGACCTTCTTGAACGCAAACTAGTAGATAACATGCCTTTACCAGCCCTCGACACCTTTACTCACAGCCTCCCAGTGGAAATGTCATCGTTTCTATGACAAAAATGCCTTCCTCACCAGCACGTGATTTAGCTATTCAATAGCCTCATAAATTCAACATGGCATAAAAATACTGGAAAGAGAACAATTTTTTAAAAATCTCTGAGCAGTCAAAATAGATGTCACAAAATCTTTGCATTAAAGTTTATGAACCTTATTCATAAGGGAAACTCTCAGGCCCTTAGCTGTGGCTTCTTTACTCTGATTTTACATACATTCCTAACAGACTAAATTATCTGATACCTTGGGCCTCAGCTGATTAGAATTAATAAAATAGGGGGGGCTTGGGCTTTCCCAGAAGGAAACTGAGGCATTGAGGGTGACCAAGGAGAGAGCTAAATGGCAACCCAGTGAGTCATCAAATAAGGCTCAATCGGATTCAGAATAATTTACTCAGGAAGACAGGGGAGATGTCCACTTGCAATGTTTAAAACAGTGGTCCCCAACCTTTTTGGCACCAGGGACCAGTTTCATGGAAGACAGTTTTTCCACGAACTGGGGGATGGGGGTGGTGTGTCATGGGTGGGGGGAGGGTGGTGTGGAGCTCAGGCGGCGATGCATGGCCCATTTCCTAACAGACCACGGACTGGTACTGGGCCGCAGCCCGAGGGTTGGGGACCACAGGTTTAAAATATCCTTAGGGCACTTTAAGAAGTAAACATTTAGTCACCTAGAAAACCCCTAATGAGTCTCCTTCTTGATGGTTCCAGGCTGCTGGGTTCTTCCTGTAGGTTGTCTTGTGAGTTCAGAAGCTGCTAGCATTCATTCCTGGTTGTTTCATTCATTCACTCAATAGGCACTAACTCCTGAGGACACTGAGTTACCCCAACAGTGTGGGGAGCAAGAGGAAGGCAGGGACATCTTTTGATGCATCACATGCACACACACACGCACACACACATGCGCTCAAGAACACACACCGAGAGCACCTATTACTCGAAAGACTCGTGTTGTACAGATGTTAGAAAAGACATCTGGAAAGAGGAGAGGCAAGCCAGTTAGACTTTTCTTCAACCCAGTCCCTAGGTACTCAGGTGAGAGTTTTTGTCAGGAGGGGCTCTAATAATTCAGGATTTAGCTAAAAATGTCACATTACCAAAAACTACTAACTGCTCCACCAAGAAAAACAAAAAGACAACATAGCTTCAAGCCTGAAAAAATCTGGAGAAGATCTTCCAGTGCATCTTAGAAAATGGTTGAAATAAAGGCATTCTTACAAGCCCCGTGAAAAACTCCAGCTAAGGGAGATGAGGGGGTGTGGGGCTGAGGATGAGGAAGAGGCTCATCACTGTGGGCAAGTTGTCACCCCTTCCTGGGGGCCAGGTTTCCTCACTGATACAATGAACAACCAGGGGCCATCCATGTTTGAAATGCTTCCGGCTGGCTCCCAAGTCAGCGGGTTCCCAGTTGTGTTCAAGGGCTGACTCTCCCCGTCTCCCCCCTCCACCCCACCCTTCAATGTCTTCTGTTTTCACTGCAGCTTGGAAAGGCACGATTCTGATCAACACTTCCTCTCTAGGCGCCAGCCAATCACCCAAAAACATGTGTCCGTTTTCTTCACAACCCTGTTAGGTCTCTGCCCCAGGCGCCCAACCCAGGGAGCAGCAAGTGACTCCTCATCCCCTCCCCAGCTCCTCAGATGGGGACAGGAAGTTTTTATGAGACTCCTATAGGATGGTGGGGGAGGGAGAGGGATTCTGGCAATCTGTCCTGAAGAATGCAGGTTAATAATTTATATGTGCATTTTTTTAAAAAAAAACCTTCTGAAACAAATTGCATACAAATTGTGTGACAGTCAAAGGAAATGTGCCAGTGTTGCTCAGTGAAGCATAATAAATATATGCAGCCCATAATAATAAGTTACTTAAACTCAGGGCACTAAATGATTTATTAATTGTCTTCTAATCCTTTCCAGCTACAACTAAAACCAAGAGTATAGCCGTATTTCACATACCAGCTCATAACGCCTCCAACACCAAACAGTGCGGCCACTGATAGTTATCACATCCATTTTTCATTCCGGCCCCCAACTCTGCAGATAGGCCTGGAGCAGGGCAGGTTGCTGGTAGGACTGCTATTCTCACCCAAGGGGACAGATATGCTCCAAACACACATGCCATCTACTGCACTTGTCACATGAATGCCACACACCACATGCTCATTTTGCCTTGAGTTCCCCTCACCTGGCTTCCCCTTCCCATCCACCTCTCCCACTGCCATCAGTGCCAAGGTGTCCCCCTGGGTGGACACTAATCCTGGGAGAACACAGGTCATTGTCTCCTGGGATGCCCCAGCACCAGGTTCACAGCCCCAGAGTCCTCTCCCACAGCAGATGGTGAGCCAAAGAGAGCTAGAATGGAGATGGCAAGCAGAGCACAACATCCCGCCCTCTCTCTAGGATGCTGACCTGGTGGGAAATGTGGAATTCCTGCAGCAGTGTCCATGGCTGGGGCCTCCTCCCTGTTCTTAGTGCTGCAGACACTGGCCTCTGCTCCCTGGGAGGCTCTGCACTCAGGCAGCTGCCCGGAGCCACCTGCAGACCCAACACCTATCTTGGGATTCATGCCCCAGGGGCTGTGCCGGCAGGTGGGAATGCCACCAGCAAACTAGGAACCTGTATCTTTCAGGGGGTCAGAACTTGCCAAAACACGAAACTTTGGAGGAACATCTCTTCTGTTATTGTAGCCAGAAATGCCACCTCTGTGGATGGATAGAGGAATAGGACAAGGTCAGGTCCCAGGAACGGACTGGAGAACTGCAGGGACTGAGTTCAAGAGGTGAAATGATTCTCCAGGGTCGATTGCCCCAGTGACCTGAAGTTGCCTCCTTTTTCCCCAATATGTTTCTCTCTAGTCTTCCCATCTCAGAACAGTGCCATCTTCTGCCAGGTACCCACTCTGCGCACCACCTCTGACGCTGTCTCTGCCCTCTCCCTCACTCTCACACCCAACCCGTAGGGATTTCACTCCTAAAAAAGACTACTCAAATCTATGCCTTTCCATCGCCACTGCCATTGTATAAATCAGAGCCCAGGGGTTGGAAATCAGCAGCTTTTGGCAGAATTCAGCCCCAGACGTTTCGTGGGATATGCAGTGTTTTGGGTTTTGTTTTATTTTGTTTTTAAAGAGGTAATATGTAACATGGTTCAAAAATCAAAAAGTAGAAGGTAAACACTGAAATGTCTCCCTCCCATTCCTGTCTCCCACCTGTCCAAGCAAATACAAATATAGATTCTTATTTTCCCCTTTTTATGCACATTTTTCTGCACTTTGGCGGATTTTTTTCTTTTTTACATGTATTTTGGAGATCTTTCTATATCAGTACAAAGAGAGCATCCTCATTTCTCTTTTTAAATGCACAGTGTTCCATTGTCAGGATATTCCATAATTTAACTAATTGGTCCCTAGTTGATGGATATTTGTGTTCTTTCCAATCCTTTGCTATTACAAATAATGTTGCAAAGAATATGCTTATACATATGTCATTTCATATGTGTACAAGTATATCTTTAAGATCAATTCCCCAATATGAAATTGCTGGGTCAAAAGGCATATGATTTATAATTTTGTTAGATATTGCCCGATGGCCCTTTGAAGGGGTTGTGCTGATTTACACTACAGACAGTCTTTTTCCTCAGGGCCCTGCCAATAGAGCGTGATTTTAAACTTTTTGGATTTTTTGCCCATTTAAAAGATAAATGAATAATGATATCCCAGGATAGTTTTAATTTGTATTTCTCTTATTATGTGCAAGGTTGAACATCTTCTTATATGTTAAAAGCCATTTGTATTTTCTTTTCCATGAATAGTCTACTCATATTCTTTACCCATTTTTTTTCTATTGGGTTGTGTTTTTGTTGTTGTTGATTTTTAGGAGCTCTTTGTATATTAGGAAGAATATCCCTGTGGTATGAGCTCTAAAACTTTTCCCCCAGTTTGTCATTTTTCTCTTAACTTTGCTTATAATTTGTTGATGGTACTTCTTAAAATTTTTTATTTTGAATGCCAACAGGTTGGGAGCAAACACTCTCCCATTTGCTGCAGCCTCTACTACTCCCACAATTTTGCATCTCAAGTGCTTTATCCTTTTTAATTGCCAGCCTGGACATTGGTGTGATGCCTGGAACTGCTGCCACTGTCTTGTGACCCAGAGGAAAGCTAGTTGAAAACAGAGCTAACATCCAGAGGATGCCAGAGAAAGCACCTGGGTGCTTGTGGATGTCATTGAGCCCTTGAGTTTATCCAACCCTAGAGGAGTCCTGGTCCTGAACTTCATAATATGTAAGAAACTAAATTCCTTACTGTTTAAGCCATTTCGGGTTAAATTTGCTGTTACTGGCAGTCAAAGGCTTTCTAACTGAACTACATCTTGATTACTCTTCTTACAAAGGTCTTGTACCCTCTAACCCATGTCCACTGCTGAGACACTGTTCTCCCCTGTTTAAATACATTCACTAGCTCACCATCACCTGTAAAATATAATGCAAGTGCCTTGGCACACATCCTGTCCCCGCCCACTCTTCCCTCCCTTGCTCACACGTCCATGCTGTTGCTCATCCTGTCCCTCTTCCTTACAGGGCCCTTTCCCTCTTTCCCCTGTCTAATTCCCAGAACAGTCTGTTCCAGCATCAACTCCTCCAAGCAAACTTCAGACCAAGTCCCCATCCTCACCCCATCATCACCATGCAGCATCCAGAATTTCCTCTATGGCTGTACAAGGCTCAATGTCCATACATCGTTTTACATGCCTTAGCCCTCGCCCTGCTCACTTCCCCATGAGTTCTTTGAAGGCAGGGACAAGGTCTTATTTACTTCATTATGCCTAGTACCTAGCACAGGGCCCAGCACATGGTAGGTGTTTACCACTGTTTGCAAACCTGAATGGGGCTCCCCCCTCTCACCACATTTGTTCCCACAGATGCCCCCTCAGGCCTCTTGCATCCAGCTCCTCAGAACCAAAGACTTCCCACTCAAGTCCACATTGCTATTGAGAGATGCTAAAAGAAAGGCCCCAACCTAATAGGCCTGCTCTAGGAAGAGAAGCAGATGACTTGATAAATCACCAGATAAAACAGCCCTTGGGCATGGGCTCATGCCAGTGTCCTGATGCTGTAGCAAATCATCTAGTGCAACAGAAACTTGGGGTTGGGAGCCGGCTTCCTAGCCACTTCCTAGCTGCATGAACTCAGAAAAATTACTTAAACCCTCTGTGTCTCAGCTTCCTATTTGTAAGAAAGGGATGAGCAGGCTGTCGCAAAGATGAAATGAGTGTAATGGTCTCACATAGGAAGTGCTCAGTAAATTATTCCCCCTCCTAGGATCAAAACCAGCCCCTAGATAAATGAGGCAAAGTCCATATAAAGTAGACCCCAAACACTTCACTAGGGTGGGCTTCTTTTCTAGCTCAAAACAGCAGTGTGGGGACCACACAGCAGAAATATATTCATGGGGGTAACCAAGCAGAGGAGAGGGCCCACACCTCCTGACACTTCCTGTGTGCCAGCCCACGCTTGCTGGTTTATGCCTGTTTCCATGCACCTTCCTCACAACGACTCTGCAAGGAAGTATTTGCAGTCCCATTTTATAGATGAAAAAAGTAAGGCTTAGAGGAGTTAAATAACTGCCTACTATGTCCACGGCCATGAACCTGGCACGGAGGAGTCAGGATCTGAACCCAGCTCTACCGGGCTCGTGCCTGAGTTGTTTTCCCTGTCTCGTGTTGCCTCCAAACTATATAGAATGAGGGCTGGCCTGGCAAATCCAGGACTTGTGATCACTGCTGATTAGACAGGACAAGGTGACCAGAGAGGGGAGTGAAAGAAGAGAGAACAGGAGTGAAGAGAGGAGTTCTTAGAAAAGGTCTCTTTCATATTGCCCGTGTGCTGTCATTTGAGGGTGCATGTGAGCACACGCCTGTGTGTGTGTGACTCCATGGGTGTGCATGCATGTGTGTGCAGGTGCATGTGTGTGACTCTGTGTGCATGTGTGTGCCTCTGTGTGTGTCTGGGTGTGATTCTGTATGTGTGCATGTGTGAGACTCTGTATGTGTGTGTGTGTGTGTGTGTGTGTTAAGGGGAGGAGGGAGAGAGCTTGCGCAGATTGGCCTCCTGCCTACTTCCACGCACATGCATATCCTGGCCACGCCGAGCCTAAACATGCCCCATGTGAACACTGTATGTGGTCAACAGCGGGAGACTTCACCTATTAATTCACCTCTAACAATGCACCCCTGTTGCAGGCTGGTCAGACCAGCCATGTGACCTCAGCAGCACCGTCTCTGTTATTAGCCTGTGACTGACTCGGCAAGGCTGCCAGAGGGACAGCAGAGGGAAGGAGGGAGGGAGGAGGTGCCTTTGCCAATTCAGTCAGGCTTCCCTGGACAGGGCTTCCCAAATCCAGATGCATTGTGGGCCCTCCCATCAAAGAGAGAACACTGGGAGAGGCACTTATGCCCAGGTGTCTCTCAGTTTTCAAAGACATCCACAGCACAGGGGAAAATGTGCACCTTCTCATCTGAGAAATCCTTTTGAAGAAGAGAAAGCCCTGCCCGTCCAGCAGAGAAAGGAGTAGGGAAGGGGCCTGGGGGAGAGGGGCAGGCTTGGTCCCCAGCCTCTCAGCACCCCCAGCCAGGTCGTTCAGACCCCCTCAGCACCTGCCAGGACTCGCCCCCCCATCAGGACTGCCTTTGAGTTTATCTCTCCTCTCCCTCTCAGGTAGAGGCAAGAATGGCTTATCCCACCTGTCACCGTCTATGGCAATAGAAACAGGACCCAGAAAGGGGCCACTTGCCCATGGTCACACCATGGCCTGTCAGGAGCAGACAGACTGGAAACCATGACTTCGTCCCCGTCCCTGCTTTAAGCCCCTGGATAGCCACTGCTCCAATGTCCTCCACGCTCTGCTGGGCGACAGCCTCAATAAAGTTTTCTCCCTGAGCAGAACAAAAGGAAACAATCTTATGGGGCCTGGGCCCAACACAAATTCTTACACTTTTCCTGGACTCCAGGAAGGAAAATAGCCTTGTACCTATTTAACATGAAAACATCTCAGCAGCTGGAGAAAGCCTCATTTTCTGCATTCTCTAAACTTTGTGAGGACCCAGTGTCCCCAGTCAATCTAGAGAGAGGCAATGTACTTGACCAATTCAACTTAGCAGCAAAAGTAGACTGGAAAGTCCCTCCTTTAACCATTCCCTAGCTTCTTTGATGTTGGCAAAACAAGATGCAAAAAATAAACAACTGAGCATTGTAAGTGACCACCTAGGCCTGGGAAGAAGAAATAGTCATCCAACCTTCCTGGTGCCTTGGGATGTCCTCAAAGATCCTTTCACCTCTATCCTCTGGTTTTCATTAATTATAGGATAATGGAAAATAGCAGTTTATATCCTGGCTCAGCCCCTGCTTTTCTAGCTGAATGACCTTGGGCAAGTTATGTCCATTTTACAGATGAGAAAAATGAGGCTAGAGAGGTCTCGAGGTTAGCCCAAGTCACAGAACTGTAGCACACACAGCGCTGTGTCCATTGAGTCTCCTAATCCATAGTCTAGAGCTCTCTTTCCACTGCCCCCAGCTTTTCTTTTACTCATTCTAGCCTTGATTAGAAAACCAATGATTACTGCATTAACTCCCAAGCCCTGTCTTCCTGATGGGAGAAAAACAGTCCTCTCGTAGCAAGCTGATATTTGGACAATCCAAGAGCCTCCCGATTGCTCCGGAAGACCCGGCCTTCCCCTCCCAGGACTTAGCAACGCTGCCAAAACAAGAGGAGAAAGCTTCCAACAAAAGTTTGTTTTCATGGAGATTTTATTTCCTTCATGGAGGCTCTCCCACCACAGATTTCTCTTTGTTAGAGCTTGCATTCAGAAGTCACCAGATACACAGCCCCTGACCCGGCAGGCCCTCGGGGGACCTCACGCCTTTATCTCCCCTCCCAGACCCACAGGCCGCCTGCTCCCCCACTCAAAAGGCCCTTTGAGCCACTCTGGGGAGAGAGAGGCTCTCGGAGTGGACAGAAGCTTCAGTGGGGCTGAGCCCTGTACATCAAGGTGGGGAGGGGAGAGAGGGGAGAAGAAGGGGTAGAGAGAGAAGGATTTTGTCTGAGCGATGGGGAGGCCTAACCACATCCCTCCTGCCCCTCAGGCAGAGCTGTGTTCCATGATGGTGGGATGCTAACTAGGGCTCAGGCAGCAGGACGCAGATCTCTGAGGCTGTCCCCAGGGCATGGCTCAACTTGCACTGAGTCAGGGCCAGCCCAGGCAAAACTTAGAAGGGGATAAAATCTGTCTTAGATGGACAAGCCTTCCCTTTTTGCCCTTTTCAGGATCAGCTGCCCTCCCAGGGACACAATTTAGAGAGTTTACTCTGGCTGTCTCTCTTAGCCAGGAAGAAAAGGGGCTGACAACATTAATCCATGCTTCATGAGCAACCCCTCCCAAGCAGGTGCATTCAAAGAGGGGGAGAGAATGGGAGTAAGAGGGAGAGCAAGAGAGAGTCAGAAGAGGAAATGCTGAGCTTGGAGGAAAATAAGTTGCTAATGGTAGAATTACAGGTTCGAGGGGTGGGTGGGATTGGGAGGTGGCAGTGCTGAGGCCGCTCTGCTGGGAGCCCAGCTCTCCTCAAAGACCTCCAGGAGGTGGGTCCTGACACCGGATGGAACAGCAGGGACATTAGGGCCAGGCAGAGCTGGGTTTGATTCTCTTCCCTACAACTTGCTAACTTGGTCATCTTGGGCAAGTGACTTAACTTCTTTGGTCTCATTCCCATCATCTGCCCAAATGGAGATGACACCATCTCCAGGTTGGTGTGGGGAAGTAAGACCACAGACCCAAACAGCCAAGCAGGCAACTGGCACACAGTAGGCGCTTGGTTCCCCTCCCTACCCCTCCTCCTGCCACGAGGACTGGGGTCCAGTTGGCACGATCAGCACTTGTCCTTATGTTTCCACACAAATGGTTCCTCTGTGTGCGCCATCTCCCCCTTCTCCCAGATTGCGTGTAACCAGGCAGTAGAATTTTAAATCCTTACATTTTAAGCGTTTATTTTAACTTTTGTCCTGAGGAGACAAGGAACACACAATTTACAAGGCATTTTTTAAAAACCAGCCTTGCGTTTGTTCCTCAAATGGTTTTGTTCCCATTTAACAGATGAGGGAATTGAGAGTCAGAGACACGAAATGACTTTCCCAAAGTCACCCCGTAGGTAAGCAACAAAGGCACAACTAGACGTCTGATACAGACACGAGCTCCGTGGCCCTCTGAAAAGGGCAGACGGGGCAACTGACGTGAAGAAACTTGGGACTCAGACACGAAGGGAAGCCACAAAGGAAGACAACTTTTTGAAGATGGGGGAGAATAAAACTTTATAAACTGAATTTGAAAGACCAGAAGCTGACAGCAGTTCTGTGGGGTAAGAAGGCAGAGAAGAGCGGCCAGACTGTGATGCAAGAGACTGAGTAGGGAGTAGAAATGGAACTTATTGAAGTCTACTTTCTAGCTTGACTAAGGCCAAGTCAAAGTGAGTTCTGAGTCTAGACCCTTAATTACCATCTACCTACAAGACCTCCATCACAGAGAAATGTGAGGGGAACTAGGGAAGGCCACTGGTCCTGTCCTAACTATAGAACCAGCCACGTAGACCTTCAGCACGGGGACTGGCTCCATGGATCATGCTTCCTCTTCACATGCACCATCCATCAGCCCGGAGAGCTACAAAGACCAGCTGTGATATTCCTTCTCCCTGCTCTCTCTCCCTACCCTATTCAGTGGGGTGCCCTGATAACACCGAGCTCTGTCAGGCCCTATAAGAACACCCTCTTATCCTCCTGACCAGTGTTGACCTGCCAGGGCCAAACCAGGTGCAGTCACACCTGGATGTGGGAGGGGAGAGGAGATGGACCAGATGGATTACTCCTGGAGGACACCCCTGCCCAGAGATTCTAGGATGTCAAATCCATGATTACCAACTCCAGAAAGAATGCTTCCCCTCTGCCTCCTTCGCATACACAAGACTGGTTACATGTTTCTGGACTGATCTCCTGCTTAACCAGCTGCAAAGAAACTCTTTCAAAGGGAAGAGAAGGAATCCCTCCTGGGTCCAGGGAAGCCGAGAGTCTATATTGTGAAGTCATTTCAGACAGTCTCCTCTTGCTTTCAAATGTACTTAATCAACATGAAAAGGATTGCGAGGGCTGGAGCTCTCACAGGTAGAACTAACGGAGAAGAATAATGTTCATAAATCATTTAGCATGCAATCCAAACAGAGGTGTATTTTTTTCTTAAAGGAAAAGGCAATGCCAAGGAAATAGAGCCATATGGGAAACCAAATACTTGTCCCCGCATATAGAGTGTCTCCAAGTAGGGCAGGGCACCCGTTTATATCATTTTCGTCTGCAATCTGACCCTCAGTACTGACTCTCCAGCTTGGCTTCCTCCCCCATCTCCAAAGCTCAGATCAGCAGAGGGTCAGCACCGAGGAAGGACAGCTGATAAAACAGCTGCATTCCCACCTACCCCTGCAGCCCAGATCAGGCACTGGCTTTCTCTCCTGAGCAGCTGACTCCACCCTGGGCAGCTGGGCCTGTACAGGGACATTCAGGGGGCTGGGAGGGCAGGCCCAGAAGACCTAGGCTGCATTCTTCCAGGGCTCAGCTCAGGGAGGCCTTCCCTGGCACCCCCTACAGAATATTGCACAGGCCCCAGCCATTCTCCACCACCTTAACATGCTTCGTGTTTCCTTACAGCAATGATTACTCCTTGGCATTATATTATAGAGATGTTTATTATGTGTCTCCCCTACCAGGATGCAAACTTCATGAGGGCTGAATATTTATGTTTTGTTGACAGTTATATCCCTGGAACCTAAAACAGCACCTGACACATAGTAGGTACTCAGTAAATATTTGTTGAATGAATGAATAAATAAATAAATAAACAAATAAAAATGGTTCCTTTACCCTCTTCCAGGGCACATTCCAGATGGAGAAAGCCTTGTCTAGTCCAAAGTAAGAAACTATAGTCAAGAACTAGACATCTGTTGCTAGTTTCTGATTCTGTCATTTTGACCCAGAGTAAACTATTCCTGCTCACCTGCTCTGCCTCACCTTCTCCATCTGCAGAATGAGTATCTCCAGTGCAAAAAAGAAGGAGAGGGAGGAATCAAAAACAACTAACATTTACTGACTGTCTCCTACACATGGCTTGTACTGTGCTAGGCACTTGACTGGCAAGCCCCTGTCTCATTTATTCCTCACAACAACCTTGTGAGCTTGATATTATTATCCTCATCTTACAGATAAAGAAACTGAGGCTCACAAATATAAAGCAACTCACCCAAACTTGCGTACCTAGAAAGTGATGGAAAGTGGATTTCAACCCAGGCCTGCAGATCCTGAAGCCATGTCTATACAACATGGGGTCACATTGCAGTTTATCCTTTCACCCGTATGTAGGGTGCATCATCCCAGAAAGAAAATTCAGGCTGTGTCCAGTGGAAAATTTGGAGATCCTGAATTCTGCACTTTTCCAGAAGTAGGGGTTGGGACAGTTGGAGTGACCAACTTCTTCTGGTTTGTCTGGGACTTTCCAGGTTTTAGCACTAGATTCCCATGTGCCAGGAAACCTCTCAGTCCCAGGTAAACCAGAACAGTTGACCACTCAAGGTGGGATGCAGCCACAGCTAGGGACCCTGAAAACTCTGAGCCAAAGACCACTGCATTATCTCTGAGGGAGCACACCCTCCACATCTTCCCACAGGCCATGATGGGAGAGCCCACTGTGCCTGCACCCATGGCAGTGTGCCGTCCAACACTGCGCCTGCATCTGCATTTGAGCCCACCTGGCTGCAGAGCAAGAGGTAGAAACCTGCCAGGCATCATTGCTTTCCTGTGCCCCAAATGCAGACTGTGGCCTCAGAAAAAGAACTGCATGTGTTCCTTCCCTAAAGGGCAAGATGACCTCTCCAAAGCAAGGAGGGCAGATTCCTGGAATTCCAGTCAATGAGGCTTTGGTTTTAGCCAGACCCCCTCTGACACAAGGAGCAAAATTCAGGACTGCCAATAAGTTACTAAGAAGTACCCCTGGGGCTATGAGATGGTCCCTCCAGGATGCCAGATCAAAGGATTCAGAAAGAAAGGTTACCTACCTCTGTGGGATTCTCTTCCTGCACAAAAAGCTGTCCCTCTATTCTCCAGCCAGGGTTTGCAACAAACTTTACTACATATCTTCATTCTCCTGCCTCCAGCTCCCCCGCCAACACCACCTTGCTTCACCTCCAGTGATTGTCAGTGTCTATCCTGGGCCACCTCTGACTCTGACTGGGTGCTGATTTTGTCCCTCTCTTGGGGCCGGGGCTAAAGTAAGAGCAATACTGGTCCAGAACTGCAGCAGAGAGCAAATAGGGGTGAGGGTGGGGGTAAAGAATGACACAGGGGTGGGTATGAGGGTTGCGTAAGACACAACTCCCCCCACCTTCAAGGTTGCTATTTTCAGGGTCTTAGGAGAAGGGCCCTTTTGCCCCTTTGTTCATTTGTTCATCCACAACAAAGATGGCTCTGGCCCACGTCTCCTAGCCCAGAGCTACAGGGACACAGAGTGCCTGTCCTCCTCCTCCACCCTCTAGCCCACCCCATGCATTACTGTGTCTGTTGCTATGTTGCTTTATGAATGTTCTTTGACTTTTTCACCTGAGTGTTTTCCATGTCCATTGGTCCTATGTCTTCTGAGTTTTCCTAAATTCCTTCCTCTCTTCCTCAACATGCTGTATCTCCCTCTGCTTTCCTACCTCAAAAGCGGAACCCCCACCTCCTTCCCAAGGCTGACCCCCCAGGCTCTGACCTTCAATCCCATAATGCCCGTCAATGTGAGTGAGTGCGTGTGTGTGTGTGTCTGTGTGTATCTTCAATCTCTCCTTCTACTTGGGCCCACCTCGATCTACAAACATACAAAGTCTCCCCAGACCCACAGGCACTACAGTGAAGTGGAAAGAGCATTGCCCTAGAAGGCAGAATCCCACCTGTGACACCTATCGGCCCTGTGTAGTTCAATGACTCAGTTTCTTCACCTGTGAAGTGGATATAATAGCCCCTGCTCTGACTCCCTTAAATGTTGTGAAGATGAGGTAAGATAATAGACTTGAAGTACTTCGTAAATCATAATATGAATGTAAAGAATTATTTAATTTTAAAATCATTTTTTTAGTCCTCTGGAATAATATCCCTCCCATTTCTTCCCGCTCATGGCCAATCTTGTGAAAGAGTGATTTGCACTCACAGGTGCCACTTCCTCACTTCTCATTCTGTCCTGACCCCTGAAACCTGGCTGCTGACCCCACAACTCCAGTGACATTGCCCTTGGGATGGCCAAGTACTCCTGTTCATCTGTGGAATGGCCATTTCTCAGTCACAGCCCTCCTTCACGCAACATGTCCAAAGAAGGCAACACTTGTCCCCTCTCCCACCCTCAACCTGCTCCTCTTCTAGTCTGTACTATTTCTGTTAATGGTACCGCTTCCCTTCCAACCACCCAAGCCCGACAAACCTAGGAATGCTTGTTGATTTCTCCCTCACCACCACTCAAACCCTACCTCTTCCACCTTTCACCTTACCCCCAACTAACCCAATCCCAACACATTCTCACATAGACACAATTTAAGTCCTAACTGGTCCAACTCCCATGTGTATCTCTCATGTTCACTCTCTCCTTGCCCACTACCAACATGCTTGTTCTACCTTTCATTGCTTTGCGCTCCCAGACAATCACAGTAGTCTCCTAACGCACTCCTCTCTGCTCTTGTCTACCCTACGCGTCAGAGGCAGCGTGTCTTTCTAACACTAAGTCTTCTCTTGTTACTCCTTATGTCAAAAACCTGCCATGGCTCCTCGTGGCCCATGGAATAAAGTGCAAATTCCTAAGCCTGGCAAGGAGAACCTCCACAACATGGCCCCAACTTAACTCTCCACCTTCAATTTACAATCCACCCCTGTGCTGATGCCACACTCTAATTAAATTAGAGTATTTCAATTTCCTGACTATACTCCATACTTACCTGCCTCAGGGCTTTTGCATGTCCCATCTCTTTGTTGGAAAGCCTGTCTTCCACCGGTGTCTATTAGAACCCTACTCCTCCTTCAAGCCCAGCTTAAAAGCCATCTCATCCATGAAGTATTCCTTGGTCAGCCGGAGAAAAGTAATGTTTCCTTATCCAAACTCATAGCATGTTGTCCATGATACTTATCATCTTTGTGTTACAGCTACTTATATCCTTGCCCTATCTCCTCTAATAGACATATTCATTACCGAATTACATTTATCACATTTTAAAGTCCATAGTAGTTATGCAATAAATATTTGTCAAATAAGAAAATGAATGACTAAATGAAATCTCTCCAGCGGTTTTCAACACAAAAGGCCACATGTGGGCTTTGCTCACTGATGATTGGCAACCAGCTCATCTCCTCCTCTGTCCAAGAGTCCTTTGGCAAAGCCAGGTCCACAGCCAGCCAAGCCCCCACATGTGTGTTCCCACCTCTTCCTCACCTCCCACCCACTCCTCACCCTTCTCCAATCTCTCCCACCCTGACTTGCCACTAAAACCTCTCCCTAGGGTGCCAATGGCCCTCATGCCTACAAAGTTGAGGATTATTCTTTTAGTCCTTCTCTTACTGGATATTTTTGTTCTTGTTGCAGCTGACTCTGTGGTCTCCTTCTCCATCACAGAGCTTTATACTCCTTTGGTTCAGTGCTGCCACCCTTTCCAGATTCTCCTCCTAACTCTCCTGCCCTCTCTGTGTCTCTTCTGTGGTTTCTCTCTCACCCCCCATTAAATGCTATGCTCCTCAGGATCCTGCCTTTGCCCACTGCCCTTCCCCCTCTGCACACGCTCCCTGGAGTATCTCATGCACCCACCACGGGCTAATGGTGCCCACATTTCCATTTCCTGCCATGTCCTCTAACGTGCACATTCAATTTCCTGATAGACATCTCCAACTACATGCCCCACAGATACGGGAACTCAATGTGGAAAGAAGAAAGAGAAAGAAAGAAAGAAGGAAGAGAGGGAGCAAGGCCTGCAGAAGACCTATTCCTCCTCCTTTGTTTCCCATCATGGTTGCTGAACCACCGCCCACTTAATACAAGAGGTGAAAACCTGAAAGTCTCCCTGGAATCCTTCCTTTCTCTCACCCTCCCACATCTAGACCAGTGCCTCTTCCCCCTGCCACACACACGATTGCTCCTTCTAATCAGCTCTGGGATCTGCCCCTCCCTCTACCCACAGCAGCACTCCCTCAGCCCATGCCCTCACAGTTGCTTGCCTGCGGTATTGCAATAGGTTTCCCACTGGCTTCCTGCATCTGTCTTACCCACGTTAATCCAGCCTTCTCAGTACCGCCAACATGATCCTTCTAAAACACAACCTATCCAAGACACTTGCCAGCCTAAAATCCCTTCATACTAAAAATGGCTAAAATTTATTGAGAATTCTTTTTGCCCCAAGTCTACTCACTTAGTCCTTGCAACACCTATGATTTTACCCTTTTTACAGATTAGGAAATTCAGGCACCAAGAGATTAAGTCATTCACCCAAGGTCACCAGCTAGCAAGTGGCAGAGGAGGGCATCTGGCTCCAGAGCCCACTTCTCTGCTACTATTTCACGTTGCCTCTTCAAGGGTCCCCACTGGCTATGTGAGAACTCTTCGCTCCTTAGCACAGCATTCAAGGATCTCTGTGACCTGGCCCTGCTGCTTCCCTATCACCTCCTGCTACTCCCTGGGCCATGCTTTTTGCTCCAGAGACCTGACTGGCTTGTTTTCATACACACACCATGCTGGTCCATGCATCCATGCCTTCCTGCAGGACAATCTCTCTGCTTAACATCCCCTCCCCTACATTGTGACCTAACTACTTTCTATTCAAGTCAGTTTAGGTGTCACCAGAGATGCCTCCTTCCAACCTCCCCAACAGCCATCAGCCTGAGCTGAATGTTCCTCCATGGTTCACCCACAGCCCCTGCTCTTGAAGTTTCCTTCTTGGTTCCCCTTCTAAAGTGTAGACTCCTTGAAGGTGGGACTCTGTCTTATTTGTGTCTGTGCCTGAAGAGTATAGCACAATGCCTGGAACACAGTAGGTGCCCCATAAATGTATGTGTGCTGAGCTGTGCTGAGCTCTGCCCACCTTGGCTAGCTCCTTCCCACCCCAGTCAAGGCCCTGGCCCCGGTCATTCCAGACACTCCAGTGCACAGCCATCTCTTTCTTCCCAGAATTCCCTCAGCACATTGAATCTGTGCTGTTCATTCAGTAATTAATGAATCCTATTCCATTGTGTGACAGCTCCTGCATCATAATCTTCATTATTATTTAATATTTAACTTTTGTATTGTTACTTTTCTTTTCACAAATTGCCTCCCCAATTGGGGAATAAACTTTTTGAAGATGTAAGTTAGGGGCTAGGTTTCACTTGTATTTTCATTTTTTGAAGTGCCTTGTACATCTTAAGTGCTTAATAAATGTAAGGTAATTTAATTTAAAGCAATCTGGGAAAGCCGAGATTGGCTGCTGTGCATACGTTTGGGGCAGAGTGTGGGATGAGAGGCTGCTCAGAAAGGCAAAATATTTGGGGCTCAAAGGGACATAACCCAGTCTCTGCTTATGTTAACATCCCACCCCCTACATGAGAGTTACCTAATGGCTTTGAAATGAACTTTTACTTAAATGTAATAAAATATAGAGTTACAATTATGGATTCAAAAACAGGAGTCACAAAGTATGCATAAAAGCCAAAAATATCATTCTCTGCCCTCCATCAAGAAGTCGCCTGCTTGGCCTCTTGGACACTGAAGACGGTGCTGCTTGAAGTCCGTGGTGGGGGAGAGAGAGCCCACCTAGGCCTGCTCAGACTGTCTTTCACCAGAGCTCCCCTCCTTGTCCTGTCTGGAAGGGACTCCACACCCAACAACACACTTTCATCAAAAATAAAAAGTATCCAGCCCTACTATGTGCCAGGCACATAATGAGATAAGGAGAATAGATGCTGAACGGATAAAAAAATAAATGCCAAGAACCCAGACCTCAAAAAGTATCCAGAATAAAAATATGTATTGAGCATCTTCTAATTCACTCCTTTCTAGGAGTAACATGTAACGAACATGTAACAAACATGAGCTCTGTGCTGCACACGGTGCCAAGTTCTGGGAATAGGGTAACTCACAGGATAAGCCCCTAAATTCCAAGAGTTAACAACCACTGTGCACAAGGCACCATGAAGGATACAAGGAAAGATCAGACATGGTCCCTGTCCTCTGGGAGTGTGCAGTCTAGTTCTGGAGACAGGTCCTTTATGTGAAACATGTACAGTATTCTCATTGCTGCCATTACTATGCACGATAGCTAATCACACCAGACAGCCTAGGCTCAGCACCAAGCACAGGTGTACCCTGAGAGATTCAGCCAGGCCTGGAGGAGTCGAGGGAGAGTATTACAAGGGGAGAAAAGGAGTTAGCGGAGGGAGGAGAAGGACAATGGAAGACCCCAAGGAGGTTTACTGGAAGGCAAACCTCCTGATGTTGCATAGAGCTGTCTCCGACCAGGAGTGGGGCCAATTCACAATCTAACTGGGAGTGACCTAACAGGAGAAGGGCCCGAGTGAGTGCCTTTAAGGCATATAGGCTTGGAGGAGAGGTCTGGAATTAGGGCCATCAACCTTCCCAGGAACTTCCATTGATAAAACCAGGAGAGTCCCAGGCAAACTGGGATGAGTTGGTCAACCTATGACTGGCCAGCAGCAAACTTTTACTTAGTGAGCACAGCACTGATAAATCCATCAGCCACTTGCTACTCACAGTGTGGCCCACAGACCAGCAGAATCAACAACCCCAGAAGCCTGTTAAAAACACAGAATCTCAGCCCCACTCAGACCTACTGATTTAGAACCTGCATTTTAACAAGATGCCCAGGTGGCTCATTTGTACACTGGCAATTGAGAAACATGCCTTTAGTGGCCCCTTCTCTTCTGGAGATCTAACTCCCAAAACTAGGGCCCTACTTACTCCACCTACCACCATGCCATGAACTACACTTCCTGTACCTCCAAAAGGAGTAGGCCTTTGCATCTTGCCCCATCCACTTGATCACTGGGGATTCTTTCCTGCTCCAGTGTCTCTATGAGTCACATGACTCTGAGAAGGAGAGCTACTCTCCAGGGTCTGACCTCTCTCCTTGCCTTCCCTTCCTCTCCAAGCATCTCGGATAAAAGGCGATTCCAGGAGCCCCGAGAAAAGGGCACCACAACCCATCCTCTGGGCAGAGGAACACAAGAGGGCTGTACTTCTTCGTACTCAGATGGTGAAGGTGAAGTGCTGGTTTGGGGAGATGAAGCCAGGGAAGAAATGAGTTTATGCAAGATTACCCCAGAGACAACACAGAAATTTCGGAGTCTTGAGTTTTACTCCTTGCTTCAGGGGACATGGGCACACACAGACATGCACCCCAGTCAGCCACACAATAAGTTAAATGGAACCGTTTGCTGGCCATCTTGCCAGGCATTTTCCTGGTTAGCTAGTGAAAGACGACCTCATCCAGGGCTCAGCCTCGCTTGACTGTGCTCCCAAAAACTCCTAGAAGAAGGGCATTTGGGTTAGTGGTTTGAAACTGTGGGCCTCTCTCAGTGGCTCAGAGGGGAAGAATGTCCTCTGAAGAGGGATAGAGAAAACCAAGGCCTCACAGTGCTGACCCCACAGAACATCACACAGCTCTGCCCACCTCCTGGCCTCTGCTATGTTCCCTGAAGGGCCAAGGAAGGAAACAGGAACCTCAAGCCACCTACAATTGGCCTGATGGCCTGACAAGTTAAATAAATATTTAGAGTCCAGAGGTGAGGTTCAAGCCCTGGACCCTCTAAGTTTTGGCTAGATCTGGGGATTTTCTGAGCAGTATATTCAGAAGGCCTAGAGCACAGTTACCAGACACCAGAGCATTCCAACTAAGAACTGAAGTGAGGAGCACATAAGGAAAAATTTACCACAATGAAATCCCATTCCCAGGGCCATATATTTAGGGATTTTACCCCATAAATATATGAAATATATGAAAAGTTTTTTAAACTCTAAAACTACCTGGCAGCTGGGGTTGGGTGTGTGTGTAGAAGAATGGTGAGTGAATTTGCTCATCTCTAGAAAGAAAAAAATTGTTTTTGTCTAAATAGTATTATCAAAGGAAGCTATAAAATAACAAAACGAAACAAAACACTCTGTGGAGACGGAAGAGGGACAAGTGTATCTGTCCAAAGGCACTCATTCCCCCCAGCTACAGCCCTCCCCAGAGCCCCAGGAGCATGATTTCCTTTCTCTTTCTCCCTGCACTCCAGAAGGCTCAAACAGAAGGTAGGCATGGCGGACAGGGAATGGGCCTCGGTGTCCCCTGGGAGTGGCTGAGTGCTCTGTTGGCCTGGACACTTTAGTGCCAGCTCCTGCCCTTCCACTCCTTCCTCTGTGGTGCACCTGCAGATTGCCCAGGCCTCTTTGGGGACAGACACTTCTCTTGTGTGGCAGTGCAGGCACCTCATCCATGGAGGGTGCAGGAGGGTGCTTGGTCTTCAGGGAGAGGTGAGGAGGGGGAAGGGGTCCAGAGCTGGCAGCCACCCCTTCACCCCCCATGCGGGCAGCGTTCAGCATTTCCCCAGGACCCACGAGATCAGCACTAAGGGGGAAGTGGGGGGACAGGGCGAGCCAAGGGGCAGGAAGGTCCCGGCTGCAGCCTGGCTGGCCTCTGGCCCCCAGCATGTCTAGAGCAAGATGGGGGCTCTCTCTGCGTGATGCTATTCAGACCCTGTCTTTTGCAAGGAGGGCGGAGGAAGCCAAAGAAAAACATGTATTTATAACATGAACTTCCCTCCTCTCCTTCCCCTCTGCTAACTGATTAATTAAATGAATACAAAGGCCGTCTTGTTGGGAGCCCCAGCCCCAAGGACCCTCAGTGTTTTCTTTAAGCCGGCCTAGCAAACAGGAAACAAAAGGCTTAATTCTGTCTGGTTTCATGAAGGGGGCTGTATGTCACAGCCAGAGGCTGGGGCTCCGCCAGACCCTGCGGAGTAGCCACAAGGCAGCTCGAGACCCCCAGCCTCCCAGCTGAGCCCACCGCCCCCCAAACACACATTCTTCCCCAACCCTGAGCTCACGCTAAACTAGCCTGGCTCTTGGGGGAAATGCCTACGCAGCAGGAGAGAAACTAAAAGGGAGCAGAGTGCCCAAGATAAGGCTCTGGAAGCCAACCTTTAAGGAAGTGAGACTGAGGAATTTGGTCCACATGGCCATTAATAACAGGAGAGCAGGAGGGGCTGAGTCCGGGGCTTTCCTGATGGTGTAAGATGAAAAATAACCATTTTCCAGCTGTCGCACTTCCTGCTCCTCATGAATCTGTCAGATATGCCTTAGCTTGGCAGCCACACAGGTGGCACAATCTCCCTTTCACAGGTGGAAACTACAGCTCAGGGAAGGACAGAGAAGCAAATCACGTGGCACCCAGGTACCTTCTCCAAACGTCCTTGCATCTTTCTCTCCCCAGGGCTTCGCCCTCTCTTCTGCGGCCATTCCTTACAGATATTTTCCACATCTCCTGGGAGTCCTCAGAACTCTGAGGGGGTAGGGCTGCTTTTTTTTTCTACCAAGGAAGAAAGCAATGTCTGGGAAAGATTTCAGCTGCACTGGGTATCGCTCCAGGAGGCATAGAGGTTCCTGAGAGTTCATCAGGCCAAAGGCTCTGTGCGTCAGCAGCCAGGGTGCTTCACTCAAGAGTCCCCAGCATGCCTCATCTATCTCCCAAACCCAGCTAGGAAGTGACAGGGAAGAGCCTGCTTCCTCCTCAGGGGTAGCAGGGACACAATCAAGCAGCAATCTGGGTTTGGCCCCAGCCTAAGCTCTCAGCCCAGAAAGGGCTCATGGAAGCCAAGACCCTGGGAGACCAGCGAGAAGGAGCTAGAATGAGGAATGACGTTACAGAGAAGATAACTAAGGACACTCGAGCCCTCTACTTCAGAGACTCGCAATTCACTTGCTCAAGCTGTATCTAGTCCCTCAATGTGCCGGTGTTCTGGGCTCTAGGGGGACAAAAGAGACAGACCCCCTGCCCACCAGAAGCACACGTTCTAGAGTGGTATCCCTTTGTAAGAGAGGCAAGAGGAAACAAGAAAACAAGTGGCCTGCCTGGGTCATTCACTCATTTTCTCAACAGCTCCTCCTCAAGGGCACTGAGGACACAGTGACCATCAACTCAGACCCTGTCCCTGACCTCCAGGAGCACGTCTAATGGGCAAGTCAGGCATTCAACTCCAAATCACACAGATGAACGTGTGACTGCAAATGGCGGTGGCCTTGGTGAAGGAGAAACACAGGTATGAAGGATGGCTCTGGCTTCAGCGTACAGAAGAGATGGAGGGCAGACGGGGAGCAGGGAAGCTGCCAGAGGCACTGCAGTGGCAGAGGCTTGGGCTGAGGGGTGGCACAGGGAGTGGAGAGAAGCAGTCAGGCCAAGGCTATCCTCAGTTCACAGGTCGCATTGACAGAGCCTACAATAGGGCTACGTGGAAATGAGGGAAGGTGAAAGCAACATGGTGAACGCTGCTGCTGCTGCTGCTCAGCAAGATGGGGCAGGTGGGGGAGGAACAGACCAAGGTGTGGGGGGAGGAGAACAAGCTGGTCTGGTCCCTT
The DNA here is from genome assembly GCA_023783475.1 of Daubentonia madagascariensis. Classification (NCBI taxonomy): domain Eukaryota; kingdom Metazoa; phylum Chordata; class Mammalia; order Primates; family Daubentoniidae; genus Daubentonia; species Daubentonia madagascariensis. The sequence goes on from JAKFHU010001323.1 coordinate 997,087, forward strand.
CTGTTCCTTCCCCTGCCTCCAACCCTTGGAGGGGACTCTCTGCTCATCCCTTTGCCTTATTTCCTCATGTGACTAAACACTGTGACAATGGAGAACAAAATGCCTTGGCAGTGGGACCCTCTGGTTCCTGCCCCAGTTACCATCTGGAGACAGGGAGGCCAGTAGCTAGGGTCTGATGTTGTATATTGCACGGCAATACAAGGTCCTCTTTTCACAAATAGCCCTAAGAGGCCACTGGTGTCACTGTTCTATAGTTTGGAAGTGGGATCACTCACAGAGGAGCTGAACCACCTGCCCAGCTTCTCAGCCATGGGGGATGGGACTGAGTCTGCAATCAGGTGCTGTAGTTCCAAGCCACGGTTCACTCCACGAGTGGATGTTGCGTCTGTCTCGTCCAGTCCATAAGAGTAGCAAGGTGAGGCCCAGGAAACCTTAAACAGCCCAGGAGCCCCACATCACTGATCTGGGAGAGTGAAATATGCCAAGTTGTTTTCTTTTGTGGTAACTGATTTAACTCCATGATCTGGCTTTTCTTGGATGTATAATAAATTTAATTTTGCACTGAATGAGTGTGCAGGGCTGGCAGGGGCACCTGGACCTGAGTGAAAGTGAGAAAAGAAGAATGTTTTGCAAGACAAAGGGGTACCCAGCAATGGTGGGAGCCTCCTGTACTCCACCCTAACTGAAGCTCTCTGGCCTCTTTCAAGCACCTGGGAGAGCTGCTTTGGAAATGCACTGTGAGTTGTAAGGAAGGTCAGAGGAGCTGGGGCTGGTCAGCTGAGCACAAGTGCAACCACGTGCCATCTGAGGCTGGGCATGGGGTGAGGACAACCACTAATGAGAAGGAGAAAGGACAGGAGAAAGGAGGAGGAGGAGGAGGAGAAGATAGGAGAAGGAGTAGGATCTGCAAAGAAACAAAAATGGGCAGGGGAGGAGTGGGTGGCAATGAGCAAGGGCATCTGTGCCTGAGGAGCCCAAAGGTCAGATCTATAAGGTTAGGATGAAAGGTCATCTTAGAGCAGGCCTCAGTCACAGGTCGAAGAGACTCAAGGAAGTGGAGATGAAAGTGAACCTGCACTGAAGAATTTGCTACACTGTGAAAAGCCTGTCCCCCAAATTCACTGGTACTGAAGGAAAATTTAGTCAAGCACTCAAATTACCAGATTACTATGGAGGGGAATGAAAATATTGAAGGAGAACCAGAAAGCAGATTTCGAAGGGAAGGATTGCCCCTTCCCCTCCTCATCCTTCTTACCCCTTGGATAAAGATGGAACCCACGGTTGAAAATGCTGGTTGATGGGGTGTGGTGTTATATGCGTTATATGCACCCCCAACCTTACCTTTGCCTTCTGGCCTTTCTTTTTTTTTGAGACAGGGTCTTGCTCTGTTCCCCAGACTAGAGTGCAGTGGCATTAACATAGCTCGCTGCAACCTCAAACTCCTGGGCATAAGTGATCCTCCTGACTCAGCCTCCTGAGTAGCTGAGACTATAGGCACATGCCATCTACCTGGCTAATTTTTATTTTATTTTTTAGAGATTGGGTCTTGCTATGTTCCCCAGGCTTGTCTCGAACTCCTGGCCTCAAGCAATCCTCCCACCTCAGCCTCCCAAAGTGCTGAGATTACAGGTGTGAGCCGCCGTGCTTGGTCAGCCTTCCAGCTTTCCATCCAAAAAGCTGATGGGAGTAAGCAGGATTCCAGACACAGAATTCTCTGTCTTCTTTGGAAAGAAAATGGCCATAGACATGATGGTGGAAAATTTGACTTCCTCCATGTGAGGACTCCACTCTGGGCCCCCGATACAACTCATCTCTCTGCTCCTCTCTTTTTTGGCCAGTAGACATGGGAGCCCCAGTCAGTCCCAACAGAATAGACTTCTAGGCCTAAGCCCAGACCAGGTGCTGGGAGAGTTGGATGGGGGAAGCCCAGTCCCTCCCAAGCTGCTCTCCACCAAAGGGCCTCCCTGGAGGGCCCTCCACTGGCTCTGCAAGGCCAAGGATTATGCTGCTATTGTGGTTTGTAGGGAGGTAGCAGCCAGATTTCCTAGCGCCTCCAGTGGTGCCCTCTGTGGTTGTGGCCCACAGAGGTGGCTGCAGTGGTCTGTAGGAAGGGTGGGAGGAGCAGGAGCAGAGATGACCTGCCCTGAGATCACCAGGATGCCTTTCCAGGAGTCCTACCGGCTCTGCACAGGTGGCTAAAACCCAGGACCCCTCGGGAGGCACACCCTTCCCTTGGGCACTCTCCAGCTAACCCCCACTGCTGCCCTATCAAAACCTTGGTCGTGCCTCTTTCATCCCGGTTTTGGAGCAGGGAGGGGTCTGAGGCAGGGCTGTGTTGTCATGGGGTCCCCAGCAAGAAACTCTCCCTGCCAAGGCCCCAGCAGAGCCTTGACTGGCAGCTGAGGACTCCCAAGTAAGACCAGGGGCAGAGCCTCTTTCTCAGGCAGCTGTGGGGCAGAAGAATGGGTCTCTCTTGGTCCCCAGTCAAATGGGGGTTCAGAAAGAGATCCCTACTCAGGGATCTGGGTGGCCTGACCCTTGGCTTCCTGGACCTGGTGGGGAGGCTGAGAGGACCTGTGTGGGCAGTTCCGGGAGCACCCACCCCCTAAGCCTGGGCAGTAATGAAATGAATCTGAAGATCACAGTGGCTGTAATTAATTGAGAAATTTCAGCTCCCCCCCATCTCAGACATAATGAGCTACACAGGACCAAGGCTCCCCCAAGTGTTATCACTCAATTGCTCCAAACACCTGCCTTGCCCAGCTAAGCAAGATCTCTGTTCCGCTTGGAGAAGCAGGGGTCCCGGCTGGGGCTAATTCCTGGGGCAGCATTTTCTGCAGTGACAAGCATGTGGCTACTGAACATGTGAAACACGGCTAGTGAGGCTGAGGAACTGAATTTTTAATGTCAGTTCATTCTAATTTGTTTAAATTCAAGTAGCCACATAGCTCGTGGCTACCCTATTCTTACCCAATAGCGTAAAATCTAGTGATCTCGGGGAAGTACCTTCTTCACACCTTCATACTGAGCACTAATACAAAGGTCTCTTCAACTATAAAGCACAAGCCCCCACCTCCCTGCCCCCTGCTCAGGAGGAGGGATGCCTTTTTATCAGGGCTATTTCATTCCCTGTAGCCATTACAGGAATGCTGGGGTTCTATACCAATACTTGGAATCATGGAAAATTAACATGCATAGAAACTTAGACATGATTGGATCCAATGCCTTTGTTCTGCTGATGAGGAAATTCAGGCTCAGGGAGGTGAGGCAGCTTGCCCAAGGCCACAGGAGAAATGGGAGCAGAGTTTAACCCAGGTTTGACTTCCCTGGCTCCCAGATCTTCCTCCTCCCTTGCACTGCTTCTGAATACCAGGACCCTCCCTGACAATGACCTTCCACCCTATTCCCCTGACAGTCTGGTTAGAAACACACAGATTGGAGCTTCTTGGTGAGGGTCCTGGGGAGACCCCGTGATGGAAAGGCTTCCTACCACTTGGCATCTGGTTATGGGGACAGAAGGTGAGCTCAACAGAAGAGGGTCTCCTTGGCTCAGGCCCCGCCTCAGTCCCTACTCTGACCCACAGACCTCAGGGGGCAACAGAGAAACCAGCTCAGTGCCTAGCCAGGCCCTGACACATAGCACTCGGCAGAGCGAGTGACTGAGAAGAAAAAGGCACAGACCTCAGGGCCTGGTTTGGGGCCACAGAGCAATAAACAAGCTCAGGGAAAATGACCCTGCCGACACTCCTGTGGGCCCAGGATCCCAGAGGAAATCCCACCCACACTGTTACCAGCTACATGCTTTGGATGGAGAAGTCTACCCTCTGAGGATCTCAGCACAGACCCCCATGCCCAATACCCAAAGATAAAGCTAGGCCATGCAGAATGCTGTTTCCCCAGCTTCCCAAGCAGACCTGGTGGTTGGCCCTAGTGGTGGAGAAGCCTCCCGCTCTCAGCCAGGACAGAGGCCCAACCCGGCATTCTTAGCCTGGAGTCCCTGTGTCTTAGGCATTCCAAGTCTGGACACTGCCAACAGATTATGCATGTATGCATACGTTTTCCTTGGGAGAGAATCCATCATTCCATCAGATTCTCAAAGAGGCCATGACCCAAACACTTTAAGAACCCTGATGCCCAAAAATCAATGTTGGAGGTTGGAGAGATTATCAGGCATTGCCATTTGTTGACAGGACTCTTCCACTGGATGTTTCATGGCACCTCAAACTCAACGTAAAAATGAGACTCCTGTCCCATGAGAACTTCTCTCTCACTTTAATGAATAGTGTCAGCCCACTGAGTCTTCAGGCTGAAGATCCCACCTCACATCAGACTTCCAATACTTGGTCGATCACTATGTTCTATTGTTTCTTGAGAGCAGGTCTCAAACCTCTCCTCTTTCCAATGCCTGGACCCACACCTCTCCCTCCCCCCTCCCCCCTCCCCTCATTGCCCAACTGCTGCCAAGTCCTCCCCCTTTCTCCTGCTCCCCTGACCTCCCAGCTCCAAACCATCCTCATCTTCTTAAAAACTTTTCATTTTATAATATCGCCCACCTGCTTAAAATATTATGAACTGAGGGTAGGAAAAACATATGTCTTGAACCAGTAAGAGAGAGGATAAAGGCATAATAAGACCAGAGGCTCTGGAACAGACCAGCCTGGGTTCAAATTCTGGCTCTTTTTCCTAGTCTAAATATCAGTGTTTACATCCAAATGTATGTAAGTGTAGGCGGGACAAAATTAAGATGTGATAATGATAAATATCTCCCTAGAAGACGCAATGCTTCTTGTGTGGTGTTAAGAGTTCAGGCTGGGAACCAGACTCCCTGGGTGCTAATCCCATTTTCCCAAATTACTAGCTGTGTGATGTTGGACAAGTTCCTTAGCCTCTCCATGCCTCAGTTTTACCATATGTCTAAAAGATGGTAACAGTAGTGCCTACCTCATAGCAGTGTTGGGAGGGCTGAATTTACGTAAAGAGCTCAGAACAGTGCCCGGCATGTTGAAAGTGCTGAACACAGGTGAGTTATTATTACCTGGAGGGTTTGTGGTGAGAATTAAATTATCTGGAGCATACAAAGCACCTGGCCCACCGCCTGGCATATAGAGGCTCAATAGATGACAGCATCTTTCCCTTCACTAAAAATGTGTTGAATGAGTGTATTTTAAACTCGTGGAGTTTTGCATTCATGGCAAAACATCCAAGCGGGAACATTCCAGCAGCAAGCAGTTAAAGAGAAAGAACAAAGTCTCAGAGACAGTGAAGCAAGAGCGGGATGTGGGGGTCCTCTGCACAGAGGGGCTGAGCACCCCTCTTCTGTCAGCCAGCACAACCCCAGGCCAGGGCGTGGGAGGGCCAAGTTCCCCTGCTGTGAGGACAGAGGGTAAGGACCCTCCTGTGTGGTAAAGGTAACGACCCTCCTATAGGGCTAGGGTACGCATAGGGGACTGGGAGCTATAAACCTCCCTGCCTGTGAATCCCCACAACCTACTGAACGTCTTCTGGGTTCTCAGGAGACCCTGGAAGGAAAGATCTGCTTGTGTTACCTCCCAGTGAAAAGCATTGGCAAAGGCAAAGACCAGGAGAGGAGTATCACTTCCAGGAAGGTTCAGGGGGAGCGGCCTGGGGTGGGGAAGGGGGTGCCAACTGCTCTTAGCAAGGGATCAGAAATCTCTCTGAGCCCAGAGGGCCCTGGTGGGAAAGGAGGAGCCGCTGCAGAGCTCTTCCTCCAGCCCGTTACACAACAGCTCCCCATACAGGGCTCAGTGGAGACTAGGGAAGCAGGGCTCACGCAGAGGCATCTAGATTTGACTTTGGAAAGACCTGAGACATCACACTGCTCTTGGCCGTTCCCTCTGCTAGGCAGCCCTGCCAGCAGCTTAGAGCTTGGAATAGCTACCAGCCAGCCCTTAGATATCGCCTTAGCTTACAGAGGGCCTTCACAGTCATTAGCATGCCTGATACAACACCCTGGTGAGAAATGTATAATCCTACTTCCATCCTGCAAATGGGGAAACTGAGGCTTAGAAAGGTTACATGGCTTACCCAAGGTAGTATATCCACAATGTGCTCCAATCCGGCCCCAAATCCTCATCCCCTGCTCTGAAACTTCACAGAGCTGCCTCTCATGACAACCCTCATCCTACAGGTAAGGACACTGGGCCTCGGTTCACACAGTGAATCCCTGTCAGCTCCTGTTGCCAGGTCAAAGTCCCTCTCTGCACTGGGGCTACTTTGTCCCTGGGTATGAGGATGGGGGTGGGAGGGTCCAAGTTACCACAACCATGGGACAAAGTGGCCAAGCGTCTTGTTATAAGGAAGAACTGGCTGTATGTCATGCACACATTCGTAAATTATAAGCCTTACAGGGAGAGAAAGAGGCACATAAATTAAAGTGGCCCACTTGTATGCACACATGCACACTGGCATGGACAGAAGGCTGGCTTTAAATGGAAAAAATTAGCAGCTTGAAACAGTAAAAAACCTCAACTTTGCCTCTGAAAGATGCAGGGCAACTTCACAGAGTTTTATGTGGCCCATAAATTAGAGCTGAGAAAGGGCCTCTGCAGCATTCCTCGGTAGAGACAGGGCTTTCTGCAGCGCAGATATGCCGTGTGGCAGCATTACAAATGTCCCAAGCAGTTTATATACAACAGCACAGCATGAGTTTGCTGGGGGATATTGGAGCTGGTAATTGCTATTCTAAAACTGGCCTTGTAAGCTTGAAGAAATGTTTTGAGGGGGGAAAAGAGCCAATTTAAGAGCTTTATAAAGCCATAAATGCCTTCTGAGCAAACTGAATGTAATCTATCTAGAGAGACAGGTCGTCCCTCAAACTCAATGGCAGAGCCCGCAATGCTGCACAGCTGAGAGAAGTAACCTGAGGGCCCCCCCAAGCAAGTGGTTCACCTGTATGGAGGCAGGGGACTGCCCCAGGTGACCCCAGGACTGCCATCAGGTCACCTCAGGACAATTCTTCCCCTTACACAAACAGCCCAAGCCCATGGACTGCTGACAGCTGCTTTACCTGTCAGCCTCTGCCAATTCCTTCCCCTAAATGAGCAAAACCAAAACCCCTCAACCTGGCTGACCGTGGTTTCCTGTGTGCCCCCCAGGTGTCCTTTCCTCTCTGGGGCCTTCTGAAGCAGGGAGAGGCTGGAGATTTTGGAGACAAGGCAGAGAGGCCCCCAACTTGGCCTCAGCTCCTCATCTAGAAAATGGGCTGCCACCTCCCTTCCAGGGCTGCTGCAAGAGTTAAGTAAGAAGATGTATGTGAAGCACCTGCCACACTGCACTCAATAAAGGGTAGCTCTTATTATTTTATTGTTGTCATTACTTGTGGGAGAAACAAGCGTGCCCTCGGTAGAGGGCACTTTTTGAGTCTCCACCTTCTCCAGACCCAGCTCCTGCCAGGCTCCCTAGCGTCAGGTTAAAGGACATCATTTATGAATTCCTGCCAGCAGGACACGGGGATGGACGCTGGCCCAGCTTTCCCCAAGAAACAATCGCAGTGCCTGTTGCCTGACTTCATTTGCCCTTATCTCCCTGAGCTGCCTTCAGACACATTCTTTAGCCGCAGGGCCTGTGAATGAGCACACAGCCCTGCCCTGGGCTCGCACTGCTACACCGGGACCCCAGAGTCTGCTGCCAACCCTGGCAATCAGCTCAGAGCTTCCTCACGTCATCAAGATGTGTGAATTTCCGCAGGTTTATGGTTAGAGAAACCAAGACTCTGAGAGACCTGCTGGAATAGAAGCCAAATTCCTGCTCTGTAACCCTCTGCCCTTGGCGCACCCCTGCCCCAAGCCCCCCACCTCTCCCTCACGTCTCTTCACAGTGCCCTCTGCCACGATAATCCCTCTCTCTGTTTGGATGTCGATATTTCATCACAGAAAACAAAAGCCATATAATGCACAATTACCCATTTTCCATTGTGTTTTAACAGCTCTATTGATAGCACGAAGCACCACACTGGAGCAGTAGAAAGGGATTCGAGATCAAGCTTCCAGTGAAATGTGTTTTTAGTTATATGTATTTTCATAGTTTTTGCAACACCTTATTAAAGTTGAAAGCTATATATAACAGCATTACCGGTGATGCTTTTCAATACTACTGAGGTCAGGTTTCGTCACAACCCAAAGCAAATATGACCCAGCTGCCTCTGAACTGGCATTTCCCATGTCCTCTTCCAGCCCTCCCGAGCTGGCCACCCCAACTCCACACCCCACCCCACACACACACCCCAGCACAAATGCTTAACAGTGGAATCGAGAGATGAGACACTCATCTAAGGTGCCGGCAGGTGGCTGCTCTGTGACAGACATCTACTACTCAATCCCCAGATCATGAGATTGCAGGTCTTCTGTGATCCACCTGCTCCCACCACTCCCTTATATAGGAATTATCTTGGCCTAATTGCTGTGCCCCTAAAATCATGCCAAGCAAGTTTCCACCTCCAGGACTTTGCTGAGGCCGTGCCACACTCCTGATTTGCTCACCTTTCTTTTCTTCTCCCTTCTAAGTTCCTACTCATCCGTGAAAATGCATGCAATCCACTCACAAAATAAAATCAACACACATGCAGTAGTCTGGTGCCTGGAAAGTACCCTGGAGTTAGAATGACAAGATCTGCATTTGAATCCTGCCTCTGCCACTTGCATTAGCTAGGTCTCCTTGAGCAACTTTCTTCATTTTTTTGTTCATCTACAAAATAAGAGTTGGAACTATGGGATTATAATGGTTTTCCAGGCCAAAGGTTCCTAAATGAATACCTATTAAGGTTTTTCTGGGAAGAATTTATTTTATACCTACTAGACACTTGGTGCCATAAGGAATAAAAAGATGAAGAAGGCATAGCTCCTGTCCTCAGGGAACCTACAATTTCCCTGAGGAGACAGCCATCTGAGAACAAAAAGTGAAATTACAGCAAATATTTTCAGCCCTAGTTCAAGATAGCAATATATGAGAAATCATGAGGCAGTACATGATTAGATGCCAAATGAATTGTGCAGACAATAATTGCTTTAGGCCGGGGAGTTCAGAGGAAGAGAGAGAGTGCTCGGGGATGGGCTGTCACAGAGCGCTGTACTCGGGAAGTGGGAATTGATGCTGGGCTTGAAGGCTGCATGGATTTGCACCTGTGGGAACGGCCAGGGTGAGAGCCCAGGTAAGTGGACCTTCATGAGCAAATGCACACAGGTGGCCATCACGGGGCAGGGGCAGGGGACAAGGCCTCGACCGATTAGAGTGGAAATGAGATTTCATGCTGAGAAATGAGAGAGGGAGGCCAAAGCAGAGGCTGGGCCATGAAGGGTATTGAAGTGCCAGGCTGAGATGTTTGAATCCTACCTGGTACACAACCAGGAACCAAGAGAGTGAGCGGCAGAGCACTGTGCTTTGACAGAATTGATCAGGCAATGGCCTGCAGAATGGACTGGAAAGGAGAGGCACAGTAAGGACACCAGGGAGAAGGCAGTCACAGCAATCCAGCAGGAGGTGACAGCGTCTCAACTAGGGTGGTGGCACCACGGAGGCGGTGACATACCAGGCACGGATGGGAAGACAGCTTTGGCTTCTGATAGGTTATGGACTGGCTGACCATTTAATTTATTGCCCAAACTTGGGCACTTTTGAGAGTGAAAAGGCAGTTATTAACAATTACACTGGGAAAACAGCCATTAACCAGGACCGTCCTGGGCAACTGGGGATGTATGTTTATGCTATCAGCCAGGAGATGGAAGGAGAAGGGAGACTCCAAGATTTCAAGTCTGGGAGATGACAGGGACAGGTGGGAGGATGGGAGAAGGAAGTGGCAGAGAGAGACAGAGAAATAAGAGATGAAAGGAGTTTGTTTGAGAGAGGAGTTTGCTCCCATTGAGTGGCCAAGCAGATTTTGATTTCTTTGAAGAGAAGAACTGTATCTTAGCTAAATCATTACACAGATGCAGATATTCGTTAAATTGAATTGAGACAATAAAGACCTGCTGAGTTTAATCTAAAGAGGACTGATGGTTGAGGGGCTGGGGGCAGGCTACCCCTCTTCTCTTGGTTTTCTTTGTTTATATATATGTGCTTAGAATTTCTGTAGAAGTACCCCTTGGTGGGTTTGTCCCTGTGGCTACCTGTAGCCCAGGAAATCTCATTATGAATGGATGACTCTAATGTGGGCTAAAAACACAAGACACTGAAATGACCAGCACTGGCAGAGGAAACTCAGCAAACCTTGCTTTGAGCAGGATAGGAGAAGCAGGGAATTAAATTTACCTATACTCCTCTTCCCAACCAAAGTGCAGAAAATGAAGCAAAAAAAAAAAAAAAAAAAGAGGAAAGTCAACCTAAAAATATCAAGAGAGCAAAAATGCAGGCTTCCCCTGCCCTGAGTTGATCTGGACTTTTGTGTGCAGGAGTCTTCCAACCAGACCATCAGCAGCAATTTCTGCTGTGTCCTGGTCACACTGAGTGTTAGCACCCAGTACCAGGACTCAGAAAACCTGAGGACTTCTCTGCAGGCTGCTCCCCCTTTTAATTAGGACTCTGTGCTCCAGGCTCATGCTCACACTTCTTTTTCAAGGGGCAGGGAAGAGCAATACAGACCGCTAGCTGGGTCTCATAACACTGTTCAGAATAGGATCTTTTGCAACTCTAGTGACCCAGAAATTTGAGGCAGAAACTAACCATTGGCTATGAATTATCCAGGTACCTGTGGCTGCAGTCACTTGATAAAGCTAATCTCCCTAACAGTGTTGATTACTACCGAGTTAACAGTACAGGGGTTTGGGGTAGGACAAAAGTTGCCTGAGCCAGCAGCCTCTCCTTGAGCTGTAGAGGATTTGCTCCCAATCCTCAGAGTTCCCTTTTGGAACCTTCTGACAGAATCAACTCCACAAGTCTCTCTGGCAGCCCAGAGAGAAGGCAAAATTAAGATTTGGCAGCACCAACATCATGAAAGAAAGAAGATGCTGTGGTTTGCAGTGGTTGCCAACCTTTTTTCCACTGCACACCCCTGAGGGTTGTAGTGAGCTCTTGTCAGTCACAGTGGATTCTTGCAGCAGTGAATCCCTAATGGGGGCAGAAGACTCCAGAAGTGATCTATCAGAATAAGCTGAGGGGTGGCAGTATCTTTGAGAAAGACTTCCCCAGTCCTCCGACTCCCAGGGAGGTTCCCATCTACCCCTACAAAGAAGGGCAGCCCTCCCTCTCTCTCTCCCCTTAAGGATTACTGGGCAGAGAACAAGTCCACTTACAAATCACAAAACTTACCCCTGTGAACACTTACCAGCTGTATGAATCACTGCACCCTCTTAGCAATCATTTCTTTACCTCTAAAATGGGGGTGGTGATAATAAAAACCTGTCTCCTAGGGCTGTTGTAGGATCAAATGAGGTAACAAAAGTGCCTGCAACACAGTAGGAGCTTAATAAATGTTTGGGTTTTAGTTCAGCTGACATTTTAACACTGTGAGTAGTGCTGCCATGAAATTGATATCTTCTAATTAGTGGGTATTTTCTCTGAACAAGACTCAAAATATGATTCTCCGTCAGGATAAGCCTCTTTGCTGGGTAATAAAGCAGATGAGCGCCTCCGTCCCCACCCGACCCAGGCCCCTAGGAGAGGCCCATCATCAAAAAGGCAATAGACAGCCAACATCATACTCAGTGATGAAAGACAGAAAGCTTTTCCCCCTAAGATCAGGAATAAGACAAGATGCCCACTTTCACCACTGCTATTCAACATTGGCAGGAAGTTCTAGCCAGGGTAATTAAGCAAGAAAAAGAAAAGGCATCCAAACTGGAAAAGAAGAAGTATTATAAAACTATTTCCGTTCATAGATGACATGACCCTATATATAGAAAATCCCACAGAATCCACAAGAAAGCTACTAGAAGTAATAAACAAATTCAGCATAGTTACAGGGTATGCAATCGCACACAAGAATCAATTGTGTTTCTGCACACCAGCAATGAACAATCTGAAAAGAAGATTAAGAAGGCAATTCCATTTACAATAGCATATTAAAAAAATAAAATACCTAGGGATAAATTTAACGAAGGAAGTAAAAGACTTGTACACCGAAAACTACAAAACATTGCTGAAAGAAATTAAAGACCTAAATAAATGAAAAGACATTCTATGTTCTTACATAGGAAGACTTAATGTTGTTAAGATGTCAAGACAGCTTAACAAGCAATCTACAGATTCAAAGGAATCCCTATCATAATTCCAAAAGCTTTTTTTGCAGAAATGGAAAAGCTAATCGTCAAATTCAAATGGAATTGAAAGGGGCCCTGAATAGTCAAAACAATCTTGAAAAAGAACAAAGTTGGAAATCTCACACTTCCCAACTTTAAAATTTACCACAAATCCACAGTAATCAAAACAGTGTGCTACCGGCATAGAGGTGAACATGTAGACTAGTGGAACAGAATCAAGAGTCCAGAAATAAACCCAAACGTCTATGGCCAATTGATTGTTGACGGGTGCCAAGTCCATTCAATGGGGAAAGACTAATCTCTTCAATAAATGCTGCTGAGACAACTGGATTTCCATATGTGAAAGAATAAAGTTGGACCTTTTACCTTATACCACATACAAAAGTTAATTAAAAATGGATCAACCACTCTTAAAGCCATAAAACTCTTGAAAGAAAACATAAGGGATAAATCTTCCTAACATTGAATTTGGCAATGATTCTTAGCTATGTCACCAAAAGCATAAGCAACAAAAGAAAAATATATAAATTAGACTTCACCAAAATTAAAAATTTTTGTGCATCCAAGGACATTATTAAGAAAGTGAAAAGACAACCCCCAGAATAGACGAAAATATTTGCAAATCATGTATCTGGTAAGGGTTTAATATCCAGGATACATAAAGAACCCCTACAACTCAACAACAAAAAGATAACCCAATTTTAAAATGGGCAAAGGATTTGAACAGACATTTCTCCAAAAAAAGATATACAAGTGTCCAATAAGCACATGAAAATACGCTCAACATCATTAGTCATTAGGAAAACGCAAATCAAAACCACAGTGAGATACCACTCATACCTACTAGAATGACTACAGTAAAAAAAAATAACAAATGTTGGTCAGGATGTGGGAAACAATTTTGGTGGTTCCTCAGAAAGTTAAACATAGAATTACCTAGAATATGACCCAGCAATTCCACTCCTAGGAATATACCCCAAAGAATTTAAAACAGGGACTCAAACAGATACTTGTATACCAATGTTCATTACAACATTATTCACAATAACCAAAGGTGGAAACAACGCAAGTATCTATCAGCAGATGAATGGATAAACAAAATGTGGTACATATTAATACACTCAATGGAATATTATTTGCCCATAGAAAGGAATGACATTCTGATACATGCTATAGTACAGATAAACCTTAAAAACATTATGCTAAGTGAAATAGCCATACACAAAAGGACAAACACATTATGATTCCACTTATATGACGTATACAGAATAGTCAAATTCATAGAGACAGAAAGTAGATTAGATGTTATCAGGGGCTAACAGAGGGCAGAATGCAGAGCTATTGCTTAATGGGTACAGACTTTCTGTTTGAGGTGATGAGAAAGTTTTAGAAATAGATATGGCAATGTTCGCACAATATTGTGATTGTAATTAATGCCATTGGATTGTACACTTAAAAATGGTTAAAATGGCAAATTTTATGTGATATATATATATATTTTCTTTTATACCACCCAAAAAAAGGATAATAGAAGAGATAGGGTGTAATTATTTAATTTCTTATGTAAAATGAGATTTAACCCAGAGAGCCTAGCTAAACCAATAAAATAAGATTTCTTTCAAGCTCAAACTCAGCAACTGTAAATGTACGTAGGCTTTGCAACAGCCTCTACTCAGACTTAGGCATGGAGCCACTGGGCACAGAACTACAGGGTTGAAGACACCAAACAAACTCCAGAAGGGAAGGACAGGGATGCTGCTTGCTTTCTGCAGAAGTGCTGGACTCAGGGGCCCACAAACAGGGTGGGACTCAATGACTGTTTATTGAGTAACTACTATGTGCCAGGTACTACACACAAAATGGTACACAGTGAGCAACCTGCCCAGGGAACTTGTCCTTGGCGTGTCCTCTGAGGTCTGAGCAAAAGTAGTCTAGGACCTGGACCCATCACAATGTCTTTCTTCATGATTTGTTTCAAGTTTCAAGGGAAAAGACTGTGTGGATGGCAAAGTATTATACAGGTGTGGGATGGTGTTGTCATCATTACTATTCTCACTTAGGAATTAAGTAGGTCTTCTTGGGAGATGCCAGCCTAACGAGACTCCAGCAGCCTCCAACTCAAGGCCAGGAAAGCAATCAGAGGCTCCTGAGTGTGAGGAGAAGAGGTTTCAAGGCGAGAGCAAGGAACAGCAGTCAGTACATGCAAGTTTCAGAGGTTCAGGCCTCTGCCCCACAAGGAGTCCAGGGCTGCGGGCTCTACTCCCCACAGCAGGCTGGCTTTCTTCTCTCCAGGCTGGTGGCCTCAATGCCCCACCACTCAGTTGGGTCTTTGCTTATTATCTTATGTTCACACACTCTTGTTTATAGCTCCCTTCTCTCCCTCTATCAATCCTACCCAACCTTTCAAGCCTGGCTCACGGGAGACAGGGTTTCTAATGGAAAAAGTGTAGAGGCAGATGGGCCTGGATTCTGATCCAAACTTACCAGCTGTGTAGCTTGGGCCTTTGCCATATGTAAGAATGGGGATAGTTGTCCCCACATTCCAAGCCTGCTGAACAAGAATGAGTGTCAAGGGTTTGCCACACTGCCCACCTCTCCCGGGAAGTCTCCCCTGATCCCTGCAGCCCACCTGTTCTCTCTTTCCTCTGAAAACATCACTGTTATTAGTGACACTCACTCAGTAATGAATCTTCTCTGCCCTGTAACATCTCTGGTGATGAATCACTCTTGGGTATTGTTATGTAACTCCTTCAATATAATTTAACTTTTCATGGTTTTCTTGCTCATCTCCCCACTCGAACTGTATGCTCCTTCACATAGAGACCAAATTTTGTCATCTTTTGTCTCCCTCCATGGTGGCTAGAACACAGTGGGTGCCAAATAAATTGAAAATATAGTTGAGGCAAATGGAGGGTCCACAGGCAACAGAAGAAAACCCCACAGGAAACAGAACACATTCATCTCAGAGTAACAGCCAATTCATGTTCTCCGCTGTGGATGTAACCATTCCCTGCCCATATTGGCACTTAATGAACACTCCATTCATTGAGTGAATGAAATCTGCTGATGCCCTCAGCTCAGTAAGGTCAATTATAGTGTGGCTAATCTAGGAAAACAGTTGATCTGAAAAAAAATCTCCCCTTTTTGTGAATTTTAGGATGTCTTTAGAAATGGTGTTTATCTTATTATTTAGAGTGACCATTAAGAAGAGTCAATGTAAAAAAGTTAATTATAAAAAAAACAGTCAGTGTCTCACGAGCACAGCTTACCCTCCATCAGGGAGAGGTGGCCCAGGAGTAGGCTAAAGTGGCAGAGTAGCTGGCCAGGAATTTAATATGTATCACCAATAATCCACAAAGCAGACAATCTACTGTCAGAAAACAGATCCGTTGCACTCTGCAGCCATCATGTACCACGTCCCTTGGAGCTGAAAGGACTTCTCCAGCCTACTGGACCAGGAGGTGCTCTGGGCATCAGTCGAGCCTTGGATGAGTCACCACCTCCCTGGGCGTCCTTATCTCAGAGAAGGCCAAACTAGACCAGAGGCTCTACACAGTCCCTCCTGCAAGTTTCGTTGATTCCAAACAGTAGTGAGCCTTCCTATGTTCCAGAAAGTCAAACGAGTCAGGGAAAGGGGGAAAAGACACATTTAAAGCCCCAGGAGTCTGGCCATCAGCCCAGCCTCAAGGGCAGGGACAAGAGCAGGTCGGCTGTCTTCATCTCTCTCCCCACAACGAAACCCAAGGATCCTTCCCAGGCCCCTCTCTGGAGCTGCTGGCAGGCCAGGACAATGGCACGGAGCAGGCCAGGGGCAGCTGACTTGGAGAAACCTTTCTGAGAGAAAGCAGCTACTTCTTCCCATCCTATCCTCCACATTGGAAATAAAAGCAATGGCTCAGATGGCTTAGCCTATTGTACATAACACCTATGATGTGCCAGGTACTTTATATGCCCGAGGCCATTTGAGTCCCCAGACAGCACCATGACATAGTTATTATAGTCCCCACTTTTACAAATGAAGACATTGGGACTCAGGTTAAGACCAAGTGGCCAAAGCCAAACTGATGGTACACAGCAGACAGGAGATTTGAACTCTGGTCTGTCCGAAACCAAAGCCTTTTACCTTTCAACTAGGCTTTCCATTGACTTCTGCCTATTGCCGGGATACTCAAAAGCCATGTGGAGAGAGCAAGGGACAGCCTTTAGTGGGGGCATGAGCTCCCAGTCCCGCGACACTCTCTCCCTCCCTCCTGACTTGTTGGGTGAACAACTGCCCCAGGTTACCTGGGACTGAAGGGGTCCACAGACAATGGACTTTCAGTGCTAAAGCCATTATAGTCCTGAGCAAACCAGGGTGGTTGGCCACCCTATGACTAAGGCTTCTTTATGCCTTGTGGCTCCAAAAGAAAGCAAAAATATTTTTAGAATGCAAACATAATTGAGGGACATTATCCATGACACCTTCTCTGAGGAGAACAGCTTTAGACCTGTCTCCTAGCACAGCCCCAAAGGGACAGGTCACACAATCTAAGAAACCTTCTCTCTGTGTCCCAGCTCCAAGCTAAAACCAAGAGTAGCCAGTCTGGGCTGAGCTGGGGCCTGAGGCGGGTGGACAGAAGAGCGGAGGTGCTCCGCAACTGAACTCAAATGGGCAGATTCCTTAAAGACATTGCCCCATCAAATGTTCACTACACCCCCACAGCAGGGTGTTCCTAGCTCCAAGCCACCATCTTGGAGACCATTTACAGAATCTTTTCTGAAGTTCCCCAAACATTTAAGAAGCCTAGATCCTGAGGGTCTCACCCGGAAGGCCCCTCACTCAAACTAGGCAGGGCCTTATGACACAAGCCCATAGGGAACGATTTCTATGGGAGAGGGAGGTCAGGCCAGTGCCAGGTCCTCTTCCCAGGCCTCACTGAGCAGCAGGTAGGGGACCTTGCTCTGGTCTGTTGTCTCCATATGTATGTATTAAGAGAGGAGGAGATTTATCCTTACCACAAGTCCCTCATCAGGCACTCCTAACCACTGTTCCCTTCCACCAACAGGGCAAAGCCTTTCTCCTACCATCCAAACATTCCTCTTTCTTCAGGCAGTACCTCCTCCAGGAAGCCATCCCAAACTACCCCAGCCTGCACTGCAACCTCCTCCCAGGACCTCATTCCCCTGACTCATAATGCATCTTGCATTCTATGTGCTATTTTTTAACTTAATGGCTAGGAAGATGGGTGCTGGTAAGAGAACTGCCTGGCTTCAAACCCTGGCTCCCCCACTTACCAACTGTGTGGCTTTGAACAGGTTGCTCGACCTCTCAGGGCCTCAGGTTACTCAAATGTGAAAGAGGTATGGCAACATCCTCATAGTGCGGTTGTAAGAACTAAATGTGTTAATAGGCATGAAGTGTTCAGAACAGTGCCTGGTATGTAGTAAGCACTCAGTAAATGTTTGCTATGATTATTATTATTATTTTAATGTTATTATTGACATCAGTGAAACATCGTCTCCCTAGCTAAACTAGAAGTTCCTGAAGAGCAGGACCAGAAGCTGATACTTCTTGCACTCCCCATGTTAGGCAGACTCACACCAAGTCAGAGCTGAATAATCATCTCCTGTGGATTGACCTCGACAGTTCATTCATTTTACTTCCTGGGGAAAGAAGTACGTCTGCCTGTCACTTGCCAACAGCCGCCTTTACCAGCATCTCCCAACTTGGCCCCCAAATGTCTCGCAGGTAAGATGAGCAACAGCACCAGAGATCTTGGAATGAAATTACAGCCCCCCAGGCCATGTGGCCCCAGGAGCAGAATTCAAGGGATCCAGAGCCCACAGAGCAAACCCCTTTTTCCCCAGGAGCTGAAAAGCCAAAGCTTCAGGGAAAGAGTCCTGGCATAAACCCCAGGGGCTTTGGTTCTCATTCTGGCTCTGAGCTATGTGACCTTTCACAAGCCCCTTTACCACTCTGGGCCTCTCTTTATTCAGTTATTAAATGAGAAGGTTGCTCAAAGACCAATGACTTAGTTCCTCCCAATTCTGACATTCCATGAGTCAATTTCAGAGTAAGGGAAAAAACATCTTTAAATGAACCTAACACATTATTTCACCAGCAAACAGCTCTCCTCGTTCATTCACTCATTCATTCATTCCACAAACATTGCTTGGGCTTTTATTATAGCCAAGTACTATTCTAGATTATAGCAAAGAAAAAAAGAGACAAAAATCTGATAATTGCTCTGAAGAAAAATAAAGACGGGGAAGGAGAACCAGGGATGGGAGAAAAGGGATTTCATTTTAGATAGGCCTTTGAGGAAGGCCTCTTAAGAAGATGACATTTGAGTGGAAACCTGGAAAAAGCAAGCAAGCAAACCATGCAGATAACTGGGAAAAGAGTGCTGTAGGCAGAACAAACAGCATGTGCAAAGGCCCTGCAGCAGAAGCATACATGACTTATTTCAGTTACAACAGGGAGGTCTAGAAGGTCCTGCTTCTAGAGTGTGGCTGGAATAGACTGAGTGAGGAGGACAGTGATAGGAGTTGAATTGGGGAGGTGCAGACTCAGCCATGGCAAGGACTTTGGCTTTTATTCAATTATGAACCCAAATCATCTAAGCTTTAACATAAATGAATTTGACACTGCTCACATATATGATGAGGGCAAAATACCTTATCCATTTGTTCATTTTTATCTTCCTCCCCTCCATCATAGACCTGCAATCTATTTATGGCTTTTATTGTTATTATGTCCATTTAGGGGCAGAAAAACTGAGGCTTAGGGACATCTGTTTCTCTGTCCAGGCCAATGGTCAAACTTTAGCTGTCCTCCATTTCAGAATCTCAAACTGGACTCTCCCACTCTTCCCGCAAGTACAAGCTGGTTCACAGTCAGACTCCTTGGGTTCTCTTGCAAGCTCTTCCGATGTTGCTCTGGGATTCACACCTGACCCACCACTCTGCCCCAGCCCCCTGGCTGTCTATCTGCCCTTGCAGATACCACCCTTTGTCCCTGTCATGGGCCTTCAAACCTACTGTTCCGCCTGCCTGGAACACGCTTCCCTCCTATCTTTACTCAGTTGCAACCTATCTCCTGTCAGGTCTCAGCTCGAACATCACTCCCTGAGGGAGACCCTGCCCTGCTCTCTCCAAATAAAACTTCCTGTTAAACGCACCCACAGTTTCAGGTTCTTCTCCTCAAAGCTCTTATTATACTCATATTCTCATATTTATTTGTGTGATTTTTTAAAATTAATGCCTCTATTCTCCATTTGACTGTCAATCCTATCAGAACAGAGGCCACCTGATTTTGCTCACCTTCCTATCCCCAGCACCAAGATAATGCTTGGCATATGCTCAAGGTACCCAGTAAATACTGGAAGAATAATTGACTGAAAAAATGAGTCCCCAGGCCTCCTGTTCATTGAGCACATGGTGGCACAAGGTTGGACAAACTTAGGGTTCTTTGGTGGGTCCTGTGGGTAGGGCCAGAGTCATGAGCTAAGTAGGGAGAGGGCAAGACAGAAAAGGGAAAGGACCTGAGCCACCTGAGCCCCTGACACCACTCCAGACACCTTACACAGGCTATGTCATTTCATTGTCACGGCTGCCACTTGAGTTGAGAATTACTATCCCATCTTACAGATAAGGGAACTGAGGCTCAAGAGGTAAGTAAGGTAAGTAAGCAAGTATGTCTGTGGTCTGTGGTCAAACCTAGTCTTTTTGCTCCACCCCAACTACCTGGCCTGGGCAATTTCTAACCCAGCTCTGGCACTGATTTCCTGTGTGACCTTAGGCAAGTTACTGCCCCTCTCTGAGCTTCAGTTTCCCCATATATAAAATACAGGAGTTGGTATAGATGGATGGTTTCTCATGTCCTTTCTAGTTCTATGCTTCTAAATTTATAAAATCAAATAATGAGTGCTAAAGTACCTAGCTCAATGACAACCACATAGTAGACAATTCATAAATGTTCATTTCCTCTCTCCCTTTCTCCTTCCCTTCCTTCCTATTCCCTGTTACAGTGATTCTCTGCTTCACAGCCCTCCTTGAGGCCACCTATGCTGTCTGGTTCTTCTAAGACACCTGGACCACTGCCTTTCATGCTTCCCAGAAGCCTCACCAGGCTCTGACATCAATGTCCCAGCCTGCCCAGTGTCCTTAATCAGTCAGTCTAGCTGTTCTCCCTGGAGAGGCCCATGGCCCATGGCCTTCCTGCCTCCCACTCCCTCCTGCCTCCTTCCTCTGCTGGGGTACCTGGGTCCACATCCAGGGGAGACAGAAGGAAGTGACAGGAAAGGAACTCATACATGTGAGCACCTTCTAGAGGCCAGGAATGGACCAGGCTCTTTGCTGTGTTAACTCATTTAATCCCCTGCAAAGAGACACTGTTATTCCCATTTCATGAAAGGGAAGAAACTAAGGCTCATAGAGGTTAAGAAACTGCCCAACATCACATAGCCAGCAAGCAGCAGAAGCTGGGCTTTAACCCCTCCCTGTACACTTTGCTGACTCCAGGGATGCTTGAACCTGGGCAAGGGACCATCAGCTTTCCTTTTCATATCTACATAACTTTGGGTTTACAGCCCCAGTGACTTAAGCCCATCAGTCTCTGTCCAGCCTTGCTGCCTCTCCTCACTACCCCCTCCAAATTACCGAAGTGCAAAATATTCACAAATTGTCCTCAGTGTTTCAGAAGGGAAGACACGGCCTTGTCATGGCACCAAGTCCTCAGAAGACAATGTCAAGTTCACTTCCTCCCATGTAGGGGGAGGGGTCAGATCTGCCAAAGACTTTTTCTAGTAAATACAGTCCTCCTGCGGCTGGTGCTGAGAAAGAAGGTGGAGTCACTTCTCCCCATCTCTTAGCTGCTGCCCACAAGGGCTTTCCAGAAATCAGACTCAGGTAAGGTATGAAGGTGAACATCACCAGGTACGACCAGGATATCACTGGGGTCTTAACTGGGGCTGTAGGAAGAACAGGAAAGGAACGCCTCCATTTTCTAAAGGCTCCTCTTGAAAGCTATGCCCTCAAGAAGCACTAGCTGGTGGACCAGGAGGACAGGGGTGTGGGAACAGCATCCACTGTGCTCTGTGATGTAGCCTGGACAGGAAAGCTCAGATGAGAGCAAAACCACTGGCAACATTCTTCAGGTGCTCGGCTGTCTTCCTTTCACCTTGTTCTGCCCTTATCTGAGATGGAAAAGGAGCCCCCAGGGATGGAGGGGTTGGCCGACTGTCTCCCTGGGAAGGGCCTCACCAGAGGGACAAAACTCAGCATGGGGTCAGGCAAGGTCAGAACAAGATAAGCAGAACTCTTGCCCTTACTCTTACCCAGCTCACTGCAATCTTTCTTCATGCCTTAGCTTAAACCTCACGTCCTCCAGGACGCCCTCCAAGACCCTCCCAGACCCCCATTAATGTTCCCTGTCAATGCTCTTGAGGCTTCCTGGACTTCTCCCTGGCATGGCTCTTATCATGGTTTAACTACCTACCTACCTACAGAACTTGAACGTCTTCCTCCCCCATGGACTGTGAACCCTACTGGCAGGGAGCCCATCTGTCTAGTCCAGGGTCATATCCCAGTACCAGGGTGTGACACAGAGAAGGTGCTCAGTAAAGATCTACTGAGTGAAAGTGACCAGCAGGGAGGAAGCTAAAGCCTGATTCAAGCTGATGGGACCTGGCTGAGGCCACCCCACCCCACACCAGGCCCCTGACAGCCTTCTGCACTGTATTAGATGGGGAAACATAAGTGAGAACAACCACTGGCACATAGTAGGCCCCAATTCAGGTTGGTTGATGCTGAGCTAGAATCTGAGAAACCACCAGGTGCTCAGGAATCCCAGCGGGAACCATGCACACCCCAGCCATGGGGCAGTCATGGAAAGACATCCTGCCAGCTTTTAATCACTTAAACATGGTTGTCATCACACTGTTGAGTACAAGAAGGAGTGTGAATTTGTGTGTATGCTCTCTTTTAAACTAATAAGAAACATATAGTCTGTGCCAACCAATTTTCTCCCCCACATATTACACGCAAGGCACTGTGTAGGCGCTTTCATTTATGTTTATGCACTGTGTATAACACATCCACATACATTAACTCATTTGATCTTCCCCACAGCCCTGGCAGTAGGTGTTATTGATGAGGAAAGTGAGGCCAGCTTTTAAGGTCCCACAGTGAGCAGACTGGCTGAGTCAAGGCCCAAACCCAAGCTTTTGGCTTGTTCCACCCTGGCCTGCCTCAGTCATCCTTATCACCCCATAATCTCTTCACCCATGACCCACCCAAGGCAGAACCTCTGTCCTATGCTGAGCTTCATATGAGGGACTGGAGTGCATGGTCTCAGGTGGGAAAGAAGGGAACAAGGAGTCCAGCAACTCTCCCCGAAACAAAGCTCTCTAGAACAAGCAGCAAGCTATGCTAGAAAGACAACTGGACCCAGAATCTGACACAGCCAGTTGTGTGACCTTGGGCAAATCCTCTTACCCTCTCCAAGCCTCACTTTCCTTCTCAGGTCTGCAGCAATGAGTCAGTAAAACAGTGGTGAGAACCTCCAGCTCAGGGCCCAACACAGAGCCAGCACGTAGCGAAGGAACCTCCACTGGTCTGTGGCCTTTGTGCTGGAGGTCTTCCACGGCTACCCAGAAATCACAGAGCCCAGGAAAAATCCTTCTCCTGCCTTCATCTCTGAGCCAGCTGTGGCAGCCCATCTCCTCCTCCCCAGAGTCCGGTTCCACCACGGTCAGGCCAGGGACGCCAGCCCCAAGACGCTGTGCAAAAAGAATGCTGGGAAGTTCTCCTCTTCCCTGCCAACCACTAACAGCAGTCCCCAGAGTACTGCCTGGAAACAAAGTTCTCCTTCCATCCTTCCCTTCAAATCCAATGGAAATGACTTGGAAAAGTATGCCAGGAGACCAGATGTCCAGCTTGAAAAGGGGCTCCCACAACAATCTGGAAGTCAGCAGGAGTTAGTAGTCCTCAGCTCGTTGCCACTATGAAGCTCTCATGCATGGGGGTGCCTTCCCAAGGGGAGCTATGCCAGTGCGAGAGGCAAAGCCACTTCCCCGGGAACAGGCTCCAGGGAAGGCTCCAGAGGAATCCCTCTGAGCTCCTTGGCTTTCCTCCAGAATCACTCTCACAAGTCAGGGGTGCCCCAGAGGACCGCTGCCCTACTATGAGTCTAGCTCTCTCTGCCCAGAGCTGGGAGGGGTGGAGTGGGAGAGAGGCAGGACAGGAGCTCCCTCCACCACTGCTCCATGGGCCATAGTGAGCAGTGTTCTGGAGCTCCCACACCAACAGGCTCTCCTGCCTGATTTCTGTCCCTGTGAGCCTCCTGGAAACTGGAGGACTCAGCAAGGCCCCTCTTGGCAGGAGCTCTCCCAGCCCCTGCATACAAATAAGCGAGACCCGCTGTCCCACTACGCATACATCTTCCCACCCCGCCTGTCCTAAGTGCAGATAGGCCCTCCCACTCATGGGCTAAATGTCCCTTGATGTCCCATCACCTTCTACAAACTCACAGTGCCCGAGGGACTGGACCACACATTTTAGCATGTATATCCCATAGAGTCATAGAAGAGTAGATCTGGGAGGGGGTTTGGTAATCTAACCTCCTCATTGCATAAAATGAGGATGCTGAGACCCAGAAAAGTTGAGATGTGACAAGGTCACATAACTTGTTCTCAGTGTGACATGTGTTCGTTCAGCCTCCCCCCAAAAATATGTAGCTCCTAGGGGATGAGGCCACTGAGCCCCACACAGCACGCTAATGCACATTAATAAGTAGTGGGCTCAGGCCACACTTTTTGACTGATGGATGGATCCTTAGGGAGGACACAGGAGTGAGAACAAGCACCTGTCACCTCGGGGGCCCTGGGCACACACCCCAATTCTCTGGGCTTCTGTCTCCCTGCCCCTGGACCTGGAGTTAGAACTCACAATCCACACAGAGGATGGTCTCACCTGCCTCAGGAGGAGGGATCATATCATAGTCAGACCTAGCACAGGACTTGGAGCAGAGGAGTGCTAATAACAATGTACTGTTGCACCAAGAACAATGAGAGGAAGCTCTGGGCTGGGGCTCACTCCCCTACTCTACCACAGACCCATTGTGCTACCCTGGAATCCAGGGAGACTGTGCCCTCCCCTTACCTAATAGGAATTAGACAGGACAGATGTCTGTCCAGATTGTGAGCAGATGACCATGGGTATGAGCCCCTGAGGGCATTCTCTTCTCCCCAGGGGTCCAGCTCCCCAGCCCCCACCCCCCACAGGGCTGGCAGATAAAGGCTGCAACTGCAGCTCTGCCGCTCCCACCCACAGCCTTCACTACACCTCCCGGCCCCTAAATCAGCCTCTTCCTCTTTGTGCTGGCCAGCACAGCCCCATCTGTGATTGAAGGCTTTGTGGAAGTAAAAAATAGATCTTCTAGTTTTGGTTTCCATAACACCCAGTAGCTCTCCCCAGCCTTTGCCAAACAAAGGTATGGGTGATAAGGGAGATGGGTTCAGCTGGTTCCTTCAAAACAGACCCTCAGGAGAATAGGTAGAGCTCAGGCAAAGCAGCTCTCAGAGCTCAGAACGGGATTGCTTTGTCTCCAAAAGGCTAAAGGAAGAACCATCATTGTAAAAGATAGACCTGGGTTACCCTAAATAATGTGTCCCACCCCCTGAACTGGTGGACACATCTGCATTTACTTCCTGGACCTGCCACTTTAGCCACTCTCTGAGCCTCAGTTTCTCTTATCATAAAATGATATAATAATGCCCATTTTACTTGCTTCACAAAATTAAGAGGATCAAACAAGAGCATGTGAGAATGAGCTTTATTAGGAAAGAAAATTAACACTCACCACGAGCTTATCGTGTGCCAACAACCTTTTAGATATTTTCTTCTAGAGTTTTCACAACAGTCCCATGTGTGCATGGTATTATTATTATCCTCACTTCATAGCTAATAAAGTGAGGGTTAGAGAGGTTAGGTGATGTGCCCAAGGACACACATCTTAGTAGTAGTGGAACCAGGGTCAGAACCCAGAATCTGACTCCAAAGCCTGTGTTCCTTCCACCAATACCATGCTGTCTCAACAAAAGAAGTAAACATTGCTTTTTGTGAAAAAGCCAGTGAGCCTTCAGCCTGAAAATGCTGCCTCAGGGGGCCAACCCCATTGCTAGGACACATCCATTCACCCCAGGAAGGCCATCAGTAGAATCAAAGCCAACTCCCCTGCCCCACCCCCACTGTCCCTAAGACCCTACAACATAGGGGCAACCCAGGGACCAACCCCTTGCCGTCTGTGCCTTTGTGGCTCTTGTATGTTGCTATGATTCTTTGCTTGGAGTTGTTGGGGTAGTGATGGTTTCAGTGATGGCCTAGCCATGAAGCAATTCAACTGGGAAGAAACACAGAATCATGGAACTTTGAGCTGAAGGGGATCTCTGAGAACAAATTCAAGCTCCTCATTGGATGAGCAAGGACACTAACACCCAGAGAAGGTAAGTCAGTTGTTGAAGATCACACAGCCAGTCAGTGGCTGAGTCCACAGTGAATCCACCATCCTCTGACTCCTAGTCCTGATCACTATTCTCTCCACTGTCCCAACCACACTGACATGGATCAGTTTCATGGTCCCTGAGAGGGGAGAGGGCCAGGTATGGGCCTATAGTCTCTGTGCTCTCTGCTTAGGAAAAGCAGGGATGCTAGGTAAGATAGCTGTGTCGTAGCCAGGAATGAAAGGAGTTTGTTTGCTTCACCAACTAACTCATTAGCCTAAGCTCTACCCATTGAGAAATCAGCAAGGAAAGGTCCCCTCAGAAGTCCCTCAGTGTCTAAGGGAAGCCATCCCCAACGGGGAGGCCCTACATGGTATTCCTGAGGCAGTGACAGCCCACTCCTGGCCACCTGGGACAGGCAGAGAGGCTGAACCCTTTCTTCTAGTTCTGGCTGCTCCCCAGCTGTCCCCAGGAGAGCACAGAGCACCATGACTTGGGGAGGCTCGTGTTTCACCCCTCCCCCCAGCCCTACTCAGCCAGTCCTCCACCAGCTCTCTGCTGAGCGCTCACCTCCTCTGTCCTGGTTACTCCATCATCCCATGCCACCATAACCTCCTTTGCTTAGCATTTGGTTTGTGCCTTTTCTCCTGTTACCTGTGTATCTGTGCATATCCTCTCCTATGTTTGTGTGCTGTATGTGTCCCCCTCCTCTACCACCCCCAAACATTCTTCACTCACAAACTGTCCTCAGGGTCTATGGACCTATTTTCTACCACAGCCCCAGCCGGGTCTGCACACAGCAGGCAGCACCAGGCCACAGTATTGACCAGCTGTTTGTTCAGCACTTGTTGATGGCACCAGTGACCTGTGAAAGGGTCCAAGCCATGTCCTGGGGAAGCAAAAGAGAAAAAGAAAGAGGAAGCTGGATAATCCCCCAACTGGATCATTAGCGCCAAAATAACATGGGGGAGGAAAGTAAACCCTGATTGAATCTCTCTTCTGTGCCAGACACTGTGTTAGGTAATTTGCAGATACCCTCTCAACAATGCTATGAGCTATGTGCTTTTGTTTCCCAATGTACAGATGGGGAGATTGGATCAAAGGTGTTAAGCAACTTTTCTAAATTCATATAAGTAAATAGCAGGGTTGGCTCTAAATGCAGTTTTGTCTGGTGCTAAATAAAGCCCATACACCACACTATCCCCACCACAAGCAAGTTCCTTGAGGACATACTTCCTGGTCACATGTGTTTGCTTTGTTTTTGCTGCTGTATCGTCAATGCCTAGGACTGTGCCAGACACATAGAAGACACTCTATAAATATTTGCTGAATGAAGGAACAAAGAAATGAATGAATATCCCAGCAGGACAAGACAAGGGCTAATGATGCCAGATTACTGGGTTTATTTCCAGGAATCTCAAACAACTATTTGTTCCCTCTCTCCACCTAGAAAAGTACCCAATATATTAAGGTTCCTCCAAAGGCCATGTGGAGGATGGCTGGGTTTAGTAGGCATGGGATGGGGGTGGGGGTGGAGGCATAAACTGAACACAAAAGACTAGGTTCTAATGAGGTGGAGGATTTAAAAGCCTCAGTGTTCTGTGACCTGCCGATTCTGCGGCCACTTTCTGGCCCATCTGGATCTGGCCCCTCCCCCACCCCAGCCTCCCTCATCCCCCACTGGGCACCCCCACTGTCTTGACTGAGCTGTACTGAAATTGGCCCTGTTCCTACTAAGCAGAGAACTAACAGTTACACCACCCACTCTGGCCCCATCCGAACCCTCCAGAGTCTGCTCCGGGCCCCAGGGCCAGCTGCTTTTCTCCACATTCCAGCCAAAAATAATATGAGAACGAAGCTGTTTGGTGGAGACTTAATCTAATCTTCATTGCTTCAGTTTTAAAATATCCTGCCTGGTTTAGGGTTTCTTATTACACACGGGGATGTGTTTTTAGTGAGATAGGTCTTAGCAGAAACGTCCTTCTTGTAATTAGAAACCCAGGCAGGCAGGGCCTGCGGGGAGGCATCCAAGCCAAACAGCAGATCCCCCAGAAGACAACACGTTTGCAGCAAGCTCTTCCCAAGCTCCACTTGCCGGTGTGAGATGAACTGAGCTGTCCCAGGGCTTGCTTCACACTCTGTCCTGGGGGTTCTGGAACGGAGGAAAAACCCGACTTCTTGTAGAAAGACTGTGCCCTCCAACTGTTGCTCCCTCTACCCCCAGCCTGTGCCTCACTGCCCGTCCCTGCTCTTACCCCCAATCAAAACGGAGACTAAGAGGTCGTCCAAGACTGGCTGAGAAGGATATGCGGAAGGAAAATTACCCTAGGGAATCCCCACGGACTAGGGAGAATTAAAGACAAGCATTCCACTGGAGCCACGTCTCCAGGATCAGAGCTAGCTTTTAAAAATCAGGCACTGGAACAGAAGGAGTCTATAAGCACATATACACTTTTGTATAAGTGCCGGGTGTAACTTCTTGGGCTTTCTGGCCCAGAATCTGCTTTGATCTGCCAGCATGGAAGCTGCTAAGCAAGGTTCAGGCTGTGGCTAGCTCCAGATCAGCAACCTCCCCCCAGCCCAACCAGATGTCACACACCAGTCAGGGTTCAGGCCTTGCCTTCCCAGCGGCATAAAGAGAAGGGGCTGCATTTCTGATAAGTCAGATTCTGTGTTCACCCGATGCATGAAAGCCATTCTAGGTAGCACCATTGGGAGGAAGCAGGCTAGATCCCCCAACTCAGCCATAATTGCCCCTCTTGGTAAAGTACAGGTGGTTTTTGGAATCACAGCAGGGTTTTCAAATTCTAGAATGTAAGGAAAGGTAGAAGTTCCCACTGAGAGTTATGGGAGAAGGCTCTGGAGCCAGGGAAGGAAAGAAAACACAGAGAAGAATGTGACTCTATCTCCCAATTTCTTTACTTACAGTGCACCCTGTGCTTGGTTCATGCCTGCCCTTCACTCTTCACAGCTTAAGGAAGACTGTGTGTGATATATTCCACTTTAAAAATGAAGAAACCAAGGTCTAGAAGTTAGATGACCCGCTGGAGTCATGTAGCCAGGCAGTAACAGGGTAGAAAAGTAGCCAGGCCCCCAAATTTCAGCCTAAACACTAGCTCAGCATGCTGACCTGCCAACCTGGATTATCTCCTGACCACTTCCCTCCCTCCTTCCTCCCTTTCCCATCAGGTATTAGATTTAATTAAATTAGCAGATCCCCATTGCAACAATCCTGGCCATGCTGCCGGGATAGAACCCAGCTAGTTAGTACAGCTCCTCCCTCTAAATTCTGCCTCTCAATATAATTCAATCTTCCATAAGTCATAGGTCTCATGTGAAGTGTTTTATACAAAGCATGGTGTGTTGGCTAGACTCAAGGTTAACCGTGGCTCATGATGATTTCATTTTCTGTATAACTTCCTCAGTTTTTCCTCTGCAGCATCGTTTTCACCCTCTCCATACTCAGATCTGCATTTTGTTTGATCCAGACACTTTGCTTCACATGCCGTCACCTCCAGCAATTGCATCACACATTTATATATATCTTACAGCATCGCAGTCCTGTGCCACACAGCAGAGGAAAAAGGAAAACTTATAACAGCCTTTCTCACCCTCCTCGAACCAATTTAGAAAATGTGCTCCAGATTAAATAAATCGGGAACAAAAGTCTGAAATTGGAGATAGAATTTCAGAAAGGTGGGGTGGGGTAGCTAAATAAATAGCAAGGAAATATTGCAACATGTTGGAAGCCTATAAATTTTATTGGTTGTTTCTTTAATAAAAACAAATTCAATTGCTAACAACACAGTATTATTAAGCCGCTAACATTTAAAAATCTAATTTGTCCCTGCTCTACTGCTGTTATGTTGCACGTTGTATTCACTAAGGGCAAGGAAGTCAGGTTGATCAGTTTCTTTCGTTTGGTTCCTAAACCAGGCTAATAGAGACCCCTTTAAAACCCAGCCTTTTTGCTTTCTAGGCATGCCTTGGTCTCTAATGAGTTACAGCCCCAGGTTGAAGATGGACATGGCAGAAAGAAATTTAACACACACTCTGGTGCACCCATAAACTTCAAGGCCAGGGAGAGGAGGTATGTTTCCAGTTAAGCTGGAACTCCATGAATTCAGGATTCTCCACTCACAAGACAGTAATTCTCCTTATTTCATCACTAACTTACTTCAAATGTGTTTATACAATTTATTGCTACTGAACTTCCAGGCAACTGGTGTAGAGTTAATGAAACCCAGCTTGGAGAAGCTTTAAGCTTTGAACAACTAACCACAGTTTAAATGGTTATGACATGCGGTCAAAGCCATAGCCTGGCCCCACTGCAGTTTCTGTGTTAGGACCTAGTCAAAAACCTTGTCATCTCACCTTTTGTGCCAAATAGATTGAAAAAGGAAAACGCATTGAAAAACAGCCTGCCTTGTTCCTTCTTAAGGTTTCTAGCCATTTAAACACATTTATCTTACTAAATGCAACGCAAAGCCCCTCCCCCAGTGCCCAAGTAAATATTTTAGTTGCAGCTTGAATTGGCAGCTGAAATCCAGTTTGGGTTTAACTGAACAGGGTCAGGCCTCCCTAAAGCAGTGCTGGGAGGCTGCTCCTCCAGAGGCATCAAGCAACATTTAAAGCCAGACTCAGTGAAAGCCCAAGAGGCAACAACATAAGCAAGAACCGATGAAACTGGACTGGAAAAGAAGCAAACTTGTCTTTCCGAATTACTTGGACATTGACTTTTATTAATTCTCATGGTCACATGGCGTCCTCCCCCAAGCTCTGTCCATGTGGGAACTCCAGCAAGCTCCCTCTTTTTAAACAGGCCCATTTTGGAAGAGTAAAGGGGAGGTACTGGATTTGCCACTGCCGCACAATAAAAGTCCCTTTTGAAAGCAGCACTTTCATTAACTTAAAGCAATCTATAGACTTAAAAGCAGAGAGCAGTAAACTCCCAGAAAGGATCATAAAACAGCCAGTCTCAAGTTGGGTATACTTCAGTGCAATTTGCACGAGGCATTTTACTGTGAGCGGTTGTCGGGCCCATCTCCCTCCCGTAACCTCCTGCCCCTTATTCTGAGCAGCTTCTCTTTCTCTTGGCTTTCATGCCTTTCCTGCTCACAAAGGGGAGGCGGTGACCGGGGAGTCTCCCCGGGGTCACGGCTCCCTCCCCCCTTCTGGCTCTCGGCGGGAGAGAGCGCGCACGAATTCCAAGCCTGCAAAACAACAGCCTTGGAGCTCCGCCGCTGCGGCACTCCCCGCGCCTGGGGCGGCCGCGGCCACTCGTGGGTCGCGCTTCTCCTGTGCCCCGTAAGGGCTGTTTGGCAATCCCTGCCGTGAGTGCGAGGGCTGAGGGGGGCTGGGAAGGCGGACTCAAGATTGCGTGGAGGACATTTCAAACCTTCCTCCCCTCCACCCTCCAACAAACTCTTTCTCTAGTTGGCCAGAGGATAACCTCCCTCCCCAGTCGGGACCTCTCCCCACCCCCCACACCCCCAAGCTAGGCCCGAGCCATCGGGATGCAGCTCGAGTGGGAGATCTTAACTCCAGAAATGGGAGACCACCCCCCTCCACTTCCACCAAGGTCCTGGGGCCTCGGGAAGGCCAGAATGGCAGAGTAAGCAGTAGGGCAAGGAGCTGGGGCTTTGGATAATACATCGTGTTATGTTTGAATACCATCATTTTCTCAGATTTGGAGAGGGGAGGATCGTCTAAATCTGCCTAAAATAAGCTTTTGGCTTCCATCAGTTATCTAGCATTTGAAATCCGAAAAGCTAATACCCTGGAGACGTCCCGGGACAGGTGAGGTGACGGTAAGGGACCCCGAGCTTCCTCCTCCCCCAGGCGGAACACTGCACGGGTGGCCAGGCTTGTGGGCTTCCGGGCCGGGCGGGGGAAAGTGCAGGCAGCGCTTGTGGGTGACCAAAAGGCGGTTTCGATCAGGGTGCCCGAGTTCGAGCACGTCCTACCCTCAGCCGGCCTCAGCCCCGACTCCTTCGGCCCAATGTGGCACCTCGCTGCTAGCGCTCCCCCTCACCGCACCCCATCGCAGTCTGCGGCCCCTGCGGGCCATCCGCACCCGCCCCGCCGCGCTGCGCCCGCAGACCCCAAGTGGCTCCCGGAGCCCGCCGAGCCACCGGGGTCGGGTCCTCGGACCCACTCCGAGCCTTGCGAGGCTGCCCTGTCGCTTTGCTCAAAACGTCCCTTCGATTTTGTCCGCTTTCCAGAATCTCTCTCCTATGACCGGGTCCTGTGTACCCCAAGTCCTCTCCTCTTCCAGAAGCGCTTTTGGGGAGAACCAGCAGAAATTCGGGGCTTGTCTGCCATGGCCCGGACCAACTACTTTCGTCGCCTACCTAAACGCTTTTTCATCCGCGGAGCTTCAGGATCCGCGCGCAAGACCCTCCCCAAATTCCAATAGCCTCGACCCCAACTAAGAGCTGTGATCCAGTGGCTGAATCCTAAAAACGCCACCCATTCCTCCGGCCCCCAACTCCTACCTCCAGCCCTCTGCTCTGACCGGCTTGTAAACTACTCATCGGCCTTTCAGTCCTGATTCTGAAAACAGCCTGGATCCTATAACCCAAACTCTAGCCTGGTCCTAAAGCCCAGCCCTAATTCAGGGCCGATCCACAACGCCCCACACCCCGCGACCAATTCTCAACCTGGGTCTCCCCACCGCTACGGAACGCGAGGCTCTCCGGTGACGAGCCCCCGGAAAGGGCGGCCCATTTCTCTCGCTTCTTCCTCGGGTTCGGGAGCCAGGAGAGCCCTGTCGCCTAACCCGAAAAGAAACGCAAACTTTGCGCGGCAGATTCGGGACCCTGCCCCATCCCCCTCAGCTCTCTGCTCTTGAGCGCTTTCGGTCCCCCTTTTACGAACTCATCCCCTAGTTGTCGAGCCAGGAGGGCTCCCGATTCCCAAGCCTCGCCACGGGCCCCTACGGCTCCCCCCACCTCGCCAAAGACCCCCAACAATCCACGGAAAGCCAGTAACCCTACGAATTCTCGCCCCACCCCGGGCTAGGGTCCCTGAGCGTGGCCCCTCGGATCCCGGCTTCCCTGACCCCCCTCGTGTTCCCCAGTCCCCACTGATCCGCCTGCAAAGCCTCACTCGCCCTGCCTCCCCAGGCCCGGCCGGACGCGGCCGCGGCTCCTTGACTCCAGTCACCCTGCCCCAGTCTGTGGCTGCTCCCGCTTCCAGCCGCTCGAAGGCAGCTCCAGGCTGGTGGCGCCGAGCAAGCGCCGGCCCACGGTTCCCAGCCTCGCCCCGCGGAGCGCCCAGCCCGGAACCGCCAGCACCCGGGCTCTGGCCGGCGCGCTGGTCCCTATTCTCGGGTCCCGGGGCGCTCCCGGCGCACAGCTGTCCGCCCGCCCGCTACAGGGTTTTGGGCCCGCGGCGGTCCGGGTCCGCAGCCCCGCTCCTCGCACCCGCGGACAATGCGTGCCCGGCCACGGGCCCGAGCGGGGCGAGGCGGCGGCGGCGGCCGGGCTGCGCGCTGGTCGGGCCGGGGTGCGGGCGGGCCGCGCGGCTCTCGCCGCCGCTTGGCCCGGCCTCGCCGCCCCTCGCGCTGCTTCGCTCCGCGCTCTCCCGGCGCTTCCCCAGCTTCTCTGCACGCTCCCGCCGTCCCTCTCTGCTCCCTGCCTCCCTCCTCCCTGCTGCCTCCCTCTCTCTCCTCCCTGCTGCCTCCCTCTCTCCCTCTCTCCTCCTTGCCCTGTCGCAATGAATAATACTCTGGCTTGGGGACTGGAATAAAACACACGCGCTCTGAGGCAGCCGCCCGCAGCAGCAGCCGCCGCCGCGCCGCCGCCGCCGCCTGCAAAAGCGTCTCTGACATGGAAATGAATGACAGCTTACCTGATGCCAATCTTCATCAGACTGACACCGGCGTGACAACACAGCCTATACTTCCCAGCACTGCTCGGGACGTCAGCGGCACAGGGACCCGCCCCCCGGGCCCCCCTTCACACACCTCCCCTCTCCCCACTCCCCCTTTCTCCCCACCCCCCATCACCCCCACCCACTCCCGGCCCCGGCCGCTTCCAAGTCTGAGGAGCCGCTGGAGTGTCTCCCTCTACTGGAGGCTTTCCGCAGGCGTCGGGAGCGGGCCTGCTCCTGCAGGCGGGGAGGCCGGGAGGCGGGGAGGCGGGGAGGAGAGCCGCGCCCGCGCCGGGAGGAAGCCTCCAAACGGGAGTTGCCTCGGATGGGGAAGGCAGCGGACCCCCAAGGAACTCAGGAGCACCCTGCACCCCCCATGCCAAGTCCTCCTTATTGAACAACTGAGGCACAGTTCCCAGACATCCGGTGCTGAGGGGAAATTTTCTGTGGACCCCAAGAGAACTCCCCAGAAATTATGAAACTTAAAACTGGCAAGAAATCCTTTCCTCCACCACCACTCCCCCTCCCCCCTTTCCTGCCTGGCTGGCCTCATTTTTATGATTGCATTTGAATAATTCTCATTACCCTGGCCCCAGAAAAGGTGCTCAGATGACACTCTGGTTAGTTATTCCTGGCCTCAAGAGCTTTTTCTGCTGTGGGCTTCCCGGGCGTCTGGTTCAAGGAGGGGAGACAGTGTAATGGGGTGGGGCAGAGGGAGAGAGAAAAGAGTGGAGAGGCTTTGTCAGTAAACCACCTCTTTGCAAATGTCAGGCAAGCCTGTTCTAAGCCACTGCCGTTTTCATTCTAAAAAGCTCTTGGTAAACTCAGTGAGTGCCCAGAGTTCTGGGGGTTGGGGTGCAGTGATGTAAAGGGAGAGACCAGCTGGGCTGTTTCAGCCTGGGTCTGCTGGGGTGGCTTCATCTACTTGAGTGAAGAAATTGACTCCTCACCTAGTGCCTTCTACAGTGGAAGACCAAGAAAGCGTGTGTAGTCATGCATATGCCTCCGTTTGCTCAACAAACATCACAGTCCTACTAAGGGCCAGGCGTGGGCAGGCTTGCTTGCTTGCTTCCACAACTTAGCACATGGCCCTCTGCCTGAAGGGACAAGAGAACCCCTTGTGTCCCTGGAAGCTTGCTTCTTGCTTCCCACAGAGGAGCCATTTCAGCCCCACTCAGGCAGCTGTTGATCTTCTGACCCCAGGCCAGGCAGGGGGCCTGGTTAAAGCCTAGACAAAGACACTGATGTGAGCAGGGAAAGCAGAAAGTGAAACCCAGCCAGCCAGGTTTTCAGTAAAGAATCTGACCCAAGAAGTTGAAGCCTGCCCCTTAGCTCTTTCCAGGCCTCTGGGTCACCTCTCACCTGCCTCGGTCATGGGCAAGGATGAGAGCTATTAGCATTGCATGGCTCAGACCTTTCTTACACCACATCCAAATACACTACTGTTTGTCCAGATCCTCCCTGTATCTTCAAATCCACCCTCCAAAGTTGTTTATCGAAGAAACTTACTTCACTGATAGCCCCTGTTATAGACAGCTGAATCTCCTCACCTTCACACAGATCCTCCAAAAACTTCACTAGGTAGATTTATGTCACCCCAGCCTCTGATCTGTGGTCAGAGACTCTGGCTGCTGACAGCATAATCACTATTATATATTACACATTGTATAATAATATAATAATAATGAATACACTTGCCCTTTTTATGTAGTACAGAAGCGGCCAGATTCTTTAACCCAGAGGCTGGAGGGCAGGCTGCCATAAACTCTCCTAGGGAAGCCCTCTTCAGATAAGGGAGGGGGAGGGGAGATCCAATTGTCCCTGCCCAGGACCCTGGAGGGAGGGGTTTCTCTCTTTCCCATGGCTCCCAGTGAGTTGCTGTAGCCTGCAGAGTCAGAGGGGAGAACCAGGCTGAATGTAAATACTTCACCGGATCAGAGAGGTGTCAGTGAGCCATAAATAGTACTGTAGACAACAGCTTTGCATCACTGATTCACACTTGTCACACCCCTCCTTTTCTGAAATCTAGTTCAATGCCCTACTCTTTCTTGATATGAGAGATCCGTTGCCATGAGTTATTAATTTTTGGACTCTTTTGAAATACCGTGATTTCCACTAATACCTTTTTGGTGCTTTAAAGTGCACATTATAATTTTAAGTCAATATATCTTGCTTTGACCATTTTTATAATTTGCAGGAGCTTAAAAATGATTATCTAAAATGTAACCATCCATTTTATAATCATTCAAAACAAATATTTGCCCTGCACCCACTGGGAGCTGGGCTGTGGGCTGGTGCTAAGGCTGAAGAGCAGAAGCAAAGAAACCCAGGTTACAGCTCCTGTCCTCAAGGAGCTTTCATTGTAATTGAGGAAGACAAAGCACTAATGTGTAAAACATTAAATAACAACAATACAAGAGTCCAACAGAAGATGCAAGCTAGAAAATAATTAATGAACAAATCAGTTGTCAATATGTCAAATTGCATGAATTCAACATCTAGATTTTGGCTCTGTCAATGAGTAGAGAAGGAATAAAGTAGAAATTTAGTCTGTAGAATTCACTCCACATACTCTACAATTTCTTCCCCATCACCCCTCTGAGGATGAAGAGGATGGAGAGGGAAGTACATGTCATATAAGTCATCAACACATTGACATTATAACCAAATAGGAATTCTTACAAATCCTAGTCATCATTCCTAAATGTTAGAGTTCCTAAGTTTGATTCTGGGCTCTCTTCTTACTCTATCCGCACTTTGTCTTTAGTATAAGCAGCCCACACTAGCCCAGGATGTTTCTTCTAAGCTACAAGTTAGTATGGTCAATCGTCCAACTGAATCCTGCCTATGTCATTCTAGGAATAAAAATTTAAGACCTTTCTGTATTAATCTGCTTGAGCTGCCATACCAAATACCACTAACTGGGTAGCTCAAACAACAGACATTTATTTTCTTACAATTATGGAGAATGGAAGTCCAAGATCAAGGTGGTGGCAGGGTTGTTTCTGGTGAGGCTTGTAGATGGCCACTTCTCACTGAGTCCTCACATAGCCTCTCCACTGTGCACACACAAAGAAAGAAACAGCTCTGGTGTCTCTTCTTCTTCTTATAAGGATACTGGTCTCACTGGATTAGGGCCCACCCTTATGACCTCATTTAACTTCCTTCAAGGTCCTATCTCCAAATACATTCACATTGGGGGTTAGAGCTTCAACACATGAATTTAGGGAGCAGGTACAGTTCAGTCCACAATACTGCCCAACTACCAGTTCCCTTCATATTCAACTTAATTATTTTTAATGAATCTTGATAGATTGTGAGTTTTGAGGACAATATTTTGTTTCATCTTAGGATCCCTAAAACCTGTACAGTGCCCAATCCAGAAAACATATTAAAGAAATGCTTGTTGGATTGAACTGAAGGAAACTTATTTCTCCATCACTGTCTCAGTACTAGTTGGGAAATCTGTCACCAGTCACCTGGAATATTTTGAAGATTTCCTAACTGGGCTAAATGCCTCCAACATCTCCAATCCCTCCTATACACTTCCATTGGAGTGTTCGTCCTAAAACAAAGGTTGGATCACACCTTGCTTTCCTCTGAAAATCAGTTTTCCATTGCTTATAAGATTTAGCCTAAAAGGTTATTGGGCCCTGTAATAAATGTGGGCCTTGAATGCCACGTTTCTTAGCATGGCCTATAAGTTTCATCCTCCTAATCTGGCCTGATCTCCCTCTCAGGCTAATCTCCTGCATTCCTGCCTACCTCTCCCCAAATCCACCTTCCAGTGATTCCAGAGCTGGCCCATGGACTTCCTGCATCAGAACCCTCTAGGGAACTTCTTTATAACTCAGGGTTCCAGGTTCCACCCCTAGAGAAATTCAGTGGGAAGAAGGGCCTGGGAATCTGCATTTTAAAAGCCACTGCAATTGAGAGGTTTAGGAATTTCTATTCCATTCTTGCCCCAACTCACGGATCCCAGAAAATGCTTTGTACTCTCAACCCTTCCTGCACTCGCTCAAGCTATTCATTCAGCCTTGTGTTTTCATTCCTCCTTTCCCACCTTTCGAAATTTTATATGCTTTTAAGACTTAACTGAAACATCACCTCTTTTCAAAGTGTCCTTGGATCCCCCAGCAGAGAGCACCAGCTTTGGAGTCGCCCAGACCTGGCTCAAAGCCTCACCCTGTCACAAAATAGCCAGCTATCTGGGAAGTGACTGACAAGAGAGCGCTAAGTCTCAGTTTCTGCGTTTGCGAAATGAGAATGATTATAGAACCCAACTCATGAGACCATGGGGATTAAGTGAAATCATGAATGTAAAGAGCTTAGCACAGTCCCTGGCACATGGGAGGCTCTTCAATAAATGGCAGCCATTAGATTTAATAGCCCTTTACCCAGGGCTGCCGCAGCACTTTGCCTTTGCCTTTATTATAGTGCTTATTTAATTGGCCTGAGGAAGGGAGATATTGTTTGCTGAGACTGCTATGACAGGCCCTGAGGGCCGCAACGCAGATAACAGGAGCAAGGAGAAGGAGGCAGGGGGATGTTTCTCTCTATGTAAGGCCTCCTTCCTGAACCTGGACCCAGGTGGGACGGTGGGGGTCAAGAGAGCCAGGGACAAGTGAGGAAGATTCCATTCCTGATGAAATAATGTGTAAGGGCTCATCCCACAGAGAAAGGGGTGGGGCAGAGGAGGCAGACCTGCACCATGTGAAAACTCAGATACTACAAATCCTCCAAAAGGTGGGGTTCTGAGCTGGATACCAGGATGTTTAGGCCCTTTGCCTATGTCTGATTCTTCCTCTCAGCTCCCCATCCCACTCCCACCCTCTGAAGCAGGGGGATGAAGCCTATCCTCTGGGTACATGATAGGCAATTAATTGGGTCATGTCTTTAACCAGCTTCTCTAACATAGGAGCAATATGATCCCCAAGGCCTTTCAAAAAACCACCTTTCTTATGGTACTGATGCACTTTGGGGAAGTTTCTTCAGGCACTATCTCTTCCCCATGCCTACTTCCCTGAACACCTCCCCACCTCCACCTCCAACTCCATACACACACACACACGTATACACACATATACACATACCTACACAGAACATACACAGGCTCTCGGGCGGGAGCAGCCTGGCCTTAGCTCCAGATGAGAGGCTCCATGGGAGGCAGGAAAAGAAAAAGAAAAATTCCGAATGATTCCAAAGTTCTTTCTAGGTTCTAGCAAGGGGTGGGAAGTATCACAGCCAACTTGAAAGAACTGAGAAAGAGAGAGATTGGGAGAGAGAATATTTAGACTATATTTAGGAAGAGAAGAGAGAACGCTATGATGATTTCCAAAAGAGCCATTTCTGGGAAATGCCATCCTAAGAGTTTGGTCACAAAAATTTGAGAAAGGAAGATATAAACCTGTTCTGTCCGATACAGTAGCTGCTGGCCACGTGTAGGTCCTGAGCACTTGAAATGCAGCTAATCCAAACTGAGATGTGCTGTATGTGTAATATACATAATAGATTTAGAAGACTTAGTATATTAAAAAAGGTGGTGAAATATTTCATTAAGAATTATTTTATATGTATTAGGTATTAAAATAGTAACATTTCGGATACATGGAATTAAATAAAAATAGGTCATTAAAAATATCTTCACCTGTTTCTTTTACTTTTTCAATGCAGCCACTAGAAAATTTAAAATTACTATGTGACTTGCATTCTATTTTTACTGAAGCCTCCTTTCCGGGCTTCGTTTTTGTTCTGGTATAAGCTATGTTTGGATACTGAAATCTTTATTATTTATCACGTACCACTCTGGCTCACCAGCTCTTCAATCTCTTCTGCTTCCGCCTGACACTACACAGGATGGGCTGAGGAGTGAGGGGAGATTGTTAGGATACTCAGTGCCTCCCTCGGACTACAGAGGTGGCTAAGAAGTCCCTCCTCACCCCCGCCCAGGGTTACATGGAGTTTTGAAAACTCTACTTTCCTGCAAACAAGGCCCTCCTCTCCTACCTGTACTAGAGGACCTGTCCCTGAACCCCTTGTCTCCGATCTCCTTTTCAACACCCTTCTCACCATCACAGCTGTCACCCATGCAATCACTGTCCTCTTCTTTGGCCCTATCCCCATTCTTACTATCCTCATCATTACCACCTCTCCCAGAACTGCCCAGCATCCTTCTGCTCATCTAATGGACCATCTTCTCCTGTCCCCAGGGATGAACTCTATCAGCATTTGTTGCCTTTGATGCTGCATCCAACCTCTAGGCCCTCCTGAGCTGAGGATTTTGCATGGCTAGGCTCCCAACTGCATTCTGGCAGCCAGGGCCCACAGCAGCCAGACTGAAGGGCCTGGAGAAACAACCAACAACTCTCAGAATGGGTGAAGGCCACATCCCCTGCAGAAGCTGGTCCTGTCTTATTACATTGTGGGGCAATGGTGAAGAAGGGTGACCAAATGAAGGAACAAGATACTCACAGCTTATTATCAGGGGGATCATGGCTTGCTTAGCAAGGAAGAGCAAAACAAAGCAATAACAGTAATCACAGCTAATACAGATTGATTATTTACATTTGCTTGGTGCCAGACTCAATACTAAGTGCCTCACAAGCATTGTTCATCAGATCACCCCAGTGAAGCTTAGATAAGTGAAGGAACTTGTCACCAGGTGTGAACTCAGGCAGGCTTCCCCCAGAGCCCACACTCTAAACTACTACTCTGAATTGCTTCTTCATAAAGCATAAACGTTCACTCCCTTGCCCCCTCATCCATTCATTCAGCATGTATACACTGATAGCCTCCAAGGAACTTATCAGCTCACTGGTTCCCGTTCAGCATCTAGGCTGGCCAGGCATGTGTTAGGCTTTCGGGCGATAAAGATGGATAAATCCACAATCCCTGAATTCACAGAGATCTTACAGGTTTTCAGGGGCCCAAAGATCCCACTTGCATTTTAAAGCAGAGAAACTGAGGCCCAATAGGAAGGGTAAGGAAAGGGTGAACTTCAAATCTCTCCTGATTTAGCCGACAAGTGAGAGTCAGCTTGGATTCTCAACCCAAACCAGGGTTTGTCTTTCAGCCTCACCCATCTCTGGAGATTTTGCAAACATGTTGTGTCACTGCTTGGCTGTGTGGTCCTCTTGACAGACTCAGTATGTCTTTTTCTACCTTCAACCCCATTGGCTACCATCACAGTACACACCCAAATCAAAGCTTATCCACTCCAGAAACTCTACTTAATTCAGGACACCCGTCCTGTATCCATCTGAGCTTACATGTTCACATTTCTGCAATAGTAGTATGTACTTGTATGTTGCTTTGTACACGTTCTTAAATTTCAAATATGTATGCATTAGTTCACCAAGCAGCTTTTGAACTTCACAAAAGCAAGGACTAAGTATTCCTTTTATATTTTACCTTCTCCTTCTCAATCTCTCAGCATCTGGTAACAATCTCAACCTATTTGAATTGACTAATAAATGCTAATGTCAACCTACTATGTAGACACAACTCTGTGTGTGCATTTGTGTGCACGAGTGTGTCTGTCTGTGTGGGTAGTGTCCTGAACCAGTATGTATAGCAGAGGTGTTGGGTGTACAAGTGGCAGTGTAAGCATATGCATGTGTATGTGTGGATCAATTCTCCAGCTATTATAGTT
Organism: Daubentonia madagascariensis; assembly: GCA_023783475.1. Taxonomy (NCBI): domain Eukaryota; kingdom Metazoa; phylum Chordata; class Mammalia; order Primates; family Daubentoniidae; genus Daubentonia; species Daubentonia madagascariensis. The sequence goes on from JAKFHU010001323.1 coordinate 1,038,303, forward strand.
AGGGAAGCTTAGACACACATCAGCACAATCCGTCAATTTCCAGACGTTATCTCTCATGATAATTTCCTGCCAAATCTTGGAGTTGCAATTAAGAAAGTAGATAATTTGAAACATTTTCCTCTGCATGTTGAGATGGATTATAATCCTAATTTGATAAAGGCTCTTGATGACTCATTAGCCACCCTTGGCTTCTCCTCAAGTCAGCCAACTTCCCAGGCGCTGGAGGCAGCTGGCAGCAGAAAGGCAGCGACGCTCAGGTCATTACATGTTATTGCTTCAGCAGCACTAAAACAAAAAGACACAACAAAACCACAACTGCACCACAGCCCTGGAATTCTCTTTTCTTCAGCTCCTGGATTTGGGCATCGATTTTCTTTTCCTGGCTTTGAACAAAGCCTCTAATTTCCTTAAAACCAAGATGTTGTCCCCAGGGTCTTTGCACTCTGCCAGAGTGGCACACAATGCATTGCAGTCTTCCCTTCATGCAGGCAGTGGTACAGGGAGTCACTCTTCTCACTTCCCTGGGCACTATACTGCCACAATTTGTTTCTTAGGATGGGCTTTCCATGTCCAAAGGGTGGGGATTCCTGGAGGGAATGGCAATTTCAAGTTGTTTACAGACAACAACTACATCACAGCCCCCTTTCTGCCTGGGATGAGCAAGGGTCAGAAAGCACAGAAGGCCATCCAGAGGGCCCCATTCCCTCTCCTCCTGGTAGAGGGGCTCCTCTTTCAGCCCCAGGCTTATAGCATTAAATACTTCACAGAACCCAATGTCATGGTTTCCCTTGGGTCACCCACTTAAGAATTTAAGAACCCTGATTCTCAGGAAGTTCATACTTAGTGCTTGGACTCCTGTGGACATGTGAGCAGCTGCAAACACACACATGGTGTGCACTCATTACATGTGCACATGTGGGACACAGGCACATGGTCATGCTGACATGTGGTCACAGTCACACAGACACATAGTCACGTGGTCACACTGATACACAGTCACACTGACACATATACACTGACACACAGACACATGGTCACACTGATACACAGTCACACAGACACATGGTCACATGGAAACACACACAGTCACACAATCACATAGACACACAGTTACTAAGTCACATGGAAACACTGACACATGGTCACACCATCACATGGTCAAACAGACACGCAGTCACATAGTCACACATAAACACTGACACAAAATCACACAGTCACACACACATGATCACACAGATACACAGTCACACAGAAACTCTAAAAAATGATCACACAATCACATGGTCACACAGATACATGGTCACAGGGACACACAGAGACAAGGTCACACAGTTACATAGACACACAGTCCTACTGTTACATGTGGGCGACTAAGTGTGTAAGGACTTCTTGGAATGGTCTTGACCCTAAGGTCAGGTAAGGGAGTAAGGCAGAAAAGGAGGTTTAGTCAATGAGCAAATACACATCTTTGTTGCATGCTAGCGTGTGCCAGGAACCATGCTGGATGCTGGGGTACCGTGACGCACAGCAGGACAGGTAAGCTGGTGGTGACCTAGCCTGGTTGGGCCAGTGCTGCCGCACTCTGGGTTGGGGCAGGTGCAAGGGGTGACATTCTCAGCCAGGATCAGCCTCCCGAGCTCTCATTCCCTTCCTGCCCCCTCTACACCCCCAGCAGGTGTGCTCTCACCCCTGTCCTAGGCTCACTCCTTCCCCATTGTCACAGGGTAGGCTTTAGGTGAGATAAAAAGCCTCTGCTGCCCCCACTGTACCCACAGCCTGCGTAGTCCATCAATGTATGAAATGCTTTCTGGGCAGGACCCCTGAGGCTGTCTTCTCTGCCACCCACCCCTCCTTCCTTCCCAATGAGTCCAGAGAGAGCTGAGCAGAGGGCTGATGGATAGCCTGTCTTATTGTTCCAGACTCTGAATCCAACAGGGGCCTGGGAGAGCTGCATAAATCAGAGTCTGGGCTGGGCTCTTACCAGCGCGACTAGACAAGAGGAATGGAAGGCGAGGGACCATAAAACTGTCTATGGGCTAAGTTGTTTCATTTCAAGTCAGGGCCAGAGAGAGAAAATGTTTGGTTCTTGGGAGACAGACTCACTTGAATGGGATGGACAGGCTGGGGGAGGGCTGGTCTCACAAGAGGACAGTGGATGGGTCAAGTGGCCCCTCATCTTTGGTGCCTCATTCCCACAATTTTGGGGCAGGGGGATAGTGCGCACATCCCAAACTGTGAGAATGTTTGGAAAAAGTAACCTCTAGTGAGGGGGGAAGATTCTCACCCAGATGGCCGATAAATCATAATTTTCCCTTCCCGAGGTAGGAAGAGCTGGGGGTGGGAGGAACGGCAATGCTGGGAAGGCTCTAGCCATCAAACTGTGACCAGGTAAAGCAGGAGCCATTCCCACGTCATTTACTTAGACATTCAGTGAGCAGCTACTAGGTGCCAGGCACTGTGGCAGGTGCTAGGGGCACAGAACTGGAGAAGATGGAACCATTTGGCCCTGCTCTCAAGGCACTTACAGTCTAGAGGGACAGCCAGCAAGGCAGACTCACAAACTCACAGCATGTAATTCATTAGCCCTCATCACATGTTCCTTTGTCACCTTGAGCACGTGTTACAAATCCTGCATTTATTGGTTTGCTCGTTTTTCTTCCCTCATTAGACTGGGAGCTACTTAAAGGGAGAAAGGAAAGGGAACCAACATTTGAGTGCTCATTATGCACTGCCACTGGGCACTTTACAGTCATTTCATCTCTACCATGGTGGTTCGTGGTAGATTTGATTATCTTCATTTTACAGATGAGAAGATTGAGGCTCGGAGGGGTTAATTCACTTGCCCAAGGCCAAAGCTGGAATGCGGAGGAGCTGGGATTCAACCCAAGTTGGTGTGGCTCTGAAGCTCATACCTGTCCCCCACACACTGCTCAGGTTCTCACTCTGTCTTCAGCTCCTGAACCAGTGCCTAACTCAGGGAGCTGTTGATTCCATAAAGTAGGCAGGGGTGAGTATAGTGGAGTGTGGGATTAGTGCTGGGAAGGGAGAGGGCTGGGGAAGACTTTGCCTAGGAGGGGATTTTGGAACAGTTTCAAAGAACAAATGGAGTTTGCCAAAATGACAAAGAATGAAAAGTCCATCTAGGTGGAAATGGCATGTGCAAAATGGTGTGGAGGCATGAAATAGTGTCATGTGTTTGGCCACCTACTCAAAAGCTCCCTGCTTCACCCATGACCTCTCCTACTCCTCCCATTCCAGTCCGAAGAAATAGGAGTTCGGGAAGTAGATAAGAACCATATGGACGGCAGTGACCCAGGGGGGCCTCTGTATGATAGAGTGTTTTGTTTTGTTGTTATTGTTTTCTTTCCTGGAGACTAGATTATAACTTCCATGGAGGTAGGATCCAGTCTGCTTTGCTCACAAGTATAATTCCAACACCTAGAACAGTGTCTGACTAATTTTGGAATGAGTGAACAGAACTAGACTGGGAAAGGGGGATACTCTGTACATCTCTGCCCTCCCATGAGGCTGATGTCATTGGGCCAAACTGGAAGTCCCTCCTGTTTGGGGTCAGGAAAACCACAGCTAGACTGGTACCAAGCTGGGGCCAAAGGAGGTAAGGCCCATAGTTTGAGCAGTTGGCACAGTCTAGCTCTACCTTCTCTGCCTCCTCCTGTCTACTTCAGGAGCCAACACCAGGACATGCACCAGAGAAGGGGGCCAAGGAGCAAACCTTGGGCCCTGCCCCTAGTCTTCAGCTTATGCTAAAGGGACAAGAACCCTTAAGGGGAAGGCACCTGAGGAACACCAATATTTAAGGGACAACTTGAAGAAGAGGAGCCTATGAAGGAAACTGAGGAGTGCCCAGAGTGCTGTGAGACCCAGAATGACACTGGTCACCCACCACCTTCTTCTGTGGCTTTGTGGCTATCACCCCAGAGAAGCCTGTGAATCACCAGCCCAACCCCTAGAAACTGCAAAGGTATTAACCAAGGGCAATAATAATGGGAGAGAAAACAAACAAAGAGTGGAATAAAGAGTTCCACAATTGTTTATCTGAAAAAATAAAGAAGGAAGAGTGGTAACTGGCTCAACAGAGAGAAGTCACAGCCACAAGGGCCTGTGCTGGGGGCTGATCCACTCTGTAGAATCCTGCAAGGTTGAGCCCTCTGAGGCACCACGTGCTGTGGCACTAGGGTCAGGTGCCTGGCCAGACAGCTGATGGTGGTGGAAAGTCTGTTTGTAAACGAGACCTCCACCCACCCCACAGAGCCAGTCAGCAAGTCTCCTCTGTCCCCCAAGTAACAAGAGTTTTTTCTTTGGAGAAACTGAATATGAACAATATTGGACCTAGGAAAATCAAACATGATGGAGAGTGAAAAGAATTAAGGACAAGTCTACATGCTGAACCATGTGGCCTTCAGTCCTTTCGCTGGCCTTGCTAATGACTCCCTCATGTCCCCAGCCTCAGCCAGTGGACTGGAAGGACAGAACAGCTCCAGAGAGAACTCCAGTTACTGATATCCAAAGTCCCTCAATAAAAAGGTTGTTTTGCCACCTGATCACCCTACGTGGATCCCACCAGTCAATAAACTCTGCCCAATTACATGCCCAACTTCAAAATGAACTTTTAGTGCCCCTTCTTCAAGTGAATAAACACAGGATCACCATATATTTAAAGAAAACCTCAAACGTGAAAGAGGGAGACTGAAATAAACAGGAAAAAGGGAGATCTGGGGCAATAGAGGTTTTTCAAGGAGGAAAAGAAACATTCAGAAAGAGCAATAACACTTCAAAAACACTTCTTATTACAAAGATAAGAAGAAAGATCATATAACAAGAGATTACAATGGAAACAGAAAATTTTAATTTAAAAAGCCTCTTTGAAATTAAAAATATCACTAAACATTTTTCAAAAACTCAATATAAGGTTTAGAAGATAAAGTTGAGGAAATCTCCCAAAGAGTAAAGCATAAAGAAAAGAAGATGGATAATAAGGAGAGAAATAAAGGATATTGGTCTCTCCTGATTAGCCAAGCACAAAGAATGGAAAAGATATATACCAATGCTAACCACCATCATTATGACATTTTGGAACACAGGGATAAAAAAATTTCCCAAAATCTTATAAAAAGAAAAACACAGATAAAAGAAACAAGAATAAAAACAATATCAAACTTTTTTTTTAAAAAGCAATATCAGATGTTAAAAGATAGCAGAGAAATGCTTTTTACATTCTGAAAGAAAATATTTTTAATCAAAAATTCCACTCTAACGTGGGCAACAGAGCAAGACCCTGTCTCTAAAAAAATAATAAAAATACAAATACAAAAATAAAATTCTATACCCAAATAAATTATCAGTTACATATCAGAGTAGTTCAGAGATATTTTCAGATATCCAATAACTCAAGAAATTGACCTCCTATGCTCCCTTTCTTAGGAAGTTATTGGAGGATGGGATTTGGTAAAGTTAGATGATAATCCAATATCGAATACATGGAACTCAGGAATCAAGAGATGTAACACAGAAAGGCAATAAAGGAAATATTCAGAATGATAATAAATTGAAACCTCTGGATGACAGTTACACAGCATTCCTATAAAGCAGCAAATCCAGATTGAAGCAGAAAAGCAGAAGGAGGGATTACTATAGGGGAGAAAAATAGAACAGATGAGCTGGAATGTGTGGAAAATAGTACTGGCAGGTATGTAGCAGAGATGTTGCACCATTTGAAAAAAAGTAATTATAAGTATATTTGGAAACTAAGTCAATAAAAAAAGGAGCAATTATCAACTCCAGGAAAAACAAAGGATTGTACAAAAAAGCACACATCGTCACAGTGTACTTACTACTTGACTCAGTAGTAAATACTACTTGCATAGTCATTAGTATATAAACACCATTGAACAAAAAAGTAAGTTTATGTTGGAGAGCTAGGAGGGGAAATACAGGAATAAAGTTGGGAGCAAATGCTGTAAGAGAGCTAAGTTATCATCTACCATGGCAGTAAATCAGTATATAATTTCTAAAATTGGTAAATTAAGAAGTAACAATATAAGTGTATTATTTAGAAACATAGTGATATACACATAAAAGAGATGAGCTGTGAGAGTTGGTGATGACCACGCTGGGAATGGAACTTGGGAGTGTGGAGGGGTGAGGCAAGGCAGCTGTTGATTTCTAAGTTATGCATATGTATTCTTTGATAAATAAAAATTAAATTTAAAAAGAGTCCATGTGGCTCACACACAGCCCAGCTTAGTTTTTCAGGGTATGAGATCAGATGATGATTTGGGGCCCGAGCTTTGACCAAAATAAGTAATGCACCTTTATCTTGGGGACCTGACACAGTGGCTGGTGGCCAATAGGATTCAAAGATTTAAAAACCTGACCCTGGCCCACAGTTGAGGATCGTACAGGCAATTCTCAGACATACTACAATATTTCATGGTTGTGCATGTTGTTCCCTCTAATTAAAATGCTTCAGTAAATAAACGTCCCAATCACCTAATATGGTGAACAACTTTTCAACCTTTAAACACTTCCAATCTGTCACCTCTTCTAGAAAGCCTTTCTAGATGCCCTTCCCAGAGCTTCTTGTTTCCTCTTTTGGCCTACTTCTGAATCTTCAGTGTATGCATCTAGTAGAGCAACCATCACCCTGTGTTTCAGTTGTAAATAAACTGTCTCTCCAACTAATTTGTGATCCTCTCTGTAACCATCAGCTTACACTAGTTATGCTGCAGGATGAACAACCACAAAATCTCAAAATCTCAGTGGCTCACCAGGCAAAGGTTTATAGTTTATCATGTTGTACGTCGTCTGTGGCTCTGGCTCTACTTCATATCTTCTCTTTGTGGTGGGACCCGGCTAGAGGCCCAGTCCTATTCTGGACATGCCACTCTCCTAGAAGATAAAAAAGAGAAAATGCGGTGGGAACACAAAATATCCCTGAAATATCACTTCTGCTCAAATTTCACTGGCCAAAGCAAGTCACATGACCAAGTCTGGTGTCAGACCTGGTCATGTGACTTATACTTATCTGTGATGGCCCAGTTAAGTATAATCCCTTTGCAGGGAGAGGCAGCAAATAACTGCATACACTAATACCATCTACTACAGTCTCTTTGGTAGGGTCTGTATCTTGTTTTTGTATCCTGGCTCTAACACAGTGCTTGGCACTGAGTGAAGTACTCAAAGCATCTTCATTAAATTGAACTGAATTGTCAAATAATAACTTAGCCTGATACACAAATGTGAGAACAGGAGGCAATTTGAAAAAGGGAAAGGGCCTGCTGTAGAGCTAGGAGGGTGTCCACAACAAGCTCACAACACATGGAATAGCACAAGGGACCTGGGTTCCAATTCAGATTCGAAAGCCATTCCACCTCTCTGGCTCAGCTTTCAAATGAAGGGGCTGAACTAAATGATCTCTAGGGTCCCTTCCAGTTCTAACTTCTTAGAAGTCTGTCATGGAACCCCTCAACCTGGGTTCCTCAGTACCTGCTCACCAATCTGCCAGCTGCTACTATTCACCATGGCATCCAGTTCTATGTTTAGAGAGAAAATAAGCCCCCAAGTCACTTCATGTACTAAGATGAATTTCTGAAAACTAAAAATTCACCCATGTCAATAAAAGAAAATAAAACTATACTTCAAAAATGAATAAGTTTTCAACAAAAATGTTTAAACGAACCATTTTGTAGCTGGGAATGGTGGCTCATGCCTGTTATCCTAGCACTTTGGGACGCCAAGGGAGGATCATTTGAGGCCAGGAGTTCTAGACCAGCCTGAGCAACATAGCAAGACCCTTGTCTCTATAAAAAATAGAAATTAGCTGGGCATGGTGGCCGCACCTATAGTCCCAGCTACTCGGGAAGCTGAGGCAGGAGGATTGCTTGAATCCAGGAGTTTGAGGTTGCCGTGAGCTATGATGATGCCACTGCACTCTAGCCCAGACAACAGCGTGAGACTCTGTCTCAGCAAAACAAAACAAAAACAAAAACAAAAAATCCCACATTTTCTGTTTTGAACAATTGTTCTAGCAGAGGGATCTCCAGTTACGTGAAAGCTATTTGTCATGACATTGCAGAGGGGTGATTATACATCTGAATGTATCAGCTCTAAGTGCAGGTTCACAACAGAAATCATCACATCAGTTGAAACTGTCTTGCACTTAGTAGGAGCTTGGTGTTTGTTAAAAGAATGAATACCTGTCTTGGGTGGACTTCTTGGGCACTGAAACTACCATTCACAATCCATTCTATCCCTGTCCCCCTGCATCTGGACCTGCTCCTTATTTTTGAAAGCTTTCAAGAAAAAAATTAATCTAAAAAGGCTAAGAAACCCTGTGGCTAATGGGCTGATGTACTAAGAGAATTATTTAACAGATGCTGGGTCCTGAGCCCTGTGTTCTCATCACCAGAAGGCAAACGCTGTGATGACCCTGTTTGATTAGAGAATCTTGTACCTTTAAGTTTCCACTCATAAATCATGGATGCCAGCCCAGGAGTCCACCACCATCACACAATAATTGCAACATGTACATAGCATTTCTTCTATGCCAGGCCCCTTCCAAATTCGTTACATACATTAACTCTCATAACTATCATAGCAACCCTAGGAAATAGGTACTGTTGTCATCTCCGTTTTACTGATGGGGGAATCAAACTACAGAAAGGTCCATTAACCCATCCAAGGTCCTACAGTAAGGGGCAGGGCTGGGCTTTGAACCCAGGCAATCTGACTGCAGGGTCTGTGCTGAAGTCACCTCTACATCATACCATCCGAGCAGCAGCATGCTGCCAAGTGAGCTGGATTCGTTCTTGGACATAGATGTAACCTGGGACCCCTAAGCATATCATCATCCCCTCACCCTAAAGACTTTTCCCACCCTGGTGCAGGGACACCTGCACCAGCCCCGGAGACTGTGGTTTCTACCCTTTAATTGAGGGTACAAGGAGAAAGGTGAGTGTGACTTTGACTTCCTCAAACAAGAGAAAGGCTAATTTTTCAGGTGGATGCCCATCTATCCGTACCCACCTCCAAGTTTCTGGACTCTGTGCCCCCTTGCCTGACAGGGTGGAGGAGGGGTATAAGGAAAGGTAACCTTTCCCCAGGACAGCAAGGTCCTGTTTCTAATGGCCACAGCACTGTAATCACTAGGCAAGACTCTTTCCTGTAAAGATCAATCAATACTGCCCCCATCCCACATCCCCACCCTTTCCTACTCCTCGGCCTATAACTGCTATTGATTACAGCAGAGCAGGGGAAGCAAATGCCAAAATATATCAATCAATCACCAAGGTGGCAAAGAGACTTTATTAAAACCATTACACCTTCTTCTATTTTTCTGCCCACTCCAGCTTCCTCAGCCCAGTGGCCATTTCTTTTGGAAGGCTTCCAAGAACTTTGCAGACATGATCTGATGGCTGGTGGAATTTCCTCTATTTGGGGAAATTTAGGCCCAGAGAAGGAGCAAGGACAAGTCCCAAAGTGAGAAGATGGAAACCAGGTGTGTGAAAATATGTGCAAGTGTCTGTGCAGTATGTATATGAAAATGTGCAACTACGTGTGTTTGTTTAAAGAAAAACCTAGAACTTAGTCACATTTCAGAAACATTTGGTAATTATCGCTGAAGTTTTTACAAATCAATTCCTTCTGGTCGCTTAATGTCCTTCACTAAGTGGTTTAATTGTGAAATTTCACTTTATAATTGAGATCATTTTAATGCGGAAAGAGGTAGATTTGCATAAGCAAATGACAAACAGTTAACAAAACCCATTAGCAGAGAGGCAGGAATCCAAAGAGCCACACACCTGGGTAGTCAACTTGGAATCAAACTTTGTGGGAGGGAAGTCCCTGCCCTAGCCCGGACCAAGTTCTACTGCTTCTAACCAGAGGGGAAGGAGGAAAAACGTTTCAAGTGTGGCAAGAGAAACAAAATGAGGAAGAATTTTTGTCCATGAAAGACCAAAGACTTTTTTTTTGCAAGGAAACTCTGGACAAGGATTTTTTAAAGATCATCAGTTTTATATAGCTCTCTGACAACTCTCGCTCCAAGTGAAAAGAGCGCTGGACTCAGAGTAGCAGTGTAGAGAATCTGGCTTCCAACCCTCATTCTGCCACTAACTGGCAAGGATCCTAAATGAAGAACCTAAACTAGATCATGAGTACCTATGTTTCTAAAACCCCTACTATCATCACAAGTAATTGGCTCATTCATTCACTCACCCAACAAGAAATATTGATTGAGCCCTTGCTATGAGCAGGTACTATAGAAATTACAGAAAACCATGAGGAGATAGGGTGAGGGTTCTGTGCTGGGGAACACATAAATAAGCAATAGACAAGGCCCTGCCATCATGGAATTTATTATCTAATGGGATGTTATAGACTGAACTTCATGTCCCTCAAATTTATGTGTTGAAACTTTAACCCCCCAATGTGACTGTATTTGGAGATAGGGCCTTTAAGGAGGTAATTAAGGTTAAAAGAAGTCATAAGGGCAGGACCCTAATCCAATAGGGCTGGTATCCTTATAAAAAGAGGAAGAGACACCAAAGATTTCCCTTTCTCTCTCTCCCTCCCCTTTCCCCTCCGCCCGCTCCCCCTCCCACCATACATGCACAGAGAAGAGGCCCCATGAGGATATAGCAAGAAGACAGCCATCTACAAGCCAAGTAGAGAGGCCTCACCAGAAACTAACCTTGCTGGCACCTTGATCTTGAACTACCAGCCTCCAGAACTGTGAGAAAATAAATATCTGTTGTTTAAGTCACCCAGTCTGTGGTATTTTGTTATGGCAGCCCAAGCTGACTAATACATGGGGAGAGAGGGCAAGTGCGCAGCGCGTGCACAGGTGCTTCAGGAGCACAGATTAGGGGTGCCGCACCCAGTCTGCATGGGGAGAGAAGGTTTCCCAGAGGACCTGACACCTGAACATAGACCTGAAGTGTCAGAGGATTACCAAGTGAAGAGGGAGAAGGGAACTCCGGGCAGAACACCTGCACACATGAAGACCCAGAGGTAAGAGGAGCAAGTTCTGTAGGAGAAGCTGGACACATTTCTTTATGGATGCAGCGTGGAGGGTCAGAGGACGAGTGGCCGGAATGAGGCTGAGGAGATCAGGGGGAGCCAGCTGCAGAAGGTTTCATAAGCAAACATGCACCCAAAGATCCTGCAGGCCAACAAGATGCTAAACTAAACCTTTTGACTCTTGGGACTTACTCCATTGGTGCTTCTGATTCTGCTGAAAAAAATGCCAACTTGGGTTCTTCAGGTCCAGAGAAATAGCTAGCTTTTCTTGCCACTTAGTCAGTTGAATCATTCTTTGGCGTGTCTGCATATGCTTCTTGTGGAAATGCTTTGCTTGTTCATCCATAAGCTTCCTCTTTCCCTTTCAAAGCATCTTCTGGGACAGCCTCTTCTTCTGGTACTTGCCTTCAGTTCTGTAAAATTCCTTTGCTTTTTATTAATAATTGCTAGTGTTTATTGTGTGAGTTAATGCTAACCATGTCCCAGGTGTTGTTTTAGGGGCTTTATGTGTATTAGCTCTTTTAATCCTCACAACAACCCTATGAAGTAGATTCTATTAATTCCAGTTTATGGATGAGGAAACTGAAGCACAGCGAGATTAAGTCTTTTGCCCAGGGCCACTTAGCTAACAAATGGAGAACCTGGGATGAAAACCCAGACAGTCTAGCTTGAGTGTCTATACTCTTAACCACTGTGCTATGCTGTCCAAAAAAAAAAAGACAGAAACGGGGACTTAGAATCCCCTGGCTGGTTTAAGCTTTGAAGCCAGGTCTAGAACTGAGGTCTTTTTGATTCCACAGCCTCTGCTCATCACTACTTAGAGGTGCTGCATCTTGAGGAAATGGAGAAGAAGCTTTGAGAGCTACTCAGAAGTCGACCAACTAGCTAGAACTATCACAGGGTCATTGAAGAATAAGGGATAAAATATGAAGTCAAGGGTGACATCCATTCTAAGTTTCTGGGTATATTGTGCAGCCAAACTTTCATCATCTTCTGCCACTTTATTCTCTATTTATTCATTCTTTCATTCATTCAACAAATGCTTATTCAGAACCTATGGTGTTCCAGGCACTGGGCTGGGAAAAGCAGGAAGAGGGGAGCAGGTAAGTACTGAGAATGGCCATGATACTCACCAGCCCTTACCCCTCCCCCATATCCAAAGAGCTCAAGGACGGTGCATTCTAGGGGATGGGGTTGATAAATAAATAAATAAAACCATTACAGGGTCATTACATATATACCAATATATCTATATGTATCTATCTATGCATGTATCCACCTACCTATAAAGTAGTACAAGGAAGACAGACCATCTCTGCCCAAAGAAGTCAGGGGAGGCATCACTCTAAAGGGGGTACCATCAGAGCCAGTCGTGGAGGATGTGATGAGAATGTCCCAGGAGAGTAGCTGGGATCCTCAGAGCTTCCCTGGAAAGTGTGTGACAGATGCCTGAGCTCCTGGACCAGAGTCCTTGGATTGGAGGATGTTAGCACTGAAAGGAGCCTTAGAGGTCCTCTCTGTCCCCAGACAAGCCCACTGAGCAGGGCCAGGCCTTGGGAGAGGCAAAATTTCAGGAATTACTTCCTCTCAGGGCCAAGCAAATGCCAACCAGCCTCCCTGGTCCCAGTCCCCAAATCCAGCCACAGATTTTCCCCAAGGGTCGCAGAGCCAGTTGGTGGCAGGCACTCCCCAACCAACAATACCAGGCAAGAATCCCTGCTGCCTGCACCCCAGTCTTTTGGGCTTTGTGATTATGCGTTGTAAAGAGCAAGGGAGAGGGAGAAGGGAAGGAGGAGGGAGATAAGCCCAGAAATTCACCATGGTCTCTGGTTTGTACAACTGAAAAGTCAACTAACTCGAAATCTCCATCTCCATCTTCTTTAAGTTCCCGGCTTCCTATCCCCAAGTCTTATGTTTAGAAATAAGGATCTCTCCTCACAGCGCCCTTCCCTCTCCTCTCTCTGCTACCTGCTCTTCCAATTCCACATCTTTTCAGCATTTATTTTAGCTGCAGATTCTTCTTTAGCTGGCCCAGGTGAGCCTCTCAGCGCCCACCTGCAGTCAACGGGTTGCCGTTCCACAGTCAGCCAGCAGGGGGCAGGCCCGCTCCGAGTCTCCGTCCTGCCCCGACCGTCCCCGCCCCCAGCCCAGTCACAACTCCTTAGAGATGCAAATTGAGAGGCAGCCTTCCTAACCGAAGAGGGCTGCTAATTCTCTGACGAGTATGCAGATTTCCATCCTGCCTTTGCCTGGGTTTATTTGTTTTACTTTGCAATAAATTTAATACAGACTCCCTGAAGCAGAGAGGCAGATGGACTATAAACTCTGCATTTTGAACAGCCTTGGTTACTAGGTTAGTGTGGGTTTTGATCCCTGCTTAAATTATATCTATGAAATTTGACATGCATTTGGGTCTGGGGTTTGCTGGCTCCTTGGTGCTCTGGAGCTGCTTCTAGGGAATTTACAAGGATTGATTTGATTATTGGGGCTTTAATTTCTCTCAGAGGTTAACAAGGAGGCTGGGAAGCCTGGCTGGGGTCTAACAGGACAGAAAAGCAAGAGAGTAAGTGGGGTTTCTACCTGCCCCAGTGTTGACGGTATCAGTATTGGTTTCTCACGCCCCTCGAGGGGCCTTGAGTCAGTCACAGGATGGGCCAGAGTGCAGAAACCTGTTCTAATTCCCCCTGGGTTAGTCGTGCAGCAGAAAGTTCCCACAAGGAGCTCAGAGTCTAAGAAAAAAATCAGCTGCACATATGGGGCAGACATAACTAAAACATCTATAAAGAAACATTAACAAGAATGGTACAAATTAGCATTGTATAACAATATAAATTGGACGTGAGGGGACGTGGCAGAAGGAAAAAAATTGCAACTCCCTCCTCCTGTTAACCCTTGCCTCGTGCCAGAGCATGCAGCCTCCTCCCTCCCAGCTTCCTTGCACAGACCACTGGAAAAAAAACGGCCCAGGGAACTGGGGATACAATAGGCTGGGTTCTTGTCTCAGCTCCACCAGTTATGTCTTTGTTCAAATATGTGGGCAATATAATTTCTCTGAGCTTCAGTTTCCCTATCTGCTTGGTTGGAATCACATGATTATCACGAGGATCAAGTGAGATAACTTTGGGAAGAAGAATGCTTGTAGGCTGTAAAGGACCAGACCATAAAAAGTGGGTAATGGGCAGATGTCATTCCCCAGTTTTGAAATGATCACCGATTAGGGTAGGAAGGCCTCAGGCCAGAGGGGTGCTATGAAAGGAATTTCCAAAGCCTGTTGGTGAGACCACATCAGCAGAATGAGTTGGGTTCCACAATCTAGGCGAGATGTGGCGGCCAGATCTTTTACTTGGCTCTCCTGCTGGCAGGTTCTTTGGGTCACCTGTACGCAAAACCTGCCTGTGAGCAGAGAAGGACAGGCGGGAGCCCTGAGAAGCTTCCAGCAGCACAGACTCCAGGGATTGTTCTGCAGACCTCTGAGGGCCTGTCCACTCTGGCTGTGGGAGACAGGCTGGTGCTGCAGACTCTTCCTGCCCTGAGGCAAAGCCCAGTCCAGGCAAAGCCCAGAGACAGAGGAGGAGAGAGGGAGGGAGGACCCCTTCCTCCTGCCTCCCCCTTCTGCATCTCCACATCCTTTAGGCCAGAGGCTGGAGCAGGAAAAGGGGCTCTAAGAGGAGCATGTTTGAAGATCTGAGAAGAGCAAAGGTTCAGGAGTCACCAGAAAAAAGGGTCAGAGAGAAGGAAGAGGGCAGAGGGGGAGAAAGGAAGGAGCCAATAACATGTTGATATTTATTCCTTCAACTTTGTAGAGAATTGTGAATTGCGGAGAGAGGAGGACAGAAATGAGAGAAGAGAAAGGAAATAACCAGGCTTCACGTGAAGGAGGGGTGGGTGCAGAGGAGGCAGAGGCTGAGATTAAATGGAAATGAGGGCTTGGTCACCATGGAGAAAGAAGCTGGAAGCTTTGGCAGCAGTTTGTCTATTAGGAGGGAAGGCAGGATTAAAGAAGCTGTGGTGTGTCTGTACACACAAACTGATTGGAAAATAAAACTAGCTGAATTCAGCCTAAGGAGGGGAGAACTGGTTGCATTCTCTCCAAAACAACAATAGCTCACTTCTCCATTCTATCTGTTCCTCTATAGCCCCAATAACACACTAAATTAAAGCTGTTAGTTGTGAAGATTTTGTTAAATTAAATTTGGTGACTTCCTCTCTACCCCAGTGATCTGTGTGGTGAGGGAACGGAAACCCTAAATCCTGTAGCTCAGGTGGGAAGGGAGGGGCAGAGGATGGATGCAGCAGCAAGGATCAACCCATCAGAGGCGTAGGTCTTCACAGGACCTTCTGAGGGAGAATGAAGGAGTCCAGCAAGCAGAGGCCACAGGCCAAGAGAATGACCACACGAGCTCTCCAGAGCTGTGGCAGGGGCAGTGGCACTCTTGACCCACCACCAGGTCTCTGCTGGACTCTGTGCTTCACAAGAGCCCACAATGGCTCCCCCCAGGAGCACTCCTCCCTAGGGATGAGGGGCAGGAACCCCCCCTCCCCCCTCCAGGCCTCACTCCAGGTGCCCAGGCAAGCCAAGGGATGGCTGTGTGGGTGAGGGTGGGGATGAGGCACTCAGGAGTGAAGGGGTGCGCTCCCACACAGAGGCGGTGGACAGATGTAGGGCCAAGGGCCGCAGGATCCTCAAAATACAGAACAGAGCTGGGGATGGGACTGGGGGGCACACGCCAAGGCCAACGCGTCCACTTGTACCTTTGTTATGGCCTCCAAATGTCAGCAGCAGCCCTGACCAGCGGAAAGCCTGGCTTCCCAGCTGAAAGAAAAAACTGAAAGAAGTAAGGAATCAAGATTTTTGAAGGTTAGAAGCTTAAAGGGAAAATGGAGCAAGAGGGAACCATTCAACTCTGGGCATGTGTGGCAGAGGAGAGAACAGAGCCATAAGTATATCTCTTGCAATCTTTGGAATATACTGTACTAATACAAAAAAAATTCATTGTTTATCTGACATTCAGATTTAACTGGCTATCTTGTACTTTATCTGGCACCCCATCCGTGGGTACATGGGGTTGGGGTGGTAACCACAAGGCTTGTGTCACAAATCGGGTGAGGCCAGGGAACCTGCACAGACCTAAGAGGTCAGGGTCTTCCTAGAGCTAAAACACACCATGGAGCCTTAGCCATACCGGTGTCAGACTAGTATGTTTCAGCTATGGCTAGGGTTGTGAAAGCAGAGTCATTTCCAAAGGCTTTAGCCTATGGGGGAGTATGGCCAAAACCTCATTTCAGCCAAGGACTTTAGGAGGTAACCAGAATCTGGGCAGGAGCAGAGCAACTACCCAGAGGAAGAACGTATCTCTTTTGGCATCCACTAGAATCCCAGAGGCTGGATAGACCTACACCAGGGGTGGAGAACCTGTGGCCTTCTAGGTCCTTAAGTGTGACCTTTTGGCTAGGGTTGTGAAAAGAGAGTCATTTCCAAATTTTACAGAACCAATCCTTTTATTTTTATTAAAACATTTTTGTTCGTCTTTTATATTTTTATTTTATTTTAAAAATGAATGTGTTTAAAATACCAAAGAATAAAATAAGTTTCAACGAAATAATCCTCCCGGATTGGACAGCACAATTAGAACATTAGTAAGCCATAAGGGCTAAATTGACGGCTGCTACACTCATGATTTGGTTCTAACTTCCCCCACCTCACTGGCACCACTAACTTGCGAGGCTGGTTGGTGGGAGTTTATGGGGGTCGAGTACGCCAGTCTGTTATCAACTTTTGACAATGGTGCACTGTGTTTCTGTTTAAAGTGGAATTTGTGAATAGCTGCACAGCTCGACAGTATTTTTTAATTCTGTCTGCTTAACAGCCTGTCATGTCAAAGAAGACCAAGAGAACACTGAAGGAAGAAAACAGATTTTTTAATGAGGATTGGGAATTGCAATATTATCTTGTTTCTGCTAAAGATAAGATGATTTGCTTGCTTTATGATACTGCAATATCAATGTTAAAGAAATTCAATGCTCATCAGCATTATAACACTCATAAGGACCACAAATATTTTAAATTACAGGGAGAGGTGCAAAGAGTTATATTGCAGAAATTAAAAGATGAAAAGTAAAAAGCAAAGGCAATTCGTTCAAGCAGCAACAAGACCTGGAAATAATGACACTGAAGCAAGTTATAAAGTAGTTTATATACTCGGGAAAAAAGGGAAGCCATTTAGTAATGTAGAAATTGTGAAAGAGCGCATTGTCAAAGTTGTAGGATGCTTAGACCCCGATAACTGTTTCAAAGTACAAACAACTGCCTCTTTCAAGGGGAACCATAACTGATTGGCTGCATGAATTAGCCTTCAACTTAACAAAACAACTTCATGCAATTCTTCAAAAGGAAAATATATATTATCCATCGCTTTGGATGAATCAACTGATCTACTGACTCAGTGTGGGTTTTATACTTCATTCAGGTCATAACAGAAGATTTTCTTTGCTATGAAGAGTTACTCGCTTTGGGCACTCTGGCGAACAGAACGCGGGGAATAGATATCTCCAACAACTTGCAAGATAAACTGCGTTGGCTATCGCAGGGACAGGTGTTAGCTGAAATTTTATCTCTACAAGAACAGATAGTTAAATTTTATGAAGAACAGAATCAGCAATGTGAATTACTGAAAGAAGATTTCTATAGGAATGCAGCATTTCCATGTGACATCATGTCAAATCAAAACGACTTGAATATTTCTTTGCAAGGTAAAAGTAAGTCTATAAATGACATGTGGCAAAAAAAAAAAAATCCAAGCATTTCAAAAAAATCTATCTTTTTTCAAAACATTTCTCCAAAAGGAAATTTCAGATGAACATTTTCCCCAGTTAGCAAAGGTCATTGATGAGCAGGATGATATATGCGAATCATTTGAAGAATGTGCAGCTGTTATAGACCTATCAATTGGAGAATACAATGAAAGGTTCACTGACTATGAGAATCAGGATATCACACTCAAATTAGCATTTCAGCCTCACCTAGTTGATATCACCAAGGCACCTAAAGAACTACAGATGGAATTGATTGAGCTCTCAGTAGATGACATTTTAAAGTAATTATTTGATGCTAAGAAAGATCCAATTGAAACATGGAAAAATGGAGTAGAATACCTGCATTCAGAAACATGCCCGAAAAATGTTTTCTTGCTTTTCAACCACTTATTGCTTCGAATCTACATTCTCCTTCCTAACCCAAATTAAGATGCCCTAAAGGTCACAAATGACTGATACCCACCTAAAGGATCATCTGAAACTGTAGACCTCCATGCTGCAACCAAATATTCAAATTCTTTCCAACAAAAAGTAGACAAAACAAAGTCATGAAAAGGTTAGTTAACTTTAAAATTAACAAATAGTTTTCATTTTTTGAAGTTATAAAGTACATAATAGATTTTTACAAAATAATGTACATTTTAAAGTATATCTAATTGGAGTTTCTTGAATGTGGCCTTCTTTGATTACAGCTAAATTAATGTGGCCTTCCAACATGAAAAGATTCCTCACCCCTCACCTAAATTGATAAGAAAGAATTTCCTCCCCAGGGAGCGCAGCTTGCCTCAGCCCTTCATGTTGAAAAAAAAAGGGACACTTTTTTCCAACAAAGAAGAATGTAACTAACACTCTTCTCAAATACATTAGAGTTCACACAATTCTAAACTATCCTTCCCTAACATAAAACTCTTCTACTGCAGCTGATGCTCTTTGAAATTCTTTTCAGAATCCAACCTCTATAATGCTACATTCAAGGAGGAAAGTAAATAAATAAATACATAAATCAATAATAATCCGACATTAATTTCAAACTCAGTTATGGACACAGAAGCAAAAAAATCAATGGTTGCCAAGTGACAAAGGATAAACTGAAAAAGGATTTTTTAATCCAGAAAACTTTTACAATGGTATGACAAACAATAGAGAATAAAATAAAATTAAAACAATAAAAAAAAGTATACCCAGCAGTGTCCTGTTAAATAATTGGATGAGATTCATCAGGGTAGCAACTGGCGCTGAGCGTTTTTTAATTTTCTCCCTGCTGGATATTCTCCTCTCACAGTATCAACAAATAGATTAACTACTTGTCAGAGACAAGGCCTTCACAGAGCAAAATTGAATTTTTCAGTATTTATTTTCCTCTTTATACACCCTCCTCAAAGGGGAACATCTGATCATTTTTTTAAAGACCCAAAATCTAGAAATGATTAATTCTGTCCATAAGGCTCATTTGATTCCATCACCCAAAGGGTTAATTCCACCACAGAGCTTGCTGGAAAGCAGGTTTAATAAGAATTGCTAATTGCCTCTTCCTTATGAGGAAATGAACTTTGAAAGGGCAGAAGACAGAGGCAGACCCAATACTTCAATGACACAATTGTAGCAAGTGAAGGCCCAACAGTACTGCAGTACTGCAGTGCTTTAGACAAATGAAGGTTTTGTAGAAGTTTGAATGCAGGAGAAGGCACACCACGTGAAAAAAAACCTGTGACAGAGCAATCAGGGCCATTTGCTTGTCCACAGCAGTGATTTAGTTTCAGGAAAACAAGATTATGGTTCAAATTGGACTAATATTAACTTAATTTTTTTTTAATTTTAGGATTTTGTTAGCATTTAATTCATTCTTAGTTATAAAAGAGCTATAAACATTGGGAAGTTATACCTATTTTTTGTTTGGACTCTTTAGGTTACATTATGATATAAATAATTTATGTCAATATTAGATGTCTGAGAGAATATTTTTCCTCTTTTAAAAAAGGTATGAACATTAACCAAATATGTGAAACAACAGTAGACTAGAGGAACTTCAGCCTAGAAAGTCAGAACGCTCTGGGCCTAATCCTAACATAATTCACTGGACAACGTAGGCAAGTCTGTGACTAGCTTCAACTCAAAAATAGGAGTTATATATGTGCCTTTTCTCTTCTCAGGCGTGCTACGAGGATCAAACAAGATAATGGATGTGGAATAAATATTTTTAAAGAGTGTTGGTCAAACCATTAAGTGTTTTTCCGTGGCATCATAATAAGGGGTAAGCAATTTAATTTCAGGCAGATCGTTCTTAGATTTGCATGTTTGAACTCAATGAAATTAAAGAGTTGTCACCTCCCTCATGGTTAACCTAAGAGGACTTTATGCAGGAGAAGGAAGGGGATGCAAGAGGGAACATGCGTTTAGCCTGTGGGTACCTGGCTTAGCTGAGAGACACTGCTGGGCTTCTATCCATCTTGTTCCATGAGGGTGTTGATATGCTCTGCTGCTCTATCCAGGCCCAGCTCTGCTTTTTTTGTTTTCTTGCTTCCCAGGATCCCCTTTTGGGTTAGTCTGGGAAACGAGACAGAAACGATATTACTTAATGGTGTCTGGGGAAGACAGTTGTCAGTTTCTCCTGCTCTGGCCCCGGCCCAACTTTCCGATCAGCAGTTTAGCATTCAAGGTTGGACCCACGTAAGTAAAGCTCAGTCAGGTCCAGTTCAATCAGACATTCCAGGGGCTGAGTTCTCTGAAGGAGAGGAAGAAGAAATAGAGAGGACTGGGGTGTACATTGGCTCCAATAAGCAGTTTTTGAAAAGTAGCATGTGAATATAAATTATTGACATCTTAGTAGACGGTTTAGACACTTGTTATTCCCAGACTGTAGCCGCAATTTTAGAGTGGTTATTGGACACTGAAAGGTAAGAGGCTGCTCAACTATTGGGCTCTTTTGGTATTTTACCCCCTAGTGCATGAAATACCAATATATCTTACCAATAGAAAATAAAATACAATCCCTTTTTATAAGTAAAAACAGATTAAAATTTAATGTAAAATATGATACCATTTACAATAACAACAAAATTGTAAAACATCTGGGAAGTAGTCTAACAAATGATATGCAAGACTTTTTATGGAGAAAGATTTAAAACCCTGTTTAAAGAACATAAAGGAAAACCTGAATAAGTGGAAGACTCTATCATACTCCTGGGAGGAATCACTTAACTCTATACAATGTGAATTCCCCTAAATTAGCCTGTAAATTTAATTCTTTCCAATCAGAATCCCAGTAGATTTGGTGTTGGAGGGGGTGGGGAGACAAACTTGATAAACATTTAAAAATTTGTGAGGAAGAATAAAGGTCCACTGATGATAAGGTGGTTAAAAAAAAGAGAACAAAAAGAAGGAACATACTATACCAGATATTGAGAAATATTACAAGAGCAGAGTTATTAAAACAGTGTGTTGCAAGCACAGGAACAGATAAATGGGCCAGTAGAATGAGCATCCAAAACAGACTTACATGTGCATGAAAACCTAGGATATGATAAATCTGGCATCATAAATCAAAGACTGAAAAGATGCATTATTTCATAAATAGTGAAATAAATTTGAATCTCTCTATCTTATTACCAAATATGAAAATAAACTCTATATGGATTCAATACCTAAATGTGAAAAGTAAAACCGTAAACTAAGAAGAAAATATATGATGGTATATTGTGACCTTGAAGTGGGAAAAGATTTTTTTAAACAAGATCCGAAAGCAAAACCATAAAGAGAAAAATGGATGGATTTTACACCCAAATTAAGGATTTTTGTTCAGTGAAGTACACCATCAATAGAGTTAACAGATGGGTAATGCCTGGAAGAAGACATTTGCAACTAACAATTGTTCAGGGAATCCCAACAAAGAAGTTTTTTTAAAAAAGACCGGGAACAGTAGAAAAACGGGCAGAATATATGAATAGGTAGTTCATAAAAAGGGAAATCTTAATGGCTAACAAGTATTTTAAGTGATGCTTAATTTCACAAATAATAAGAAAAACACAAAACAAAAATAAGATCCCACTTTACCTCTAGTAAATTAGTAAAAATTAGAAAGCTTGATAATGTCAAGAGCTAGCAAGGATTTGGGGAACCAGGAGCAGCTGATGAAGATGAATACTGGTACAGTCAGTTTGGAGAATGATTTGGTGGAACATAGTAAAATTAAAAATGCATACAGCCTACGGCCCAGCATTGCAACATTGTGAGTATATCCCCTGGAGAAACTCTTGCACAGAAGTGCAAGAGGTTCATCACCTTGCTGATGGTGGCAGCAAAGTGTTGGTGGCAGCCTGGGTGTCCATCACCAGGGGAATAGAAGGGTAAATTATGGTAAACACAAATGATGAAACCCTGTGTGGTGGCATGAAGGAACATAATAGATCCACGTACAGCAACATGGACAGGGCTCCAAAACAGAGCAGGGGTGGGCGAGGGGCAAGAATAGATCTACAGCACCATACCATTTATGTAAAGCTTGAAAAAGACACAAAGCAACACTACATATGTTTCAAGGGTAAAGTTATGGAAGGTGGATGAGAAGGACATACATTATAGTGGGTAATGTGCTGCTCCACCCATAGCCCCTCTTCAGGGCCAATCCACCCAACCTGCCAGCTGCTGGAGAGATTTGCGCTGAGCCTCAAGGCTGTGTCCCTCAGGGGAATTGCTCTGGCCACAGGGAATTGCCTCACCTAAGGTTGTGCCTCTGCTAGGGGAAGGCCAGCGGCCACTGGCTGACTGATGCCGAAATATAAAAGGCTTGGTCCCCTTTGTGTCTGGGAAAGCTATGAAGGGTCCAGAGTGTCTGCGGACTCAGCTGAGTTCTCAGCTGCAACTGCATGGGAGTCATCTTCACCTTCAGTCCAATCCCATCTTCCTCACCAGCATATCTTCCCAGGGGCACTCGTGAATAAACCTGCATGTAACTCCCGTCTCAGAACTTGTTTCCAGAGAGCCCCATCTAAGGAATACATTAAATAATCAAGATTAAGAGCCTTTAGTGGGGAATAGAAATAGGGATGGGGAAATAGAAGTGCAAAATAAGAATCAGCCATGATGATAGCACACCATGAAACGAGGAGGGTGACCAACTCACTTACGTGAACGTGAAGTCCAAAATATAAAACAAAAAAATGGAAAACATAACATCTGCCTGTGACCGTATGCAAGCTCTCCCTCCCTGTTCACTTTTCTCTATAGCTCAACACCAGGTGATCTTCTGCCTGCAGGCCAGTGGTGACCAAGTAATGGACTTGGAAAAAGTGGAGGGAGATTAATGGGCAAGGAGTCTTGGTTTTTTCACCCTTGTAAGGAGGGGGGGAGCATCCTCAAGAATCGGGGAGTCCCGGGGACCCCTTGTGGCCCAAGTCTATCCTTGCTGCAATGAGCTGTGAGACATGGTTACGTCCTGCCCAGCGAGGAGAGGAAGCAAAAAGGGGGTGGACTATGTGTGGTAGAGTTGGGGGGGGGGTGTCTGAGGGAGACAGAGACAGATACAAACAGAGAACTCATGTGCACCTCAGGCAGAGAACAGCACAAGATTCAACAGAGACATAGATCCTGGACTTCCTGTTCACTCCAGCACCACAGGGGCAAGAGAACTTTCCGGCACTGTGGGAGTGGGCTCCTCACATCTGGGGAGGAGCTTTTTCTGCCTCTGAGCCAGATGCTGCCTCCACTCCCCACTCCCCCGCCTGCCTCTCCCCCCCTGCCTCTCCCCCCCTTTCCTGCTCTGCTGGAATATTCTTCTCTACCAGAAACTGGTTTACTCTCTTTGGCCCTGACTTAGCCCACCCCCTTCCACTCTCTCCATCCCCATCTCCAGAGCCTGTCGCCTTCCTCAGGGTCTCCGCGGGTCTCTGGGTTAGCCCCACACAGCCATACAGACACTGAAGCAGACGAGGTTAAGGCGAGAGAAGCCCAATCCAACGGTGCCTGCCTGTGCCTTGGAAGGGGCTGAGTGAGTGGGGAGTGGCAGACCAGAAGCTGGAGCACCCAGAATTCTCTCTCTCCCCACTTAAAGAAAAATAAAGGACCACATTTGAAGGACCATGAGAAAATTATAATGTGAATTCACCCTTTCAATAAAAATGTATTGCGCTCCTGCTAGGTAGCTTATAAGGCAGGGACTTCCAAAATGAGTAAGACACATCCTTGGTCTCTAGGAGCTTGCCGTCTGCTAAACAGGTAAGGCTTGCGCATGGATATCTATGATATAAAGTGCAAGATGATAAGGACACTACCTGAATGCTCTGGGTGTCAGAGTAAGGAAGCTTACTTCGGACAGAAGAATCAGAGAAAGCTTCCAGGGGATATAACTTTTGAAACAGATTGCAACTGATAGCTAGAATTTGTTGATAAAGGAAATGAGTGTGAGGCTGATGGGACAGCTCAGCCACAAACAGTTGGGACTTCTGGTTGAGCATGGTAGAGTAGACATGCTTATTTATCTGTATGCCCTCATAAAATCCAACCAAAATGACAATAAGTGAATAAAAAGGACATGAGCCCATAAAGACCACAACTGTGGGAGAGGAGCAACAGCAGATGGAAGATGTTGAGAAATCTGACTTGGAATTGCCCAAGGTGCTTCTGAAGACCAAAAACCTGGGTGAGGCTGGAAACACGCAGCCAGGTAGCTGCCCCTCCCCCACCCCCACCCTCCGCAGATGACAGGAGTTCCCTGGAGAGACTGAATGAGAAGTCCACACAGAGACAGTAGTCACAGCTGAAAGTGGAGGTGAGGCATCATTCTGAAACCAGGGGATTAAGGGAAAGATTTCATACTGAATGATGAGATCTCACAGGCCCCTTCCCTGGCTAGGCTCCCCAGATGCCAGCAGCTAGGGTTATGTTCCCCTCCTCAGGCAGAAGATGAAAGAATTCCTTTACTGGGAAACTTACCAGCTCAAGAGAAAAAAGTAACCAACACTGACATTTGTCCTCTGCCCTCAACTAAAAGGCCAGATCCCTGTCCAATCACTTTACTATAAGGCCTACCAGTCACCAAGACCTAATGAATAGGCAGTAATTACTAAAAATTTTAGGGAACTCTCTAACACAAAAGACAGAAGTCAAAGTAAAGAAACTTTGAGAAAACAGGCAATTCAGAAAGAAAAAGAAATTTCAAAAATGGAATGGACAACTGCAATCTCAAGAGAATCAAGAAATGACATTGCAGCACTAAAAAAAGGACAGGATGCCATGAAAAAGAACAAAGAACAAGAAAGAGCTTTTTAAAATTAAAACAAAATAATAAATAGAAAACTGGGAAAAGAGTTGAGGAGCTCTCCCAGAAAATAGAACGAAAAAGAAAACAAAATAGAAAATAAAATAAAAGGGTCTTTGGACTTAAGAACCAATCTAGAGGGTCCAAAATCTAACTAAAAGGAATTCCAGAAAGAGAGAAGAGAAAATTGGAAGGAAGAAATTATCCATGAAATGATGTAAGGACACTTCTCAGAACTGCAGGCCATAATTCCCCAGACAGAGAGGGTCTGTCCAGTGCCCAGCACAATTAATGAAAAAGTGACACCAAGGAAGGTCACTGTGAAACTTCAGAAGATCAGGGATAAAAAGAAAATCCCATTCATGGAAGCATTATTCCTTACAGCCAAGAAGTGGAACAAGAAGTTGTGGAACAATTAAGTCCATCAACTTATCGATGGATAAACAAAATGTAGTATGTCCATACAATGGAATATTATTCAGCCTTAACAAGGAATGAAATCCTGAGACATGTTACAACATGGATGAATCTTGAAACATTACGCTAAGTGAAAGAAGCCAGTCATAAAAGACTACACATTATATGATTCCAGTTATATGAAAAGACCACAATAAGCAAATCTATAGAGACAGAATGTAGATTGGTGGTTGCCTAGGGCTGGGGAGGTATTGAGGGGAAATAAGGACTGACTGCTTAATGGGTATGAGGTTGGTTTCTTTTGGGGGTGATAAAATGTTTTAAAATTGATGTGATAGTTGCACAACTCTGTGAGTATACTGAAGACCCTTTGTACACCTTAAATGGATGAAGTGTATAGTATATGAATAAAGCTGATATAATAAAAAAGAGAGAGAAAAAGAAGTAAGGAAGAGAGAGAGAGAGGAGGAAAGAAGGAAGAAAGAAAGAGTAAAGAAGGTCCTAAAAAACTTTCCGAGAGGTAAAAGGGTCACATACAAAGGAGTAAGAACCAGAATGACATTGGGCTTCTTGAAAACAGGCCTAGATACAAAAATGATGGTGGAATGAGATCTTCAAAATTCTGAGGAAAAATGACTTCTAACTAACATTTCTGTACCTCAACAAATTATTAATCAACTATAAAGCTGAATAAATACACTTCCAAAAATGCAAGTATTGAAAAATATTTACCTCCTGCGAATCCTTTCTATGAAGATTTGAAGAAGATTTGCTTCATCAAACTAAGGGAGTAAACCAGGAAAGAGGAGACACGGGGTCCAGGAAATAAGAGGCTCATTTAGAAGAAGAATGAGAGGAATCCCCAAGATATTGATGCAAAGAACTGCCACAGGCCTAAAGGTGACAGTCTAGATGGAACAGGAAGAGGGCTAATCCAGATGGCGTATCCTCAGGAAAAACAAGGCAAAACTCAACTGATAGGGAATTGAGAAATTATCTGATGTGCAGGGCCAAATTGGAGGGGATTTCCAGTTCTCCTAGAAAGCTTGGGGCAGACAGTGATAGGTACCTATAAAGCTAAACAAATGAAAAAAATACCAATATTAATGGGAGAAAGAAAATGTACAAGAAAGGAAATGTGGGTCACAGTGCACTACGTGGCTTAGTTACAAACAATATTTCCATAGTCATAATACTATGAACACTGAATACCCAAAATTATATAGTAACTAAATTAGGAGGACCTAGGGAGCAGACATATGACATATGTGTGTGAAATATGTGTTCGAGAGTTACATTATCATCTTCCAGAGGAAGAAGTTAATGATAATGCTAAGTGGGGTGGGGGGGAATCAAGCGTTAGAAGCAGAATGCTGTTTAGGCAATATAGAGCTAAATTCTGTAAAAAACATTAAATTTTAAAAAGGTAATAAGGAGGCCCCAGTTAGAGTAGTGGCTGGCAGGGGTGAAAATCAGGGACTGGAGTTGAGAGACACTCTGGAAGCTGGATTGGGGACAGCAAGGGAAAGGGAAGCATAAAACACACATAAAAACAAATGAAATCACTCTATGGTTTTCAGCCTGGGTTCCAATAATGACGGTGCTTGGGAAAAAAGCAAAACTTGAAGGGGCCAGGTGTGGTGGCTCACACCTGTAATCCCAGCACTTTGGGAGGCCGAGGCGGGCAGATCACTTGAAGTCAGGAGTTCAAGATCAGCCTGAGAAGAGCAAGACCCCATCTCTACAAAATAGTACAAAAATTAGCCAGGTGTGGTGGTGTGCACCTGTAGTCCCAGCTACTCGGGAGGCTGAGGCAGGAGGATCGCTTGAGCCCAGGAGGTTGCAGTTGCAGTGAGCTATGATGCCACTGCACTCTAACCCGTGTGACAGAGTGAGACCCTGTCTAAAAAAAAAAAAAGCTTAAGAAAGTTAAATGAATGTATGGAAGATCCGGATACAAGTCACCTCAGCATATTCTGCTGCAGAGGGGTCCCTCCTGCCTACCGCTTTGGTGGGCCCTGGGGGTTCAGAAGGTGCAGGGTTCTGATTGCAGCTGTCTGGCAACAGAAGCTGAGAGGATTTTAAATGTATAAGATTCTGGCACAAATGGAGGTCTTAGAAATCACTTAATTTAATTCCTCCAACTTTCAGCTAATCAAATTGAAGTCCAGAGAAATTAAAATCCAAGGGAGGAAACAGTTTCAACCAAGGGATGGCCAACAGTGTTAAGACTTTAGAAAAAGTAAAGAACTGAAGACCAAAGAAAAGGCCATTGGATTTGGCAATTAGGTGATCATTGAAAAAATAAGTGCTATGGGCAAAGGGGGAGAGCCAGACAGCACTGTGGCAAGATAGCGTGGGGGTGGAGGCACTGAATCTACTTGACAGTGCCTTGCATATAGTAAGTGCTCCACAAATACTAGCTGTTGCTGATATCTATTTTTCAGAGAAACATGATGGTTAAATGAGAAAAATGGCTTGTAGCTTAGTGAGGATAGCTAAGGTACCCATAGGTGTTTGGAAAAAGCAAGTGACACCTGCATCTGGACAGAAGTGAAGGCTCAGCAGAGGCAGATGACTAAAGAGCAGAGAAACCAGAGTGACTTCAATGAAAGACATAAGCGCAGTGATTTGTCTTGAAAAAGAGGGCAATTCTAGACTATAGGGGAAGAGAAAAGGATGGGTGAATATCCAGATAAATTCTGAATGGGAAGAAAGGGATATTTTAAAAACCTGGATCAGATGACATTTTTCTAAGGAAAATAGGAAGCATAATCATCAATTGAAAGCAGGTGTTTGAAGGTGGGTTGCAAGCTTGAGGAGGAGGAAAAAGCTCTGGAACAGTGGTTCTCAACCAGGGGTGATTTTGCCCCTAACCCCAGGAGACCTTTGGCAATGTCTGGAGATGTTTTTTGTTGCCATGAGGGTGGTGGGCGATATCACTGGCATCTATTGGGTAGAGGCCAGAGATCCTGCCAAACATCCAACAGTACCGGAGTCCTTCCTTATGCACAGTTGCTGTGGTTTCAGTTACCTACAGTCAACCATGGCCCAAAAATATTAAATGATAAATTCCAGAAATAAATAATTCATAAGTTTTAAAGTGCAGGCCAGAATGAAATCTTGCACCATCCCGCTCCATCCTGTGCGGGACATGAATCATCCCTTTGCCCAGAGTATCCTGTTGTATCCGCTGCCCACCCATTAGCCACTTAGTAGCCCTCTCATTTATCAGATCAAAAAAACATAGTATGCATGGAGTACTACTCAGCCATAAAAAACAATGGTGAATTAATACCTCTGGTATTATCCTGGTTGGAGCTAGAGCCCATTTTTCAAAGCAAAGTATCACAAGAATGGAAAAACAAGCACCACTTGTACTCACTGTCAAATTGGTACTAACTGATCAATACTTACGTGTACACTGAAAGTAATGTTCATCAGGTGTCAGGCAGGTGGGAGGGGGGTGGAGGGGATAGGTAAATTCACACCTAGTGGGTGTGGGGCATGCTGTCTGGAGGATGGGCATGCTTGTAGCTCTGACTTGGGTGGTGCAAAGGCAATATATGTAACCAAAGTGTTTGTACCCCCATAATATTCTGAAATTTAAAAAAATTTTTAAAAAAAACAACATAGTATTATAAGGTTTCATACTATTTGCAGTTTTAGGCCTCCACTGGGGGTCTTGGAATGTATCCCCCTCAGACAAGGGGGATTATTGTACACACGAAAGCCCCCCACAACAAAAAATTATCCTGCCCGAAATGTTAATAGTGCCAAGGTTGAGAAACTATACTTTAGAACAACTATTAAGGGAATTTCACCACAAGTCAACAAGAAATGGGCCGGAGGATTGCCAAGCAGCTACACAGACCTACCCAAGCTTAAATGGCATAAATGTGTAGTAAATCCAAGTGGTATGGTTTTTTGAAGTTTTCTAGTTACATGAAGTAAGAAGCTCATGTAAACAGAATGGCTCAATTTGAAGGGCTTGGCAAATATGCATCATGGACCAATCACTAAAGCTATGAATATCTAACACTTATTGCCTTAAATAAAACTTTGAGGTAGGTAACTTTTTCTAGTTTTCCAGGTGAAGAAACAAAACTACAGAGAGGTTAAGTAGCTTGCTTAAGATCACACAGCCAATAAGAGGTAGAGCCAGGATTCCGGCCCAGGCAGTTGGACGTGAGTGCGTATATTTTTGCTAGGATGCCGTGCTGCCTTAGGGGACCACTAAACGTTGCTTCTGTTTCTCATTTTGGCATTCTTCAAATGGCCTTCCCATTCTGGACTGTGGATGTCTCAGCAGAGGCATTTCTTTTGACAGTCCTGCACTGTACACATCTGCCCTTCACAGGATCCAGTCCTGATTTCAATAACTCATACACTTGATGCTAAGGGCTGGGAAGGTGGTTAAGTTTTCCGTAGAGAAAAATCAACTACTTGGTCAATGACCTCTGATATAATTAATTTTAATGAAGATCAGCTACCTAACCCCTTAGAAATTCCGCAAATGGCCAGCCTGTTTTATGAATCAACGTATTACCCATGTCCCTTTATGAGATTACAGAATGATTTAATGCCTCTGAACATTATTTATTCTGTATGTACAGGCCTGTTTGACTATTGATCCTTGATCATATGCTGTACACATCCTAGGTTTGGAATTATCAACCTCCTAGGGTTGTGTTTATCAGGACTTAGCAGAGGCACTTCTAAGTTCTACCTTATATATGCATTAATTCAAGGAGAACTCTGGGAAACCTAATGACTGACCCGTGATTAATGCTGTTATGAGAAATGCCCAAGAAACATATGGAGATTAGACACCTTAAAGCATCTTTAATCCATCCTCAGAATCTGCTTGACTTTTGACCCAGCTCTGGCACCTGACAGCAAGAGGGCTGTGGGCTTGAGCCCTCCCGCCTGTGTGGTAGCTGGCTGAGGCAAGGGTGCTGGAATGGGAAATGGAGAAGTAACAGCTGCCCTAAAGGACACTAAGATGAGAAGCAGGTAGGAGGGTGCCAAGGGACCAGGATGCCCTGCAGAGAGCCTGCACCCTTGCTCTGATCCCTTCATTCCTTCTCTACCTCTAGGGTCAAGGGGTTCTGGGAGGTCCCCAGGGCTTCCCTCTGCCAGCTGCCTCCTTTCTTTCCAGTTCTTTTCACAGCTCCTCTATCTGGCTCCTATGTTCCCTGCTCTCCAGTAGCCTTGTGCTGTGTTCCATCCCATATGCTCTTAGCAACATTCAATCTGCATCCTCCAAGCCACCTGATGCCCTGGGACCCTCACTTCCAGAAAGACTTTCTTGACTACATTTGGACATGTGAGAAAGATAGGACCAAGATTGGAGAACATTTTTATTTCTATTTTAATTACTAAATTATTTGGTTGTATTTTTTTCCTGATCTTGATTCTGGATTTTGCTTAAGTACTTAATTGATAAAGCTTATTCTTCAAATCACTTTTTATAGTTCCCCAACAATTCACAGCTGGAGATTTCCACCACTCCAGCTACAGTAAAATTGTAATTTTAATTGTAAGGTTTTAATCATTAAGAACTTCAGGAGACCCTCTCTGAGCAACAAATATTTGGGGCTTGAGGCTAGAGCATGATGGAGGAGTTAGGTATCATCCAGAGCAAGTGGTCCCACTTACTGGTCTTACCTCGAGTATCCGCAGAAGAGCCTTTCTTTGTCTAACTAGAACGTACCATGCCATTGGGCTCCCCATTCCAGGAGGAATCCAGATGTTCATCACAGCCCCCCCTGGTGAGTCTCTCACAGCTCTTCAGAGTAGTCCCCATCCCACCCTTCTCATGCTGCAGTAAGGGGACCTGAGGCAGCGAGTAAAATTCATCTGTTCTGATGGATGAAGAAAATGATGCCAAAAGGGGAGGAGGGGCAGTATTACAGTCAGAAACCTGAGAGAAAGGACCAAGAATAGAGACAGGATGCTCTGATCCCCAAACCATCCTTCTGCTTGTTACATAGAGGGGCTTCTGTTTCTGAGCCTCCATGTTGCTATCCTGGCCTCTGCCAAGTGTCATTTCCTTTCTCCAATCCACCCCCTCTGGTGTCTCCCCCAGTGAAGTTAGTGTTAGTTGGGTGGTTTAGTTTGAGTCTTTGATTCTAACTCCCTGCTATCAGCCCTGCCCAGGGCCCTCTCTTAACCAAGAGGCCTGCTTTCATTTAGCGTCTCGTGTTGGCTGATTTCTGAGAAGGATGTATTTGTTCCTGTCTGAAGCTGCCTTCTATCCTGATTTCCTGTCAGGATGATCAAAATTGATTTCTACCAGGAGCTGAAGAAGAATAATCCAGACAGGGCTCCTCTGGGGTGAAGACAGAGTTCCCAGGGGGCCACTATACTCTTTCTTTAGATTATTTGTACTTTGAAACAAGTGATCTGCTCAAACAGAGACCCTTAGGCCAATTAAGTGATGAGGGGTAGAATGTCTGATGCAATTTGTTCCTTCTGTGAGCTCTTCAAGGAAAAGAAAAATAAGTAGGAGTCTATGTGACCCATTGTTCCAGCAACCTGGAGAAGAGGTGTCATCTGCCAGGTCAGCCTCTCACCAGGCTATCATACTAGGCTTCTTGGAACACTTCTGACCCAAAGGAGGATCTAGAATAATGAATGCACATGGTAGATACTCAATAAATATTTGTTGAATTAATTAAAGAGTTGTTTTAGTGCCCTGCAATATCTCTGCATTATTTAGAGAACTCTTGCTCTGGAGTAGATAGATGCTGAAAGAAACAGAAAAGAAATTAAAATGAATTTGGCACTGAGACAGAGTAAAGATGTGTCTAAACATGAGATAGAAATCACGTCCTCTCTTGGCATCCCAGTTTTTCCACGTGTAACGACTCAGGAGCTAATGTTGGCAGAAAGAAGAGAATGAAAACTTATTTCCAAGACCCCCAGATCCGTGAAAGTGCTCCATCTCCATAAGGAACACCTAGGCCTATTTCTGACCAAGAGAAGAAAGAAATAAAAATTCCTGCTCAGGAAATTCAGATTTTTGCAGAGCGGAAGAACTTGCCATTTCATAGCTTTAACTAAACAACTCTAGCTTGATTATCAAATATTAGAATTGGGAGAAACAACCATTGATGCAAGTAAAAGAATATTCTGCTGCTGATTTAAAGACAAGTGAATCGCTAAATATTTTTATTAGCAGCAAATTTGCTGCTTGCTGGAACTAATTTCACGCCCTGTAGATATGGTGCTTAAGTTGGAAATGGCGTTAAATTGCTGTCTCCTTGAGGAGGGTAAGGTTTCTTGTGGCAACAGCCACTAGATGGCACAGCTTTGGCACCAATGATAGGAAGTCCAGAGGAAGTTCTGCACTGTATTTCCCTCCTTTATTCCAAAGAAATGTCTGTGTCTCAAATATCCAAACCTTCCTAAAAAAGGAGTTGCTTAGAAAGGAACATTTCTCCTAAGGTTCTTGAATTTCCCAGTTCAATCCTTTCTCTAAACTCATGTGACAATTTTAGTTAACACATCCAATTTGCCAATCAATTATAACACATAGTTTCTTGTGTGTTAGCTCTATCTCTTCTACTATACTGTAGCTTCTAGAAAGGAGAGATGATATTTTATTGCCAGAATTGGAGCCAAAGTGAGCAAACAGGTACAACTTGCAGGGCAGAAAGCTAATATAGAAGGACTGAGGGAAAGACGGCAGCACAAAGGATGAGACCGGGTTAGATCAGAATGCAGAGGTCACAGAGGAATTGGGCAACTGAAATCAGGTGAGAATTCCAAACTGGAGTCAAGTCCAGGACTGAGGGTCAGGGAATTGCTGTGGCTCAGAATCTGGTAAACAAGCCAGAGTCAGACAATGCATTAAATAGTGAAGGTCAGAGTAAGCTGTGGATGAACAAATAAACCAACAGAACACAGAACACCAATGCCCAAGGGAAAAATAAAGGCAAGAGGCCAAAAGGTCAAAGCAAAAGTCAACAAAAACACAGAAGCAGTGCCAAACACACACAAAAAAGACTGAGGTACGCATTAAACAGATGCTTAGTGGCCAGTTGATGCTAGAACCAAAATGGGTTCACTAAGAATGAGTTTTGCTAAACTGAACTTACTGCCTTGTGCAATAGAGTTATGTAGTTGATATATCTGATCGTGTTATTTATTCTCTTGCTTAAAGACTTCTTTTCTAGCTAAACCCTTTGCCTATAGGATAAAGCCCAAATTCCTTAATATTTAAGACACTTCAGCTAAGCTCTTCACACTCATTTGCCTGAACCTGGTACTTATTCACACTGTAATATTTGTTGCTCCTGAATCATTACGAAGACATTCACTCCTCCCTGGTTGACTTATCCTGTTTCTCCACTCTGGAATTTCTTCCTATCTCCAATTTCCACTTACCTCGCAAAAACCCTACGTACATTTCAAGGCCAGGTTCAAATGCCACTTTTTTCTGAAGCCTTCCTTTCTCTTTCTTCACCATGAAGACTTAATCTGCTCTTTCTCTGGGTTCTTGATATATTTCACTTATGTTGCTAATGTTTAATATAATATATATGATATGTTATATTTTATGTTTCTATCTATCTTTATCTGTCTGTCCCTCTAATGCAAATTTTAACTATACATATATTGATTTGGAGCTGGTGTGTGTATGTCTGTCACCTCTGCTAGATATGAACTCTTTAAGAGAAGACTAATATCATGGTCATTTTTGTATCCTCAGCATCTAACACAGAACCTAGCAGATAGGAGGTCAACGACATACGTTTATTCATTTAAATAAAAGAAAATGCCAAACACAACGTATCTTTATTTAAACAATATTTCATAAATCTTCAAGGATTTCAACAGAATGTTAAATAAATCTTCAACATTATGTTGTAAAATGGGTCATTAGGCAAAATTGAAGTTGTCTGAACACATACCCAGACTGGAAGGAGGTCTCCACTGCTACCAAGTTCTCTCCTAGACATTTTTATTAGTGACTTGGATTAAAGCATACAAAGAATGTTTATTAAATGTGAAAGGAGGCCCGCTAATATCACAGGAAAGAGATTTCAAAAATAAATTGCACATATTGAGTATGGTGGAGATTTGACTCGGCAGCAATTAATGTGCAGAATAGTTAGAAGCATCAGTTAATCAAAAATTGTAAAAGCAAAGAGATATGACCAGTAACAAACTAAGGACACTGGAATCACTGATGGTCATCTGGTGTCCAGCTCAGAAGAAGTAGTCATAACATCACTGTACTCCATGCCTTTTAGAGCTTATTTGAAGTATTATGAACAATTCTAGCACCAGATTCTAAAAGATGCATTGATAAAGCACAGTTCATCCAGATAACTGTGACCAGGATGGTAAAGGAGTCTAGAAACAATGGAATAAACAAAGGATGAGAAAACTCTGTGGAAACTTGGAAACTTGGAAAACTGGACTAAGGGAAGATTCAATAGGTATCTTCATATATTTTTTAAACGGCCTTTTTATGTGTTGCCACAAATGGTAAAACGAGAAATGATGAGTAGGAATTGTGAGAAGACAGAGAGTTTGGCTCAATGTGGGAAAGAACTTTCTAAGATTTACAGTCATCCAACAATGAGGTGGGCAGCTTTGGAGGCTGAGAGCTCCCCAACCCTGAAAATATTCCAGCAGAAGCCAAATGACTAGATAAGAGATTTATGGAGGAAGAGTTGTTGTTTTTTTCAATATACAAAGCATAAATACCTTCCTTTGTAAAATCTTTCAGTGGCTCATCAGAATCTGCGGGATAATGTCCAAATTCCTTATCATGTCATGCAAGCCCTTCGTGATCCAGATCCAGACGACCTTCTGCCTGGTCTTCTGCCTTTGCCGCCTGCCCTGCTTTCAGTCCCAGCACACCCCGTACCACACTCATTCCGAACCACTTGCCCAGCAGCTAGTCTGCCATGTGCTTTCATATCACTAGATACTGGCACGTGCTGTTCCTTGTGTCTAGAATCCTTTCCCACCTGCCCTCTGTGGCTAATCTGCAGTGGCCTAGAGAGGCTGTGTTCAAGTGTCACCTTGGAAGCCTTCCCTGACCCCTCTAGCTTCCTCCCATGTACCTATGAGGCACTCCAGATTTGCCTCTGAGGTAGCCTTTCTCGCCAGGTTGTTTTTCTTGTTTGTCTCGCGTGGGGAACGTGAACTATGTGAAGAGAGAGACCATCTTATCTCCCTATCTCCCGTTTCTAGGACACTGCCTGATGGATGGTGGAATGCTCGGTTTTTGACGTGAATTATATCAGGCCTTTATTCCTTAGGTCAAAACATAACCAAGGGGTCAGGCAGAATCTGGAGTCTACCACGTGGCTCTACCATCATCTTCAGAAATAGAAGGCCTGGGACTCTTGACCAACTCAAGTCATGGCCGTCCCTCTCAACCAAGTACCGCCTGAAGGATCACACATGTGGCTTCCTTTTTCTTTAGGGAATTTGGCTTCATTCTCTTCATTTTTCATGTTCCCTGCCCTTGGTCACTCCCTTCCTTTCTTCTCCCTGTCCCCTACTTACATGCTCACTGACTCTCCCTAACTGTCTCAACCTGGGGAACATGTTGGCTAAGCAAAGAAGTGATTCAATTTATCATCATGTATTTATTAGATTAACTTAAATCACCTCTACTGCCTTCAGGGCCTCTGAGTTTGTGTAGCAAACTCATAATGTTAATAGTTTCTATTGAGAGTAGTTTGGCATGGTGCTGCAAAGGTTAGCAAACAGGGTTCTGGGGAAGAAAGTTCCAGAACTGAAATCTTCAAGCCTTCTTCTCCTCCTTATGGACAGTGACTCTCATAAAAAAAAAAAAAAAAAAAGTAATATTTGTGAGACTGCACTCTCAAACTGGGCCACCCCTAGGTATTTGTGAGCTTCTGAGAGAATTATATGGGTAATCCTGATTTAGGTCTTAGATCTCCGTTCTAAGTATTTGGTCTTTCAATCCCAGAACACACACCCATCTGTAAAAAGCTTTTCAATTTGAGCAGCTGAGAGCTCAGAGATTTGTCCCCATATTTTAAAATCCCTCCCTTCTGAGTCTGGCTGTCTCCTCTCACTCAGAGCTCAAGAACTGTGGCTACACTGCTCATAGCTTCAGCTTGACCTTGTTCTGAAATGCCCTGATGGAACAGACAGAAGAGGGCATTGGTGGGACCCCAGCTGAACAGGAGCATTTTCCAGCTGCACAGTGAACTTCAAACCTCCTAAGGAATGTGGGGCTCAGCCTTGCCACCGGCTGTAACAATGCCTCAAGACATCTGCTGACGCAGAAGCCCCACGGTTCTTCTAATACTCTCACACTTTCCCACAAAGTATCGTGAGTTTCCTAACCACCACCACCAAATGTTCCTGTATAGGCTCCAGCTGAGCTTGCCATATATATCCTCCTCACTGTTGCCTGGCATTTTGCCTCTTAGGCTTCGGTCCTCTCCTCCTTTATGAGAGCTGAGGAAATCAGAACTCACAGAATCCTCCTCTGGCCAGCCAGTTGATATCAGCTCCCCAGGAAGGATGCCCAGATTGCAAACCCACCGGCTGGGCAGGGCCGATGGGGACAGAATCTCTCTCTTGCTGTTTGACGGCTTGATAGCCTCCTCCTAATCCGTAGAAGAACAAAGGGACATTAAACCCCAGCTTATCATCACCCTTGGCACTCTCCAGGAGGGGATGCCATCTCACAAATAACAAAGAAATCCCATGAACCCTGCAGATGCGGAGAAATGAAAGGATCCTTCTCACACCACGTACTGGGGAGGAATCACCCAAAGCTAGTCAGTGGCTTGGTGTTCTGCGAATCAGGCCCCCTTCTGACCGTGGACGGCACTAACTGGTATCTGACGTTCTCGTTTTGCTTTTGGTTTTTGGTAAGTCAGATCATGTCACCCTGCTCAAAACTCCTCCAACTTCCCATCTCACTCAGAAGAAAGCTTGGGCTCTCTCAGTGGCCTACCAGGCCCTCTATGGGGCTTCTCCCCACACCTTGCTGTCCTTGAAATACACGGGCACCCTCCCCTCTCAGGGCCTTTTATGCTTGCTTGGCCCTTGGGTCTTCTCCAGACAGCTGCTCGGCTCACAGCCTTCAGGTCACTGCTAGGATGTCACCTCATCAGAGAGGTCTTCCTTAACCACCTTTTATAAGGTGTTTCCTCTGCTTCCGCATAGCACTTGAAAGCAGCAGATATATTACATATTTATTTGTTGACTATGTGGCTCCTCCCACTAGAATGTAAGTTCTATGAGAGCAATGACTTGTTTTGTTCGTTCTTTATCCCCACTTTGCAGAACAGTGCAAAGCACAGAGTAATACTCAATAAATACTTGTCAAATGAGTGGACAAATGATGAAGGAAGGGCCCTACTTTTAGGTATCCATACTAATGCACATACTGTTACTTGTCTGGTGCCTGGCTAAAAGACATAGCCGCCTGCCCTCCACTGATGCTGTAGGAAAATGGAGGGCTAAAAGCTGAACCTGTGATTCACATAAAGTAGCTACTTCCCCAGTTACCAGAACTCCAGCTTTTCAAATGATGCTGAGCATAATCAGAGTTCAACTCCTTCTCTGTCCATCAGCCTTTTGCTATTCTTTGGCTTAAGAGTTAGACCTTAGAACTCCTTCCCAGTGTGACAGACCTTCCCAGTTACCCAATAAGCC
Source organism: Daubentonia madagascariensis (assembly GCA_023783475.1). Taxonomy (NCBI): domain Eukaryota; kingdom Metazoa; phylum Chordata; class Mammalia; order Primates; family Daubentoniidae; genus Daubentonia; species Daubentonia madagascariensis. The sequence goes on from JAKFHU010001323.1 coordinate 1,076,494, forward strand.
AAGTGAACCCAATCATCTGGCAGCTGAGTCCCCTAAAACATTTAATTTGGCACTTCATAATGTTAAGGCAGACCAAGCTCCTCCTTGTCTGGGCAAAACAGCCCTTTCAGAGAATAGACAACATATCTGGCACCCAGTTGTTGAGCCAAAAGGTTGAATTTTCTCTGAAAACCGTTCTGATTTGAACTGGCAAATAATTCAGAAATCAAAAGCATGTTACTTGTCTCATCCATCCCTGAGCGCGACTGAAGAGAGAATCCTCTCCCTTCTCCAACACCAGAGGGGAGCAAAGGCTTTTCAGAAAACACAATACTGCACTAACACTGAAGGCAGCTGTCCAGGTTTGCTTTCCCTTCTGTTGCCTTATTCTGTCAGATCCCAAATCTCGGCTTAATAATTTACAGTGGAAAGACATTTAATAAATAAGTGGCAAGATTGGAGACATCCGCTCCACACAATGGGATTGTCTGCATCTCCCTGCTCGGCATCAGTGCCAGCTCTCCTGGCTTGCCCCAACTAAAACAATCCCGTTCGCTATTTTCATAAAATTAGTTCCTCTGCAGTTTCTATTAATCAGAACGTTCTTTGGAAGGAATTATACTGGGTTTTAATCACCATCTGAGTTCAACTGTTCTGTGACTCTGATGAATTCTTATCACCTCTATGAGTGGCAGAGAAGGTAAGACTTGGGTGGGCTGATGTAAGTGGACAGAGAGCTCTCCCTTCAGATTAGCTGAGGTCCGACAGTCCTGGGAACCTAGATCAGTCTCCACCATCACACACCTGAGTAGATCTCTCCCCAAAATACATCTTCTTTTACATCTATAATCCCAAATGTTCTTGGGGATTATAGCTAAAATTTTATGAAACTTTATGAAAATTTATAAAATTGTATGAAAGCTATGGATATTCCTCTCAGAAAAGCCCACCTATGCTCACACACACTAAACCCTACAATTTCAGTAGGTCTGTGGACACACATGGCCCATCCATGGACTCCAGAGTAAAAACTGAGTGTCCTCTGCTTTTCTGGTCATCCTTACCTCCTTTAAGAATCTCAGACTGGAATAGAAACTCAGTCACCTCCAAATTCCTTTGTTGAAGGAGAAAAAGAAGAGAGAGAGTTTTTAAAAACGAAAGAACATAGGAGTGAGGAAGTTTTTCATGGTGCCTATAGGCTTTTTATTTTTCATTTTATTTTTTGTAGAGACGGGGTCTCACTATGTTGCCCAGGCTGGTCTCGAACTATCTTCCCACCTCAGTCTCCCAAAGTGCTGGGATTACAGGCGTAAGCCATCATGCCCCGCTGATGCACTTTTTGAGAAGTAAGAAAAATGGAAAACAGAAGGCAACTCTGTCCAAATTAGCTGAAAAAAATAATGAAAGTCCAAGTATTTATAAATTGGTGCATGTTGTCCTGTATTTGTGCAAATGAGACATAAGATTGAAATTTGGAAAATTTTTGATGAATTCTCCTTGCTTCCAACCTATACAACACCTATCCCATTCTAAGATAAGCTCTACATGAGGAAAGACACAGCATGGATGAGAAAAGCCTTGGACCATTGGAACCAGGGTTCTAGAACTACCTCTTTCCATTGACTAACTATGTGATTTTAGGCAAAAGGTAGTTTATCCCTATTGATGTGAGATTTTTAAATTAACACTACATGGTTTCCACAGTCTGTTTCAGTTTCAACAATCCATCAGACCTGATTCATTAGAGACCTCTAAGGTAGTAAGAATAAAAACTTTTTCTTAAAGGGCCCAGTAGTAAATATTTTAGGATATGGGCCATATAGTCTCTGTGGCAATTACTCTACTCTGCTGTAGTAAAGCGAAAGGAGCCATAGGCAACATATAAACAAATGAGCATGCTTGTGTTTCAGTAAAACTTTACTTACAGACACTAATATTTGAATTTCATATAATTTTCATATGTCACAAAACATTTTTCTTCTTTTGAGTTTTTCCAACCATTTAAAAATGCGAAATCATTCTTAGCTTGTAGGTGGTACAAGCTAAAATTAGGCCCAGAGGCCATAGTTTGCTGACCTGTGGTTTATAACTTCGGGTAAATATTGTGACCTGGAAAATCATGGTGGTAATTCTGGGTGGCCTTGGAAGGTCAGTAACTTGGCTTCAACTACTGACAATAGTACTGGGGGGAATTTTTTGTTTATTCAGTTTCTCAGTTAGCAAAATTGAGAATTAGCAGATTTAGTAGCTTTTCAGCCTCAGCTAATAACCAACACTTACTTCAGTTTTTGGTACATTTTCGGACCTGCAGAAATGCTAAATAATCACACATGAGAAAGTGCGTACAAAAAATTCAGGGCTTTCTTGAAGAAAAAGTCTTGATAAACATAAAATAAGCAAGAAAACTTTACGTCTGTGTGGGACGAAATTGTCCCATGCACTCTGTAACCTGAATGATTTCTTTTTACTCTCCTACCTCTATTGGCAGTATAACAAGTAATTTTACACATTTGAGAAGGAGAAATGAAACATCGGGTTTTTTTTTGTTGTTGTTGCTTTGACTTTTTTGTTTGTTTAGGAGAGAAGAAAATTATAATTTAAAAAGTGACATAGGTGCATATAGGCACCTATGTGCATTCTACAAGTACAATATGAGGGATACATATACAGCAGAGATGTGGAGCAATGTGGAGCAGTACTGTATAAAACTTGGTGGACAGAAGACAATTTTTAAAAGAGAAAGATTGGATGGTCAAGTAATCAATCCCTCCAGAAGGGGGACACAAGTTTGATTCAGAGACAGCAAAAGATGAAGCACTATGGTGACAGCACTTCTCTCAGTTTCATTGAGAGGGTATGACATCATTTAATCAGAAAACTAATACCCCCTCCCAGTTAAGGGGTTAAGATGGTGCGAGGTGCTTGGGAGGAGGGTCCCTTCTTAAAAGAGAGAAAACCTAATAATGTTACATCCATTCAGGAAGATGTAGTATTGTGGAGTGCTTCCTCATTTGTGCCCATTCTTAATTTATAATCTAACTAAAGCCAGTTTGATCAGTAGAAATGTAAGGAGGTTAACTTTCCCAATCTCAAACTTTTGACCACTTTCCCCCCAAAACATTAAGGGCTAAGAACCAGTTCTGACCATTTGGTCTACACAACATTATTTTCCATTATTTGTCTCCCCATTATTCTGCAGATACTCAGTGCTTATTCTTGTCCCAGCCTCTTTGTTCGACCTATTTTCTCTCTATAGATTCCCTTCCATATCGTTCTACTTTCCGTTCTACCCATAGCTAGGGCTCACATAGATCATTAAACCCTGAAGACATCCACATTCAATCCAACCAAACAAAATATGCCTAAATAATAAAAGCAAAGAAGTCTCTGAATAACTAAAATTAGTGCTTTGCAATTGACGTATATTCTTTAGGATTAACTATTTGACTACTTCAATCGCGCTATTTGCGGTACAAATGTCTCCTTGTTATTCAAGTGTTGACCTAACATCAAACACCTCAATTCCTATTAAGAGGGAGTACAAATTAGCTTTACTCTGATATTCCTCACAGGGCCTAAGGCAAGTGCAAACCAGTTAACACTCTAGTTAGTATGAATGAATTAATGAATAATGGCTTTAGAACCAAGAGTTGCTCACGGCGAGTAAGGTTAAGTTTGCTCATTGCATACAAAATGTTATTATGGTTAGGACTGCAATGAACCTTGAAATAGAATTAATTTGAGATGTAAAGTATAAATTTTCCAAATTTGTTCTATGTGGTCCATAAATATTCTTATGGTTCGTGATCCTAAATCAGAGATCTGTGTTCCAGGATGAAAAAGTTTCAATAGGTTCCAAATTTGTCAGATGTCCATGGGTAGAATGGTGTCTTGCCTTTTACTTCATAAGGACAGGGAAGATAATGCCAATAAATAAGGCGGATAAGGTAAATGACCGCATGTTTAAAACTGGGCCTGTGGTCGGGTGTTCTTCCAGAAGGGTTATTCGCGACCTTAATGACTTGCTCAAGGTGACAATTCCCAGCCTGCGGCCCACCGGAGCTAGCGGGCGGGTGGATGGTCATAGATCCCGAAACAAGCATTAACATCTGCACTGCTGTACAGATCTCCAGCCTTCGAGACCGGGGCTGCGCGGCCCAACGGCTTCGCGGCCAAGGTGCGCAATTCCATGTGACGCAGGGGGCGGGAGATTGCTTCGCGAGCGGCCGGGTGCTGCATCCATGACTTGAGGCCAGTCTGGAGCGGAACGCCAATGGGGCCAGGGCGACGTGCACCCACCGCGTTCGGCGCTGCACGGAGCCGCGGCAGTCGTAAGTAGGGGCCCGGGAAGAGTGGGAACCAGGTGAGGGGGGCGGAGGTGAGGGAAGCGGGCTGGCCGCGGACAAGGGAGGATGGTGGAGGCTCTGACTGAGGTGGCTGTAGAAGGCGTGGGCGGATGGCGGTGCACGGACCTCACAGACCAACCATCCTCACCGCCAACCCGGACCCAAGGCCCGGCGGCTGATAAATAATAATTAGGGGCAGAGAAGGAAGGGCTATTTTGTTTCATGCTCTTGAGAAAGTAAATTGTCAGCGTCTGATTCAAATACCTTATGACCCAAACTTTAATCCCTTTCCAACTACTGGGAGGTAGCCAGTGAACATTCTGAAGATAAACGGGGGCGAGGTTTTCCTGTCGCCAGCCTGAGTGAGCCCCAGGGCTGGGGAGAGAAGCTGGCTTCCTGTGCTCCCGGGCTGCAGCGCGGGGAGCCGCTGGGGGCTGCGGCTGGCGGAGAGGCCGAACCGCGGCCGCGCTTTCAAACCACAACACCGCCCAGGAAAAGAGTGGGAGGACGGGATCTGGAATCGTTGGTCCCCCTTTTCTCTCAGCGTGTTAAGAGTAGATGCCATTAGGTATCTTGGCAACTGATTTTCCCCAGACTTGCATTTTACCTGATTACAAAGGTAGAGGCATTATCCTAATATTTTAAAATTCAAGCAATAGTGAAGTGTTTAAAGTAGAAACACAAAAGTGTGAATGTAAGTCCCCCCCAGTCATTTTGAAGGTTTGAAATAGCTGTAAAGGGAAGTGAAAAGGATTCCTGCAGAAGAGCACTTCACTCCTGTAACCTGCTGTCTTCTATCTTGTTTGCTTTCGAGGCTTGAGTCAGTGTGAAGATCGGGGTATAGGTGAGATGTCTCCCGCTACCAGCAGCACTTAGGCCGCATTACCCTCCCCTGAATCCACGTTTGTCCTAGACAGTAAGTTTTATAATGGCCATTAGTATTCTCAGTCATGATGGTCAGCCTGGTGGTGAGCACTGTATTTTTAATGCAATAGGTTACATGCGCAGGGGTCAATCACTTCAATGTATTCTTCTCTATCAGTTTTTCTCTGAGAGCTGGGTGAAAGGGTATGTAGAACCAACGGTACACATATGTCAAAAATGTTTTGCACAAACTTTCCAAAGGAAGACCTTACAGCATTGAGCACAGAGGGAAAAAATTGGCCCTGTAGTTGCTCTTGTCAGCAACTAAACAGAGTGTTCGAGTTCAGATTATTTTTTCCAGCTCCAGTCTACCTGCTCTAAATGCCACAGATCCTAAGTAAATGACTTAACTCTTGAAACCAGGTTGGCTAAGCCATCAGTTCTCAAAGAAGGTTTGCAGACAGTGTGAACAGTAAATAAAAACACTGTTGTTTTTATTTTTTATATTTAACTTAATAACTTAGCTATTCCAATGTGGGAAATAATCACAAGGATTATTCTTACATTGAAATAACAAGATAAAATGAATGTTCACTCCTGCCCTACAACAGCACTGTGTACTACACCAGCCCTTCCTTTCCATGCTTAGTAAGGAAATGTATAGTTTGTTTATAAAGTGATGAATCCCATTCTTAGAAGAGCTTGAGGATATTTATCTCATTACTTTAAAGCCGTACTATATATGAAACTCAATGTCTCATGAATTTTTAAGCTTCCATGGGGGATTGAAGGGCAATGTTTCTAATGGTACCAGCTCCAACTACCAATTGCCCTGTATTCTAGCTATTAGAGCTGGTCAGAGTCTAAGAGGTTATTTGTGTAATATCTAAAACAGCACAAATTAAATAGTTGTTTTCTTAAAGGTAGTACCATCAGCTCGGTCAACCAAGCTAGAAACCTGAGTCATCTCTAACACCTGCCTTGACCCCTTTCTGTTTCCACAGCTGACTGGAGTTCAGACCCTCATTATCTCTTAGCTGGAGAATTGCAGTAGTCTCCTAATTGGTCACCCATCTCTGGTCTCTGATGCTAATTCATATGCAACCCTCCCACCTGTTACCTTTTTAAAAATTAAGAATTATCACAAAAATTTAAAAAATAGAAAGTATTACACTGGATAGTGTAACAAATACCTATGCTCCACCAACCAGATTAATAAATATTAACATTTTGGCAAATCTGCTTAAGTTTTTTTTTTCCCCCCCAGTTTACCCAGGGCAACAGAGCGAGACTCTTGTCTCAAAAAAATAAAAAGCTTTTTATTTTAAAGAAATAAAACGTCACAGATTTAGTTCAGATCCCTCTTGCTTCAATTCCCAGCCCCATTTCCCTTCCTTCCTTCCTCCCTAGAGGCAAACACGCTCCTGAAATTGATGTGCATCATTCATACCCATGTTTTTATACTTTTGCTGTATATATATATATGTCGTAAACAATATATATTATTATTTAGGGTTTTTAAATTTTAAAAATACAGGTTGTATACTGTAGGTTTTATTTTGCAACTAGCTTTTGTCACTCAACATTGTTTTTGAGTATATTCACATCAGTACTTATATATCAAGTTCATTCATTTTAAGTGTTCATTATGAGTATATAATGCTGTATCCTTTCCCTTATTGATGGACATTTAGGTTTTTTTCTGATATTTTGTTCTCATGAACAAAGCTGCAATGAGCATCTTTGCACATGTCTCCTTATGCAAAAGTTTTTCTAGAACAGTGGTTCTCCAAGAAGGTGGTACTGCTCTTTAGGGGTTTTGGAATTTGTGAGGGCATATTTGGTTACTGCTGTGATTGAAGGCACTACTGGGGTTTACACAGCAGGGCTGGGGATGCTAGATGTTCTGTAATTCATGGGACAGTCCTCACAATAAAGATTGTCCTGTATCCTGTACAACTTTTGAGTGTCCCATAGGATGTTCATTTATAATTATCTGAGCCTAGAGCTCATTTTTTGTATAAACATAATGTATTTTTTGGCACAGTTTAATATAGTAAAAATTTTCAGGAATGTAACTCTAATGTAAATCAAAGGAAAATTATACTTATTTGTGGTTTGGAACTTTAACAAGAGTTGTTCATCACTCTAGAAAATCACATAACTGAAGGCAGCACAGCTCGTGGTATTTGAGTTGCCAGTACAACACACCTGCATAGTCTGCATTTGTAGCGTTTGCATTCATGGTGATTCTAAGTTTAGGTGCAAGCATCTGACTACTGTACTTCATTATATATTCTAGTGTAGTCAGCCTGAACATTTGTATATTTAAACATATGCTATTTCATTATGAATTACTTTCCATTTAAAATCAGTTTCTGTATATGATATAGAGATCTAGTGTTGTTATTTTCCTACTGGATAATCATTCATCCCAACAGCATCTATGAAATCCTTTACCCACTGAATCATAAAGCCAACTCTGTCCTGTAGGAAGTTCTAACAAATGCATGGAGCTGTTTCTGGATTCTCAATTTTATGCCACTGGGCCATGTGTCTTTGTGCCACTATCACACTGTTTTAATTACTTTGGTTTTTTAATGTGTCTTGCGGCAGTTGGTAAGAAGAAAGGCAAGTTGCCATCCTAGTTCTCAAAATTGTTTTGGCTATTCTTGGGTTTTTGCTCTTCCATATGAATTTATGATCAGTTTTCAAGTTCCACAAAAAATTGTTTTTGGACTTTGGTTAAAATTGCATTGAATTTATAGATTAAGGAAAATTAACCATCCCATCCAGAAACATGGGTTATTTCTCTATTCAGGTCTGCTTTATTTCTCTATTCAGGTCTTTTAAAAAAAAAAAGTCTTTGAATAAAGTTTTGTAATTTTAGCTATAAAAATCTTATGTATCTTTTGTTATATTTATTCATACTTGTACATATATACATATACACATCTTTTTGTTATGAAAGTTTCAAATATATTCAGAAGTATAGAAAATAGGATAGCAAACATCTACACACTCATTACCCAGCTTCAACAACTAGCTCATGACCAGTCTTGTTTCATGCTAGCCCCTTTCACCTCTCTCCCAGATAATATGAAGTTCCTTGAAAACATCTTCTGTTATCTGTAATGTTTTAATGTGTGTGTGTATTTATGGATATCATAAAAAAATCTCTTAATAAAATAATATCATTTTTTAAGAAAACTATTTTTCACTTACAAATAAACAGTAATTCCCTAATATCATCAGATATCCAGATACTGTTCATATTTCCCCAGTCATCTCATAAAAGGTTTTTGCAATTGCTTTCTTTGAATCAGGACCCAAACAGGGTCCATATATTGCATTTAGCTGATCTGTCTCTTAATATCTCTCTTTAAGGTAAACTTTTGGGTGAAGTGTAATACACATATAGGAAGTGTACAGATAACAAAATGAACAAAGCCAGGTAACCAACACTCAGATGAAGAAACAGAATTTTATCAGCACCCCAGAACTCCCTATGTGCCACCTCCAGTCACTATGTTCCACAAGGTAACCATACTCCTTCCTTCTAGCCCCCAAAATTAGTTTGACCTGTTTTTGAAAATTATATAAATGAAATCATACAGTATGAACTCTTTTGCCTCTAGTTTTTTTCACTTAATATTTGTGAAATTCATCCACATTGTTGGGTATGGTTGTAGTTTGTTCATTCTCATTGCTTTATACTATTCCATTGTATGAATGAATAGGTTGTATGTAGAATACCGTACATTATCCATCCTATTGGTGGATATTTGGGTTGAGTTTTTAGCTATTCCAAATAGGGCTGCAATTAACTTATTATACATGTCTTTTGGTGAACTTATGTGTGTACTGCTGTTGGGAATACACCTAGGAATAGAAAAGCTAGATGTAGGGCACATGTATATTTAGCTTTATTAGATACTGCTAATAGTCTCCAAAGCAGGTGTTAATAGTTTATGCTCTGGCCAGCAGTATATGAAGGTTCTGGTTACTCCACATCTTGGTCAACACTTGGTGTTGTCTGTCATTTTCATTTTAGCCATTCTGGTGGGTATATAACAGAAATCGCAGTTTTCATTTGCAATTTCCTGATGACTGATGAAGTTGAGTACCTTTTTACATATTTATTGGCCATTCAGATATCCTTTTTGTCAAGAGTTTATTCTTATTTTTTATCTGATTGATCTATCAGTTTCTGAGAAAAGTGTATTAAAATCTCCCACTAAATTTGTGGGTTTGTCCATTTATTGTAGTGCTTCTGTCAGTTTTGGCTTTATATATTTGGAAGTTTTGTTATTAGGTTCGTATTTGTTTCAAGTTGTATCTTTTTGCTAAGTTATTCCTTTTGTGAATGTTCTTATTAATATTTTTCAAAGATGTACTTCTATTTTGCTGGGTGCTAATATTGTTTCACCAGCATATATTTTATTTTGCTTCACTTGTGTTTTTCAATTGTGGTAAAAAAAAAACAACCCAGTTAACATAAAATTTACTGTCTTAACCATTTTTAACAGTACAGTTCAGCAGTGTTAAGTATATGCACATTGTTGTGAAACAGATCTTCAGAACTTTTTCCATCGTGCAGAACTGAAACTCTATACTCATTGAACATTTCCCCATTTCCTCCTTCCCCAGTTTTTGTTTTGTATTAGTTTGTGTGTCTTTTTCAATCTCTTCATTTTCTGCCTCTCTTTCATTATGCTTTCTGTGTAGCTTTTGTACAGAGCTAGTTTTTAAAAAATTAAATAAAAGAATCTCTTTTAGTAGCCAAGTATAATCTGTTTGCATTTACTATGGTTACTATTCTATTTGGGTTTATTTTTACAATCTTATTTTGTATTTTCTATTTTCCTTGCTTATTCTTTGTTCCACCACCCACCTCACCACCACCACCCCTGCCTTCTGTTTTATTCCTGTATTTGTTTCACTCTACTAGTGTGGAAGCTATTCATTCTGTTTCTGTTATTTGGTGTTTACCTATATGTTTTTTAACATGCATACTTAGCTTAACAAAACATACAGATAATCATTAACTCTTACCTCCTCCAAAGCAAAATAATAACTGTGGAATGCTTTAACTTTGAACTATCCTTTCCCATTTTCCATGTAACTGTTGAGTAATATTTTAGTTCTTCCTTATTTTTAACCCTTAAAAAAATTGGTCATTATTATTATAGATATCTTTACTGCCAATATTTCCTAATATTTTTCTCACTGTTCTTCTACACCTCACACCTCCTTTCTTGATTCATTTTCCTTCTTGCTGAAGTACATCTCTGAGTAGCTCTTTCATGGAGGATCTGTGAGAGGTGAACTCCGTTTCACTTTTTGTATGTCTAAAACATCTTTATCTTGCACTCTTTTTTTTTTTTTTAAGAGATGGAGTCTCGCTCTGTCACCCAGGCTGAAGTACAGCAGAGCTATCATGGCTCACTGCAACCTCCAACTCCTAGGCTCAAGCAATCCTCCTGCCTCAGCCTCCCGAGTACCTGGGACCACAGGTACATGCCACCACACCCAGCTAATTAAAAATTTTTTTGTAAAGATGGGGTCCTGTTATGTTGCCACGCTGGTCTTGAACTCCTCATCTCAAGCGATCCTCCCCCCTTGGCCTCTCAAAGTGCTAGGATTACAGGCATGATCCACCGTGCCTGCCATACACTCACTCTTGAGGGGCTCTTGCATGCCAACCTGTGGTGGCATCCCCGTAGAGAGGTTTTAGTTTTGTCTCTGCTTAGATCCTATGGGTTTCTCACTTTTGGCCTACTTTTCATGTTAATCTTTCTACTTGGGATTCCCATACCATATTGGTAGTGTCACTTGAATCTCATACCTGCATGTGAGGTAGAGTTGGGATTCAGATTTCTCTTGGGTTATGCTTTTTTCACCTGTAGCCTGAGGCACTTGGCCAGCTTTCTTTCAACTTAGTCAGTAGCAAATCTTTTAGACCCTATTTCGAAAGCAGGTCAGCCCTTTGAGGGCCCAGCTTTATGCATTGTTCTCAGTTCTAGGAGCGAACACTCTGAAGGTTTATGTCTGGGGCCAGTATCCCTGTAGACCTTTGGGCTCAGCTCAGCATACGGACCAAAAGTTACAGTTGTCTTTCTAAAACTTGATATGATCCTATTACTCCCTCACTTGATTTTTGTGGACTTTTTAGTACTGCTTCATTTATTCATCCAACAGATACTTGTTGTGCATGATCTCTGTGCTAAGCACTGGGGTTACTGTGGTGAGAAAGATATAAAATCTTCGCCCTCATAGAGTTTACTATTCTAGTTGGAGAAACAGAAAATAAACTTGTAAACACATAAAATGTTAACTACGATTTGTGAAAAGTGCTCTGAAGGAAATAGAGTGATGGAGAGTAACTGTTTTGGGGGTTACTTTCGATAGGGCCATCAGGGAAAACCTCTCTGAGGAGGTGACATTTAAGTCAAAATCTCATCCAGGGATGAGGAGAGCCAGCCCTGCAAATAGTAGGCGGTTTGTCTGGAGTTGGAGGTTAGTTCCAGGCAGTGGAAACAGCAAGTACAAAGACCCAGAAACGGATAAACACTTGACACGTTAGAGTTACTGAGGTGACGCCCATGTGGCTCTAATGAGGGAAGCCTGCTCCCCAGTCAGGTTAGAGAGGCAGGCGGCACCAGGTCTCATCTGCTGCCTCCCCCCTTACTGTGTCGCCTTGCCACACTGATTCTTTCCTAATGTGCCTGTGCAAAGCACCTCCTTCGTAAAGCCCTTCTCACTATCGCGGTTCCCACTGCACTTTGCTTTTACTAATCAGAAGGGAATATGGATAGTTTGTTTACATGACAGTTTTCTCCAACAGACCTTAAGCTCTGTCAGCAGATATGTCTTATTTACCTTCATCATCCCCAGCTTGTAGCACAATGCTTTTTCTTTACATGGCAGGCACATCCTAAATGTTGATTGAATAACTATAATTTTTTTTTAGCAGTTTATGCTTAGAGCCTCCTTTCTATTAACTTTATAACAGAACTTCTCATAGATAATATTTTTGTGGTATTTAAACCATCAGGGTAAAGAAAACCAGTGTCCTAAGGAGAAATTTATTTTGCTTAAGACGTCTCTGATACCTAAAAGGAGAAGCAGGGGTGGTACTTAGTTTGGTGTTTACCTTGTAGTGGTTGAATGCCCCCCCCCCCAAAGATATGTCTACATCCTAACCCCTGGGATCTATGAACTTTACCTTATTTGGCAAAAGGGTGTTTGCAGATGTAATTAAGGATCTCAAGATAAAATCATTCTAGATTATTTGGGTGGACCCTAAATCCAATGACAAGTACCATTATAACAGACAGAGAAGGAGAAGACAGAGACACAGGAGAATGCCAGGGGAAGATGGAGGCAGAGATTGGAATTGTATGTCACAAGCCAAGGAACGCCTGGAGCCACCAGAAGCTGGAAGAAGCAAGGAAGAATCCTCTTAGAGGCGAGGTGGCCCTGCAGACACCTTGATTTTGGACTTCTGGCCTCTAGAACTGTGAGAGAAGAAATTTCTGTTGTTGTGAGCCACTAATTAGGAAACTAATACATACGCCATGCAGTATACATCACTCACCCATTCTGTAACATGAATATAATAACTTGCCTCAGAAGCTTATTGCCATGATTAAATGACATATGTTTATAAAGTACTTAGCACATAGTAAATCTTCAAAAATAGTGATGGCTGTTCTTGTTCTTTAAGGACTGGGAGTTTTCTTTCTCCTGTGAGTAAGAACTCGACAATAGAGTGGAAACTTTCTGTCTTGTGATCGATTGCCTGGTGAGTCAAAGCTCCTACCATGGATTTAACCTGAGAGCTGCTACTTTGGCCCTGAGCTCTCAGGCCCTGGTGCCTTCTAGCAGTCCTTACTTAGGGCTTAGTATGGGGGAAGAGCTCAGCTCTCTACCGTGGGCTGGGGGAAGAAGTCAAACCAGAACGCAGGTACTAAATTTGAAATGGCACACTCAGAGCAGAAAGTAACCTCTTAGTCCCTGTCAAAAAGAAAGGCTTTGGGTTCTAAATTTCTAGTTCCCATTAAGGGACTCTGGGACTGGACATTTCTGGAGATTAATGACCTGACTGAGTAATCCTCCTAACACACCGATCATCAAAAAATTCCCTGTAATGAATGCCAGCTTTCTGTATTTGTCTGAATGCCTTCATAAAACCTGGGAGCGTGTGCAGGAAGGCAGGAGCGGGAGCACCAAGGACACTTGACTGTGCGGCTCACAGGGTGGCAGGACCACTGCTGCCTCCCCACAGGATGGCTGGCACTGTGCTTGGAGTGGGTGCAGGCGTGTTCATCTTGGCCCTGCTCTGGGTGTCGGTGCTGCTGCTGTGTGTGCTGTTATTCAGAGCCTCCAGGATGGCTAGGTAAGACCTGCTTTCCAGCTGGGAGTCCTAGCTAAAAGCAATTAGAGGTGAAATCGCTGATGCTCATTAAACATTTAGAATTCAGGAGATCATTTTTGTAATTACTGGCAGTTTGAATGAGTTGCATTTTAACCTCTTATCATAAGCACAAACTGTGTTATTTATGCTATGAAGCAGAGGTGGGAGGAGAGGGAAGTGGTATTTCTCAGTTCTCACTGTGGAGGAGATGGGGGGACATAAGAGATGACAAGAAAATCTGCTTTTGCTGCCTGTTGAATTTCTTGGGGTTGTACATGTGTGTGTTTCTTAATTGTTCAGATTCATGGTAGATGCTGGGTCTAGTTCCTGAGGCTTTAGACCTGGGCCCAGAGAAACTAAAGAAGCATTTGGTGAGCTGGACTGGCCCTGTATATCAGGAGTTGACTTCAGAACAGGGTTAGGCCATAAACCGACCCCAAAAACTCTATAGAGTTGCACTCTGGTGAGGTAGTATCGGTCTAAAGCAGAGAGTTTCAGAATTTCCTAAAGGATTCTGGTCTAAAAACAACAGAAATGGAAGTTTAGGGAGGAGCTGCTTTGGTTTTTCTTGATTATGACTTTGTGCAGATGTAAAAATAAAACTACAAATTCCCATTCTTAGGAATTTGCAATTACCAGGAATGAATGAAAATGCACCCAGCTGGTCCCTGCCTAGGAAGGGCTGTGGGATAAAGGGGCTGTGGACAGCAGGTCTCTGGACATTGTTAAGGGACTGAAACATAGAGTATTGGTCTCAAGGAAGAGCCAGTCCAGGCCTAACTGATTAGGGAAGAAACTGCAAACAGTGCTTTTAATACTCTGTCTTTTTGGCCCCAGGTTCTCTGTCATTTTTGTACTCCTCGGTGCTCTGATCATCACATCAGTTCTGTTGCTTTTCCCCCGAGCTAGTGAATTCCCAGCCCCAGAGGTCGAAGTTAAGGTAAAGCTATTGGTTTCATTTTTCGTCCTGAGTTGTAACTCTTGTTTCTCCTGGCCTGCACCTCCGTCCTGCCCTCGTTCCCTGCCATCAGGTTGCCTGAGATGTGTTAAAAGAATTGTAAAGTTCAAACAACTGTGGGGAAAGCTCAGAGGGTGTTCTCAGTTTCCTGCCCTTCACTCAGGAAAAGAATCTTACCCTGAAATCCACCCGCACCCCCACTAGGCAGTTTGCCTGATTCAGTCTCACCTCCAGTTTGCATGAAGTTGCACGACAATGTGTCAAAAAGCCGCCACATACCATGGGGACAGAGAAAGAGAAAAGGAGATAGGAATGGGAATAGGCCTACTCCTGAGATGGAAGTGTTCCTGTTCCTGGTGGCCTTGGATCAGAACCTGAGATCCTGGGCCAAAATTGATGCAATGCCCTCAGGGTGCTGAGGGACATGCTTCGCCCACTCTGTGTGGTGGACTTTTTTGACTTGTGATGTGGAGAGAATAATTTCCATAGAGAAGAACGGTGAGGAGAGAGGACATTTCTGTGGAAAGCCAAAGTTGGCAGCTCTAGATGAATTCAATCCTAACAGTCTTCTGGGAGCTCCTTTCGTGCTCATTCCTGGGACCATGCCTGCCAGTACCCCCCTCTTTAAGTGGATTTTTATCATCTCTCTTAGTCCTTCTCTGGAGCCCACACTCATTCTGGTTCATTCCTGATTTGGGGCTCTGGCTGTACCCTGCATGGCTGGTCTCAGATCTGTAGGATCTTGACAGTGGTATTGACCTCTTCTGTCAGATTCTTCCTCCTCACAGCTTTCTTTTCTCTATTGTCAATTTAATTTTTTAAGTAGTAGTGATAATAGCTAACATTTTTTAAGGAATTGCTGCCTGCCAGGTCCTATGCTAAGCACATTATTTACATTATCTCATTTAAACCTTAGGACACAACCCTATGTAGTATGAAGTAGGTACTATTTTTATCCCCATTTTATGGGTAAGAACACTGAGGCTATAAGAGGTGAAGGCAACTTGCCCAAGGTTATACATATATAGCAAGAGGCATAGCAGGGATTCAAGCTGAGGTCTGTCTTCAAAATCTTCATTGTTGGGGACTTAACAGAATATCAGAGGCCATTCCACAGAGCTCATAGGTTACCATTTTGACACTAGAAAACAACAGTACACAAAATTATATAGCTTTTGAACTAAAATTGACATATAATTCTATCTAGGACTAACCATGGCAAAAGAAAGGAAAATAGTTTTGAAAACTCCAAGGAAAATAATACCACACAAATTTAAGGAATTACTTCCATAGATGCCAGGCTTTTTGTCAGTATTTGGAAACAACTCTAAGCTATAAGTACCACATGTCTGATCCAGGGGTAAATTCTTGCCTCAGTTTCCTTGCCTTTTAAGGGGGGAGAATGCTGCAGGCTGCCGTGTTTCTGGATGCTGTTGATGTGAATATTGGAAGAAGGGCACAGAGCAAACACAGTTTTTATTCAATCCCTCAGTTCTGTGTCACATGAGTTTCAGACCCAGGAGAGAATAGGGCTTGAGCAAAATGTGTTCGTCAGCATGGCCAGCAGAACTGGAGTTCTCATTTTCAGGTTTTGAGAGCTGGCCCCTGCAGCAGCCTGGCTCAATGCTATATCAATAATACATGGCCTGGGCCTTCTGCACCCAAGGCCTGCTAATTGGCTAATTAAAAAGTGAAACGTGTCAAACGAGCAAACATGTAGCCCACAAGAGACATGCTGGGTACAGGAGCTGGGGTCAAAGTTATGTTAAAGCTGTTTTATCAGGCTGACCTTTGTTGTAAGTTGACTGTTGGGGTAATCTCTGGAGCAGCTAGGGTGTCTGCAGCCTTTTTTTTCTTGGTGTCTTTGGATCTCAGTGATCATACCAGTGTTTGGACTTGATAGGTGTTTTGTGTTTAACTGCTGTATTAGTTTTCTATTGCTGCTATAACAAATTACTGCAAACATAGTAGCTCACAACACAGATATATTACCTTAAAGTTCTGTAGATTAGAAGTCCAAAATCAGTCTCACTGGGCTAAAATCAAAGGGGTTGGCAGAGCTGCATTCCTTTCTGGAGGTTTTAGGGCAGAATCCATTTTCTTTTCCAGCTTCTAGAAGCTGCCTGTATTCCTTGGGTCATGGCCCCCTTTCTCCATCTTCAAAGCCAGCAAGGTAACAACTCACTGAGTCTGCTTCTATCCTTTTTTACAAGCCCAAAATAGAGGCTTAAAGATATTAACTCCATCTCTTTCTCTGACCCTTTTTTCTGCCTCCCTATTCAACTTTTAAAGACCCTTGTGATTACATTGGGCCTACCTGGATTAGATAATCCAGGCTAATCTCTATTTTAAAGTCAGATGATTAACAACCTTAATTCTATCTGCAACCTTAATTCCCCTTTGCCATATAATCAACATATTCACAATTTCTGGGTAGGATGTGGACATCTTTGGACTGTTACTCTGTCTACCACATTGCCTTTCAGGTATTTTGGATTCTCTTCTAGGTACTGGCTTTTCAAAGCTTCTGTGAGGTCAGTCAGTCACTTGATTTGTGTTGCTGCTCCATTAGGTCTGTAGATTCAATTGCTTTTTCCTGCCCATATTTAAGCACCACCATTTGGATCTGGAGAGAGTGGAGCTCTGGAAATGGACAGTAGACAAGTGGATAGAGCCAACATCAGTTGTAGGTTTTTGTCAGCAAAGACCAACAGCTTTGGGGCCTCAAGCGTAAGACTAGGCAGCCAACTGTATGATTTGGGGCAAGTGACCTATCCTCTTAGTGTTTTAGTATCTCAGGTAAATGGCTATTTTCCCTATCCCTTGGAATGTTAGGATTCAAAATTCTTCTGATGAAAGTTCTAAAGAGCTACCTTTTCATTTTGAAAATGAACCCTCCTGAATTGGCAGTAGGTTGATGATTTGGGGGGTTGGGTCTGAGGTACATGAGCATTTATTATACTGTTGTATTTTTATGTATGTTTCAAATTCTCCATAATAAAGTGTTTTAACAACAACAAAAATGAGCCTTTCTAGGACCAAGAAAAAGCTTCTCATAACTCTTTCAGATAACAGATTTCAGAACATAAAAGAATTCATCCAGGGACTTCAAGGGTTTATAAACCTCCTAAATTGAACCATTTGTTCCCTGTACCTCATTAATCCTTTCTTTACCTTATATCTCCTGCTCAGGGAGTTGAGAAAAAGATTCTTTCTTATCCATGTACAGAGGAGACTCAAGGCAGGATGTTACTGGAAGTTACAAATATGAATAAACTCTTGGCCTGTTCATTACCGATTTCAGTTTAACATAGCCAGGGTACTAAGGTGGTAGTAATTTCATTTTGATGTTTTCTTTCTCCAGATTGTGGATGCCTTTTTCATTGGCCGCTATGTCCTGCTGGCTTTCCTCAGTGCTATCTTCCTTGGAGGCCTCTTCTTGGTTTTAACTCATCACATTCTGCAGCCAATCTATGCCAAACCACTGCGGTCCTACTGAGCACTATTTGGGAAAACCAGGACCCTGCTCTCCTCTCCTTCGATGTGATGGCATCGATGAGCAGAAAGGCACTATTCGGAGCCTTGTTTTGACAGCCCTCGTGCCTTAAGATCAAAGGAATATCCGTCCATCACTAAGATAAATCTCTTGTGTCCTGCCTTCCAGAAACAGGGTTGCAAAATTGTCCCTGTGGGGATAGATTCTCACCAGCTTATGAGGGATATTGCTGTCTTCTTAGTACTTGTACCTCAGGATTTCTATCCTTTGAAAGGGAAATAGTAACAGTGATCTGCTTAGAGTAGATTTTCAATCAAGTCATTAGTAAGTGGATTTTGGGAAAAGGAGCACTTTGGCTTCTGCTGTCCAATAAAAGAACATGGTCCATTTTGATAATATGTGAAATGCTTTGTTATGAGGTTGGAATAATTTGGAAAGGAAAGGCACTCAAATTCAAAAGTTTATTTTAATGTGGTAATTGGGAAGACTTACTCAGATATTGGTTACTGACCACTCTATGCATATAATTCCACAGAACTTTGTAAAGGCAGTGGGTGTCACTTTCCTCTGCTCTAATACAGCAATAAATAACAGCCAAAGGGCTGACTTTCACTTCAAACTCTCGGCCACAGCTTTCTGAATCTAGTATTTTTATATTTCAAGTTTACTTGGGGATTAGAGGAAAGGTATGGAAATGTTGGTTGTTTGTCTTGCCATGTATCTCTGGGTTGTCTTCCATGATTTGGTGGTCTCTGTGTGCTTCATTTAATTACTGTAAGAGTTCATTTTGGGTTGTTGTCCTCTCTTTTCATCTTTTAGCCCTTTCTCCAAAACTAGTGAGGAAGGTATATGCTCAGCATTAGATGTAACTTTGTGTCTGTCTGATCTTCCAAACCAAGTGAAATTTGTCATTAAATGGAGGGGTTTTGGTCTGGTTCCATTTTTGAAGTCTGATTCTGACTTCCTAGAGCTATTTGTAAAAGGGTCTTCTGACTTAAAATTAAGAACGAATAAAACAATTTGGAAAAAGAACATAGAGTACATGCCATGTGCCAGTAGCACACTAATTCCTTTGAAGTTTAATTTATTTAATTTTTACAACAATCTGTTATCATCCCCATGTTAAAGTAGAAAAAACTGAGGCTTACAGAAATTGTCTGACTTGCTCAAGCTTCACATAACAGCCAGTGTGCAAACCCAGGTGTGGCAGACTCCAGGGCCTGTCTGGGACTGGGAAGAAAACACACTAAGCTTTGTGGAGCTTTGATTGAGAGCTTGGGGGAGGTTAAAGCCACTGCTCCTTCTCTTCCTCTCCTGGATCTTGTTGTCAGGGTAGAGAAGGTACCCAGTCCTGCCACCCCAGGGGGTACTAAGCTCTAAATTACAACAGGAGAGAACACATGACCATTGAGTCATAGGCTGGTGAGGGCCACGTGTAGTTATCCCTACACTTGAACTGGCTCCTTTATCTTAGTTTGGAAAAGCTTTGCAGATAAAGCTTTATATAGAAATCTTCAAAGGAAATAGTTTCTTAATCTGGCCTAAGGCACACAGGTAAGAAAAGAAGAAACATCTTCCAAGCAGGTTGAAGGAGAGAAAGGAGAATGCAGAATTGCTGAGGGAAGTGGGGCAAGCTGGGGCAACTTGCACTGAAGCTCCCAGGTGCCTTTGAGTCTCCGTGCAGAGATGTTGAGCTAGCCCAAGTAGAAATTGGACTCCTAATAAACACAGGCTGCCAGTTGATGCCTTCTTTTGAGAGACTTGCTGAAAAAACAACTCTGGGAAAACTATTATAGGTTCTTGACCATGACTCTGTCTTTTTTCCCCCAAAAAAGGTGCCCAACTATTAGATAGTGCCCAACTATAACTATTACGTAATAGCTATGAGGTTTGGGTGACTATTTAGATGGAGAAAAATGTGTTAAGTTTAGAAACGATATTCTTTTCCAAACACCACTACTATCTAATAGTTTTCTTTGCCAGATGTACATGACAGGCTTGTGTGTTAAGGGCTGGCTTTACACAAAAAAATATACTTTGTGCAAAGTGTATTTTAGTATGACCTTCCTTCAATAGATCCTGAGTCTGTAATTACCAGCTGTGGTGAAATGAATGATAGATTACTTTCTACCGGCATACTCAAAGCAGTCATGTCCAACCCCTAAAAAAAACTCCATGGGGTTGGGATAAGAAGGGAAAGGCTGAAAGAGCACACAACGAATTTCACTGGGAGTTTGGCATGGGGGATTCTGTAGTCAATTTCTGATGTGTCACCCCTTATGCTTATGGCCTTCTTGGAGGCAGGGCACAGAGGTGATACCTTAAATACAGGCAGAAATCATCTTAGGGTTCCATTAGCCAATCTTTGATCAGTGGCCTTAGAGCAGGTTCCCTACTATACTGTTTCCTACCTAGAGGGGATCCTGTGGCAGAGACTGGTGATCCCCACTGTTTAGAAGGTGGAGAGGGAGAGTAAACCCAGGCTTCTATGTAAGAAAACAGGTATTTCATAGCCTCTTAAAATTGTATCCTGACAAAAGCTAAATTAGCAGGACACTACCCTACACCACAATAGAGATCACACTGGGTAATTTTTTTGATAAATTCCTTAAATTTTTCACTTATAAAAATGGAAATAAAGCTGATATTCTTTGTTGGTGCACAGTATCATATGTTTAATGTAAAACTGCATCAGAACTATCATACCAATGTCCAGGTACTAGGGAATGCATAGCCATTGATTCATGCGTCGGACACACATGCTGTTCTTTCCACATTTATTGTGTGCCTGTCGGGTATAAAGCCCTGGTCCTAGTGGAGTAAGAGGATCGAAGAACAGCTCTGAGGTGTCTTGGCCGTCTTCCTAACTCCGTCCCAGAATGAAGGCATCCAAATTATTTTTAAATGTTTTTATTCTAACATAAAGTAATCCTTTCCTGTTCTTTTCTTTAACACAAACTTTTCTGTCAACTGTATTTCGTTGTTGCATTTGAAGTGTTTCTGTTTTGTTTTGTACTCAATGTGTAAAGAAACCTGCTGCCATTATTTTACAGATGAGAAATAGGCAGAGGAGAAGGGATTTAAAAAGTTTCACGGCTAGTTAGTAGTGGGGCTCAAACTTGACAGCAGGATTCCTGACATCTCATTTCTCAGATAGTTTAAACATCACTTTTTTTCAAACAACTCCTTATTTTTACTTCGATTAATACTATTTCTTAGCTATCTGTACCCACCATTTCCCTAACATACCCCAAAAGGTAAAAGTTTCATTAAAGAATTCTAATTAACATTTATAGTACAAATAACAAACATTTTATCATAACTCCTTGGCTTAAACTTTTAAGTACTTGGCTGTTGTTACATAGAAATAAATTTCCAGATGTGGGAATCAGAACTGTATGGAAATGAATCTGGAGAAGTGTTGATTATCCTCATAGGAGCATAAAGACTCAGGATTGGAAGAGATTTTATAGCTCATAGAGTTCAACCTTTAATCTCTATTTCCATCCCAATACTTGGAAATAAGTCTAGTCTTCCACATGCTAAATTCACAATTTTTACTACCCTTAGCAAACATGTGCTAGGCAGTTTTCTGAGTGCATGGTAAGTATTAACTTATGTCATCCCCATATCAGCCCTATGAAGTAGGTACTCTTAATATCCCCATTTCACAGATGGGGAACAGGCAGAGACTGCTGAGGTAATTTGCTCAAGATCGCTCAGCTCGGGGTAAATAGGAGTCAGGATTTGAAGTCAGGCAGTTTGGTTCCAGTGTCTAAGCTCTTAACTACTTTATATTATACTATATTGCTCCATAAGATGAAAACAAGGTCAGGCAGTGCAAATCCACTTGATAGAAATACCAAGGAAAAGCAGCTGAGTCTGGTGGAAAAACCAGAATCTTAGGAACTGTGCAGGAGTCTGGGACAAAGCAATTAAAAGGCACATGGGATCCCAGAGACAACTTCACCGGTAAACCCTGTGGTTTTGGTAGGTCTCTGCTTAGTTGCGTTTGGCTTTCCCCTTGTTTAGAGATACTAAACAACCAAGCTGTTAGTAGTAGAGTTTTCAAGGACATACACAGCAATCTCTCTCATAAGCGCTGTCCATCTGGAATGTTGATACTTGGGTTGGTTTTCAGAGGTGCCAATGGAAGACTCAAAGCCATGAGCCAAGAATGTTTCAATTTTTTTTGTTTTTTTTTTTTTTTTCACTTGATCTCTGTTCCTAGCAGATCATTGGTGGTTGCTATTTACTCAAGGGGGACAAAAATGTTTCTGAGTCCCTGAACCCCACCCTCTTTTCTCAGTTCGCTTGGACCTAATAAATGACAGCCGGGATCCAAGTCAGGGCCCAATGCCACAGACAGAATGAGAAAATTTGCTTTTATGGTTTTTATCACATCATGTTGAGGACTATAAAGACTGTGCATTTAGCCCAGGTCCCGCCCTCAGAGAACTCTTGGGGTAGTTACACAGGTAGCATTTATGCTGAGCCTAAATGCCATGTGCCAGCCCCACCACTTGTTTTAAGCTTTGAGAATTTCTTCTGTTTTCCTGTCTTTTTTTTTCCCCTGTCTTTAAATTGATCATGCCCTAGTTTTACACTGGGACTATTAGGGACTATTATTAGTTTCCTATTGCTGCTGCAACAAATTCCTATTAATATAAACTTAGTGGTTTAGAAGAGTACGATTTTATCCCACAGTTCTGGAGGTTGGAAATCAGAAGTGGGTTTCACGGGGCTAAAGTAAAGGCTTTGGAGACTAGGAGAGAATCCATTTCCTTGCCTTTTCTAGCTTCTAGAGGCCACCTACAATCCCTGGCAGCGGGTCTCTTCCTCTGCCTTCAAAGCCAGCAGAGTAGCATCTTCCAATCTCTGACACTCCTACCTCCCTCTGTGATTTATAAGGAAACTTGTGACTACATTGGGCCCACCCTGATAAGTCTTCCCATATCAAGAGCTTTAATCACATTTGCAAAATCTTATTTGCCACGTAAGGTAACATATTGACTGGTTCTGCAAATTAGGATGTGGACATCTTGGCGGGGGGCGGGGGGGCACATTCTGCCCCACCTTCCATCTCAGGATTGCCTTCCCCTTCCCCCATCTCCCGTCCTCCCTGCCCCCACTCCTTCATGTACAGGGTGTGCTCCTGCATCCGTTTTTCAGGGGTCCCAGCAGCATCTCTCCCACCACCAAGCCAACACCCACAATGTGTTGTGAGAGTTCCTCCCCCAGCCTCAGTCTCAGTGGTCACCTCACGGTGCTAAGATCCATCAAGAGCTGCTTTTCCTTTCTTTCCATTGCTTCTTGCCTCCTCCTCCCCCAGCCTCCCCCCAACAGCCCAGCCTCCCCATGGATCTCTAAAGGAGAAACGCAAAGAGTTATTGCTTTTTAATTACAAGTGCTATTGTAGCATCTATAAGGAAGAACATTTTAAGCTTAATTGAGACCAAATGTGAAGTTAAATTAAATGAATAACTAATTAATGTAATGCTCCTGCATTAGCCCCGTGCGAGTGCTGAGGCCCAGAGAAGAGGCAGGTACCAGGCCTCTGGTGAACAGGCAGTGCCCAGAGCTGCCCAGGTGGGCCTGGGCCCTGGCAGATGGGTGCAAAAGGGCAGACTTCAGGGCTCAGGCTCCCCCAACCCCCTACCTGCGGCCTGAGTCCTCATTTCCAAGGCCGGGCTGTGAGCTCCCACATGCCCTTTGCACGTGTCTGGAGCCACGCTAACCTGCTGGTAGGAACCATGCCTCATGTTCATTTTTCGGTCCCTGATGCCTAACACAGTAGGGGCTTGATAAGTACTCGTTAACTTCCTCCCTCTTCCACTTCCCCTTGCTGCGTTATCAAACTAACTATCTAGGTCCTCTGAATTTTTCCTCCATAAGGAAAAAGGATTTTTCCCATTGCTGCCGGAATCACCCTCCTGCGAGCCCCGTCCCTTCATGGCTGGACCAGTGCACGGCGCTGCTCTCAACCTGAGCCATGTATTTTCATATTCCTATCTTATCCCCTACTAGACAACTTCCTCCAGGGCAGGGAGTGTGTTTAATATGTATTTGTCTCCGTTCACACCAACCCTGTGAGGTAGGAAATGTTACCATTTTCTAGATGAGGAAGTAGGCTCAAAGCTAGTAAGCAGAGAATCTGGGGAAAAGAAGACCACCACGAGGAAGCCTTCCTTCCTCCCCGGCCTGTCTGCAGCAGAAAGCAAGCTGGAAGTCTTCTTCCAAGAACCCCTGCTCCTAGCTGCCATTGCGGAAGCAGGACAGGCCCACACTGGGCTCTATCATGGGGTTGTGTCGCCATCTAGTGACTCAGGTAAGCAATAAAGCTCCCCCTTAAGCTGGTCCCTCCTAAGTGAAGATGGAAGATCAAGTGTTTTGGTCTTGAGAGAAGTTTTCGTGAATGCTGAACATGCTGCCATATATTATAGCTCCTGCCCTGTGGGCTCTGAGGACTTGGAGGTCCCTGACTGACTCCTGCTTTCAGAGCTGAAGTGACTATCAGGCAGTACTATCAGCCCTCCCTATTTGTTACCACAGGAGTGTGTACAACCTATCTCGGTGTCTTGGCATGTGTGCCCAGCTAACACGACACCCGCACAGTGCCCCGGGAAGTGCAGTGCTTGTGTCTTGCACTCTAAGCTCCAGTTTGCTCCACATGTCATCAATGTCACAAGCAGCCCCTCCGGGAATGCCTCTCATCACCAGCCCCCATATAAGGACCTTGTGGTCCCGGGATACCACGTCAACAACCCATGCGAGCCCTGCTCGCTGCCCCTGAGCCAGGCCCTACCAAGGACAAGTGCAGGCATGGCTGATAAAAGGCAATTTGTATTGGTGCCGATGGGCAGCTTTAGGGTCAGATGGAGATGCCAAGAGTCAGCCGGGTAGGATTTGGGGTGGAAGGAGGACGTGCGTCAGGAACACTGGGTGGAAAAGGGGGCTGCATGTGGCGCCAAGCAACTGGTGAATGAACCAGGCAGTGCCCTCATTTCCTTCTAGTCTTGTCACCCTGGTGCCAAGGCATAAGTCCTTTTTGTGTCCATTGTCTACTCCATTCCTAGCGTAGAGCTGGCGTACAGTGGGCACTCAGTAGCCGTTGGCATTTCATTCTCAAAATACTTAATACACACACTGGTATTTTTAGTCATGCCCTGCCCCTCTTTCTACTGCCCCCTACAGCACTGGCCCTGACATCCTTTTCCACTGAGGACATCAGGGCTGGGACCAGAGTGGGTCAAGGGCAGCTCTTCACTCTCAGGGCCGGCATGTGCCCAAGAGTGAATGCCCTTTAAGTTCTGTGCCGAGGCAGCTCCCTTGCCTCCGCCTAGTCCTGGCCCAGGAAGAACAGCAAGGATGTTGAAGCAGCGTGGCTGATGGAGTTATCAACAGGATCAAATGGAGGGTAGAAGAGGGTCCAACATAGGGAAATACACAGAGAAGGACAAGACTAAATCATGCACAAAGGGACAAAGACAGGCTGGGCACCTTGAAACAGAGTGAGATGCCTACCTATAGGTACAGGCTGATGACAGAGATTGAAATTTAACACGAGAAGGAGAGATGCACGTTTTCCAGGTCTTGGTCCTGTTACAGCCTTCTGTCTTGGAATCTGAGCAAGCGAGAGTCTGAGCATCACCTTCCCTTATCAATATGGAGACAGCACTCAGCTCTGATCCCCATCCCTTCTGCTTGCAGCTTCCAGAGCTCAGGCTTTTGAATCTTCCATTTCCTCCTGCTTGGCAGTCCCCTTCCCATGACAATCTCCTGTACCCTTAGCAGCCCTGTGGCTGGGCTGGCTTTGCCTACCCCATCTGTGGAAGTTTCCATTGTCTTGCCCATGGGGAGCATGTTGGGGACCCAGCTGGGACCCTCCATGTTTCTCTTCCAGTTGGAGTCTCATATTTCTTTATACCTGCACAAAGAGGTGAGGTGACGGAAGAGAAAGTGAGACACAACTTAATAAGCTCCTCCCCAGTGAGGAGAGAAAAGGCAGGTTCCTAGGGTCCCTAATAATTGCCTTCCATCTCCACTTTCTATAATTAGGGCTCCCTTTCACCTCTTGGGCAGGGTATGGCAAGCCGGAATGATATTTACAACCTTACAACGATTATGGCGCATTTGACAGCTTTACAAAGCAGCATCGCATACCCCATGTTGTCTCAGCCTCAGATCAACCCTGCCAGGCATTTAGGGACAAGCAGTCCCATTCATACATAGGGATGTGGCGGTTCAGAGAATCTGGGTGGAAGGCCCAAGGTCCTATAGAGGAGTGAGCAGAGGAGGCAAGACTGTCCAGGGGTTTGGGATTCCAAGCCCAGTGCTCTGTCTGCTCTAACAAATCACTGACACCTCCCACACAGGCCTTCCACAGAGAGGGACCAACCTGGTACAGGGGTGGTACAGAGAAATGCAAACTACCCCCAGGCCCAGTTCAGTGTCAGGCTGTGCTGGGACGAGCTGAGGCCTTGGGCACATTCCCTGAGTTCCATCCTCTCGCTCTAACTGAGGTTGCCGAGAGGTTGCTTATATATCCAAAGTTGGACAAAATTCCAGGCACAGAGTAATTGCTCATTAAATATTCCTTCTTATCCCTTCCTGCCTCCCCTCAGGCCTGGCCCCAAGGAGCTCAGGTGGGAGGAGCTCCTCATCTGCCAGATCCCCTGCTGGCCTCCTCCAGGGCAGGGCAGGGCGGGACGGTGCTGGAATGCTTCCTGCCTCCAGTGTGTTTTCCTGCTCTACAGTTTTCTCCCTGGGTGGTGTCTTCCTTAAGGGCAAGTGCTTCCCCAGATAAAGAGCTGGGGGTTCCGCCTCACATTTACCACCCAGCCCAGGTGCATAGCTCCCCGCCAGCCCCTCATTGGCAAGAGGGTCACCTGGCCACCAGACCACTGGCACCAGTAGGTAGCCTCAGCCTCTGGCCAGCCCCTGCCTCAGCCACATCCACCACCGCCAGACAACAGGCAGAGCACACCAGGCCAGCCACCGACACCTGATTTGAATTTTCCTTCGGAGGCTTTGATTGGTAGTTGCTTATTTCTGCATACCCCAGGCAGAAGGGCCAGATGGCCTTGGTTTCTGAACTTCAGGAGGCACTTGTTGCTCAGTCTGAGTTCAGAGGGAAAATGATCTCTCCATCTCTGCCTCCTCTGTCCTAGGGGGTATGTCCAAAGCCCTAACCCTCTCCTCAGGGGAAGAGGCTGCCAATCTCTGCAGCATCTCAGACCCTTTGGGAAACACTTCCCAAGCACCATGCTTTGCTTGGCTTGAGAGTCTTTAGAACTGGCTTCCAAGGAAAAAGAGAAAGTCAGAAAATATCACACTGGAGGAGAGAGGATTTGCACACAGCTCCCGTTCTAACGGCACATTAGTCACAGACCTGAAGCAGATACTCACAAGAGTCATGGGACTTGAGGAAAATACTATCGCGGGTGGGTTAGGGCCAGATTAGAGCTACGGAGACACATGGGGACAACAGAGACAGGTTAGCGGGGCTGGGGTGCGGTCGGGGTTCACACAGCACATCCAGGGGCTGGCTCAATGCTCCCCAGGCCTGGGCTGGACGAGCCTCAGACTGGGTTTGGAGAAACTGAGCACTGATTCCCACAGGAAGTGAGGTTGGCAGAGGGGCAGCTTCAGCTCACTGGAGGACTCACCCTCTGTCTCTGGTCAGGGCCGCCTTCCAGGCCAGGATCTCTTTGTATACCAACCGGCAGAGGAACTGTGGGGAGCCCAGGGCCCAGAG
Source organism: Daubentonia madagascariensis (assembly GCA_023783475.1). Taxonomy (NCBI): domain Eukaryota; kingdom Metazoa; phylum Chordata; class Mammalia; order Primates; family Daubentoniidae; genus Daubentonia; species Daubentonia madagascariensis. The sequence goes on from JAKFHU010001323.1 coordinate 1,104,313, forward strand.
GGAAGGGAGGGCACAATTAGCTCTGATCACTTGGTTCCCAGTGTCAGGGACCAGTGGACTGTCATTCAGCAGGGGTCACACATGGTAGGTGGAGTGGTTCTGAGCAAAGGGCAGTTGTTCTTATTGTCCCAGAACCCCCAATGGCCAATGCTTTGGACCTCCCGCCTGGGGGGACAGAGCATCCCCCAACACCCATGTGTGTACCCCCAGAACTCTTACCAAGCATGCCAGGATGTCAGCAGAGATGAGCATGTAGAAGACGTTGTTCCAGCCTGTGGGGGAAATGAGCCCGGCCAGCAGAGGCCCCAGAGCCGCGCCTGTAAGGAGCAAACGTCATGAGGAGGGGGATCCTCCACCCTCTCCTGCCTGCCTGGGGGCAATGTAGCAGGGGCCTGCCCATGACAAGGCTCGGCTGCCGGGGCAAAAGCTAGTCACAGACCTATGGAACCGGTGCCGTCGATGATGGCTGTGACGGTGGACAGGGCCTTGGCGTTGCCCTGCAGGCTCTTGTGAGTACCCTGGGGAGAGACAGCAGAGCGGGAGGCCCAGCTGAGCAGCAGCACCGAGCGAGTGAGCAAACCAGGATGGAAGTGGGGCTGACTTGGGGAAGGTGGTGCCTGGGGCTTGGGCTTGAGAGGAAAGAGGGACCCATGGTGGGTTCTGAGGAACTTTGAGGGTCTCGCCTCTGCATAACAGGAAAGAGGGAATGGACCCAGAGTCAGTGGCCTTGACCCAGCCCTCAGAGTGGTCCCTGGCCCCCGGGAGGTGCCCGCTTACCAGGTCAGCGGAGACAGCAGTGGTGATGAGCGCGTAAGGGCCATTGACCAGGGCCCCACAGATGATCAGCATCACTGGGATGGCAGCAGGGACAGGCTTGTTAGAGAGGAGGGGCCACCAAGCCCCAGTCCCAAGGCAGGAGCACCCCAGGCTCCAATCCTCCCAGCCCTCTGCTGATGCCCCCTCATGGGCAGTGTCTTTCCTGGGGACTGGCAGGACTTTAGACCTCCTCCTCACCTATGGAGCTGGTGATCCCATTCTGGCCAACGTAGTTGTACAGGAACATCTGGGAGGGGAGAGGGAGAGGCACAGTCACATCCAGGCTCGCCCCTGCTAGACTGGAGCTCTGAAGTCTGGGACAACCCTTTCCTGCCCTGGAGCTCCAGAAGTCACCTTATTCCTTTTCCCTCGCATAGTCAGACTTCTCTGGTCTTTAAATATCCCAGGGATAGAAGGTCCAAAACATAAAAATCTATTGTTTCCCTTTTCCTAAATAGTCTTCTCTCATATCTACCCTCAATCTCCTCTCCTTTCCTTGGTCAGGAAGTTTAGCAGCTGGTCTCCCTCTTCTCCACCGAGGCCCGCTAGTCACTAGTCCCTTTTCCCAGTCCTCAGTCTGGATCTCTTTCCAAGGTGCTTGCTCCTCTGCTGACCCTGACTTCTCCTCCCCCCACGTGTGCACAGAGACAGCGTGTATGTAAATGCACACACGTACACACAGGGCAGAGGCCTGAACAGGCCCCTGCTCACACACACACACACACACACACACACACACACACACACACACGCACTTTGCCCTTAAGGTTATACGCACCATGGGGGCAGCCAAGATCAGCATGATGCAGCAAGTGGTGGCCCTGCCGTTGGTGTGGTCAGAGATGAGCCCTGCCACGATGCCGCCTGGAACACACACCCCCTCATACACTGCCACCCATACAGGACCCGCCATCCCCTCACCTGCTACCCAGCTCTGCCCCATCACCCTGCCCAGTGCTGGCCTGGGCCTGGCATCGAGAACCAGCAAAGCTTCCTCCTCCGCAGCCCTCCCCTGTACCTGTCGCTACAGGAAGACCAAACTCAAGGGCCATCTTTCTTAGGCCCACCCAGCTGGGCAGGAGCAGAATTGACAATAAACCCAGGAGCCATTTTTTTTCTAGTACCACCTGCCCAGGTTGCAGCCCAATGGTCCTGTCCCTTCTTTCTGCTCCCCATAAGAGAAGAGGGGAAGACAGCCAACTGGCAAAGCAGAGCAGGGCCTCACCTATGATGCCACCAACATCGAAGAGTGTAGATAGGTCCCCAGCCTCCTTGGCACTAAAGTGAGCTGTGGAACACACATAGATGTGGTCAGACCTGGGGTGCCACCACCAGCAGAATCCCTGGAAGGAGCCGAGGACCCATGGAGCAGTGACAGGTCAGGGTCCCAGAGCGGGTGTACAGCAGTTTGGGACAGACACGATTCTGGCCCCCTGCAGGATGACTTTGACCTTTTGGAGCAGCTCCTCCCCTGCAAGCCCTGGGACCTGGGCCCTGAGAACGATGTCCCAAGGCCTCCCTTGGAGCACAATGGCCCTCCCCGAGCCTCAGCCCAGCCCTTTGCCGGCTCCAGCCCCGCCTAGCCACAGGCAGACTAGGAGCTGCTCACATCTACCTGTGCTCATAAACAGAGCCAGGAAGGAAACTTGCAGGAAAATGGGGACCTCAGGTCACAGGCCTTGGCTCCAGGTTTAGAAAAAGGAACGTCCAGAAGCTTGACTTGTAACTCCACCCTCGATTGCTTCATACTCTGAAGTCAGCATCAAGGCCACAGAACAAAGAGTCAAGTGTCCACGGCCCTGCGCTCTCCACTGTCACTGAGAAAGGCCCCCAGGTAGAGCTGCAGGGCGAGCTGCAGCTTGAGACCCGGCCATGACTAATTCCTGTAGTATGCCGTTCAGGTGTGCAGCAAGGTAGTGTTGTCCACCGCCCCCCCCCTCGTCCCCAGGACTGGGGGTGGGGCAGGCAGCTGGGTGAGAGGTCCTGGCCCTGCTGGAGCTTGGAGGCTCCTAGGGGCTGGGGAGGGTGGAGCGGGCTGCTCCTTGGCAGAGCTTTGTGTTCCTAATCCCCAGCTCAGTTCCAAAGGAGGGAAGGTGGCTGGAGTCGCTGTCTAGGGAGCGGTGTACAGGGTAATCCTGCCTATATTATTCTTGGCATCACCTGCGTCACCGTGACACAAGCTTCCTCTCCTACCAGAGATGGCCTTGGCCTCCTCAAGACCCCTTCCCCACCCCTCCCCTTGCACTCACCCACGTTAAAGATGTAGAGCGGTAGCCAGTAGAGGAAGGTGTAACTGACCAGCTTGGCAAAGAGCAGACACAAAGAGAACTCGACCACACCCTGGGAAGTGGGACAGAGGGCACAATGGAAAGGTGCCCAAGAGATCCTTGGTCCTAGCTTAGCACCACCCAGTACTTTCCCTCACCTGCCACACCAAGCAGCCTCAAACACACCCAACCCCAGTGAAAATCGTGTGGTTGATGCTCAGTGTTGTTTCAAGACAAGTCTCCCCCAGCAAGCCACCCACCTTACACATCTCCTATAAAGAAATTCTGGAAACTGTAGATCACCCCCAGCACCCCATCTCCTGATATCCAAGAGAAAAGCCTAGAAAGTCCCTTTCTCCCCTCCTTTCCACACACACTTCTCACCGGGATCCGGAGTGCCCCAAGGAAGCTGATGGCCGCAGGCTCCTCACATGGCTCCTTGGAGCATCTGGCTGCTGTCTCAAGGCCACTAGCCCTGTTAGAGTAGGGGCCATTCCCAGGGTCCTCAGGGTTGTCCTGGTCCTCGTCCGGCCCACCCTGAGCAGAGGAGAGGAGCCCTTGCTGGGCATGTCCACGTACCCGCTCCCACCAGCTAGAGGGGCAGCCCAGGGAAAGGCATGGGGCTCCCAGGCTGGAGGAAGCATACGTCTCTCTCCCAGGCTGGACTAACCTGCCAGGCCCATCAGGTTGTGCAGGACCAACCCAAGGCCTAACATGGGGTCTGTGAAGTCACTGTGGGGCCAGGGCTCCCTCCAGCAACTCCCCAGTCCTGTCTGGGTCCAGCCCTCCAGAGTGGGAGGGCAGGGATGGGGCTGGGAGGGCTCACACTCACATGGTGCTGAGGAGGGGTGCAGTCCACATCTTCCGGATCTAGAAAAAAAAACCGTCTAAGAAGCTTCCCAACAGGCCAGGCCCTCACCTTGCACTGGGTCTGAACTGTCCCCACCTCCTACCCCTAAGGTGGCCAGTGTAGATCCCTGCACGAGGGAGCAGGAATGGGGCTCAGGAGACCAGGTGTCTGGGCCTGGCTCTCCTAACTGCCAGCGGTGTCACCAGTGTCTCTGGGACTTCAGTGCTCTTAGCTACAGAGTGGCTGCAATGCCCGGCCTGGCGAACAAGGCTGTCGGGGAATGGGATGGCGACAGCTGTCTGCACTAAACGCAAGAGGTGGTTATTACGAGAATGTCCGGGAACCCCCCTTCCCCTTTCACGCCTCTCAGATTCAACCACTGCTTGAGCGCCCGGTACGCGCCAGGCATTTAAACTACGGTGTCTCACTCACACCTGCAGAAATCCTATGAAGTAGGCACTATTGTTGTTACTTTACAAATAAGAAAGCTGAGGCTCTGAGAGGTGGTCTGTCCAAAGTCACACGGCTGGTCCTCCCACTCGTGACCAACAAGCTTTCCAGCGGATCCAGCTGCCTTCCCCGGAAACACAGCGCTTGGAGGCTCACTCACATTCGATGAGGAAGAGGAAGGTGAGGACGCCTACGGCAGCGGTGGTGATGCCAGGCACGACGAACGACAGGCCCCACTGCTCGTTCACCCAGACACCGGCAATCAGGGAGCCCAGGATGTTGCCCACGGACGTGTGGGAGTTCCACACGCCCATGATGAGGCCTCGCCTGCAGGGGCGGGCAGGGCAGTAGAGTAAAAAAAGTAAAAATCGAGGGGCACTGTTCGCAGCAACTGCCCCAGGCTTAAAAGGCTGCCGCCTACAGCTCCCAGGAGGTACTGAAGATGGAGGCACAAAGCCCTAAAGCCACGGCAAACAAGGAGGGGAGACCTCGCAGGGTCGGTCCTGTGCCCCATGCCCAGCTCCCTGAGTAAGCACCAACAGGAGCTGCAGCCACGCTGAGGGGGTGGGCCCCATGGTCTCACTCTAAAGCAGTGTCCTCAGTAGGGGGTGATTCTGCCCCCCAGGGGACATCTGGTAATGGCTGGAGACAGTCACAACTCAGGGTGTGCTCCTGGCATCTAGTGGGCAGATGCCAGGGATGCTACTAAACACCCTGCAATGCCTAGGACAGCCCCCAAACTAGGGTCCAACAGCCCAGGAGGGCAACGGTGCCAAGGGTGAGGACCCTGCTGTAAAGCAAATTTTTTTGCACCCAAGCCAGTTCAAGGAAAAAAGTTTTATAGGCTTCTTTTGTCTTCATTCAAAATGGAAATTCATCTATTACGAGAAAATAGTATAACTAAAGTTGCCTGTTCTATGGGTTAACACCTCATCAGTGGGAAAGTCAGCACTGCTCTTTAGCTACTGAAACGCTGCTTTTGTGTCTCAGCATGTGAATGTCAGTGACAGGGAGGCCGTGTTCTCCTCTTTGCCCCTGAAATTACATTAGAGGCCACAAGTGACCGCCTCAGGACCCCAGCCCTCCTGATCCTTCCCGCTCCTCCTCCCTGGGCACACTCACTTCCCCTTCCCGAACCAGTTGCCGACACAGGTCACCACCGAGGGCCAGCCTGTGGTCTGGACGAGTCCATTGCAGATCTGCGGGGAGCAGGGCAGTGGGAACGGGCCTGGGCTGTGCTGCTGGCTCCCCGCTCCCACCGCTCTGGGTCGAGGGGCTTCAATAGCAAAGCTGAGGGACCCTCCATGCCCCACACTACAAACCCTGCCTGTCCTTCACACACATGTCCACACACATCCCAGCGTCACCAGCTGGCTTCTCTAGCTCAGGACTTTTCAGGCAGAGGCCAAGCCCCAAGTTCATGGGAAGAGACTTCCGTGTAGTGCTCCAGGCAGCCTCACCGAGCGAATGAGGGCACATGGGATTGGGGACCAGGACCCGGCACAGTGTGATAGAGGGAAGCTGGACAGGCGACAGGAGTCCAGTCCCAAACTGCTATGGCCTGGGGGTGCGGAGGAGGACTAGTGGTCTCGAGGGTCCTTTCTGAGATGGGAACAGAGACCTGAGTGTGAGACAGAGACTCGTACCTGGATGAGCACAAAGTACCAGAGCATGTGGATGTTCCAGAAATATCCCAAGCCAAAGAGCGAGGTGAAGAGGCCACTGAGCAGCATTCCTGCTGAGAGGTAATAGCGGAGGGGGAGCCGCTCCCCAAACATCCCACTGGGGAAGAGAGTTGGATTTGTGGTCAGCCCCCTCCGTGTCCACTCCTCGACACTTTACCACCCCATTCCTCCCTGCCACGCTATGACCTCCCTCCTGCCACACTTCAGGGTGGCTCGGTGCTCCACTGGCCAGACTCCTGTGCTTGCCCTGGCACTGCTGGCCATGCTCCACGATGGTGGCGTTGCCCATCTTCCTCCCCCTCAGCTGGCACTCCCTGCCACTCGCGTGCCTCCCAGAGCAGTCTCTTGCATCACTGTTTCAACTCCCACCCTTATGCCAAACAGCCCCAACCACAGATCTCCAGACCTCATCTGTCTCCCAGAGTTTCAGAATCATGTCCAGATGCCTTCCGGACACTTTTACTCAAAACTCCCAAAGCATTTGAAACTCAACACTCTAACGCTGAATTCCTCCTCCTGCCACCCAGCCCTGAGCCCCTCATCTGAGGGAATGGTACCCCTTAGCCACTCAGGCCAGGCCAGGGAGCTCCCTCGGTCTCTCGTCTGTCCTTCCCAACCCTCACATTCAATCTCCGAGACCACCCATGCTACCTCTTAACTAGTTCTCCAGGGTGTTGGCCCTTTTCCACCTCCATTACCGCTGTAGTAACACAAGCTCTCCTCGAACTCAACAGCTGGGGTTGCTGCCACATCTGCCCCTTAGTATGACCTGTCTTCCCCCCTTGAATCCGCCTCAGCATCACTCTCAGAGTGATCTATCTGAAATGTCAGTGTGATCGTCACTCCCCGAGGAAAACCCTTCACGATGTGGCTTCCAGGCCCTCTGCAAATGACCTTCAGCCCTGCTACTGCCTTCCTCAAACTTTACATACACCTGTTAGCGGTCCCTCCCCTAGCTCAAGCTGTTTCTTGTTCCCCTACTTTCTCATACGAGTCCTTCTGCCTGGGCCCCTTCTCCACTGCGAAACACGCATAATGTTCCCCAGGTCATCTCATCTCTAACCCCTCTGCTCACCCCAGCTTGGACAAAATGACTATGTCTGAGCTCCCAGAGCACCTGATGGCCACCTCTGTCACAGAGCCACCACACAGTTTTGTCATTAGCTGCTGATGTATCGGTCACCCCCACTAGCCTGTGAGCTCTTTGAGGGCAGTACCCTGCCTTACTTATCTCGGATTCCTGGCAGTGAACACCATGCTTCCTGTGTGAAAGCCATGCTTGCTGCCTAGTTTAGCCACAGCACAAGATGGGGTTATATCCAGCTCTACGGCTAGCTCTATATCCAGGGCCATTCCCCAGGAATCCCTGTCCACACCTGCCAACACTGCTATCTGAGTGAATAAACTCAAAAGAAGCATCCAGGAAAACCCTTCCAGGAAAAAGAAGTACTAACAGTAGCAATCTGCCAGGTGAAGGAGCAGCCTTGGAGACCGCAGTGAGGGAGGGGGATGGTTGTGGTCTGATTGCATGTGCATCTTGGTCTTATTCACACCTGGAGGAACCATCACTCCCCTGTGGGAGTTCACTTCCACCCAGCTGCCCTGGGTTTGTCAAGGGGAGGCAGCAGCTCTGAGCTGTCCTATCTGTATGATCACAGGCTGGGCCTCTCTTACCTGATGAACATGCCAATGGCATAGGCCACCAGGAAGGCATTGTCCACGGCCCCCAGTAACTCCTTGTAGTTGTCCTTGTCTGAAAGCAGACGGGAGAGACAGAAAGCTCGCTGCTTGGCTGCCCCTACAAGGCACACTCTCTGGCTCGGGATAACCCCTTCTTGAGGAGGAGGGAATGGGGATTTGGGAAGAGCAACCTGCCCTGTTCTTACCAAATGGGGCCCAGCTGCACCACGTGGTGTCATTGAGACTGTGGGTGTCATTGATGGGTTTGATCAGCTCCGAGCAGTTCTGATGCAGCCGGCTCTGGAGAGGCAATGGGACGCACAGGCCAGGGGTCATGTCGTCATCCCCCAGCCCAGTTGCCCCTGAGGGGAGCAGGCAACCTCCCACCCCAACCACACCAGCGCCACTGCTTCCCACCAGATTCCACGCTGCCCCCTGCTGGCACCACCTATGGGGAAAAGTGGCCACATCAGACCCATGAAGGTCCTTGCTCTCCTATTCCATCCACACCCACCCACACAGCCGTCTTGGTGAATAAACTCAAAAGGAGCTCCTAGGGAAACATTCCTGGGAAAAGAGCAGCTAAAAGTGGGAGCAGGCCAGGGTGAAGGAGCAGTCTGGGCAGCCACAGTAAGGGAATAAGGATGGTTATGGACTGAGCCGGACCCTTCTATCGAAAGGCCCGGCATCTGCTGCATTCTTCCTTGTCGCTGGCCCAGCCTCACCTTGACCACACTGATGGGCTTCCTGGACATGTGGTAACAGGTATAGATGAGGAAGGTCAGCAGCAGGATGAAGCCTCGGAACCTGCAGGAGGAGATGGGCATCAGCGCAGGCTGCAAGCTCTGGGCTAGGATCCCACCCGGGGGCCGGCAGCCCCAGGGCCTCAGTGCCACCAGCCTGTCCCCTTCATCCTCCCCTTCCAGACACAAGTTCCTCGGGGCAGAGGCCAAGGGGAGGCTAGGAAAAAATGCCCAGAGGCCAGGCTGCTCAGGGCAACCTGCCTCCCTGGTCCTAGCTCCTGGGGCCTCTGACAGCAGCTCAGCACTCAGCCCCTCCTCTTGCCCTGACCGCCTGCCAGCGCCTTGACTTTTCTTTGGCCTCGCTGAGGTAAGGGTGCCTCTATGTATGTGTGTGTATGTGTGTGTGGCAGAGGTGGGGGTGGGGAGTTCGAGTCGTTTTTAAAGTGTCAGGAATGATGGGGGTGGGAGGGAGGCTGAAGCTGTCTTTAAAGCGAGGTCGACACTCCTCTTAAGCTTAGAGCACAGCAGACCCAGGGCCCGCCTCAGCCCAGACCATAGCTGGAAGCAGTCAGCAGTAGGACAGCTGGTGACAAAGCCACGTCCTCCTCCCAGTCCCAGTCCACCCGTTCCACTGGACAGAAAGCCCATTCTTTCCATCTGTGGCTCACATGCCACATGTGCCCTCTCCCACCCCCATGGCTCGTCCCACGCACTGGTCAGGGATGGAAAGAACAGTCTGGGCAGGTACCACTCACAGTTTCCACTGCGCACAGCCTCCTGCCCACTTCTGTGGCCTGGGGAAGGCCCCCTGTGCCCTCCTGAGTCACTGTCTGCTTCCCCAGCAGGGCATCAGCTGAGCCTAGTCAGCAGCTAGGGGCCAGGAAGCACATGGAAAATAGACCTCAGAATGGACCCCAGCCCAGGAGGAGGAGCCAGGCATCAGGAAAGACCCAGAACCTTGGCTCGTGAAAGATCTCATGGAGAAGGGTGAGGAGGGTGCTGCAGCCCCCATCCCTGGCTCTGTGAGCCTGAGGCAGCACACTGGATGCTCACGCTGCCCTCCCGAAGAAATCTGCCTCCAGACCCCAGACTCACTTCCCCCAAACGGGCCATGAAGCAATGCAGGCTACCACTTGCGAAACAAAGGGGTATTTCAACGAAGCCTGAATCTGAGTTGGGCTACTAGGCCCCTTGTCATGCCACCCCTCGATGGAGCTTCCCACATGGGACCCCACAGTTCATCCTAAGAGGGTGAAATTGCACTAGCACGCTCCATTACTTTGCTTAAATAATTTTCAGTGCCTTTTCATACCATCGAGAATGAAGTTCCAACTACGTAGTCTGGATTGCAGGCAGCTTTTCTGGCTACCAGTTTCTGAAGTTACATGGGCGGGATCACAGATGTCCTCTAGGGACTTGAGTTGTACAGGGAAGTTGAGGTTACTCCAAGTGCCTGTCACGGTGACTGACCTCAGCAAGCTTGGTGGCAGCAATGTTTTCTGGGTTCCACCAATTTTCATATGGCTCATGACTCCTTGTTCAGGGACTTCTAAAGTCTGAGGGAAACCCTCTGAGATCATTTGGAGAGGGTGCCCAGCTGGCCTTCTGCAAAGAGCAATAGATGGAGGAAAACTGTAGCCTACAGATAACACCCACCCAGAGTCCTGCCGGGCACAATGCCTGGTCTAGGCAGAAGTAGCATCTCTGAGTGATGCTTCTCACTAACTTCCCGTGTAACCTCATACACATTCCTAAGCCTTTTCTGCCTCTGGTTTCCTCATTGGTCACACATGGATGATAGCATCAAGCCCGTCTATCTTGCTAGATAAGTGAACACAATATTATTCTCTAGTCCCTGGGTCCCTGGTTGTGCCACCTTTAAGATCCCCAGTTCTGCTGAGCCTACCTTGGCTGACCACGTGGATGTGCCAGGGCCTTGCCAAGATGTTTTGTCTACTGATCATGGTGACAAATCAGATCCTCTCTGGGTCTGAAATGTCGCCGTGGACTCAAGGCCCCACTGGGATACCTGGCTATGACTGCTCTCTCATGACTAGGGCTCCAGAGCTGGCAGTGAGGCCCTTGCCAGCTCTGGAGCCCTAGTGCTGATTGGGAAGCCAGGCTGCATGTCAGAAGATATGCTTAGCCCTCCCAGGGCTGGTCAGAGACAATGGGGGCCCAAAGGGACACAGAGGCTGCCAGCACCCTTTCTTCTTCCACCCCCTGCTCCCCACCACCATGCTGCTTTAACCCAAGATCTCAGCCCACCCTCCCTTGACTGCCTCCTGCCTGTGGTCCAAGTGTTCTTCCTCACCTGCTCCATGTCCCTTTCGTCTGGAGTCCTGGCCCTCCCAACCCTGGTAGGAGGAGTTGTGCCAGAGGGCAGACAAACTCATGCCTGTTTCTAACATCCTGGTTCTATTTGGCAGAAACAAGATGGCTCTCCTGTCTACCTTGTGCCCATCCTGTGCCAGGCACCATGCTAGGGAGCCAGCAATAGTGAGAGAAACCATAGCGGGGTCTCAACACCCCTTGAGCATACGAGTCAGGGGAAAGAGACAGAACTGGTGTGACGGTGCTATAGATGAGAGCAGCCCTGCATGACGCGGGAGCACAGAAGAGGGAAACCCAGCCCAGCAGGATGACAACAGCATCAGGAAGGGATTCCAGGAGGTGAGGCTTCAGCTGCCTCTTCAAAAACAAGTAGGAGGTGGCCAGCCCAGTGAGGGCTGGGGCAGGGAGGATGAACCAGGGAGGGGGAGCAGCGTGTGCAAAAGCATGGAGGCATGAACTCATACTACCTGTTGGGGGAACTCTGCATTGTCCAGGATATCTGAAGGTGGGATAGGACCAAGCATGGAGGGAGTGGTGTCTGGGAAGGAAGCAGGGTCAGGCCACATAGGGCCCTGGGTGCCAAGCTGTGGAGTACAGGCTACCTCTTGAGGGTGCCAGGAAGCTAGTGAGGGGCTGGGATTTCCTAGGCCAGAGTGCTTTGGCCACCATCCAGACCAAACCAAGTAAAGACCCAGGGCTCTACCCTGTGGATTTTGGCAGGAAGCTCCACACAGGCTCCCTCACTGAAGAGCAGGGCCAGTTCCCTGTGCCTTTTCCATCCTGCCAGCCACTCCCCGGCACATGGCAGCATCATGGGGGACCCTATGTAGTTTATTTCAGGGAGTTGATGTCTATAAGAGAAAAGAGCAAGGACTTAGGAATCAGACAAAAGGTGGTTTCATTCCTTAAATCTGTTTGCTTATCTGAAAAGCAGAGGGTTTATTACCTTTCTCATAGAACTACTGACAGGTTAGTGAGATGGTGTATACAACAGGTCTTCAATTGTTCCTGACATCCAGTGGGCACTTAAAAATGACAGCCAGTATGTTTCTGATTTTCAGGTGAGGAAGGACAGCTGGAGGGGCTGAGGCAGCCCATGCTGCTCTGTTAGGGGAGCAGAATGGGGTCGGGGGCTGGCACCAAGTCCCTCCGTGTGGTGGGGGTTCCAGATAGATTCACCTGGAAGGTAGCGATTTGGATACCAGCGTGGCCCCTCCTCCCCACCTCCCCACTGCACATACCTGGGTCTAGATGAACACAAAGATCCCCTGAAGCTGCTGGAGCCCTCCCCTTGCCTGGGGTGGGTTTGAGTGCCTCTGGGGGTGCTGCTGGGGCCTTCCCAGTGCTCCCTCAGAAGGGACAGGGAGACCAGCAGGGGTCCACACCGGCATCCCTGCCAGATCCCAGGGTTCCAGCCCTGTCCTCCTCCAGGGGCTGGCCAGACTTCCGTCCTAGCTCTGACACCCGAGATGGCAGGAGGGTCATACTTCCTGGGGGCAGGAGGTCCTCAACTGTGTGACGCTAGGCTTGGTACTGGGACTTCCTGCCTGGACTCCAGGGAAATGGAGGGATGAGCTCCAAATCATACCACTAGCTGGGCACAGTGTACTTGGAGCCAGGCCTCCTCCTAGTCTGGTGTTCTTTCCATCCACTTTGTCAGGTGTTCTGAGAAAAAGGCCAAGGGGCCATAGCTCAAAGGGGACTGAGGACATGGGTCCGATTAGGGTCTAGCTAGGCCGAGGCCAGGCTGCCGAGTCACACTAACTCACACAAGGGCAGCTGACACGTTCCTCTGTTGTGTAGAACCTGTAGGTTTCACTTCTCTTCTCCTAAGCCCTTCTTCATGAATCAAGAGGTCCCAGAAGGGGAGCAAGGGACAAAATATGCACAGCTTGGCCTTGCCTAGCCCCAGGATGGCTACGAGGGGAGGGATGGCAGCCCAGGGCTGGGCCGGGCTGAGGCAGCAGGGCAAGGACCAAAGGACATGCGGGGCAAGGCCCCCATACTGTTCCAGGTGGGGCTGGCTGCCCCATGACCCTCTAAGTCTTCGTTAGCAAAAGTGGTGCTTCTTAGAGTCTCACCTGCCCCCACCCCATACTGGTTACTGAATAACCAAGTCAGATAGAGGTAGACTAGCTATCTCTTAACTATTAGCTGATAGTCCAACTTACTCTTTCGAAGGAACTTGATAATAGCTTTATCAACCTTGTTAAGACTTGGCACTAGAAATGTTTCTGGAGTAGGAGCAAGGAATAGTGTGTCCCTAAGCAGCAACAGAATAAAGACAAACAAATAAATAAAAACCCAAAAGAACCCACCACCACCACTACAACAACAAAAAAGCAAGAAGAAACAGCACAGCAGAGGGATGCTGACCTTAGGAGGTGGTAGAAACAGACCCCCTTTCCCCGGTGGCTACTTAGTCACCCCCCCATTCCAGGCTGGCTGTGGCTGCAGGTGACCTTGGCACTTGCCCTGAGGAAATGGACTTGGTGGCCTGTTCTTGGATTTGCCTGTTCTGAGACTCAGCAGATCTGAAAAGGATAGAGGGCTGGGCACAGTAAGTACCAGGTCAGGCCAATGGTGACAGTTCCCCGCCCTCCTGCCCCTGCCAAGTCCTCCATTGCCACTGGGAGATATCCTGGTGGGGAAAGGCCACCAGGAACATCCACAGGGGCGGAACCCTGAGGCAGGCCTTCAGCACACACGACAGGACAGAGACAGCCGCCGTCTGGGAGGGCTCTGAGGATAGCAGGCACAAAGTTCTCCGGGGCGGGAGCCAGCCCAAGGAGCCCTCTCCTGTTGCCCTCCCTCTAGCTGGGACTCAGGCTTGGCCCCAAGATCCTTCCCAGGGAAGGGAGCGCTGGCTAGCAGCCACGAGGAACTCAGGACTCAGAAGAGGTTGGTGGCTAAGAGGATGATCTTTTTTAGGAAAGAGGGAAATACAGCGCAGGTTGTTTTGCTTTGAGAAGAAAGCTGAGTAGGGGAAGCCTGAATGCTCAGACAGAAGGAAAAGACACGGATCCCAGCTCAGTGTGAGGAATAACTGAGGAAGAACGTGCGAGTTGGAGGGTTTAGAAGAGGTGGCCGACAGGCATTCAGTGGGCCTCTCTGCCGAAGAAAGGTTGTGTAAACAGCGCAGATAGAAGCGTGCTGATGATGGCAGAGCCGTGGTCCTGCCCGGGGGAAAGATGACAGCCTTCCTCCCAGTGCTCCTCACCCCCACCCACTCCCTGTCCGGAGAAGGGAGGATCCAGGGGGCCAGGGCAGAGCCGTGACACCGCCGCCCTCCTCGCGCACACACAGCAACTCCGCAGTCAGATGAGGGGCAGTCCTGGGCTTCAGGGACTCTGCCCCTGGGTCCTTCCTCAGTTCTTTGTTACTTTGGGACTGCTCAACTCCAGCCTCGGCGCTCAGTTGGTACAGCTTGACTGGAAGAAATAAGGCCTCGACCAACCATAGAGACAATTTCAAAATGCTCGCTACCTTCTAGACCAGTCCATGGGGCCTGAGTCAGACAACTCCCCCCCAAAGCTAGTGAGGTACATGCCAGCCAGCCGGCTCTGTAAGGAGGGAAAGAGGAAACAGCGGGGTGGAAGAGGAAGCACAGAGAGCAGCTGGGGGAGAAGCTGGCAGTCACGAGGGCGTGGGGGAAGGGACCACCACACCACAGGGTCGCGTGCTCCGCCCATGATGGGCCTGGCCCCCAGCTCTCCTCCTGTACCCCTCAACCCCTTTCCAGAGCGGCCTCTTCCCATCGTAGCTCACTTTAAGCAGCTCTTCCTCTGCCCTAGCCAAGCACCTCCTTGCAGTCAGCAGGAAAATAAGATGAGAGAAGGCTGCATAGGCAGCATCCAGACCCCTGATCTGACTGGGGCCATCGCAGCATAGGGAAAGGACATCAGACCAAAAGAGGCCGAGTCTTAATTTCTGCTTCTGCCTCTGACTGTGACCTTGGGCAAGTTTTTTAACTTCTGTATGCCTCAGTTTGATCGTCTTTTCAATAAGACAATAAACTCCTGCTGCACAGGATTGTTATAAGGCAGGTTTTCTCTAGGTGAGCATTTGAAGGTCTTTCTCCTGCGTCTTCCTCGGGGTGGGCACCAGGATCTGGCAGTATCCGCCCTTAGCTTGACTCCACAGGGCAGATCCATCTGTCCCAGCTCCAGCTCAGTGTGGCCTTTTCCACCTCACAGGGGAGATCAGGGTGTGGGGAAAACAGCACCGTGGGAGTTCACAGCTCCTGTCTTCCTGCCTGCCCAATCCACCCCCCACCCATTCCTGCTCGTCCAGCTGCCTTGTCACCTGGTTCCTCCTCCCACAGGCTTCTCTTCTCCACGTCCTGAGCTGTACCCCTCACAGGGCCCTGGGAAATGGGCCCAGCCCCAGTCATCTCCCATGCTGCCAGCTGCCCCCAGACACGCCCACATAGATGCTGGCACAGAACCTGCCGGGCCTGGCTCTGAAACGCCATGGAAAAGCTATTCACCCTCATCCTGACAGAGAGGATCCAACAGGAGGAGGAGGAGCAGTAACATCTTCCCAGGCAGAAACTCAGTCTCTGACTCTTGCTTGGGTGTAGCTGCCTCTGCACACCTGGTGCCACATGACTCCAGCCTCATCTCCAGGGACTGCTCTTGCGGCATCCTATGCTCCTGTCAGCTGGAGCAACATGTTACCAGTCCAGAGACAGGAAACAGGCTATGTATGTCTTCACTCCCCTGCCTTTGCTGGCTCTGTGACCTCTACTCAGAATACCTCCAGATCCAAGTCAAAGACCCCCTTCTCCTCCTAAGAGGGATGAATCTCTCCCTCCGCACACATTTATAAGCACTTAGTAAATACTAAGTAAATACTAAGTAGGCTAGCACTGGACTAAGTGCTTTAAGCAGTTTCTCATTTAATTTCACCACACAGCAGTCCCTGGAGATGAGGCTGGAGTCATGTGGCACCAGGTGTGCAGAGGCAGCTACACCCAAGCAAGAGTCAGAGACTGAGTTTCTGCCTGGGAAGATATAGGTACATCATTATTTCCAATTTATAGATAAGGAAATTGAGCCTTGGCGAGATTAAGTGATTTGTCCAAGGCCAAATGGCCATATGATCTTTCTCCCACACCATACTATTATCAGGAAGACAGTGGAAAGACCACGGGCTTAGCAGTCAAACTAACCTGGATTCAAATGCCAGCTCAGTCATTTACTAGCTATGTGACACTGGACAGGTTTACATAACTTCTCTGTGCTTCATTATACCGTATGTCTGATGGGGAAGCTAACATTCACCTTGTGGTTCTACAAGAATTACAAATAAACAATGCCTGGCACAAAGTAGTAGGAAAAGCATAGAATAACAGTCAATAAGAAATGTTTACTATAAGGCTGGCACTGCTCTAAGTACTTTACACATAGTGCCTCATTTAAACCTCACAGCAGTGGTATGACACAGGTATTACTATTGTCCCCATTTTATAGATGAGGAGTCCAAGGCCTGGGCCAATCCACCTTCAGCTTCCTACCCTGTCTTCTTCATTTCTGCCTAAATGCCCTCCTTGGGGACATGTGAAAGCAGTTAAATGTGACAAAGAGTTTACTTGTAATTTTCAGACTGTAAGTCTTTGTTCCTGTTTCCATTCACCCCAGCCTATATGTTGTTTAGCACAGCAAAGGTGAATTGGGTTAACATTTCTATGTAATAATATCATCACTAATAACAGCTGCCATGTATTGCATAATTCCTATATGCCAAGCACTTTACACATGTAATCTCTAATATTTTATGTGTTAGACATGCTCAACAAAGCAGCTTTCTTCAAAATCACCTCAGCTGACCTCTCTATTCCCCTGGTTGGTCCTCTAAATGACACAGTACATATGAAACATCACCCTTTGGATACATAGAGCAGGGCCTTCAAAATTGCCGACTTATGTGTACACACCCTCTCTCTAGCTTGATCCTTAGTTCCAGAAGGTAGAACCCCGTCTTCATTTGTTTTTGCAGGCCTCAGAGTTCAGCATAATAACGTACCTGCAGTAA
Source organism: Daubentonia madagascariensis (assembly GCA_023783475.1). Lineage (NCBI taxonomy): Eukaryota > Metazoa > Chordata > Mammalia > Primates > Daubentoniidae > Daubentonia > Daubentonia madagascariensis. The sequence continues at coordinate 1,121,174 of JAKFHU010001323.1, forward strand.
AACTACATTATGTTTAGTGTTTGATAGGAATCCAAACCTATACTCATCAGGGAGAAAGTGAAAGGACACCTATTGAGTACCCACTACCAGCCACGAGGGGTCAAGAATGTTTACATATATTATCACTTTTATCCTCAAGAACCCACCTGACTTTTACAGATGAGGAAACTGAGGCTTGCTAAAGTTAACTACTCAAGGCCCACAGTGGTGAAAGGACTTTAAACCAGGTCTGTTTTAAATCTCAGAGATGTTGGAGAACACAATAGCTAAATTCACACTTTCAGAAGCATGCAAGTGACGTGTGGCTGGAGAAAGTTGTATTACGTGTATTCCTGAACTCTTCTAAAACACTGGTGTGTGACAGATGGTTTACAATGAACCACCCTCCCCACTCCCCATTTGCTCTGAAATATCAGTTACTTTGGTTAAAGTATGTAATTAATATTGCTAGGAACAATAGTGGCAGTGAAGTATGACTTTGTATACATAGTAATGAAACATGTTTTTGTTTATTAAGGGGAAAAACGTTTTATTCTAAGTGAAATGACTGGCGAAATGAGAAAGATGACAGTGAAGGACAAAACCTACTGGATAAATTTGTAAAAGATTTGTGGAAAGGGAATTTGATTTGCCTTGGATTATAGTATGTGCAAATAATGAGTCTGAAAATAAGCAATTAAATGTGTTAAAATTTCCCCAAAGCTGGCTCAGTTTTGGTGAGTTTATTCATATTATTTTTAAAAAGAGCCCCTGGAAAATGACAAAGATTTATTCTTTTGTCTTTTAAAAAGAGAGGCACTAGGAATAATTTAGGTTTATTTGATATGCTAATATTGGTCAATTACATGGGAATAATTGTCAAATCAGAAGAGATACTCAGCCTTCTCTAGGTTAAATTTATATAGGTCAATGTTATTATTTATATAAACATTTCAGAAATTATATGCTGTATGAGAAGTTGCACAGATTTCTCAGTGCCCTCTCTGTCCGTGATATGTTTCTCTTTACCAGCACCCTGGTGGTGATTTGCCTGATGACAACATTATAGCGCTACCACAGTCATCATTTCAGTAACGATTTAAAATGTTCCTGGGCAGTAACTTCTTAAATTTACATCTAGCATCTTCCAGGTCATTGGTTTTCAAGGACTAATTCCAGACTTACTGAATCTCTTTAGTTGATATTCTTGGTATATTATATAAATCATGTTTCAGGGTTTTCATATGCTATATCTTAAGATTTTTCCCTCTAAAAATTATGTTAATCCATTTTTACAAATTAATGTAATGTTCACTGTCTTCTTTGAAATTAGCCCTATTACGTTTTTAGACATTGTCTAGAATTTTTGTTGTTGTTGTTTAGATTGGCTTCTTTTTCGTTTGCGTAACACAGGAGCAACCAAATTTCCTTGTCAGTTGCATTATTCTTGTCATGAATTCTCATCAGATCGTTCACTTTTGAAAATTATCAGTAATAAGTTAACCAGCACTTTTTAAGTGTCTGTCACCCACAGATGATAGTTTTTATTTTACTCTATTGCTTCCTAAAGGCTCTGCAATCTGTAAATAATCAGCTATAGGACAGAATTTTATTTTATTTTTTTTTAGAGATGGGTTCTCATATGTTGCCCAGGCTGGAGTGCAGTGGCTGTTATTCACAGGTGTGATCATAGCATGGCGCACTACAGCTCCAAACTCCTGGGCTCAAGCAATCCTCCTGCTTCAGCCTCCCATGCAGGTGGGACTACAGGCGCTCCACTGGACCTGGCAGGCCAGATTTTTATCTTTAACAACCAAGAACTGTCTCAGAAAAGCACTGTACTGAGTACTTAGTCTTGGGTACAAACTTCTGATGGCACTACTTAGACAACTTTAAGAACATACTAGTGGACTGAGTCAGGAGTTCCAGAACTCTTTAGTCAAGAAGCAGATGGGTTTTTGAGATTGCTGACCCAAGGTTCAGAGGAATAGAACTAATCCCATAGGACTGAATGAACTGATAAAGGATGACTGTCCTTTACGTTTGAAATATTGTTGACGTTGTTATGGTGTTCTATTTTCTGGATATATAAGGAACACCTTTCTCTTTCTTCTTAGGCTATACTAAGCCATAACAATTTAGTAGACTCTGCTTTTGTAAACTGAAATGAAATATTTATAAATATCTTATTCTCCCTGCCTGCCTCCTCAGAATTCAGAAATTCTTATTGAGTCTTCTAGCTTTTCATGGCAATATGGTTGTTTGCATAGGTTCAATAAGTCTGTCCTCTTTTTTACCAGGACATAATTAGAAAAATTAGTTATGCAACCAAGGCCTTACCTGGAATGTCGTATTTGACAAGGATGCCTATTTAATCAGTAAACTAAAATTCACTGTATGGAGCCAATACTAATAGAACCCTCCCAAGAAAACTGGCTTACTGGGTTCCCAGCTTTACAGGCAAAAAGGGAGGTAACTCCCCGGGTGGCCCAGAAATCTTAGGATATTTGACACCTTGAGAAGAGAGGAATTTGCCCAAATTTATTGGTACAGCAGGTAAAACCTGGTGGAGACAGTTTCTTGGCTTGGCTTCCTAATCTCAGTACAATAAATAGTTAAAGGCTTTTAAAAGTCTAATCTAAGATTCCTTAAGAAAACTTCCAGTAAAGCAAACTTAACAAGGCCTATACGGTAAATTAACATTCTTGGTGTACCTATGTAAATAATCAGATCAAATCTAATGATTATTAGATTTTGTGATCAAGAATAATCTTTCTAGGAGACTATTTTTTTTAGTCAAAACAGGGGAGACTATAGAAAAAAAATACGGGTGGGGAACCCGTAGCCACAAGGCCACATGTGGCCCTCCAGATCCCCAAGTGTGGCCCCTTGATAGAATCCAAACTTCACAGAACAAATCTCTTTATTAAAAGGATTTGTTCTGTAAAATTTGGATTCAGTCAAAGGGCCCCACTCAAGGATCCAGAAGACCACATTGGCCCCAAGGCCACAGGTTCCCTACCCCTTACAGATTCTAGCCTTTTATTCACCTTGAGCTATTTTACAATTCTTCAAGGTGATAGGTACCTGATAAGTCATGCAAAATATGTCTATGAAGATAGTTTCAATACTCTTTCCCTCCTAAACTGTGGAAAAACCAGTTTGGCCTCAATATTCCTGATCTATAAATGGGTATGTTCTTTAGATTCTCTTTTTTAAATTGTGGTAAAATATATATAACAAATTTTACCATTTAACCACTTTTAAGAGTACAGTTTAGTGGCATTAAGGACATTCACATTGTTGTGCAACCATCACCAGCATCCAACTCCAGAACTGTTTCCATCTTCCCAAACTGAAACTCCACACCCATTAACCAATAACTCCCCATTTCCCTTCTCTGGATTCTCTTTTGAACTGATTAGAACATCTGGCTCCTTCATTATGAGTAAAATAAAATCTTTAACACATGTTCATTTTTATATCCTTATGAGAATCATGATTTTAATCTTTTTCTGAAAAATATTTTTTAACAGTCCCGAACTCAAAAAAGACCAGGTAAGTAATCTAAATGAGTGAAGAAGGTTGGAAGTGATGGAGACTGTCACCAGTTGGAAAGTGCCTAGGGTAACCAACTGTCTTGCTTTGCCCAGGACTGAGAGGGTTGGGGACAAAAGACTTCCTGTTTCAACCAGGACAAGTTGGTCACCCTAAAAACACAAGCCCTACCTAAAGGGGACTCCTCAGTCCTATTAATTTAATTTGGAAATTTAGGCCTGTATTGCTACATCATCTATTTTTCAAGAGAAGCCAGGGATCTATTTTTGTTAAATTTTATAATTTGTAAATGATGGCAACTAACACAATATTTAAAAAGTGTGCAAACCAAGCAAACTGCTCCAACATTTGAATGCTTCTGACAAAGAGTCAGCTGAAACATCTCCACCCTGCCTTGCAGCCCAACATGTGGCCTCCGGTGGTCAGGAGGAAAACTGTGGCAGCCAGCTCCCCCATTGTTGGGGGACCAGATGTGAAGCAGCTGCAGCTCTGCACTCCAAGAGGTATGCCCTTTCCAGGGATGGCTCTCAGGGCCCGACCCCTCAAGGCAAGCCCCCCCTCCCCAGGACCACTAAGTTCTGGCCTTGGTGTTACCCAAGGGCTAAAAGAGACCAAAAAGGATATTCATGAATCCCCATGGCCACCTTTTTACTCTGCCACCCCCTGGCTTTGGCTCCCCAACCTGCAAGTCTAGGTTCCCCAGGTGCTCAATGACATGAAAGTGAGGTGCTTGGACGGTACCCCCGGGGGTGTGTGTGTGTGTGTGTGTGTGGTGGGAGGATGGCAAGCAGGAAATGATGGAGACCCTTCCAGGCAGCCTATTCTTCGGCAGTGTCACACAGCCAGCGTCACAGAGTCTGGGGGAACGCCAAGTTAGGTAGGGAGTGTGTGTTATCAATCTTCCAGGCTGGCGCCGCTGAAGGAGCCCGGGACCAGATCCTGCCAAACCCTCGGAGCCAGCCGCGCAGCGACGCTGGGCCGACCTAGTCTGGCTCCCGAGGCAACCCCGGCGGTCCGGGCCAGCGGGGAGCTGCTCGGCTGGCGCGCCTCCCTCCCCCAGCCCGGCTCACCAGCTGTCCCGGGAGAAGGCGCGGAGGAACCAGACGCCCGGAGCCAGGGAAGACCGCATCTTGCCAGACCAGTACGCGAAGCTGAGCCGACGGAGGAGGGCGCAGAGCTGGGCGCGTGTCCGGGACGGGCTGTCAGCGGGGTTTAAATGCCCCGCCGCTCGGCCCGCCCTGGCCCCGCGGCCGGAGGACGGGAGCCCCCGCCCCGTTGCACCTGACCGCCCTCGGGGTCCGGCCCAGCGCAAACCGGCTGGCCATCCCCCAGCCGCGTTCGCTAGCACCTGAGCTTTCTGTGCTTTGCCTCCGCGGCCGGCCGGAGACTGACAGCTCTCCGTTTCTGGGGCTCCTCTCTCTGCTCTGCACTTTTGTGCCTCACTACCCGCCAGGGAAATGAAAGTAGCAATCCCAGACACTGTCCGCTCTATGTGACGTTCACTCCTGCCCACAGCTGTCCCCGCAGCGCTTCCTATCCTGAGAAGCAGTGGGCCCGGACACAGACTGGGACACTGGGGCACGAAGGCAGGGCCAGAGCCGACACTCAGTGGTCCCCTACATCACACTGATTGATCTGAGTATGGGTGTCTCCCGGGAGTGCAGGAGGTTTTTCAGAGAGGGACCATATTTGGCCCCAAACGCACCTCCCAGCCTCAGGCTGAGGCTTCCTGCTGTGCTCAGACTCCAGACTGGGTATTGGGGCAGTCGGCCTACTATTGGGGCTACTATTGGGCCTACTATATTCCCCCTTCACAGACACTGGCCTCCCACCTACTCCCGGGAGAGACAGTGTTGCAGTCACTCCTGCTCTCCCTTCTGGAGGCAAGCAGCCAGGTGGCAGTGGGCCAGGAGGGCCTACCAGGCAGGGACTTCTGTGCCTCTAGCCTGAAGATTTCAGGGTATGTTTCCACATTTAAGAAGATATTGTGAGATCCCTGTATATGAACCCAAGGGTGAACTATAGAAGGGTGGAAAAGGAAGTATTCGCCTGGAGAATAAAGTTGTTAATAGAACATAGAATAAGAATGTGTCTGTGTAAATGGGTTTCAGCCCTAACCCCACCCTGCCCCTAATTCCTAGGAGTGCCGGGCCCTAAGAGCAAGGTCAGGGAAGTGGTGCAACAACTCCACCAAACAGGTTAGGACCCACGATAATGGGCTTGGCTGCTACCAGCCCTGGAATCAAGCAGAAAGAGGGTGAGCAGAGTTGTAAAACCCTCTTGTTAAGCATAGGCAGTCAGGGGCAGAGGTCTGGCTGAAATGAAGAGGGCAACAAGCCAAGGACAAGAGGTAAAGGAAGAAAGAGGAAGGAGGGAGGCGATGGGAGGCAGGCACAAATCAGTAGATTAAGTAGGTGCAGGGAGTTGAAATACCAGAGGAAGAGTGTCGCTAACAGCGGCTCACTCAAACCCTTAATCATACCGCATCGTGCCCAGGTGTACATTCATTTAATTCTTACAAGTCTGTTAGGTGGCTATTATCCATCTGGCTTGGGTGACTTTATATCTTGGTTTGCCTGGGCAACCCCAGGAGACACCTGTTGTCCCAGAATGTATGAAGGATCAGCTCTGGGGTCAATAATCTCAGGTACCCCAGGTTAAGGTGCCCCCTTTAAAGAGGTAGAAAATAAACTAGAGGAATGAGCTGATGCACCCAGGAAGATAACTACTTATTTCTAGGGGACTAAAGGGAAGGAGAAACTTGGAATACAAATGAGCCAAGGCAGCAGAAGTTACCTGATGCTACACGGGAGGAGTAGGTGGACACCACAGAGGAATGGAAGAGACCACCTCCAGAGCTTCACAGGTGCTGTCCAGGCTTCAGTACTGTGGAACATCTGTCTTTCCATTTCAGACGGAGAGAAGCTAAGGAGTAAGGGTCACTACTGCTCATTTTTCATGCCCCTCTGGAGAAACTGTGTTCCTGCCTTTTAGGGGACCATGCTTGCCTGGGGCTGGAACTCTCAGAAAGGCATTAAGAACATGCCCTCATGGTAGTGTGGCTGTTATTCACAGTGTGCCAACAAGTAGCTGAGAGCAGGGCCAGTCCTGAAACAGTCTGTCTTGACCCCATTACTTGCTGTGAATTCCAGCTGTATATCCCTGTCCAGGGACCAGGACAGCAGCGGAGACACTCCTACTAATGTTGGAACTCTTCCTCACTTGCTCCTGTAGGGGAGCTGGACCATCTCTTTGCTTCCTGCTGTTTGGGGGAGTGACAAAGAGGGTTGTCACGGCTCAGGAACTCCTTTCACTCAGCTACACAGCCTCACCACTCCTGACTCACCTTCTTGTTACACCTGTACACACACGACCCCCTCAAACCCTGCAGGATGTAGACAGTATCTGAAGGAAATAAGGAGGGAAAGGAGGAGCTACCGAATCAGACACTAAAGGAAAAAATCCTCAGTTCTTATACGGATAGCCCTATAATTTGTGAAAAATGCTTACTCTGGTTTAGTAGCAGACACTTGTGAGAAAGGGGCCATTTTACACATCAAATACTAGTTCCTACTGCTAGCAAGTTTCACTGGCCACCCACAGGACTTTTTGAGTAGCCAGTTAGCTGTTTAAGGCCTTTTAGACATGGAAACAAGTGTCCTCCCTGGTTTTTTCAAAGGGACAGAAGGACCTCAATGCGTGAGAAAGTCTATGAGGACAAATGCCATGTGAATAAGCCTCTAGGCAACAGAAACCCCAAATTTTACCACATACACAAGCATCATTCTTTGAGCACATTTCCCTTCTCCCACTTCTGTCTTACTAAATAGAGGATAGCATAATTTTTTGTAATAGAATCAAGACCTAGAGCCTTGAATGAGGGGGTATAAGTTGGAATATTATGAGAAATTGTGATTATTCAAATTATTCAATCTTTCAAAGATTCAATTTCATATTAGGCCTTTTTATTGAGAGGCAGAGTGGTATAGTGAAAAGAACACGGGCTTGGAGTCAGAGCCAATTCTGGCTTAGATACTTACTACTTCTCTGAATCTCAGTTCCCTTGTCTGTAAGATGTAGACAATAACACCTACCTTGCAGGGTGGCTGTAAGAATTTAAAAATTATGCATACAAAAAGCATAACAGTGCCTGTCCATATGAAATAGTTTTGGTAAGTACAGCAATTATTATGTGTACATGAGCTTATATACAGTATTGAGATCAGATCAGATATTGACTACAGATAAGAGAAACCAGTAGCCATAATAAATGAGAACAAAATATAGGAGTCAAAGGATCAGAGTCTTTAAAAAGGATCAATGGGTATATGAGAATATGTTTGACCAGCAAAATGCTTAATATCATGTGTTTGTGTATGTGTATCTGTGTATGTGTATATATTTATACACAACTTAACTCACTGAGTTATTGTAAGCACTGTGATAACACATGTTGAAACTAGGTGACAGGTGAATAGACTTCAGTAAGGTCTAAAATGAAGAGCTACTATATCTTAATATGTAGATGCTAATCTCACTAAGGTTAATCTCCAGCACCAGTCAAGATACAAGCAGGTGATTTATTTCCAATAAGCCAAAGTTCTGGGATGCTTAGCAAAGAAAGCACCTGACCTGATGTAACTGGTCAAAAGTAGGGGCTTCAGTCTATTAAAGACAAGATTGATGGTTCATAATGGCCTGAAGAATAGGCTTTGGGGACCATGTCACCCAACCAGCAGGACGGCCCTGCTCTCAAATGATCAACCTCCTTATGATACCAGTAGTGGCAGCAAGTATATATGAAAACAATCTGAAAGCCGGAAGACCTTAGGAAGGAAGGAAGTAGCAGGATGGGGAAGTGGTTAAATTATCGTTATACTTGCCCCAAATCACTTCATTTAGAGGAAAAATTAAAAGGAATATATGGTAATGATAAAAGTGAGCCTAGTCATACAGCTAAGGACAATTTTTGGTTGCTCTAGTATCTGACAGTAAACACTCATTTATTCATTTAATAAACATTTGTTGAGTGCCAACTACATGCCAGGCACGGTGCTACGTGCTGAGGATATACTGATAAATAAGACAGGCACAGTCCCTAACCTCAAAGAATTTACAGTTGAATGGGACAGAAATGTATAGAGACAATCCCACCTCAAAGAGCTCTGGTAGAAGAAATCTACTCAAAGAAGCAATATTAAATAAGTTAACAAGGTATGTTCATACTGCTATGGTGGCACTGAGAAGGGATCAAATAACTCTGGTAGAGTCTCAGAAGGCTTCACCATAGGTAATATAAGAACTAGGTTTGAAGAAAAGCTAGGCGCATGCCAATGGAGAAGAGGAGAAAGGTAGGACCAGCATATTGCATGTGTACTAGCATGTGCAAAACAAGGAACCATGAAAAAGCATGGTACATTGAAGAACTGGTACATGAGAAATTCTTGGTAGCTGGTGAGTACATGTGCATGGTGGGTAGCTACAGAAGATATGACTGTTTTTACTTGTGGTGAGATAGTGAAGAGTCTTAAATATCAACATTAAGGGGTTGGAATTTTATCCTTTGGACAGTTGGGTGCTTTAAAAGGGTTTTAGGAAGGGTGGAGACATGATCAGATTTGTGTTTTTAGAGGAGAAATGGCCATTTAAAAGCACTTTGTCAGATTTCCAGTTACAGATGAAGATGGAATAGATATACTTCTCCCTATTCTTGCAAAGTACTGCTAAAAACCCTGGGCATTATATATAAAGCAAACATAAAGCTCAGAAAAGTGGAGAGAAAGCAGATTAACTAGAGACCTTGAAGTCTGAGGAAAGACACAGCAATGGGTTATCTGGGTTTGGTTTTTGCTGAGTGCTGGAGAAGCCAGCAATCCAGAAGCATCAATGGCACAGACAAAAACAAAAAGAAAAGAAAAAAAAGCTCCAAGAAACACTGGCTCTATGTAGTCAAAGGACCAAGAAAGTGGCACCCTAACAATAGTCACCCTACTCTAACCAACCACAGAAAACACTGCAGCTCCACCCCAGCCTTATCAGCAAAGGCAAAGTTGGGAACCTAGACTTCTACATGCACCTGGCTGTATTGAGGGGTGCCCCCACCCCCACCACCATTGTGTTGTGTGAGGTCACACGGAGAACAGTAAGGAGGCACCTTCCCCCTCCCACACAGGGTGGTGTCAGCGGAGGCCTAATGGGGAGCTGGAACTCCCACTCACTCAAGCAGTAATGAGGTGACCTTCCCCATCCCCCCCAAGGGTGTCAATGGAGGCCAGGTGGAAAACTTCAACTTTTACTCCCCGACACCTGGCAGAATGGATAAAAACACGATCCAAATACATGCTGTCACTTTCCTAAAAAACTAAAATGTACTTAACCATACACTTAGTCGCACTACTGGGCATTTATCCCAAATAAGTGAAAGTTTCCATCCGTACAAAAACCTGTACATGAATGTCCACAGCAGCCTTATCTATAATATCAAAAAACTGGAAATAACCAAAATGTCCCTCAACAGGTGAATAGTTTAACAAATTGTGGTCCATTCATACCATGGAATACTACTCAACAATGAAAATAAATGAACTATTAATACACAAAACAACTTGGATGGATCTCAATGGTATTATGGCAAGTGAAAAAAATCAATCTCAAAAGGTCACATAATGTATGATTTCATGTATATAACATTCTCAAAGTGACAAAATTACAGAGTTGGAAAAGAGATTAGAGATGAATAGGAGTCAGGTGGGTTATAGGTGTAACTTTATAAGGGTAAGACGAGGAAGATCTTTGTGGTGATGGAATAGTTCTGTATCTTGATTGTGGTGGTGTTTACACGAATCAACACTCGTGATAAAATGGCACACACATACATAATGTACTAATGTCAACTTTCTGGTTTTGATATTTTACTATAGCTATCAAATATAATCACTGGAGGAAACTGGGTAAAAGGTACTCAACACCTCTCCTAACTATTTTTTTACTCCCTAAGAATCTATACTTATTCTATAAAAGGCTTCATAAAAGTTGGGGGAAAAAATCTCTTTGTCAATCTTTAATTTCTTTCCAGTAGTTCTCAGTTTGCTAATGCTAGAAATGGGATGGTAGAAATTTACCTTTTAAAATAAAATCTTTCCTTTTGATAATATGCTATGAAGCAGCATGGTCAGCTGCCCATATTAACTCAAGTTAATATCTAACTCACCCTCATCAGTATGGATTTCAGTACTGTGCCTTAGATTCCAAGTTATTATTGAACAGCTTCCTCTGCACCTCTGGATGACTAGGAGATAATACTCTTCCCCATTCCTCAGACAAGGAAATTTAACTTACAGAGGAGAACAGGCATGCCTGAATCACACAGTGATGGTAGTGGAAAGATGAGATACCAGCTCTCCCCAGGGGCCACTCCATTTGTAGAAGCAGATTCCTTCTTAGCACGTGGGATCAGCTTCTGTCGCTGTGACCAATTAAGCCTAAGATATTGCTCAAGGAGATTGTGAGAATGCCTCCCTGTCTTACACTGCCCCTGTCTTGGGTCTACAATTGGGAATACATTCTTATTGTAACATTGTGAAGCAAGAGGAATGAAACAGGGAGAACAGGTTGAACAAATGAAAATTGGAAATTGGGTTTAGAAATCAAAAGCATGTGACTTCAAGAAGAACTATGGTGCTTTTCACAGGGAAGAACTGGAAGGCCTTCAAGGGAAGAATTTTACTATAAAGGTTAAAGAAGGTCTGAATAAATAAACCAGAGCTCCACAATAAAGACTAGAGATGGTCCTGCTGCCCCAAGGTGCCTATGGCAGCAAAGACAGGCCCCAGCTCTGGAAAAACTCTTGACTCTTTGATCTCCTTCGTCCCAGCAAATTCTTCATCCCATAATTTCTTCACAAAACTCTTCAGCATTGGCCTGAGATGCCTAGCTCCTAGTACACTGTTGACAGGACACTCCTTGTAAAACACAGAAGGGACAGGCTGCAAGACTCACAGTCAAGATCGAGACTGAAACTCCCAGGAGAGCGAGTCATGATCCTAGACCTGCCTTCTTAGAAACGCTTATTCTAAGGCCCAGTGTTCCCTTCTTCAGAATTAAATATCATTCAAATGTTCCCGTATGCCACAGTGTGCTCTAGTAATTTCTATTTTCTGAGCATTATTACTAAACCCTTTTCCCCCCTTCTTAGTCATGAATTGAAATAGGTACTTCCCAGTTTATTATGACAGATCTTCAGCCAGAGAGAGATGGATACGCCCAGACATCTCTAGAAAAACCAGAAAACACACCAGTTTCTTCCAAGTTTCTGTCTTGCCTTATCAAGTCCTTGTCTGTTGCACAGAATGAGATTTAAGGCACACACATTTCTAATTTTCAAAATCCAATCAGGTTGAAAACAGATGAACTATGAATGAATACACAGTCCAGTTAATTAACAAGTATTTCAAAAGTCCAACTTTAGATTCTTTACGAAAACTTCCAGCATAGCAAACTAATGGTCTACATGGTAAATTAACACTCTTGCTGCACCTGTAGAAATAATTAGATCCAATCTAATGAGATCAGCCTTATGCCTTATTTTGTGATCAAGCATAGTCTTTCTTTGAGGCTATTTTTTATCAAAACAGAGGACACCCCTCCGAAGTTACATGATTTTAGCTTATAGTTCTCCTAGAATTATTTTACAATTCTGCAAATTGTAGATAGATGTGAAAAAGACCAGCATTGCCTCCATTTGCACATTCAATCCAACATTCCTTTATCCATATAAATTTGTATATTTTTCCCTTTTCTTTGGAACCAGTTATAACATCTACTTACTTCCCTTAGGAATTAAATAAAATCTTTAATACATGTTCATTTTTATATCTGTATATGAGTCATGATTTTATCTTTTTCTGAAAATTGTTTTTTAACATATATAAACAATTATCATGTAAGGCAGAAAACCTACGTGCTAAATAGAGTTATAAGTAGTATATTATGGTTGGGCAGGAGTAATTGCTTCTGAATGAAAGAAATCAGATAAGTTTCCACAGAGCAGGTGATAGTAGTACTTTGCCTTAAGGGTTATTAGAACTTTAAGATTGAGACTTCGAAGAACATTTCAGGCAAATAAAAAGCCTGTTAATTCTAAGAGACTCTTTTGCCAACTGACCTAAATGCCAGCACCCAGCTTCTAGAGTCCCAAGCACAGGCCAGGCTCAACACCATGATATTCATGTAGGGGCAGTACTCAACTTGGAACCAATCCCAGTGAATATCCCTATAGATCATCCTACCTGGCAAGGCTTATAGTCCCAAGTACTGAGTTGAACAAGTGCTCTTGGCAAACACATGAGACATGATGATAACTGGGATAAGTGGCTCATCCATTCAAAGCAGTGTCTTGAGATGAGCATCACAAGCTATTTCCTGTATGTGATATACTAGACCTATGCCACATACTATACTATAGCCTAAACAAATTCCCTATCCCCTGCTGCCTTAGTGGGCCAGGTAGGTAGTGATATGGATCCGACTGTATCTTAATTCTGGAGTCAAACTAAGTTTCATTAACAGCTATTCATCTATACATTTCCATTTTGCAAATGGCCAAAAGGAGGTAGGTAAGGGGTTCAGAATTGTTATACTTAGAAAGATACATATTTACAGAGCGTTAGCTAAGTCTCTGGCTATCATCGTTTACCTGTGTCAGATCACATTCTTTGATGAATGGAGTCTACTAGACTAATAACAAATACCTTCACAGTTGTCAGAGACCCATGTCTAGCTAAACTACTGATTCCTGTTGTGTTAGCTAAAGCTCCAATCTTGCTCTACTTTAAACTCTCTTCCCTTGATCCTCCATCATTCATCTCAGTCCTACTCTTTGCTTTGTGTCTGTGTAATCCCCTTCTCAGGCTCAGCTCTGTTTCTGGTCCCACTAGTCTACAATCTTTGATACAACTTACTTATAAGGTAAGAACAAGAAGTTACAGCCATGTGGAACAAGACTACCTGACCCTAAGCCCTAAAAGACAGAGCTGTATCACAGTCAAGTTTTATATGTAGTATGTAAAGTCCTAATGTGTGACAGAAAAAGTTGTATTGGTCACCTTTATAGCAAATGCTTTGAACTCCTTAGAGAAACCACTGTGCCCACCTGGGAAAACAGGGTAGACATGTCCTTCTCCAGCTGAACCATATAAGTCAATCTTGGCAATGTGATAAGGTGGGTGGAACTTGTCAGATGAGGGTATCTACAGCTTTGAACCAGGAAGGATTTAAACACAGGCATCATCTAACCCTCAGGCTGAGCAATAAAGAAGGCGTGCTAATTTGCAATTTAAATGACACACCCATCCATTTGGCAAACTCTCTCTTCCTTTGATCCTCCACCTTCAAAAAAATCTGGTTTTAGTGGTGAGAAGGCTCAGTGTAGGCTGGACCACTGAATAAAATCAAATAACTAAATACAAATCAAATGCTAATGTAATCATAACCTAGGGACATAGAAAACTTCTCTTAGGCAGTAATACAAAGGGCCACATTGGATATTCCTGTGTTCCTTTGCCTAACTAGCTCATTCTGGCTAAAATATCTGAAACATCAAGGATTCCATGTACAGAATGTAAGAGACAAGGGCCCTGTCTCTTGAATTATTAACCAAGAAGAACAAGGAATGAGTAAGAATATTCAGATACGTAGGACAGAGGACATACAATGGTGGTGCTGATGATGATAATGGAGATAATAATTCTGATATTAGTGTCCAACATGTACTGTACCTACCATGTGCCAGGCACTATCCTAACAACTGTAAATGCACTATCTTATTGAATTCTCATAACCCTACAAAGTAAATACTATTATTATTCCCATTTTGTAGATGATAAAACTGATGCTCAGAGACCCTAAGTAACTGACTTAAGGTTACACAGTCAATATGTGGTAGAACCAGAATTTAAATTGTGATCACAATCTGAACCACTGCACAGACTATCCCACAGCAATAGGGCCTTTGAAGACAGCAAGAAAGAGCTTTGACAACAAAGAGCAATTTTTTCAACCTCTAGAGACTCTATTTAGAGGGAAGGTAGAAATACAAATGACTTTTACTATCCCTGAATTGAATACATAAATATTCTCTTACCCCTTCTCACCCTAAGATTTCAAAGCTGTTTTTATTTACTAAATTACTATTTTGTTCTTTTTGTCATTTCTATCCTAATGTTCTCCATGGTCTTTCATCCTTGATTTCCCAACTTTTATATGCCTGGGAATTCACCAGATACACTTCATAAAACCAGGTGACTGGGTGTCTATCTGATTACTCAGGGTGTGAGCTACATTAGGGAGTTTCATACAGCTCTGGTCTCTGGAATGAACCTAATTTCTACTTAATCAGTCTTTCTTATAGAAAGGCCACACAACACTGTAGGCTCTAGGTTCTAGTCACTGCTTGATAACTATGTCAGAAATCCAAGAGCTAAGGGATACTACTTTCTCATCTGAACCTCCTATTATTTGGGAGGGTGGAGAGGAAGACAGTTATACCATTAACAAAGTCATTTCAGGCTTAAGGTTTTTGAAGTAAATTACTTTAAAAAATTCAAACATACACAAAAATAGAGTGAACAGCATGATGAAACCCCACAAGCCTGTATCTAAGTTCACTATTATTAAGCTTTCGCTACACTTATTTCATCTTTTTTGTCCCATTTTATTAAATTATTATAAAGTAAATCTCAAATGTAATTATATTTCATCCCTACATACTTCAGTATCCATCTCTGTATATTTTCTTACACATAACCATAATGCCATCATCATTCCTAACAAAATGAATCACTTAGATTCTATTCAAATTCCTCTGACTGCCTCAAAGTTACCTTTTTCAGACTGTTTCTTCACATCAGGATCCAAACAAGGTCCATACATTATATTTCGTGGTCACTATCTCTACTAATCTCTCTTAATCTAGGGCCATCTCTCCTTTTTTTATGTTGAAGCCATTAACTTGCTGAAGAAATTGGGTCAGTTTTCCTATACAATGACCCATATTCTGGATTTCTGCTTCTTATGGCATAATTTAACTTGTTTACTTCTATTTCCTATAAATGCAATCCTCACAGCTTTTCTCTTTACATATTGTCATTATCTAAACCAGAAAATGATTTCAATGACTATTTTCTCAATCTCCTCAAAGATGGTACATAACTAGTACCATTCTAGATGAATAGGAGAGAAGTTAATTTATTATTTTAATACATACAATGGATTCCTTAGAACATTTTGGCTTAGTTTTCCCCAGAACCCAGATAAGAAAGGCTGAAAGGCTTGATTATATTTAGTTTCAATCTTTTTTCTTTGGGCAAAAATACTTTACAGAAGGCCTTGTATGCTTCATCTTGAATCACATCAATACGCACCGATGTCTGCTTCTCTCTCTTTTAGTGATGCTAAGATGGATTCCTGGGTTCAGATGATGACCATGTCTAATAAGTTCATCTATTAATTATTGTGGTAGATATTTAAGCATGAAGGGAACCGACAGCAAGAATTGAATGGTAACTTCTACCAGGAGTAATCTCATCTTGGGGCCTGGAAAAGATGACTCATGTGGTATAACACCAAATTGTCTTAATCAAAAGGAATCAATCTGATGATTTCTCCTTGGCATACTCCTCTAATAGTAGTAATACTGAGAACAAGACCAGAGATGGACCATTCATTTCTACCCTAAGAGAGCTTTAAAAATCGAAATCAACCTACTTAAAGTTTCTTGCCCAGCAGAATGGGCCCAGCATTCCAGGAGGATATTTGCTTTTGTCTTTCTTTATAATATTTCCAATCTCCCAAATGCTTTTTTCTGAGAAGCATGAAAAAATGTCCAATATAGTACACAAAGCAAATGATGCTCACTACACTTAGAGAGAAACTAAAAGAAATATTTTGCTTCCAAAAACAGACTCTAAGTAAATAAACACAAAAAAAGAATACCTGCTACCTCTTTTTTCACATCTTAAATGGCTAGAAGTTATGAAAGCAGCAGTTTTTTTTGGTTTTTTTTTGTATTTGATATTTTTATTTCTTCAAATTTGTTATTCATCAGGAGTGACTGAAATAAAAAACATAATTGAGTCCCATCATCATCATGGAAATGGCTTTAAGAGAAAACTGCTCAGATGAATATTATTGCTTCCCATTTTCAACCAGTAAATAGTTGCCATTGATAAATAGACAGCCATGAGTCTATCAAGAATGTTCAAGATATGTTATATAATACAACATGCCTGTTCACAGGGGGAGTACTAGGAAATAACTTATGTGTACTTCTTGATTTCATCGTACAAGACAAGCACAAAAGCACCACCCATGTCTCTGAGAACATTGGACCATGCACCCTTGAAAAAAGCTTTGCCTCCTTCATCACGAGCGATCTTCCTCCAGCAGTCAACCATGCCCGTGTACATGATGTCAGTTCCTTTGCGCCCTGACTGCATCATCATGCGGTGGCGAACAGTGTCAAATGGATAGGAAGTCAACCCAGCAACGGCAGTGACAGACTGTGCGATCATCCAACTGATGATGATGTGAGTATTCTTGGGATCTGGAAACATTCCCTTTGCAGTGTCATAGATACCGAAGTAGGCAGCTCGGTAGATGATAATACCCTGCACAGACACGTTAAAGCCTTGGTACAGGCCCTTAATCCCATCAGATCTGTAGATCTTAACCAGGCAGTCACCGAGGCCTTTGAATTCCCTTTCAGCTCCAGCTTTACCCACATCAGCTGAAAGCAGCAGTTTTTAGCCTCTGCACCAATAATCAATAAAGTTGTTGACAGTCTTATTCCTGCCCATCATAAAAGGGCTTAAATAGGTAAGGGTGACGCCTGGACAATTAAGTAATATACTGAAACAATGCAAGGGAGAGAATATAGAGGTTTACTAAGTCAAAGCAATTAGCACAAGATGTTTCAGGTTGTACTGCTTAGGAAAACATGCCATACGTGCTTTTTGATGGTTATTACAGGAAAATTGGTACATGTACATCCCCTGCTACTGTCATAATCCTGGAATTGCCTCTATCACATACACAGTTCCATCTCTTGGCACGGATTCTGGAAATTAATAAAGTTCCCTCCTGGGTAAGAGCCAAAGCTAAGCTTTTATGGGGTTGTGCCTCTCTTGCTGGACTCTCCCATACTCTCCTAAACTCTTCTGTTCTGCCTTCATATTCCACTTTGACCTATAATTTGCTGCTGGCATAAACAAGCTACCGTTAAGATGGCAAAACTGTGATGGCAAAATTGCACCTACCCTGACAACACAATCAGTGCTGGAGTCACAGTAGAGGAAAACAAACCTGTCCCATCTTTATCTCACAGTCCACAAGTAAAATCTACCACAGGCCCACATCTCAGCACGAAGAGTGAATGAACTGAAAAATGAGTGGTCAAAAGTATAAAACATAAGTGATAAATTCACAGAATGCTGAAGCTACAGGAGAGATGGAGGTCACTTAGTATAGCCTTCTTATTTTACAAAAGAGAAAACTGTTGCCCAGAGAAATTAAATTATTTGCACCAAGTCACAATGGCAATGAGGAAATGGAAAACAAAGCAAAATGATTCCTAATGACCTTTTTGAGTAAAGATCACATTAGGTAAAACTGCTAATAATGTAGGAATATTTGGAATTTTTAAAAGACATTTATTCATTTCATTTAACAAACACTTACTAAGAGCCTATTATCTGCCAATCATAGCCTTAAGAACTAGAGATGTAGCATTGAACAAAAACAGACAAGAATCCCTGTCATCATGAAGTCTATAATCCAGTGGGGAGAGAGAGAGAAAATAAACATTAAGTAAAATATATAGCATGTTGTCCTACAGCTATAAGTATTAGGCCATTAAATAGGAAATGTCCGATTTTGAATCAAAAGTATAGTTTATTATATCTCAAACAAGAAGCAGTACAATTAATCCAAGTATGCATCTAAACTATCGACACAGTTTTGCCATCTTAACGGTAGCTTGTTTATGCCAGCAGTGGAGAAGCCTGGAGAGCAAGTGGTGATGAAATCGCAAAAGGCCTTTTCCATAGCTTATTGAGAATTGAGTATTTTTCCTTGCAAGAAGTGGTCCAAAGCCTGGAAGAAGTGGTAGTCAGTTGGTGCAAGGTCTGGTGAATACGGTGGATGACAGAGAGTTTCCAAGTCAAACTGCTATAGTTTGAGCACCATTGTTTGTGTGACATGTGGTCGAGTACTGTTTTGCAAGAGGATTGGCCTGTCTCTATTGACCAATTTCAGCTGCTTAATCGCAAGCATCCTCATCATTTCGTCCAGTTGGTTGCAGTAGACATCCACTGTAATGGATTGACCAGGTTTCATGAAGTTGTAGTGGATAATACCAACGCTGGACCACCAAGCAGACACCATTAGTTTTTTTTGAGGAATATTCTGTTTTGGACTGTGTTTCGGCATTTTGCCTTCATCCAAGCATTGTGCCCAATGCTTGTGACTGTCAAAAAGAATCCATTTTTCATCACATGTAAAAATATGGTGTAGAAATGGTTCACCTTTATCTCGTGACAGCAAAGAAAGGCAAGCTTCCAGACAATTTCTCTTCTGACACTCGTTTAATTCATGCGGAACCCATCTATCCAGCTGCTTTAACTTGTCGATTTGTTTCAAATGGTCCAATATTGTTGCAATAGTAACGTCAAACCTTGCTGCTAATTCAGGCGTAGGTTGAGATGGATTTGCTTCCACTATAGCTTTTAGCTCATCATTATCCACCTTGGTCTTAGGTCGCCCACGGAGCTCATTTTCAAGATTAAAATCATCAGAATGGAGCTTCTCAAACCATCGACATACTGTGTGTTCATTAGCCACATCCTTCCCAAATACTTTGTTGATATTTTGAGCTGTCTGCACTGCAGTGGTTCCACGATGGAACTCATATTCGAAAATAACACAAATTTTTGACTTATTCACAAAAATTGCTCTAAAAAATTTGAAAGATAATCATAAGCCAAAACATGCATTTGAAAGACTGACGATGTACCTTCACAATAAAAATAAAACAAGAAGTGTCAAAGTGAAATGTCAGAGATATCAATTGTCAAACTTAGTACTTAAGGAAATGGGACATTTCATACTTAGTAATCTAGTATCATGAAGAAAAAATAAGGAAAGGGGATAGAGAGCACTTATGTTTGGGGGTGGGTAAGAAGGTTGCATTTTGAAATAGGATGGTTAGGGAAGGCCCTCTGAGAAGGCATATTTGAACAAAGATTTGAAGGAGTTAAGGAGGTGAGCCAAACATCTAAGGGAGAAATGTTTCCAGGCAGAGCAAACAACAAATAAAAAAACCCTGAAGCAAAAGTGTCCCTGGAATGTCCAAAGAAGAACAAGATCAATGCAGCTGAGCAGACTGAGCAAGCGGAACAGTAGTAGGAGATAGAGCATCAGAAGTAATCAGGATTAGATTTTGTAGGGCCTTTGTAAGGACTCCAGCTTTTCCTGAGTAACATGAATAACCAAAGGAGACTTTGGGCAGAGAAGTGGCATGATCTTATTTTGAAGACTATTCTCTGGCTGCTGTGCTAAGATCAGTTTATAGGGGGCAAGTATGGAGGCAAGAAAACCAACGGGGGGGCTATTATAACAACTCAGGTGAGACATGATGATGGCTTGGACCAGGGTTGTAGTGGGGCAGGTACTGAAAAAGTTGTATTTTGAGTATATTTTCAAGGCAGAGCCAAAAAGGATTGGATATGGGTTGTATAAGAAAGACAGGAGTGAGGGCTGACTCCATGCTTTTTTGGCCAGAAGTAATAGAGAATGGAGTTGTTATTTACTGAGACGGGGAAAACTATAGTAAGGAAAAAAAATTTTTTGTTGGTTGGTTTTATTGGTGAGTGTGTGTAGTGGTGGAGATCAGGAGGTTGGTTTAGGGATGTGTTAACTTTGGCTGCTGTACTGAGAAAATACACAAGGTGCAAGCAGGGAGATTACTTGGCAAACTCTTACAATAATCCATGACAGAGAGAATGGTGGTTTGGACCAGGCATCTGGCCTGGAAGTAATGTGAACTTTTTTTATTTGTTGTTTGCTCTGCCTGGAAACATTTCTCCCTTAGATGTTTGGCTCACCTCCTTACCTCCAGATATATTTTTGAAGTTAGAGTTGACACAATTTGCTGACGGAGTGACTGAAGGATGAGAGAGAGACAAAGAGGAGAGTCAATGATTTCTACAAGGCTTTTGGCATCAATAGCTAGAAAGATGGAATTGCTATTGACTGATACGAGGAAGACTGCAGCAAGAGCAAATGTGTGGAAAACCAAATGTCAAGTAGGCAGTCAGGATTGTAAGAGTCTGAGGTTTAGAGGAGAGGTCTGGACCAGAGATATAAATTTGGGAGTTATCAGTATATAGATGATATTTAAAGTCATGAGATAAGAAGAGATAACCAAATGAGCAAGTGAAAAGGAAGATAGAAAAGATATCCAAGGACTGAGCTCTGGGACACTCCAATATTAAGAGATTGGAGATGGGGAAAAAACAGCAAAGGAAACTCAGAAGTAACAGCCAGTTGAAGTTGGAAGATAAATTAAAAGCTTTGATGTTGTAGGAGCCAGGTAATAAGGTACTTCAAAGAGAAAAAATTGATCAGTTGTGTTTAATTCTGTTGATAGGTCAAGTAAGATGGAGTCTGAGAATGATCATCGGATTTAGCAAAGTCACTGACGATTTTGATAAGAGTACTCTCATTAGAGAGGTAAAAGCTAACATTCTCACTAAAATGCATTCAAGAGCAAATGTGAGGAGAGGAAAAGGAGCAGCAAGTAGAGACAACTGAAGAAGTTTTGTTATAAAAGGAAGCAGAGAATTTTGGTGGTAGCTGAAGGAGGATGTGGGATAAGGAAAGGTTTTTTTCTTTCTCTCCTTTCTTCTTTTTTGTTGGTTGGTGTTTAAGATGGGAGAAATCACAACAGGTTTATATACTGATAGGAATACTCTAGTAGTCAGGAAGAAATTGATGATGCAGAAGAGAGAGGGAAGAAATGCTGAAGCAGTGATAGGTGGGAGGGAACTGAATCTAACCACAAGTCAGGGTAGGCCTAAGATAGGAGAACGAATAGTTCATCCACATTAGTAGGAATTAACAGACGCAAGTAGGTGGGTAGATATGAAGGGAAGTTCCCTTTTGACTGCTTGTTTTTTCAGGGCTAGGGAAAGCACTGTCACCAACTGAGGGTGAGCATGAGGAAAAACCTACAGGAAGTTTGAGGAAAGTAAAGCAACAGTTACCTAGAAAAAGTTCTTTCTTATTCAGTGATTTTTCAGTCAAAATGCCTGCCACCTAGTTGAAATTTTAGGCCCAAATTTCATCCTGTTACCCTCACCCCAGAAATCAAATCTACTCATTTATGCTCAGTTCTTATCTTTAGGCTTTTCTTTCTTTTAAGTCCCTACTAATCTAGAAAATTGGTACAGTTTGTCCTTACAACTCTGATTTCACAAACTTGCAAATTCAAAAAAAAAACTCCTAAGATTCCAGCTCCTTTCCAAAGCACATTCATCCAATTCAAACAGGATTCACCACACTACCATCATGAAGGGTCATGAAACTCAGGCTTCCTCTTTGATAGCTGCTAGCTATCCCAGCATTCTCAAACCCCACAAAGATAAATCATCAGACACTATCTACATACGACTAAATTACAATGGAAAAACATACTCATTCTCAGTTGAAATTTATATTCATAGGCTGAACCTAAAAGAAGAAGACTTGAAAGTTTCCTAATTCTATGCAAGATCTAATCCCATCATCATTCTACTCTTAACTTGATGTTGGACAAGTCGAATCACCTGTTTCACATTATTAAACTAAAAAATGGAACAAAACAAGCAAAAAAACTTCTATAAGACCAAAGAAACAAATAAACAAACAAAAATCAATACAACTTATCCTAGGAATACAAAGTGGTTTACCATCTGAAAACCAATTAATGTAATACACACTATTAATAGAAAAAACCCCACAACACGTGATAATATTAACAGATGCAGAAAAAGCATTTGACAAAATCCAACATCTTTCCATGATAAAAATACTCCATGAACTAGTATTAGAAGGAAACTTCATCAACTGATAAAGGGCATCCAGGAAAAACACACAGCAACCACCCTACATAATGGTAAAAGATTAAATGTTTTCTCCCTAAAATCAGCAACAAAACAAGGATGCCCACTTTGCCATTTCTATACAACATTGTACTGGATATTCTAGCTCTGGCAATTAGGCAAGGGAAAAAAAAGTCCGAGTTGAAAAGAAAGAAGTAAAATTATCTCTATTTGTAGAGTATAGAACCTTATATATAATATTAAAAAATCCTAAGATGTCCTCTAAAAAAATGATTACAACTAATAAACACAAAAGTCAACTGTATTTCTATACACTTGTGATGAACAATCTGAAAATGAAATTAAGAAAACAATTCCATTTACAATAGCATCAAAAAGAATAAAATACTTGGGAATAAATTTAACAAAGTAAGTGCAAATTTGATGCTCTGAAAACTATAAAACATTGTTGAAAGACATTAAAGAAGACCTAAATGAATGGGAAGACATCCCATGTCCACGAATTAGATGGCAATTGTCCCCAAATTCATCAACAGATTTAATGCAATCCCTATCAGGATCATAGCTGGCTTTTTGTAGGACAGCAATCTTAAAATTCATATGAAGCAAGGGACACAGAACAGCAAAACAAAAGAACAAAGTTGGAAGCTTCACACTTCTCAACTTCAAAACTTACTACAAAGATACAGTAATCAAGACAGATTGTACTGGCATTAGGATAAACACATGAATCAATGGAACAAAATTGAGAATTCAGAAATAAACCCTTACATTTATTGTCATTCCAATGGGGCAAATAATAGTCTCTTCAACAAATGGTGCTGGGACACAGGTTATCCATATGCAAGAGAATGAAGGTGGTCCCCTACCTAATACCATACACAAAAATTAGCTTAAAATGGATCATAGGCCTAAATGTAAGAGCTACACCGTAAGACTCTCAGAAGAATACATAGGAGTAAATCTTTGTGACCTTGGATTAAGTAATTAATGGTGTCTTAGATATGACCAAAAAAGCACAATTCTCCCCAAAAGGTAAATAAATTGGACTTTATTAAAATTAAAAAACTTACGTGCTGCAAAGGAAACCACCAAGAAAGTGAAAAGACAATCCACACAGAATGGGAGAAAATATTTGTAAATCATATATCTGATGAGATCTATATGTAGGATATGTTAAGAACTCCTATAACTCAAAAAGAAAAAGATAAATAACCCAATTACAAAATGGACAAAGAGGATCTGAAAAGACAGTTCTCCAGAAGAGACATATAAATGGCCAATAAGCACATGAACAGATGCTCAACATCAATAGCCATTAGGAAAACGTAAATTAAAAATACAGTGAGATACCACTTCACACCCACTGGGCTGGCTATAATTAAAGAGACAGATAATGACAAGTGTTGGTGAAGATGTGAAGAAATTTGAACCCTTATACACTGCTGGTGGGAATGTAAAATGGTACAGTCACGTTGGAAAACAGTTTGCAATTTCTTAAAAGGTTAAATGTAGAGCTACCATAGGACCCAGTAACTCCATTCCCACATATATACCCAAGGGAAATGAAACATGTCTACAAAATAACTTGTAAACAAACGTTCATAGCAGTAATTTATAATAGCCAAGAAGTGAAAACAATCCAAATGTCCATCAACTGATGAATGGATAAATAAAATGTGGTATATCCATAGAATGAACTATTATTCAGCAGTAAAAAGCAATGAAGTACTTACTGATACATGCTATAACATGGATGAATTTTGAAGATATTATGCTAAATGAAAGAATCCAGTCACAAAAGATCACATACCATATATTCCATTTATACGAAAAGTCCAGAATAGGCAAATCTATAGGACAGAAAGTAGATTAGCGATTGCCTAGGATTTGACGAGGCTTGGGGGAGGGAAAATGAGGACTGGCTACCAATAGGTATAAGGTATTCCTTTTTTTAAATTTTTAATTAAAAAAATTTTTAATTGTTTTAAAAATAACCTAAAATTTACCACTGTAACCATTTTTAAATATACAACATTTTTAAGTAGTGTTAAGTATATTCACATTGTTGTGAAACTGATGTCTAGAACTGATGTCTAGAAACTGTAAAACTGGAACTCTATACCCATTAAACAACAGCTCCCCATTTCCTCTTACCCCCAGCTCCTGACAACCACCATTTTACTTTCTATGAATTTGACTCTTTAGTTACCTCATATAATAGTATTTGTCCTTTTGTGACTGTCTTATTTCACTTAGCGTAATGCTGCAGTGTATGATAGGATTTCCTTCCTTCTTAAGACTGAATAATATTCTATTGGATATACCACATATTGTTTATCCACTCACCCACTGATGAACACTTGAGTTGCTTGAGGTGGCTCTTGGCTATTGCTAATAATGCTACTATGAACATGGGTGTGCAAATATCTGTTTGAGATCCTACTTTCAATTCTTCTGGATATACCCCAGAAATGGGATTGCTGGATCACAGTGGCTTCTTTTTAGAGTGTTGAAAATGCTGTAAAATTTGATAGTGGTGATGGCTGCACAGCCCTGTGAATATACTAAAAGTCACTAAATCTTACACTTTAAATGGGTGAATTGTATATGATTGTATATAACATGTGAATTATATCTCAAAAGAGCTGTTAAAAAATACAACTCTTAAAGGCTGAATCAAGTGTATAATTACTTTAAGGATTTTGACTGAATTGGATAATTAATCTGGCTAAATAACCAGTCACTTTTGTTATTCAGGTAATTTTGTCTCTTATTTTCAATGCCCTGGCTAGATGTTTAGGCATTTTTTGAGACATAACTTAAGTGCTTCTTCAGCACTGTACATTAGAGAAAGTAGGCAA
The DNA here is from genome assembly GCA_023783475.1 of Daubentonia madagascariensis. Classification (NCBI taxonomy): domain Eukaryota; kingdom Metazoa; phylum Chordata; class Mammalia; order Primates; family Daubentoniidae; genus Daubentonia; species Daubentonia madagascariensis. Next base: position 1,146,729 of record JAKFHU010001323.1, read on the forward strand.
AAGAAACTGTCAGTATCTATCTTTAATTTATAATATTAAACCTTTTCATGTGTTGCATCAGGAAATACTATGAAGAAAGAACAAACTCATACCAACTATGGCAATTTTTATTTCATTTGCCCTTAGCCATGTCCTTCACCAGATATTTTAAAGATGAAAAAATAAAGCAGGACTTTACTCATTTTGACTTAAGATTCCCTTTCTCAAATGTCACTCACAATTATTTCACATAGAAGATATTCAAAAGACAGAGGGTTTACTCCCCTTTTTTTGCAATAAAAAATTATACAATTAAAAAGTCCTACGTCCAACGTCACTGAATGGGGAGAGAGGCAATAAATTAGGAAAAAAACAGGAGAGAAAAAATTTTGAGAAAAAATACGCATCAAATTCAGACTCTTTTCATCTCTAGTTCTTACACACAACTAGAAAAGCTAATGGCAATATAGATGGCCACTGATGCTCAGAAACCCATTTCATCACTTTCTTTTCTGCTTTTTCCAGGCATTTTCAATATTGTCAAGCTCAAAGACACAGTTTTAGAAAGATGATAAATGAGATCATCTCAAAGATTTCTCATGACCTCTTCTGATGAGAGCAGAGCACAGTAAGATAAATCTTACTTATCTAATCATTTTTTAAAACAATAAGCTCCATATGGCTCACAACAATGATGAGGCAGGTTTGGAAGTCAACTTTCAATCTTGGTTCCAAGGCAGAGATTGAAACAATGGTTTATGATCTAATTATAAAGATAGTTATTATGTAGGACAGTATTTCCTTCCATATTATACGTCCTATACACTTTAACAACTTTTCTTAAAAAAATCTCTCAGGGTTGATTTTAAACGAAGGCCAAAATACTACCAGTTGATTTCAGATTCTTATTACAGATTTTTCAAAGTCCGTCTGTGTGCAGAAGCAAAATTCCGAATGGCGATTCGAAGAGTTGAGTTCCCCTCAGAGGTATCACAGGAATTGATGACTGAATGTAGTGCCCGAGTATATGCTGCAAATAAAGGTTTGCACAGTAATGAATAAAGTCAGATTCTAAACAACTCTTCTACTCTCTAGCCTATTAGTACTGCTTCTCTATCCAGAGTCTCATAGGAATAAACTTTAATTATCCACTGAATATATATTTATTGAGTATTAACTACATGACAAGCACTCTGTGAGGACAGAAAAGATAATGAAGAGGATGGACACAAAAACAATTAAATTGCCATGTAATATTTCCAAACCAGAGGCATATACAAAATGTCATCACAGAATAAATTTGAGAATGAATGAACAACTATCTAGGAAAGGATGAAAAAGACTTCCAAAAGTGGTAACATTTAAGGGTCTTGAAGGATTAACAGGAGTAAAGGACAGAAGGCATTATAGGCAGAGAATTGAGTAAGTGAGGTGCAAATGGTGTAAAAAATATGGCATATAGTGGGGATAGCAAGTTTGATAAGGCTAGAGTAGGGCTTGGGGCCAGAGAGAAAATAAGGCAAATATGCCACGTATTTTGGACTGTAATGTTTCAGAATAGAGGAATGGCGTGATCAGATTTATGTTTTAAAAAATATTAACTCATAGGACTGATAACAAACTCAAATCATACAGATGGGACACTAAGAATATAAATACTGGCAGTATTTTCATTGTGTACACAAGGCGTACATAATCTCTACAGTATATAAATCAATATATTTAAGGATGGATAGGAAATAGAAACATTAGTGACAATAAGAAGGACTCCATTTTTTTCTAGCTGGGACTCCTGATAGAGTTTATACTGTTCCTCATTTTCCTGTTTCCTGGCAGAACTGGCAGTCTATTGTGCATATATATAGTAATAAGTCTGTGTTACATACCATTAAAGTATTAATATTTGGGTGACAGGGAATTCAACTAGACAGAGTCCTAACTTACATAACCATAAGAGGCAAACTCTAATAGTCCTCAGTTTAAAAAGGACCTAGAACTCAAGCCCTCCTACAATGGAATGAGCTGAAAATATTTCCTCAGCATACATGGGGACAAGAAGATAACAGATCTTAAAGAGAAATATACAATAACTCACTATAATTATTTTCATTGCCTCATACAGTTGTTTTGTAAAGAGTTTGTAACAGTCTCTGATATAGAGTAAGCACTCAATCAGTGGTAAATTACTACTACCACTATTCTCAATGGATTTTAAAAATTGCCATTAGGCCTCAACTATTTCTTCAAGAAACTTACCTTTGTGGTTTTTATAGAACATACAATTGTTGGCACAGGTATCAGGATGAGCATCCCAAAAATCAGGACCACAACAGCACAGTGGAGGTAAAGTAATATTATACAACTGCACTTTCTCCTGGATGTGGGCTCGTAAAGCTTCTACATACCTATAAAAATAAAGTATGATCAGGTAAAGTGAACTACTAGAAAGAGAGTGAGCATGAATCCTGATTTTATAACCAGCTTTAACTGTTAAAACTATTTCATATCTCTGTGTCTCAAATCTTCCTTTTTGTAATGGGAAAATTGCAGTGCTATTCCCAAGAAGTACTAGGCAATCAATAAATTTGGTGAAGTTATGAACCCCTAAATGAGGAAAAGTATGAGAAGACACAGTCAATTCTCTTTTAAGAAAAATGAGAACACTGACTTCCTACTAAGTCTCCTCTAGACCCAGAATTTCATGCAGAACTTTTCAAATTACCTTAGGTATTCCTTTTCTCTTTGTTGCTGTTTTTCTCTGGCTCCTTTTATTTCTTCAAGTTGTAACTGGGCTAATATCTCACTCATCCTTTCCCCTGGATATGGTTCTTCATGAGCACTCATTCTTAAGATCCTCTGCTCTTCGGCATAACGTTGTTGCTCTCTCTTTTTCTTAATTCTGAGAATAAAATCATAACGTAGTCATCATAAAATCCAAATAATTCAAGATATTCCCAGAAACAAAGAAGTCAGGAAATCAGTTTAATACCCAAAGAATATCTTCAAAAATTCCTGCTGGCTGATTTGAGTTTATCCTGTATCTCATCTATCTACATATCCTCTTAGAAGAAAATGAGCAATGGCTACTATTAAAAGAGTTTTTCTATAAGAATCCTAGCACAAGAGCCTTCTCAGGTCAAAACTACAAGTAAACAGGACTTCTGCCTCTGGCCAAAATAGACTGGGACTGGATTGGTCCTCCTACCTTAAACAACCAAAAAAATTTAAAAAGTAAAAAAGTAAGTAAACCAGACAAAGACAAGGAACAATGGTTTTCAAGACACTGGACATCAAGCAACAAAAGACACTGCTTCCTGACAGATGGGAAATAAACAAAGTAAGCCCTGTAAGTGCCGGAGATTACTACCTTAAAAGTTTCTAGACAGTAGCATGGGACAAGGGAATTAAAGTGGAGACTGGTGGGCTCCCTGAGTTGAGGAGATGGAACTATGAGTGCAGGGAGACAAAGGTGAGTAGAGTTCACAGGACAAAATACCAGAGAGAAGAGAGCTGCTCAGAGAAAGAATCCCGGAGATGAACAAAGAGTCTCCTTCTAGTACACAGCAGAGCACTGACTGGTGCATGTGTACAAGGAAATGACCTGAGGCTAGGGAAAGAACCATCCAAAATAAGAGGAAACAGTACCTAGAGTTCACACAGCACCGGGAATAGTGCTTGTTCCCACCAGTCAGACTTGAAAAACTCATAATTCACAGGGCATTAGGTAGAGTATTCAGGAAGATCTTACCTTAGTAGTAGGGAATAATATTAGTCCTAGATTGAGCACTGCTCCTGACCCACCTAACAAATTATAAAATCAAGTCCTCAAAGTAATTTAACTGTATACCAAAACAAAGCTCAAGAAAATTTATAGGAATGCAAAGATATTCAGCAATCAACAAAGTAAAATTCACAATGTCTGACACCCAACCAGCGATTACCAAGCATGCAAAGAGGCAGGAAAACATAAGTGATAACAAGGAGAATAATCAATCAATCAAAATGACCTAGAACTGACATAGCTATTAGAATTGGCAGAGGAAGATATCAAAGTAGTTACTACAACTATATTCGAAAAGTTAAGATATAAAAAAGACTGAAATCAAACTTACAGAGATAAAAACTACAATTTCAAAACTACAATTTGAGATAAAAAATACACTGGATGGGATTACCACCAGATTAGATGTTGTGGAAGTAAACTGGAAAGCATAACAACAGAAATTATCCAAAATGAACTGCAGGGGAAAAATTTTGAAACAATAAAAAGAGTACCAAAAATCCTCCAAATAATCAGATTAAAAACTGGGTAAAAAATTTAAATAAACATTTCTCCAAAAATGACATACAAATCTGCCAATATGCATATGAAAATATGCTCAACATCCCTAATCATCAGGGAAATGCAAACAAAAACCACAATGAAATTATCACTTCACACCTATTAGGATGGCTACTATCAAAAAACCAGAAAATAACAAGTGTTGGTGAGGATGTGAGAAAGTGGAACCCTGTTGCTGGGATTGTAAAATGGTGCAGCCATTATTAAAAACAGTATGGAGGTTTCTCAAAAAATTATACCTAGAGCTACCATATGATCCAGCAATCTCACTTGTGGGTACACATTGAAAAGACTTGAAAGCAGTGTCTCAAAGAGATATTTGTACACACATGTTCATAATAGCATTCACTACAGCTAAGAGGTGGAAGCAACCCAAATGTCCATCAGTGGATGAATGGCTAAACAAAATGTGGTATGTACATATACTGGAATATTAACCAACCTTAAAAAGAAAACCCTGTCATATTCAACAACATGGATGAGCCTTAAGGACATTATGCAAAATAAAATAAGCCAGTCACAAAAAGACAATATACAATTCTACTCATATGAAGGTCTAAAGAAGTCAAACTCATAGAATTAGAAAGTATAATAGAATAGTGGTTACTGGGGGATGAAGGAAGGAGAAAAGGGGAGTTGTTTAATAAGTACAGAATTTCAGATTTGCAAGATGGAAAGTCCTGGAGATCTGTTTAACAACAATGTGAATATATTTAACACTTCTGAAATGTACACTTAAAAATGGTTAAGATGGTAAATTTTATATTATGTGTTTTTTACCACCATTTAAAAGACATGTCACATAAATAAATGAATAAGTGAATGAAAAAAAATATGAAATAACTTGTTTTCAACATACGAAAGCTGAAAGAATTCATCTCCAGCAAGCTCACAATTACAACAAATGTTAAAAGATAGCCTTAAGGCAGGAGGAAAATGATATTATAGGTTATATACATATATAAGGTTTTTATTATTATTTATATCTCTTTAAGTAACAACTGTCTATTTAAAACAAAATAACAATGTATTTTGTATGTAAAAGTAAAAAGCATGAAAACAATAGCACAAAGGATGAAACGGGAGAAATGGAAGTACACTATTGTAAGATTTCTTATACTATTCATGAAGTAATATAGTATCACTTGAAGGCAGACCGCGGAAAGTTAGTACTATATACAATAAACCCTAGAACAACCAATAAAATAACAAAACAAAGGGTTATAGCTAATATGCCAACAAAGGAGATCAAATGGAATCATAAAAATATAAAAGTAATTCAAAAGAAGGCAGAAAAAGAGAAAAAAGGGGACAAAGAACAGGTAGAACAAATGAAAAACAAACAGCAAGATGATATACTCATATCTAACCCAATTACTAATTCTATCAAAGGTGAATGGTCTAAACACCCCAATTAAAATGCAGAGATTGTCAGATCTGACAAAAAGTCAAGACCCAAATATATGCTGTGAACAAGAAATGCATCTTAAATATAAAGGTGCAAATAGGTTAAAAATAAAAGGATAGAAAAAGATATACCAAGACAGAGAGTTAAAAGAAGGCTTGAGTGGAGATAAAGCTATATAGATAATATCAGACAATGTAGATTTCAGAGCAAAGAAAATTATCAAGGATAAAGATCACTTCAGAATTATAAAGGAGTCAATCAATTAAGGAGACATAACAACCCTAAACATTTATGTACCTAATAACAGAGCTTCAAAATATATGAAGCAAAGACTGAAAGAACTGCAAGGAGATACAGACAAATCCAGTCACAGGCACAGATTTCAACACCCTTCCCTGAACTGTTATAAGTAGGCAGAAAAATGGCAAGGATATAGTAGAATTGACCAACACTATTAACAAACTTGACATAATGGACATTTATAGAACACTCCACAACATTTATAGAATAGCAGAATACATATTCTTCTATTGTTAGGTTTTAGAACTTGGAATATTTAGCAAGACAGGCCATATTCTGGGCCATAAAATTGAAAGGATTCAAACCCCACACATGGTACACTACTCTTGGACCACAATGGAATCAAATTAGAAATCAGCAACAAACAGACCCTTGGAAAATCTCCAAATACTTGGAAACTAAGTACACTTCTAAATAACCTATGATCAAAGAAGGAAAAAAAGAGGAAATCAGAAAAAAGAATATATGTATTTTTTTATAGACGGTGTCTTGCTATGTCACCCAGCTGGTCTTGAACTCCTGGGCTCATGTGATCTTCCCACCCATGCACCCAGCTGAAATTAAAGAGTATTTTAAAGTGAATAAAAATGAGTCTATTCATGCTGCTATAAAGTACTTAGTAGGAAATTTATATCACTAAATACTTGTATTAGAAAAAAAAAGGTCTCACATCAATGACCTCAGCTTCTACCTTAAGAAATTAAAAAAAAAAAAAAAAAAAGAAGAGAAAATCAAGCCTAAAGAAAGCAGAAGAAAAAGTATAAAGGTTGAGTATCCCTAATCCAAAAATTTGAAATCTGAAATGCTCCAAAATCTGAAACTTTTTGAGTGCCAACATGATATTCAAAGGAAACACTCATTGGAGCATTTCGGAGTTTAGATTAGGGATGCTGAACTATTAATAGTATAATGCAAATATTCCAAAGTCTGAAAATATCTGGAATCCAAAACACTTCTAGTCCCAAGCATTTCGTAAAAGGGATACTCAACCTGTAATAGAGATTGAAACAGAAATCAGTGAAATAGGAAACGGAAACATAATAAAAAAAAAAATTAACGCAATGAAAAGCTAGTTCTTTGATAAGATCAATAAAATTGATAAATCTCAAGCCAGTCTGACCATGAAAAAAGAAGACAGATTATTACTATCAAAAGTAAAAGATGACATCACTACAGATTCTACAGATATTAAAAGGATAATAGAAGACTAAGAACAACTTTATGCCAATAAATTTGACAACTTTGATGAAATGACAAAGACACAAATTACTAAAGCTCATTTAAGAAAAAAATAGATAACCTGAATAGCCCTATATTAGTGACATTGAAACTGTAGTTAAGAACCTTTCCACAATGAAAAGTTCAGAACCAAATGATGCACTGGCAAATTCTACCAAACATTTAAGGAAGAAATACTACCAGTTCTGTATAAACTCTTACAGTAAAATTGAAAAGGAATGAATACTTCCCAACTCGTTCTATGAGGCCAGCATTACCTTGAAATCAAAATATATTAGATTGATGGCTCACGCCTGTAATCCTAGCACTTTGGGAGGCCGAGGCAGGAGGATCACTTGAGCTCAGGAGTTCGAGACCAGCCTGAGCAAGAGTGAGACCCTGTCTCTTAAAAAAAAAAAAAAAAAAAAATTAGATTGACAAATATATTAGACAAATATCTTTTTAGACAAAGAAAAGTACAAGCCAATATCTCACAGAACATAGATGTAAAAATTCTAAATAAAATATTATAAAATCTAATCAAACAACACATTAAAAAGACAATACATTATTACCAAGTGGGTGTACTGCAGGAACAAAGAGTTGGCTTAATATTCAAAATAACAGTATTCATTAGACAAAGAAAAATAATTTGAAAAAATTCAACATTCCACTCCTGATAAAAATTCTCAACAAACTAGGACGAGAAGGAAATTTCCTCAGTCTGATAATGGGTATGTATGAAAAACCTACAGCTAACATTATATACTTAATGGTGAATGACTAAATGCTTTCTCTCTAAGATGAGGGACTGGCCATTCTCATCACTTCTATTCAACATTGACTAGAGGTTCTAGCCAGTGCAATTTCGTAAGAGAAAAGATATAAAAGACATCTAGATTTAAAGAAAGAAGTAAAACGGTCTTTATTTGAAGATGACTTCATTATCATGTAAAAAAAGCCAACGGAATTAATAAATGAATTTAGTAAGGTTGCAGGACACAGGATCCATATCCAAAAATCAACTGTGCATTTCCATATACAATCAGAAATGGAAATTTTAAAAAACTAGTACCATTTATAATAGCATCAAAAATATGAAATACTTAGGGATAGATTTGACAAAAGACATGAATGACCTATACACTAAAAACTATAAAATATTGCTGGAAAAAAATTAAAGAAGGATTATATAAATGGAAAGATATATCTGTTCATAGGTTAGAAGGCTAAATATTGTTAAGATGTCAATTCTAAATTTTGTCCAAATTATCTATAGCTTGAATACAATCACAATCAAAATCCAAGGATTTTTGTAGAAATTGAAACACTGATTTTTAAATTCACATGAAAATGCAAAGGGTCTAGAGTAGCCAAGATAACTGTGAAAATAAAAAATGGAAGGCCTAACACTATCTGATTTCAAGCTTTATTATAGAGCTGCACTAATCAGAACCTCATAGTATTAATGTAACTATAGACAAAAAGATCAATAGAACAGAAGAGAAAGTCAGAAATAAACCCTTATATATGGACAACTCATTTTCTTTAACACTTTTACTGAGATACAATTTATAAACCGTAAAGTTCACCATCACCATAATGTAATTTGAGAACATTTTCATCACCCCATAAAGAAACCTTGTACTCATTAGCAGTCACTCTCCACCCCTGCACTGCCCCCAATGCCTTAGCAACCACTAATTTTTCTATTTCTACAGATTTGCCTATTTTAGACATTTCATATAAATGTGATCATAAAATATGTGGTCTTTTTTTATTAATTTCTTTCATTTGCCATAACGGTTTCAAAGTCTATCCATGTTATAATATTAATAGTACTACTTTCATTTTTATTGCTGATATTCCATGTATGGATGTACTACATGTTATTTTTCTATTCATCAGTTTTTGGACATTTGGGGTGCTAGTTTCCAAAGTGGCTGAATTTTACATTCCCCACCAGCAATATATAGGATTCCAATTTCTCCACACTCACACCAACACTTGTTTTTAACCTGTCTTCTTTTTATTATAGCTATTCGAGCAGGTGTGAATGGGTATCTCATGGTTTTGTTTTATATTTCCCAATAACTAATGATGTTGAGCATCTTTTCATGTGCTTATTAGCCATTTGTATATTTTCCCAAGAGAAACGTTAAATTTAAATCCTTGTCCACTTTTTAATTGGGTTAATTGTCTTTTTATTACTGAGATGTATGTAAGAGTTCTTTATATATTCTGGATACAAGTCCCTTATCAGATACATGATTTACAAATATTTTCTCCCAGTCTATAGTTGTCTTTTCACTTTCTTGATGGTTTTTAATTTTGATGAAGTCTAATTTTAATGAAGTCTTCTCTTTTATTGTTTGTTGGACAACTATTTTTGGCAAACACATAAAGGCAATGCAGTGGAAAAAATACAGCTTTTTCAACAAATGGGTATCCATATGCAAAAAAATAACCCTCACACCATATATGAAAATTTACTCAAACTGGATCACAGACCTAAATATAAAACTTAAAATGATAATCTATCTAGACGAAAACAGAAGAAAATCTTTATGACCTTGGGTTAGCCAAAGATTTGTTAAATATGACATCAAAAGCACAATCTACAAAAGAACAAACTGAAAAACAGGAATTCATCAAAATTTAAACTTCGGCCCTTTCAATCTGGTTCCATTCTGGTTCTCCCACCGCCTGAGCAGCAGCAGCCAGGCAGTCCAGCTTGCCAAGGGCCAAAGCAGAGAGGCACCCAGCATGCTCCCTCCCTATCACCAAGGTGCCCAAGAGGAAGGTGAGCTCAGCCAAAGGGATGGTGAAGGAAGAATACAAGAGATGGGGCCATTGTCAGCTAAACCTGCTCCTGCAAAAGTGGAAACAAGGCCAAAAAAGGCAGCAGGAAAGGATAAATCTTTAGATGAAAAAAGCGCGAACAAAAGGTGGAAGGGGAGCAAAGGGAAAACAGGTGGAAGTGGCTAACCAAGAAACTAAAGATTTACCTGCAGAAAATGGAGAAACGATAACCGAGGAGAATCCAGCCCCTCATGAAGCAGGAGAGGAAGAAGCCAAGTCTGATTACTACCATATACCATGTCTCATCAGTGGTCCCTGTCTCCCTTTTTGTAAATCCAGAGTAATATTTTTATCAGCTATTTTATAAATGCAAGTTTTTTAGTGGTGTTAGAAAGATTTTTAAGAAGGAAGGAATCCAACCTCATCCCATTTTTTAAGTGTAAACGCTTTTTTTAAGAGGTAAAATCATTTGCTGGTTGTTTGTTTTTTGTTAAAACCAGAAAATAGTGAAGAATATTAAATTATGGGAGTCTTTGACTGTCTTGAGTATTAGTTTAACATTCCATAGATGGGGGATTAGTTTTTTATATCCTATAATACAAAGCATACTAAATGGCAATATGGAATCACAGTCCTGCATTTAATGTCTTCAACATTTTAAATTACTCCTATTCCCATCTTGGTTTTTAGTAGAATTGTTTCCTAAAGAATACTACTCCTTTGTGATACCTTTCATAATAGCACAAAGAAAATTAAATATTTAGGAACATATCTAACTAAGGAGGTGAAAGACCTATATAGAGAGAATTACGAAACACTGAGAAAAGAAATTGCAGAGGATGTAAACAGATGGAAAACCCCACCATGCTCTTGGATAGGCAGAATCAACATGGTAAAAATGGCTTTGCTACCTAAAGTGATTTACCAAATCAATGCAGTCCCTAACAAAATACCAAAATCATTCTTTGCTGATCTAGAAAAAATAATTCTATGCTTCGTGTGGAAGCAGAGAAGACCCCGTCTAGCCAAAGCAATCTTAAGCAAAAAGAACAAATTGGGAGGCATCAATCTGCCAGACTTCAACTATACTACAAGGCTATAGTAACCAAAACAGCATGGTACTGGCACAAGAACAGAGACATAGACCAGTGGAACAGGACTGAGAACCCAAATATAAAACTATCCTCATACTGTCATCTGATCTTTGACAAATTCCACAAAAACATACACTGGGGAAAAGATTTCCTATTCAATAAACAGTGCTGGGAAAACTGGACGGCCACATGTAGAAGACTGAAACTAGATCCACACCTCTCACCTCTCACAAAAATTAATTCATGATGGATAACAGATTTAAACCTAAGACATGAAACCATAAGAATTCTCGAAGAAAACCTTGGAAAAACTCTTATGGACATTGGCCTAGGCAAAGAATTTATGAAGAAGACGCCCAAAGCAATCACAGCAGCAACAAAAATAAATACATGGGACCTGATCAAATTAAAAAGCTTCTGCACAGCCAAGGAAACTATCACTAGGGTGAACAGACAACCTAAAGAACGGGAGAAAATATTTGCATGCTACACATCTGATATGGGGCTGATAACCAGAATCTATACAGAACTTAGGAAAATCAACAAGAAAAGATCAAACAACCCCATTAAAAAATGGGCAAAGGACATGAACAGAAACCTTTCAAAAGAAGAGAGAATAATGGCCAGAAAACATATAAAAAAATGCTCAACCTCTCTAATCATCAGGGAAATGCAAATCAAAACCACAATGAGATATCACTTAACTCCAGTGAGATCGGCTCATATGAAAAAGTCACAAAACAACAAATGTTGGCGGGGATGCAGACAGATAGGAACACTTATACACTGCTAGTGGGACTGCAAATTAGTACAACCTCTATGGAAAGTAATATGGAGATACCTCAAAGAACTAAAAGTAGAACTACCATTTGATCCAGCAATCCCACTACTGGGTATTTACCCAAAGGAAAAAAAGACATTCTATAATAAGGACATCTGCACGCGATATGTTTATAGCAGCACAATTCACAATTGCAAAGATGTGAAAACAACCCAGGTGCCCATCAATACACGAATGGATTAATAAAATGTGGTATATGTATACCATGGAGTAATACTCAGCCACAAAAAACAATGGTGAATTAACCCATCTGGTATTATCCTGGATGGAGCTAGAGCCCATTCTTCTAAGCAAAGTATCACAAGAATGGAAAAACAAGCACCACTGGTACTCACCATCAAATCGGTACTAACTGATCAATACTTACGTCACACACGGCAATAATATTCATCAGGGGGCGGGCAGGCAGGAGGGGGGTGGAGGGGATGGGAAAACTCTCACTGAATGGGTGCGGGGCACACAGTTTGGGGGACGTCCACAAGTGTAGCTCTTACATGGGCAGTGCATTGGCAATATATATAACCAAAATGTTGTACCCCCATAATACTCTGAAATGAAATTAAAAAAAAAAAAAAAAGAATACCACTCCTTGATCATGGCTCTCGCTGTCAGAATTGTGTGTATTCTATAACATCTTTGCTAGTGGTAATCCTGTTTTCCTAATAACTTTATTAATGTGCTGTGAAAGATTGAAAATTTAAATATGCAGTATATATGATAATAAATTGTGAATTGGTGGGACTTATGTAACAGCTTATCAACATGTGAAGATACTGGTACTTGACATCCTCTTAAGGAAAATTTATCTCCAAATTTTAAGCAGGAAAGTTAACTGTTTAAAAAAGAATTACAAAATATGACTTTTTAGATTTTCAGTATGTATGTTATGAATTCTGTACAAATTGAAATGTTTGTGTACTGATCCTCAACACAACCAATAAAATCTCAATTACAAAAAATAAATAAATAAAATACAACTTCTGCTTTTAAAAAGACAATGTTAAGATGGAAAGACATGCAAAGACTGGGAGAAAATCTTTGCAAAGCATATATCTGATAAAGGACTTGTATTAATATCTAGATTATATTAAAGGACTCCCAAAACTCAACAATAAGACAACAACCCACTTAAAAATTTAGGTTTGAATGGACCACCAAAAATGACCTATAGATGGCAAATAAACACACGAAAAGACGTTCAACAGCATGAATCATTCAGGAAATGCAAACTAAAACTATAAAGACATACTACTACCTACACACCTATTCAAATGGCTAAAATGAAAAAGACTGACCATGCCAAGCGTTGGTGAGGATGTAAAGAGACTTGAACCCTTGTACACTGCTGGTGGTAATATAAACTGGTACAACCACTTTGAAAAAGTTTAACAGTCTCTTAAAAATGAAATATACACCTACCATATGATTCAGCCATTCTACTGCTAGGTATTCACCCAAGAGAAAAGTAATATATGCCCATGCAAAGACTTGTATAGTAATGTTGGTTGCAGCTTTATTTATAATATCCCTAACTAGAAACAAACTAAATGTTCATCAACCTATGAATGGATAAACAAACTGTGGTATACCCACACAATAGAATACTATTCCGCAATAAAAAGGAATGAACTGTTGATGTACACAACAAGACGAATCTCAAAATCATCCAGCTGGGTAAAAAGAGCTGGACTCAAAAGAGTACATGTTGTATAATTCCCTGTATATAATACGCTAGAAAATGTAAACGAATCTATAGTGACAGAAAGCAGACCAGTGGTTGCCTGGGGAGGAGGTGGGAGGGAGGGGAGGGAAGGAGGAACTTCCAAGGGCATGAGGAAATTCTGGGGGATGATAGATGTGTTTATTATCTTGACAACGGGGGTGGTCTCATGTGTGTGTTTATGTGTGTGTGTGTGTGTGTGTGTGTCACAACTTATCAAATTCTAGATTTTAAATATCTACAGTTTATTATGCATCATTTATGCCTATTAAAAAATCCCCACTTACAAGTAGAGAGGAAATAAGCAGCCCATTAAAAAATGTAAGTAAAGAGCTTTTGTTAAGAAATTTGACTGACTCAAGACTAGAACTCATAAACGCATGCTGATGAGGCCAGTTGCTAAAAATTACTTTGAGACAAATGAGCTATTGTTTTCTGAACAGTAGTATGAGGCCAATTCACACTCACACCACTTCAATAACACATGGACTGCTGAAAATTCTGGGCTTCTATCCATTTGTGGCAGGCCATTGACTCCAGCGGAATTACAGCCTTCCATTTTGTAAGATTAACACAGGTATAACTTAAAAACCAGGAAGCCATCCTACAAAGACTAAAAGATCAGGTGCTGGAAAAATAGACAAGAAGTGGTAGTGTGGAACCAAGTCTGTCCAGATCCTGACAGCTAATCACTGGCCACCTCTAACAGAATGACAAGGTCACTTTAAACAAGGATTTTTTTTCAATTGCTCTCCCACACTTGCTAGTCTTTCCTGAGCTACAAACTATAAATCTAAATTGAGTATTCCTCAAAGAGTATAGAACATAAACATAGTTTTTATGATTTGATTCAAACTCAAATGCAACATAAAATTGTAATAGGGGAGAGGTGAAAATCTCATTATTGCAACTTGGGCAGAGGGATATGTTTTTAAACCAGAGAGGACCAACATTTAAAGGCATATAAGGCAGTGTACTAGGAATGTGAAGAAGAAAATGGGGAAAAACGCCAAAATAGGCAAATACACATATCACACTTGACTTTAAAATATATGCCACCTTGCTTTCTTAAAATATAATGTGTGAAATGAGTTAGATAATGAAAGAAAAAGATTAAAAGAGTACAAAAGTTAAAAATGAGCCTAAGATCACAGATGCCCTTGGCTAGGGATCTACTAGATAGAGATCTTATTCTACAGAGAGCCAGTAAAGTAACATTCACGTTTGTTAAATTCAATAACTCCTAACCTTGTGAAATAAGAAAATGCTAAAATATTTTCCTGTAAATAATGAATCAAATTGGTTTTCAATGATGAAATTTAAATAGATCCAAATGAATGACGACAGAGAAACTTAACTTAGTGTAATTCTCTATGCCAATTATTCTCTATACCAGTAAACTAAGGGCTGAGGAAACACGTCAGCATTGTTTTTCAAGTGTCAACACCTTAGCTCTTGTAATAGAATGATTACTAGAAACAATGGAAACAGTCCCTCTCCCTCTCCTCATAGCTATTCCTCTCCTCCCAAACATCTTGGGAGACAGTTGTCTAGATTTTCTGTCTCTATTTCCACTTCTCGTCCACTCCAATATGGCATTAAGATCCACCATTCTACCAAAACATCTTGCCCTAAGGTCACTGATGGCCTACAGGTTCTTAATAGGGGCAATATTATCCCCAAGTGGGCAAAAAAAATCTTAGATATTACAATAGTTTGCGGCCCTCCAAAAACTCATAGTATATAAACAGCAATACATTATATCTGTGTATTAAAATTTTATGAGGGGGATTAGGAAAAAATGTCTAAAAAGGTCACATAGGGGAACAATGAAGGAAAGGTTGAGAAACATTGATTGAGTATTTTTCAGTCCTCATTTTACTTGCCCTCTTAGAAATATTTAACATTGGTAACCACTCCTTCCTTCTTGAAACCTTTCTCTTCCTCAGCCTCTGTAACATATACTTTCCCTGAGTCTCCTTTTATACACCTCTGCACCGTCTTTCTCTGTCTCCTTTGCAAGCCTATCTTCCCTACATTTTGTTCCTCAAAGCTCAATCCTAGGCTTTCTCCCCAGGTGACTTTATGTATGCCCTCTGCTTTAGTTACCACTCTCTACCACCTGTAACTCACAAACCTACAGCTCCACCATAGATCATTCCCTCGAGATTCAAACCTATTTATCTACCTGACAATTTGACATCTTTATTTAATGTCTCACAGGTATATTCCTGGGAAAAGAATCCACAGCTTTGGTCAGATTCTCAGGTTAAGAATGACTGCCATACAGTAGTTTCCGAAGGGATCATAACATTAAAAATAATAATGCCAACTAAAAAAGTTGTTATGAACAATTATTCTAAAACAAGTTTCTATTCTTCTGTAATGTCTTCAAAGCCTTTGTTGTAAATATACCTTTTTGTTCATACACAATAGAAACTAAACTAGGTCATAAATCAATGTCAATACATCAGTTTTTCCCAGAGCAATGAATGTGAATACAATCACAGTGGGTTTTCTGGTTATGCCAGAAGGGATTCTGAAACCAGGGTCAGGCTTTCAGTAAAAGAGAGGTAAGAATACACTCATACACTGCTGGTGGGACTGCAAACTAGTACAACCTCTATGGAAAGTAATATGGAGATACCTCAAAGAACTAAAAGTAGAACTACCATTTGATCCAGCAATCCAACTACTGGGAATTTACCCAAAGGGAAAAAAGACATTCTATAATAAAGACATCTGCACTCGAATGTTTATAGCAGCACAATTCACAATTGCAAAGATGTGGAAATAACCCAAGTGCCCATCAATCCATGAGTGGATTAATAAAATGTGGTATATGTATACCATGGAGTACTACTCAGCCACAAAAAACAATGGTGAACTAACACGTCTTGTATTATCCTGGATGGAGCTGGAGCCCATTCTCCTAAGTGAAGTATTGCAAGACTGGAAAAACAAGCACCACATATACTCACCATCAAATTGGTACTAATTGATCAACATTTATGTGCACACACGAAAGTAACATTCATCAGGTGTTGGGCAGGTGGGGGGGGAGGAGGGGATGGGTATATTCACACCTAATGGGTGTGGTGTGCACTGTCTGGGGCAGCGGCATGCTTATAGCTCTGATTCAGGTGGTGCAAAGGCAATATATGTAACCTAAACATTCATACCCCCATAATATTCTCAAATTAAAAAAAAGAGAGGTAAGAATATAAAAGATTGAAAATTGGTTTATAAACTTGCTAGACTGCATATTTGCACAACTAAACGAGATGTCAATATTTACATTTTGAAAAGACTCCTGAAAGTAAAATGATACCACAGGGAAACTGCATTAACAATATATATTCTTATAATTTTAACAATTTATAAACTCTTTTTGTTAGTCATCTTTCATATGATAAAGCTACAGTACTAATCCTTTATAAGGTTAAACGAAAATAGAGACCTAGAACCAAAAGTGAGGGCAATCTTTTGACTATGGATTCTTTCTTCCTGAGAAATCACAGAAATTTGCCAAGACCAATACTTTCAAATAAAAGGAATTCTGCTTCTAAGATTAAGAAACAGGTTTATTTATTTCAGGAGTGAAAGAGGTGTCCTGTTAGGAAAATAACTTCTCAAGGAGGTGGAAGAAATCTGCCTTGTTGGCACAACAGGATTAAGGTCTAATCCAACACAGTCTAAATCTCTGCCTGCTAAGCCTGTTTTTCTGTTCAACCTTTCTCTCTGTCTCCCCATTCCCTGATTCTGATAGTATTCTTCCTTAGTGATTTCACAAAGGAATAAGTTCTAACGTATGACAGCAGAGTAGGGTGACTACAGTTAACGACAATGTTATTATACTTTTCAAAATAACTAGAAGAGGACTTGAAATGTACCCAATATATAGAAACGATTAATACCCTGACTTGATCATTACACATTGTACATAACAAAATTTCACATGTATCCCATTAATATGTAAAAGATAATGTAACAACAAAAAAGAAATCCCCACTAAGAGTAATTTAACATTTCCTACTAGACACTCTACTTAGATTTCCTTTAAGCACCTTAAACCCAATTATGCCCCAAACTAAACTTATTCTCTTCACCTCTACTGCCTTCTTGGCAAATCTGTTTCATAGTACCCTGTGTACCTGGTGGCTCAAGCCATAAATCTGGGACTTATCCTTGAATTCTCCCCTGACAAAATCTTATCAGTTCTCTTAACTGCTCTTAAAACTGCCTCTTCTCTGCCTCCCTGGCCTTGTCTTACGTGACAGGCCATGTTACAGACTTCAAAGAAGTTAAGTGATGGAGTTAAATAAATCTGGGGTTGAATCCCAGTTCTGCCACTTGCTAAATGTGATCTTAATCTTAGGCAAATTACTTAACCTCTATAGGACTCATTTTCTCATCTGTAAAATGAAAAGAATAATAAAATCTACCTCATAAGGTTATTGAAATGAGTAAATGAGCTAATGCCTCTAAAGCACCCAACACTATGTCTAGCACATTGTAAAAACTCAATGAGGGTCCTTGCAGGACTGTTGTATCTGTGTAAAGTGCTTGACACAAAGTAGTATATAATAATCTTTTAAAAAATTAATTTCACCTCTCTAAGTATGTTACTTTGACAATCTCCTAACATTTAGCCTTAGTCATCTTATCTATTTCCCATAATGCCTCTAATTGGGCCCTAACTTTTCAGGATAAAGTCCAAATTCTTTTTCATGATATACTAAGCTCTTTATGATGGTGTCTTTCCTTATTTCTTAAGGCTTACCTCTTGCCATTCCTTTAGCTCCAATCACATCAAACTCAGAAGTGTCAGGTTCTCTCATGAATCACTGCTTTTGCAATGCTATTCCTTTTGCCCAGAATTCCTGTCTACTCTTTCCCCAATTCAATTCCCATTTTGTCTTACACTATTCCTACTAATCCTTCAAAACTCAGCTCAGGAAGTCTTCCCTTTCCCTCTGCCACCCATATCTCCAATTTTGGTTTCAAAACAGTCTCTGTGCTGCCATATATTCTCGTACGTTTTTTCTTCTAATGGTAATAGCAGCAACCAACATTTATTAAGCATATACTATATGCCTGATTCTGTATTAAGCACATTTACATGTTTTCTCATTTAATCCTCACAGCAAATTTATGAGGTATATGCCATTATTATCCTTATTTATAAAGGAGAAACTGAGGATTACAGAGATAACTTTCCCAAAGTCACACAGCTGATAGGTAGCAGAGCTGAGATTTGAACACATATCTCCCCATGTTCAAAACCACATGCTGTATTGTCTTGTAACACTAAATATGTGGTATTATAATGATCTATTTATAGTCATGCACAACTTAATGATGGAGATATATTCTACGAAATGCATCAATAGGTGATTTTGTCGTGAGAACATTATAGAGTGTCCTTACATAAATCTAGATGGTATAGCCTATACACACCTAGGCTATATGCTCAGAGGCTACAAAGCTATACAGCATGTTACTATACTGAATACACAATAGCAAGTATTTGTGTATCGAAACATATCTAAACATAAAAAAGGTGCAGTGAAAATACGGTACAAAAGATAAAAAGTGGTACACTTCTATAAGGCACTTACCATGAACAGAGCTTGCGGGACTAGAAGATGCTCTGGGTGAGTCAGTGAGTGAGTGGTGAGGGAATGTGAAGGCCTAGGACATTAGTGGACACTACTGTAGACTATAAACACTGCATACTTAGACTACACTAAGTTTACCAAAAAAATTTTCTTTCTTCAATAATAAATTAACCTTAGTTTACCGTAACTTTTTTACTTTATAAACTTGTTCATTTTTTAAAACTTGACTCTTTTGTAATAACACTTAGCTTAAAACACAAATAGATTGTACAGCTACACAAAAATATTTTCTTTCTTTATATACTTAGTCTATAAGCTTTTTTTTTTTTTTGGAGACAGGGTCTTGCTCTGTAGCCCAGATTGGAGTGCAGCGGTGCGATCACAGCTCACTGCAACCTCCAACTCACAGGCTCAAGTGATCCTCCTGGCACAGCCTCCCCAGTAGCTAGGAATATAGACATGCGCCACCATGCCTGGCTGATTTCTTTTTTTATTTTTTGTACAGACAGGTTCTCACTATGTTGTGCAGGCTGGTCTCAAACTCCTGGCCTCAAGTGATCCTCCCTCCTCAGCCTCCCAAAGTGCTGGGATTATAGGTGTGAGCCACTGTGTCTGGCCACTGTTTTCTGTTTTTCAAATTTTTTATTTTTTTACTTTTTAAACTTTTTTGTTAAAAACTAAGACACAAATACACACATTAGCCTAGGCCTACACAGGGCCAGGATCATCAATATCTTGTCTTCCTCCCTCCACATTCTGTCTCACTGGAAGGTCTTTCACCTGAAGGATTCTGGAATACCACCTGAAGGATCTGCCAGAGGCTGTTTTACAGTTAACTTTTTTTTTAATATGTAGAAGGAGTACACTCTAAAATAACAATAAAAAGTATAGTATAGTAAATACATAAACCAGTAACATAGTTGTTTATTATAATCATCGACTATTATGTACTGTACTTATTGTATGTGCTACACTTTTTTCAGTTTGTATTTAATTTTTATTTTATTAAAATAATACTTTAAAATATTAAAAGCCTATAAAATTAAGATAATTAATGGTAGTACCAACTTGTTTTACTTTAATTTTTTTTTTAATTTCAAAATATTAAGGTGGTACAAATGTTTTAGGTTACATGGATTGTTTTTGTAATGCTTGAGTCCCGACTATAGGTGTGTCTATCATCCAAATAGTGTTCATAATACCCATTAAGTTAGTTTATTCTTCTCCCCTCCTCCCCCCTCCCTCCTGGTTGATTTCCACTGAGTTTTACTTTCCTCTGTATACATGTGTGCTCATTGGTTAGTTCCAATTTAATAGAGTACATGTGGGTGTTTGTTTTTCCATTCTTGAGATACTTCTCTTAGGAAGATGGTCTCCAGTTCCATTCAGATTGTTACAAAAGGTATTAATTCATCTTTTTTATGGCTGAGTAGTACTCCATGGTACACATATACCATATTTTATTAATCCACTCATGTATTGACGGGCACTTGGGTTGATTCCACATCTCTGCAACTGTGAATTTTGCTGCAATAAACATTCGAGTGCAGGTGTCTTTTTGATGAAAAGTCTTCTTTTCCTTTGGGTAAATACCCAATGGTAGGATTCCTGGATCGAATGGTAGGTCTACTTTTAGTTCTTTGAGGAATCTCCAAACTGGTTTCCATAGAGGTTGTACTAATTTGCAGTCCCACCAACAGTGTATAAGTTTTCCTTTCTCTCTGCATCCATGCCAGCATCTATTGTTTTTGGACTTTTTAATAAAAGCCATTCTAACTGGGGGTTAGGTGATATCTCATTGTGGTTTTAATTTGCATTTCCCTGATGATTAGTGACATTGAGCATTTTTCCATATGTTTATTTGCCATTTGTCTTTCTTCTTTTGAGAAGCTTTTCTGTTCATGTCATTTGGCCACTTTTTAATAGGGTTGGTTGTTTTTTTCTTGCTGATTTACTTGAATTCTTTTTAAATTCTTGTTATTAGCCCTTTATCAGATGTGTAGCTTGCAAATATTTTCTCCCATTCTGTAGGCTGTCTATTTGCCCTGTTGATTGTTTCCTTATCTGTGAAGAAGCTTTTTAGTTTAATCAAATCCCATTTATTTATTTTTGTTGTTGCCATGATTACCATTGGGGTATTAGTCATAAATTCTTTGCCTAGGCTGATACGTAGAAGAGTTTTCCTACATTTTCCTCTAGAGTTCTTATGGTTAGATCTAAGTCTGTTATCCATCTTGAATTAATTTGTGTGAGTGTGAGAGGTAAGGGTCCTGTTTCATTCTCCTGCATGTGGCTATTTTCCCAGCACCATTTATTTAATAGGGCTTATTTTCCTCAGTGTATATTGTTGTCTACTTTGTCAAAGATCAGTAGGTTGTAGGTAGATGGTTTTATATCTGGGTTCTGTGTTCTGTTCCATTGGTCTATGTCTCTATTTTTGTATCAATACCATACTGTTTTGGTTACTACAGCCTTGTAGTATAGTTTAAAGTAGTAGTATAGTTTAAAATAGTAACGTGATGCCTCCAGATTTGTTTTTTTTTTTTTTTTTGCTTAAGATTGCTTTTCTGGTTCCAAATGAAGTGTAGAATTATTTTTTCTAGATCTGTAAAGTATGACTTTGGTAACTGGATAGGAATTGCATTGAATTTATAAATCACTTTGGGTAGTATGGACATTTTAACAATGTTGATTCTACCTATCCATGAACATAATATGTTTTTCCATTTGTTTGTATCCTCTGCGATTTCTTATGACTGGCAGCATAGTAGGTTTGTTTATACCAGCAAACAAACCACAAACACAGGATACATTGTGCTACAACATTAAGATGGCCACAACATCACTAGGTGATAGGAATTTTTCAGCTCCATTATAATCTTATGGGACCACCATCATATGTACAGTCTGTCATTGACCAGAATGTCTTTATGTGGCACGTGACTACATTTATCTGCTTCCCCATTAGTCAGTTAAATCTATCTAGTAAGATCCTTGAAGACTGGGATCATGTCTTTCATTTCTTATATACCCATGCCTAGCATAATGTTTAACAATTGATAGATGTTCAAGAAATAGCTGCCAAATCAATGAATGAAACCACATCATTTGATTTTTATAACTGGATGAGGTAAATCAGTTATCAATTCCTGTTTATAAAGCAGACATATAACTATTTTATTAATAGAATGCTGCTGAAGTGGTTTTGTCTTCAAGTTAAATCATATAACCTCCATGCAAAGAAGGCATTAAATGATTTAGTTTCTTCAACAAGGAAAAGGCAAAAAATAATTTGTAATTTTTTGCCAACTGTCAACAATAAGATTAAGTCTTCTGATACCATCTGTAAAACAATCAAACCTTCATATTTTTTCTTGAGGTCAAGAGTATAAATCCAAGAAGGAAAAGATTATCCAGTAGGAAATGACAATAAAACAAAAGCCTTAAGCAGAAAAAGCTTTCTAAGAAGGTCAGTAGTATTGCTAAAGAAGAATTCCCTATTGACTATGCCATGTGGTAGGCATGTCATAAGAAGATTTAGGTTAGACATAAAATACCCACAGCAGGGGTATATTGGCTTCAGTTAAATGAAATGAATTAAATTTCTATTTTGTCTTTTACCTGATAGCCTGTAAAATGCTTATGTATCATGAGCACTGCAGAACTGAAAGATTTTTTGATGCAGAGCAGATCACAATTATGACTAAAAGATTAGGTTATAGTGAGACAAATCTGGTCTAGATATGAATGAACTTCCTGAAAGACAACATCATTAGATTCTGAAACTGTTATACAGGGAGATTATGTAACTACAGCTCTAAAGAACATTACAAATAGAAAAGGTCCTTGAAGTATTTAAACAGAATTCTGCCTAAAAGCCACACCGACATCTTCATAAAGATTTTTTTCTAAGCATCCCCCACTCCAGTCCAAAACACACACACACTTTTTTCTTACAACAGTTTTGTCAGGTTGCTCTTAGGACAACAGTATTATAATGTATTTCCAGAAGGGAAAAAAGTATGAGAGAATAAAAACATACACAAAGGAACTATTAAAGACCTCACAGGAAAACTATTATCACCAGTGGGTTACCACATAAAGATTTCAGGAGTCCTTGTACCCTTTGTTGCAAAATAAACAGGATATTTAGCAGCAAGGGTCCCCCTATCACACACATACACTTAGGCTTCAAGCAAACTAATGATAAAAACTTGAAAAATTAAGAATTATAGAAAGGATAGAAAAAAGGTGATTTATTTTACCGTCAAAGATAATTCTTTAACATCTTGGAATGTTTTAGTCAACTTTTTCATTGTAAGATAAGATTGCTGTTTTTGCAAAACGCTTTGTTTCCATTTGGTGCACAGATTGGGAAAAGGTCAGAGGTGATTAAGAAGCTGCCCTGGGCAAGCTGCAAAGACAGAAATAGAAAAGCTTCAGATGAAAGAAATGACCTGCCGTGATATTGTTAAAGAAGTTGCAAAAATAATTTACATAGTACATGATGAAGTTAAGGATAAAGCTTTTGAATTAGAACTCAGCTGGGTTGGTGAATTAACTAAAGGAAGACATGAAATTGTTCCAAAAGATATAAGGGAAGAAGCAGAGAAATATGCTAAGGAGTCTTTGAAGGAAGAAGATGAATCAGATGATGATAATATGTGACCTTTCCTCCAGCATCTGTTCTATTTTAAATTTCTACTACAGCCCCATGTAACTCTTTAGCCCTGTGGATTATACATGGTTACTGAACAATTTTCATTAAATTTTTGTCTTGAAAAAAAAAAAAGAAGCTGCCCTGGGGTTAGAGGGAGGCTCAGACAGAACCTCCAAGGAGAGGGCCTGCAGCAGTACCCCTCAAAGGCCACTGTGATAATATTTTACTTGGGATTTTTTCATTCACGTTCATGAGAGAAATTAGTCTGTAATGCTGCTTTCTTACAGTGTCCTTGTCAGGTTGGTACTAAGGTTATGCCAGCCTGTATAATTATTTGGGAAATATTCTCTGTTTTCCATTCTCTGAAAGAGTTTATGTAAAACTTGGTGTTATTTTTTTCCCTTATATATTTGAAAAGAATCCCCAGTGAAGATACACGAGCCTGGATCTGAACCTGGATTTTTCTTTTTGGAAAGATTTTTAATAACTGATTTTATTCCTTTCAGTGATATGGGATTACTTAGATGTTCTATTTCTTTTTGTGTCCATTTTAGTTGTTTTTTCCCACTGTAGGAGTTTGTCTATTTCATTAAAATTGTCAAATTTTTTTAATGTAAGGTTGTTCATAATGTCCTCTTCTCATCATTTAATGTCTGTAGGCTCTGTAGTAATGGCTCCATTTCTATTCCTAATATTGGTAAATTATATTTTCTCTCTTTTCTTTTTACTGATTAGCAAAAGTGATATATTCCTGGCAAAACTGAATTTTCAAAGAAGCAACTTTTGGCTTTGATTTCCTCTATGGTACATTTGTCTTCTATTTCACTGATTTCTGAACTTATCCCTATGACTTCTTTTTTCTAATTTGATCTGCAGTTTTTTTCCAAGCTTCTTAAGATGGAAGGTTAAAACATAGATTTTTAGCCTTTTTCCCTAATAAGTGCAATCAAGGCTCTGAGATTCCCTCTAAGCACTGCCTTAGCTACATCTGAGAAATGTTAATGTTTCATCTTCATTATTATTCTTTTAATAGTATTTCCTAATTTCCATTGTAATTTTATTTTTGACCTAGGATCCTTTAGAAATATACTGCTTTATTGATTTCTAGCTTAATATCACTATATTCAGAGAACATACTCTGAAAAACAACCCAAAATATGGTCGATTTTGGAAAATGTTCCATGGGCACTTGAAAAGAATATATTCTGCCACTCTTTATTGTTTTTACAAATGTTTTCATTTTTCTTAAGTAAACATTTAAAAGTAAAGTGGCCGGGTCATAGTGTAGGTCTATGCTTAACAGTATAAGACACTAAAAAGTTTTCCAAAGTGGTCATACTCTTTTCCACTTACACTATCATTACATGAGTTCCAGTTGCTCTATGTCTTGCCACTATCTGGTTATTGTTAAGTTTGTTGTCATTTTTCCCCTAAGCTATTCTAATGAGTCTGAAGTAGTACCTCATTGTATATAGAGTGAGTTCTTATTTTAAGATTATATTTTTCAATTATAGATTTTCTATTTGATTTTATTTTATAGCTTCCAATTCTCTGAAGAAATTCTCCATATTTCCATCTATTTCCTCTATCTCTTTCTCTAGTTACTTGAGCATATTAATAAATTATTTTAAAGTCCTTGTCTGCTAACACCAATACCTGTGTCATCTATGAGTCTGCTTCTGTTGTCTGTTCTTTCTCTTGGCTTTTGGACATCTGGTTCTTTCTAAATATGTACTTAGAAAATTTTGACTGAATATTGAGTACTGTTTTAAAAAATTTTAAAGGCTTTAAATGATGTTGTCTATAACCAGAGAGAGTTCACTATTTCTCTGTTAGGCAGAAAGTGCAGGGTCATCATCTTAATCCAGTCCAGACTGGGCTGGATTAAGAATCAAGGCTGCTTTGCAGTTTAGGTAAGGCTTATTCTACGGCTGGTTAGACTATCTTGTTAGTGCATGCTCTCCCTGGCTTTCAAATGAAAGGCTGGTATGTACATTGGGCCCTTATTCCCTTCCCCCAAGCCAGTGGGTCCTGAACTCTACATCTTCTCATCACCACAGACTGATTGATTCTTAGTCTGCTTTCTACATGTTTTCCACTTAGCCTTTCTTAGACTTTGGCTTTCTTAAACTTTGGCAAATGTCTTGAGGAGAAAACTGGTTAAATGTTTGCAACTCCTCAAGTCTCCAACTTTATTGCTTCAGTTCCTTAAGACCACCAAAAACTCTGCTTGTTTCTCTGTCACCCAGCAGTAGCCCTGTACCTGATCTAATTTCATATTAAAACATATATTGGAAACTCCTAAAAAAATCTTTAGTTCCTATCGTTCCCAGAATTCTAGTTCTTTATTTCCAAGTGTATATAAGTCAGCCCTCTGTTGATACTCCATAGGCGCCTCAAACTCTTGGTCCAAAACTGAACTCACTAGTTTTCTGACACATCTGCTCTTCTCTGGGCATTCCTTATCTATGTTAATGGTATTGCCATTCATTCAGTTATCTGAGAAGAAAGTTAGAAACTATCCCTGACTCCTCTCTCAATATCAAACCCAACTGAACATCAAGTTCTATGGATTCTACTTCTTAAATATTATTAAATATGTCATTCTCTGTTCCCAGTGCCCTCATCATCTCCCACCACAACTACTGTAATAACTTCTTAACTGGACTCTGCCTTAGTTTTCTGTCTTGTTCAGACTATTGCGAACTCTGCTGCCAGAGTGATCTTTATAAGATACAAAACAGATAATAAGACTTTTGTCTTAAAATCTTTCAACAGCTTTGTTATAGGCCCTCTGCCACTTTACTTCACTTGGGGTTTAGCCACCTCAAGTTTTCACATTATTTCCCAGACATATCTTATGCTTTTATACTAAGTTCCTTGACCGTCTGGCAAACTTCAATTCATCCTTTAAGCGGCAATTTGAGTATTAACTCATCTATAAAGCATTTCTTAACCTCCCTAGACTATCCCTGCCTTACTTTTAGCACTATATATTTTTTTCTCTTTTTCTCCATTTGTCTGGCCTTCCTTGGTGCTCATTCTATTAGTCATCATCATCATCATCACCACCACCACCACCATCATCATGGCAGTAACAGGTACTTTTTATTATGATTCTATTAAATGCCAGATATGATGTTAAGGACTTTACATACATTTCTCTGTTTAATTCTATCAACAAACTAGAAGATAGATATTATAATCCCCATTATATAATTAAAGATACTGACACTCAGAGGTAAAGTAACTTGCTTAAGGTTACAAAGCAAATAAGGGGTACATTAAAATTTAAGACCATTTGATTCTATGAACCACTATCTTGCTACATATTCAAGTTTTATATTCTTAGCACATAGTACAATGCCTGGCATGTAGTGAGTTCTCAATAAATGTTTGCTGTGTTGTTAAGAAGTACTAAACAAGATAACATGTGAAAGCCCTTGTAAATGATAAAACTCGGCATGAATGCTACTATTTCCTTCCACCCTGACTCTGTTTATGTTTGTTTTTCTAATTTACCATCCTTATCCCCTTCCCCTCAAAATATATATTTATTCACGTAGGCCTAATTGAAATACAATAATTTCTCTAACTCTCCAGAAAAAAATCAGTAATCCCTTCTTCTGTGCTCTCATGGACTCTGTCCCTATTTCTGGAATTGGATTAATAATTACATTACTTAATTGCACGCATCTGTTTCTTACCCCCCACCCAAGTTAGATTATGAGTTCTTCAAGAAAAGGAACCACATTTTATTTATCTTTGTATCACCTGAAACTAGAAGAGTGCCTGTGATATGGAAGATGCTAAATTAATGTTTTCTGAATAAATGCAGAATCACTCTTAGACCTGGATAAGGGGGGAGTCCTTGCCATGGGACCCACATTTTTAATAGTTCCACTTTGGCCTGCCTCTGACCACAACTCTCCCCCAAGGGCTCAGACACTAAGCAGCTAGGGGAATATGCTCACCTGAAACCTATGCCAGCCCATCATAGCCTCTGCTCCAGGTATCCAGGTCCCTGAAATTCTTTACTCCAACTTCCAAGGCCATTTTCAGGGTCTAGACAGCCCTATTCCCCAGATTTGTCCTCCTGAGAGCAAACTGCACCTCCGATATATACACCTAGGCTCAGTGGAATATTAAGGCATGGCTACCTGCAGGGCTTGGATATCTGGGCTGGGTTGAGCATAGCATGTATCCAAGATTCTTTGCAGTACAAAACACAGTGATGGGTAGGAAGAGAAAGCGGGTGGGCTGAGGCCTGTCTCTCCCTAAGATGCCATGTTCCTGCGTGTAACTCAGAGTCATTCAAGAATTACAAATTTGAACCTGACCTTCTAGGTTATTATGAAATATATTTGTCAAGGTAGGACAATAGAATATACTTCATTTAACAATTTTTTAGCTTGGTTTATGACATTTATATATTTAGATGTAAGGTATATAAGCCTGCATTTACACTTCAGCTCAGTCCCATAAATGGTAGAGGCAGGCTTAAATAAGTGATTTCCATGAAAAAAACTATAAATATATGAAAATATCTGAAATCACTTAAAAGAATTCAATAAATATTTCCTTTGCAATGGCTGCTACACCAATGGTAATTGGTTTTTTTTAAAGAATTCTTCTAAATGAAGAATACTTCTATTACAGAAACAATCACCCATTAAGATAAAGGAAAACTTATTAGTAATACTGGAGAAGAAAGGGATTAGTAATTAAAAGATTTATTTTCTTTCATTGAGTTGAAATAGCATTGGAAAGGAATTAGGAAACTTTTAGGTCCAAAGACTACTCATTAGGCTATTTGAACACATTTCTAGCACCTTACAGTAACCCTATAGCAATTTTTGTTATAGTATTATATAAAATATTACAAAATAAATGTGTTATTGCCTTATATTTTATAGCACTTCACAAATTTCAAAGTATTTTCATATATTATTAGCACTTTGTTTAGTGCCTTATGCATAGTAAGTCAACGACATCTGATGGAATAAAACGTCAAATTAGATCCATAAAATTTCATTATAACTTTTTATATATTGTTTAGAAGTCGGGAGGCCCTATGAAGCTTGTCAAGACAACTGAGGTTGAGCTCTGAGGGGAATTCAGTAAAAACTTGTATATTAAAAAAGATAACTGATAGAAAAGAACTTCTTCAACTTGATAAAGAACATCTGCAAAATATTTACAGCTAACAACATATTTAATGGTGAGGACTATAAGTTTTCCTGCTAAGACAGAAACGAGGCAAGAATGTACTCTCTCACTACTCCTTTATAACACTGTACTCAAAGTCCTAGCTAATGAAACAAGACAAGAAAAGGAAACAAAGGGTATACAGATTGGGAAGAAAGAAATAAAACTCTTTGTTCAGAAATGACATGATCATCTATGTAGAAATAACAAAAGAATCACTAGAAGAAATCCTGGAACTAAGAAGTGATTACAGCAAGGTTGAAAGATGTAAGTTTAATGTATTAATACAAAAATCAATCACTTTCCTATATGCCAGCAATGAACAGGTGGAATTTGAAATTAAAAAGACAATACCATTTACGTTAGCATCCCCCAAAATGAAATACTTAGGTATAAATCTAACGAAATGTGTACAAGGTCTATATGAACCAAACAACAAAACTCTGATGAAAGAAATCAAAGAATTAAATAAATGGAGAGATATTC
This sequence comes from Daubentonia madagascariensis, assembly GCA_023783475.1. Taxonomy (NCBI): domain Eukaryota; kingdom Metazoa; phylum Chordata; class Mammalia; order Primates; family Daubentoniidae; genus Daubentonia; species Daubentonia madagascariensis. The sequence continues at coordinate 1,176,408 of JAKFHU010001323.1, forward strand.
CATGATCATAGATAGAAAGAATCAATATTGTCGAGACATCAGTTCTTCCCTACTTGATCTACACAATCAATGCAATGCCAATAAAAATTTCATCAAGTTATTTCGTGCATATCAACAAACTTATTCTAAAGTTTACAAGAAGAGGCAAAAGGACAGCCAATACGATATTAAAGGAGAAGAACAAAGTTGGAAGACTGGAACTACCCAAGGTCAAGACTTACTATAAAGCTACACACCCCAACTGCTGCTGCCAGCGCCCAGGCATACCATCCAGGGACTTAAGGACAGGCCTGCCTCCCCTTCTGGGGGCCTGAAACAACTCAATGGCAAAAAACCAAATAATTCCATTAAAAAGTTGACAAAGGATCTGAATAAACATTTCTCAAAAGAAGACATATAAATGGCCAACAGGCATATCGAAAAATGCTCAACATCCCTAATCATCAGGGAAATGAAAATCAAAAACATAATGAGATATCATCTCACCCCAGCTAGAATAGCTATTACCAAAAGACAAAAAATAACAAATGCTGGTGAGGATGCAGAGAAAAGGGAACTCTCATACACTGCTGGTAGAAATGTAAATTAGTATAGCAATTATGGAAAACAGTATGGAGGTTTCTCAAAAAACCAAAAATGGAACTTCCATATGATCCAGCAATTCCACTACTAGGTATTTAGCCAAAGGAAAAGAAATCAGTATATCAAAGGGATACCTGAACCCCCAGGTTTACTGCAGCACTCAACATTTCACAATTGTCAAGATATTGAATCAGCCTAAGTGTCCATTGACAGATGAATGGATAAAGAAAATGTGTATATATATATACGATGGAATACTATTCAGCCATAAAAAAGAATGAAATCCTGTCATTTGCAGCAACATGGATGGAACTGGAAGTCATTATATTAAATGAAATAAGCCAGGCGCAGAAAGACAAATGTCACATATTCTCACTTGTATGTGGGAGCTAAAAAAAAGTTGTTCCCATGGAGGGAGAAGATAGAATGATAGTTACCAGAGACTTAGAAGAGGGGACAGAATGAACAGCAGTTGGTTAATGGGTACAAACATAGAGTTAGATAGAAGAAATAAGTTCTACTTATTGATAGCACAGGAAGGTGACTGTAGTTAACAATAATTTGTCATATATTTCAAAATAGTTGGAAGAAAAGATTTGAAAGGTTCTCAACACAAAGAAATGATAAATGTTTGAGGTGATGGATATACTAAATACCCTAATTTGATCATTACACATTATATGCTATATCAAAATATCAAATGTACCCCATAAATATGCACAATTGTTACATACCAATAAAAATAAATAAGTAAAACTACAGTAATTAAGACAGTGTGGTACTGGCAAAAGAACAGACAAACAATGGAACAGAATAGAGAGTCCAAAAATAGACCCACATAAACACAGTCAACTGATCTTTGGCAAAAAAGCAAAGGCAATACAATGAAGAAAAGAGAAGTCTTTTCAACAATTGGTGCTGGAACAACTGGACATCCATGTGAACAAAAAAAATGAATCTAAACACAGACCTTAATGCCTGTTAAAAAAAATTAATTTAAAATGGATGATAGAGCTAAATGTAAAACACAAAACTATAAAACTCTTAGAAGATAGCAAAGGAGAAAACGTAGGTGACTTAGGGTATGGCAATGATTTTTTATATATAACACCAAAGGCACAATCTATGAAAGAAAGAACTGATAAGTTAGACTTCATTAAAATTAAAAACTTCCACTCTGCAAAAGACACTGTCAAGAGAGAAAAAGACATGCCACAGACTGGGCAAAAATGTTTTCAAAAGACCTACCTGATAAAGAAATGTTATTCAAAATATACAAAGAACTCTTGAAGCTTAACAATAAGAAAATAACTGACCAGATTAAAAAATGGGCAAAAGACATGAACGGACATGTCACCAAAGATATACAGATGACAAATAAGCATATGTAAAAGTGCTCCATATCATATGTCATCAGGAAATTGAAAATTAAAAAATGATATAACACTATACACCTATTAGAATGGCCAAAATTCAAAATACTGACAACACCAAACGCTGGCAAGGATGTGGAGCAACAAGAACTCACACTCATTGACGGTGGAATGCAAAATGGCATAGCCACGTTGGAAGACAGTTTGGCAATGTCTTATAAAGGTAAACATATTCTTACCGTAGGATCCAGCAACCACACTCTTTGTTATTTACCCAAATGAGCTGAAAACTTATGCCCACACAAAAACCTGCACACAGATATTTATAGTAACTTTATTCATAATTGCCAAATCCTTGGAGCAACCAAGATGTTCTTCAGTAGGTGATGAATAACTAAACTGTGATACATCCAAATAATGAGATATTATTCAGTGCTAAAAACAAACAAGCTATAAAGCCGTAAAAAGGCACTGGAGGAACCTTAAATGCATGTTTCTAAGTATAGGAAGCCAATCTGAAAAGGTTACATACATACTGTATGATTCCAACTATATGACATTCTGTAAAAGGCAAAAGCATGGGGACAGTAGAGTTCAATGGTTGCCAGGAGCCGGGGGTAAGGAAGGAGGAATAAGCAGAGCACAGAGGATTTTTAGGGCAGTGAAACTACTCTATATTATACTATCTATAATGTTAGACACATGACATTATATATTTCTCAAAACCCATAAAATGCACAACACCAAGAGTGAACCCTAATATAAATTATGGACTTTGGGTAATAATAATGTGTCAATTGTAGGTTCATCAAATGTAACAAATTGTACCACTGTGGTGCAGAACAGTGACAGCGGCAGAGGTTATGCATGTGCAGGACACAGGGTATATGGGAACTCTGTACTTTCTGCTCAATTTTGCTGTGAACCTAAAATTGCTCTAAAAAATACAATCTATTAGAAAATCAAACAAACAAAAAGACATAGCTGTTCACCATCTTCCAAAACTCTACCCAGATCAAAAATAGTTGTTTCCAGTATGGATCAGAAGGTAAAACCATTGCCTTTTTCTAAGATTTAGATTCCAAAAACATCATAATTGGTAACTTAAGGCTCACAATGAGGATCAAAGAACTTACTTTTCAATTTTCTTCTTTTGTTCTTTTTGCCTTTGTTGTTCTTTTACTTGTTCTCTCTCAATATCCATAAAAAGTCGTCTATGTCTCAGGTATTGCTTTTGACGCTAAAGGAAAGAAGTTAAAATTATTAAGATTCTGTTCTCAGAGGAGCAGAAAGAAAACCATATGATACAGAAATTACATGGGTTAAGTTTTTAATTTCCTTCTATCTATGGTGACTCAGGATATCATGTACAACAAGAATTTTATATTTTCAAGCAAATAGCTATTATATGTTAACAGACAAACCAGAGAAAGAAGTACTAATTTAGTTTGCCCTTAGTACAGTCCCTTGTCAATAGTACTTGAGGAAATGACTGTATTTGATATGATAAGATATATATTACATTTACTCTGAACTCCCAAGTAGTAAGTACCATAAAAGCAGGGCCACAGAAAGAGTGTGAGAGGTATTTTATAACAGAATAATCACTTTAACTTTTCAAAATTAAAACTGTATCACAAAAGTGTACTCTAAGCCTAGCCTAACATGGCAGGGGTAAGGACAGAAAGGCTGAAGTATATTACAGCATCATACTCATAAATGGAACAAGTATAACAAAAGCAAGTGCTACTACGCTGCATGTGAGCTGTTCATACCTCTGGATTTGCATATTCTCTTTTAAGTACACAAGCCACTCAAAGGGCAAAAAGCATGTATATACCAGGGTAGTGTAGGGCTTTTTGGTAAAAATTATTGAAAGCCTAAATAGCAGTTCTTAATATTGAGGAGGTATCAGAATCACCAGTGGTATTTTTTTAAAACACAAATGCCCTAAATCTACCTTTTCAGGTACTGTTTTAGTACATCTGGTTTGGATCCAAGTATTTGTATTTTTAAAAAACCTGCACATTTGATTCCAGTGCATGGCCAGGGTTAAGAACTGTTGGTTTAAACTAACTTTAGATTGAAAAGAAAAAAAAAAGTACCCATAAATTAATAACCTTCCTTTAAATAAGTTTTAGTGGCAAATATACACTAGCTGAAGAAATTCACTAGGATTAGATCTCTGATTTCACATCAATGTACCCTAACTTCTAGGAGCTTGGAAGAGAAATTCAACATATTATAATGACTCAAGCAACTTTTCTTCCTTAATCTATGGAATTTGTGGTATTAGCTCCTAAATAATTGTAAATATTTCCAATTTCACACATATTGTCATAGTAGAAATATTGGTATCCAAAAGCAGTATTATTACATACCTCTTTCTTATCTTCTTCTTGATCTACTCCAGACTGAAATGCTAGTGGAGCTTGGTATTCAGAGCTTAACCCTGATTGATATTCATCATAAACCTGTTAAAAGTCCAGTCACACAAAGTGAGAAAATTACCAAAAGATACCTCTGTAAACCACTTTGATATTTTTATCTATTGATTCTTTTCTTCTACAAACTTGAGCTCAATTGGATAAAGCTGGGTCCCGAATCTCCAGCCTGTTAGGGACTGGGCTGCATACTTCTACTGCCTGCCCCCACAGTCGGTGGAAAAATTGTCTTCCATGAAACTTAGGAACTGGGGGCGGGGGCCGCACAGCAGAAGGTGAGTGGCAGGTGAGCGAGCGAAGCTTCATCTGTATTTACAGCCACTCCCCATTGCTCCCATCACTGCCTGAGCTTCACTTCCCCCACCCCTGTCTGTGGAAAAACTGTCTTGCATGAAACCCATCCCTAGTGCCAAAAAGGTTGAAGACCACTGGGATAAAGAACCAAAGGACAAATATAAAAGAACAAAAGAAAAAAGAATGAAAGGAAGCAGCTTCAGAAGGAATTAACCAAACAAAAACCAATAAACCAAAGTAAAGGATTCAGATCAAAAGCATGGGTGAACAAATAATAAATCAAAATGTTCAGAATGAAAGTTCCTTTAAAGTGGTCACTTGAAATCACTCTGTCATGAGTGTGCTTGGGATTGAATCCAGAATATACAGCCAGATTCCTTCATATCTCAATTCTATATAATCACTTTCAATTTATACAAATCTCTTCATGAGTATGAGTCCAGAGAAAATACGGTAGCAATCAACTGACATGGCATGCAGGAAGTCTAATTTCTACCCATATGTCCTAGGAAAGCCTTATGACATAATCTGGTATACCTGCTTGGACATTATATGGGTCAAATTATGATCTCTAACTTTTAGAAATAAAAAATTATTAATTTCTTTTATCTCTTTAATTTAAAACTTATTTATCTTTCAGCAAGGTTGCGGGATACAAGATCAATATACAAAAATCAATTGTATTTCTATACTTGTGATGAACAATCTGGAAACAAAATTAAGAAAAAATTTCCACTTACAAAACCACAAAAAAAAAGGAAGTGTAAATTTTATACTGTGAAAACCTAGAAACATTGTTAAAAGAAATTAAAGAAGATATAAATAAATGGAAAGAAACCCCCATGTTTATGGATTGGAAGATCAAATATTGTTAAGATGGCAGTACTCCCCAAATTGATCAACAGATTTAATGAAATCTCCATCAAAATTTCAGTTGACTTCTTTGCAGAAATTGACAAGATGATCCTAAAATTCCTGTGAAAATACATGTGATCCAGAATAGCTGAGACAATCTTGAAAAAGAACAAAGTTGGAGGACTCACTATTCCCAACATCAAAACTTACTACAAAGGTACAGTAATCAAGACAGATTTTACTGGTATAGATAGATACATATAAATCAATGGAATAGAATTGAGAATTCACAAATAAACTTTTACATTTATGATCACCTGATTTTTGATAAGACTGCTAAGACACTTCAATGAAAAAAGAATAATCTTTTCAACAAATGATGCTGGGACACAGGTTATCCACATGTAAAAGAATGAAGCTGGACCCCTACCTAACACTATACACAAAAATTAGCTCAAAGTGAACCACAGGCCTAAATATAAGAGCTAACACTATAAGAGCCTTAGAAGAACACATAGGATTAAATCTTTTTGACCCTGAATTAGGTAATAATGGTTTCTTAGATATGACAACAAAAGCACAATCCATAAAAGAAAAAGTAGATAAATTGGACTTCATCAACATTAAAAACTTTTGGGCCAGGCACAATGGCTCACGCCTATAATCCTAGCACTTTGGGAGGCTGAGGCAGGAGGATTGCTTGAAGCCAGGAGTTTGAAACCGTCCTGAGCAAGAGCAAGACCCTGTCTCCACAAAAAAATATGAAAATTAATTGGGCATGGTGGTGCGCGCCTATAGTCCCAGCTACTCAGGAGGCTAAGGCAGGAGAACTGCTGGAGTCCAGGAGCTTGAAGTTACAGTGACCTATAATGACACCACTGCATTCCAACCTGGGCAACAAAGTGAGAACCTGTCTCCAAAAACAAAAAAAAACCAAAAAAAACAAAAAAAACCCAAAAAAACTCAAACACACATATTCTCACTAATAAGTCAGAGCTAAACAATGGGTACACGTGGTCATAAAGTGGTGTAAAGGACATTGGAAACTAAGAAGGGGAGAGGATGGGAGGGGAGTGAGAGATAAAAACTTACTTATCGGGTACAACGTACACTATTCTGGTGATGGGCACACTAAAAGCCCTGACTTCAGTATTATACAATTCATCCACATAACAAGAACATTTGTGCCCCCTAATATTTTGAAATAAAAGTTATTTTTAAAAAATTAAAAAACCTTACAAAATTAAAAAAAAAATTGAAGAAGTAATGGCCAATAATTTCCCAAATTTGGTGAAAGACATATATTTACAGACTTAAAAAGTTCATCACACCCGAAATGGGATAAACTATAAAGGAATTACGCCCAAACACATTATAATTAAACTGCTAGAAATCCAAAATAAAAAGAATTTTGAAAGCAGCCAGAAAAAATTGACATATTACATATAGAACAATGATTCAAACAATTACAAATTTGCAATCAGAGCCCAGGGAGACCAGAAGGCAGTAGAACAGTATTTTTAATGTGCTGAAAGAAAACAACTGTCAACCCAGAATTCAATCTCCAGTAAAAATACACTTTAAGACTGATGACAAAATAGATGAAAGAAAACTAAGAGCAAATGTGTTATCAGCAGACCTGCACTAGAAGAAATGCTAAAGAAAGTTCTTTAGGCTGGAGGAAAATGATACCAGGGAGGAATGTGAAACTTCAAGAATGAAAGACAAGCAACAAAAAGAGTAAATATATAGGTAAGTATTATAGACTATTTTCCTTCCCTTAAGTTTTTAAAAAATAATACGATATTAAAACCAAAAAACATGATCTCAAGGAATTTTCAGTGTAGGTAGATGGAATACATATAACAATTATAACATAAAGGGGGAAGGGTAAAAGGACTTTTATGTTGATTGTAAAGCTTCTACATTTACTTAAAGTGGTAAAATATTACCTCGAAGTAGACTGTGAAAGGTTTGGAATGTATATTGTAATCCTCAGAGCAACCACTGTAAAATAATATAAAAAGATAGAGCCAAAAAGATAACAGATCAATTAGAATGAAATTAAACAATATTTAAATAAAGAGACTTCTTTTTGAAGCAATGATGCAATAATAGAATTGGATTTACCCTCCTGCCTAGAATGACTAAACAAACAAAAATCTATGAAAGAATTGTTTTTGGACATTGGACATAAGGAAGCACAGGACATCTATTCCTCATAGATGGGAAACAAACATAGTAAACACTACAATTGCCCAGCTTAATTGCCTAAAGAATTTCCAATCCACTGCACAAGAAGAGGGATCCCAGACAGACCCTGGCAGTCTCCCTGAGGAGCAATAAGAAGAAACCATACTGCACCTTCAATATTTTGCTTGAAAATCTCCTCAGCTAAACGTCCAAGTCCATTGCTTACAAGTTTTACTTTCCACACAACCGTAGGACACAATTTAGTTAAGTTTTCTGCAACTAAATAGCGAGGATCACTTTTCTCCAGTTTCCAATAATGTGTTCCTCATTTCCTTGAGCTTCACTGGCAGTGCCTTTAATGTCCAATTTCTACCAATATTTTGCTTATGACAATATAGATATTCTCTAAAATGATACAAGCTTTCTGTCACGGGCCTCAAAATTCTTCACCTCTACCCATTTACCCAATCCCAAAGCCATTTCCACATTTTTTTTATATATTTGTTGCAGCAGCACCCCATTCCCAGTACCAAATAATAGCTACAAACAGGAAACAACCCAAATGTCCATCAATAGGAGAATGAATAAACAAACCATGGTATATTCAAATAATGGAATAATATACATCAATGCAAAGAACAAACTACTGATGCAGCAACATGAATGACTTTCATAAATGTTATACTGAGTGAAAGGAACCTTATATAACACAATTCATACTGTATATGAAGTTCCAGAACAGAGAAAACTGATAGTAGAAAAAAATCAGAACAGTGATTGTTTCTGGTAGAAAAAGAGTAAGGACTGACTGAGAAGGGGATGAAGGAACTTTCTTGGGTAATGCTAATCCTCTATCTCCAGATATAGGTTTGGATTACACAAACATGTATTTTTTAAAACTAATGAAGGGTATTTAAGAGACCTGAAGGCTTATATAGTCCACTGAATGTAAATTTTACCTCAAGGGAGAAAAAAAGCAACTGTAAGCAAAATTTAAATTCTAGTTAATGATATGAATGCTGAAGTGCTCAGGGGTGAAGTGTACTGATGTCTGCAAAACTTACTTTGAAATGCATAGAAAATAAGATGGATTGATGGTTGGATAGATGGATAGATTTAGTAAAATGTTAATTGTAGAATCTACATGGTAAGTATATGAGTATTCACAATAGCATGCTTTCAATGTTATGTATGTTTGGAAGTTTTCTTAAAAGAAAACAATTCCATTTGCTATAGCATCAAAAAAAACAAAATACTTAGAAATAAACTTAACCAAGGACATGAAAGACTTGTTCACTGAAAACTCCAAAACATTGCTGAAAGAAATTAGATATGCCTATAATCCTAGCACTTTGGGAGATTGAGGCGGGAGGACTGCTTGAGGGCAGGAGCCTCAGACCAGCCTGGGCAACATAGCAAGACTCATCTCTACAAAAAATAAAAATAAAAAAATTAGCCAGGCACAGTGGCATGCACCTGTAGTCCCAGCTACTTGGGAGGCTGAGGTAGAAGTATCGTTTGAGCCCTGGAGTTCAAGATTACAGTGAGCTACGATCACACCACAGCCCTCCCGTCTGGACAACACAGCGAGACCATAAAAAACAAAATAGTTTCAATTATGTTATTAACAAGGAGGACACTGGTGACCTTGTAAAAGCAGTTGAAGAGTACTGGTGGGGACAGAAGTCAGATTATAGTTAACTGAGAAATCAATGGATGGTAAAATGGGGATAGTAAAGATGGATTATTCTTTCAAGAAATTGGCTGTGATCATGTAAAATTTTGTTTACACGTCACAACTATGTCAAAAAACAAGAGTCACGAAGGAATTAAATATGTTCAAAACAGTTGCCTTTGTGTGATAGTTGATTTTTTTTTTGCTTTCTACTTTTCTATATTTTACATGTTTTATAAAATGCCCATGTACTAGTTTTATTATCAGAAAAGAATAGTTGCTTCATAATTATCTGCTTAAAAGAAACTTGACTTGGAAAGGAAGAGAGAGGAAATGGTAGACAGAATTAGACATAAACTCGAGGATTTATTTTTTAGTGGAAAAAACTTGAGAATATTTATAAGTTAAGAGGGAAGAGCTAAGAAAGGGAAAGTAGTTAAAGATATATTCATGATACAGAATAATTAATGGAGTAAGGATCTACAAGAAAAGAAGGCAAGAGAACCCAGAATACGGATCCAAAGAGAGACAACTCTTCCTCTGAGATAAGAAAAATAGGTAATAATGGCAAAAAAACATAAACAAAAACAAAAAAAAACCAAAAAGGAATTGGTTGAGGCAGTTATTGTATGATGGCTTCTATTTTCTTCATTACAGTTAAGAGTATGGGGGTGCGGCAAGAAGTTTAAGGAGTGCTTAAGGTTTAGAATAGTCAGTGTGGGGCAATGGAGAGGGAGCTGACAGAGGACAAGCAAAACACTAAGCAACACTGGGAACTCAGCTGTGATTGGAAACTCTAAGTATGAACGTGTTATAGATCTACACTATTAAAGTATTTTCTTTAATAAATCTGGATTATTTGGGAGCCTAAATGGAGAAAGGACTATTCCAGGGTTGAGAATTTTCAGGGATATTATTGCAGAAGGACAAGGAGAGGTTCAGACCACCAAAGCTGTACCCTGAATTGAATAGTCAAGAACAGGTAACCCTCTTCTGTACTTTGTAAATGCCCTATGCATCCTTTATCAGGAATTACATTGCTTCATAATTATCTATTTATGTATAAGTCTCTCTTCTTTAAATTGCCTGAAATTTTATTGTGTCTTATTCACAACTAGTACTTACTGGCTAATACCTAATAGTTGCTCAATAAATGTTTGACTAATGGGCTAATTCATTTAAAACATATTTACTGAGAGACTACCAGGTACCAGCCAAACACTGTTCATATAATGATAAACAAAATAGGTATGGCACTTCTCTATGAAACTTATAGACTAGTGGGAAATCTCTAGAGTATAAGAAAACATGTAAATAAATAAATAATTACAAATTATTTTGTACTGAGAAGGAAATAAACAGAATTCAAGGATAGAGAAAAACAGAAAAGGGGAGATCTATTTTTGATAAGGTAGTCAGGGCAATCTTTCCCAAGGTGACAAGTTAGCTGAAATCTGAAGGATAAGAAGGGACCAACTTTGTGGAGGAAAAAGCAAGACTAACCAGGCAGAGGAAAAAGCGTATGCAAAATACCTAATGAGGTAGGAAAGAGCCTGGCACAGAGTTCAGGGTATATAAATGACAATGTAGAATAAAACATGACAGTATACCATTAGGCAAACTAAAAATCACAAAAGAGCTACTTCAGTCTTGAAAACCTCAGTGCAAACCCTACTTTCTGTCTCTTTTCTTCCTTTTCATTCTGCTCATTTAAAAAGCCAAGAGGAAATTTCTCTTTCATACAGCCTAACACTGCTGGTTGCCTGAAGACTTTGTTTTTAAAACAATATAAAAATCACAAAATAAAAATTACCCAGAGAGGGGTAAAATTCTAGTGGGAATGAACTAGACTTCAGCTAAGCCATGGAAAAATCTTAGCAGGCCCAGGGTATTGTAACATTTTCTTGAAAAACTATATATCTTAACCCAATACCCCCAAACCTTAGGCAATATAACCCTAACAAGCTCCAGCCCAAACTTGACTAGTTTATTTCTTGTTGATCCTGCCTTATGCTCTACTAATTTACTGATGGAGATCTACTCCTGGCCATCGGGTGGAAGATCCTCATAACTCTTACCCCTCACAAAGTGCTCATTTCTTCCCTTCTCACACCATAAAAGACAACGGCTACCAGAAATATACCTTTTATAAAATAACATACATATAAAATATAATTTATTGAATAGGCAGTAAGTGCTCCAAACAATACCCTTGGTTTTAGTAAGAGACCTAAAACAATCTTAGGTCAGGATGGTTTTGCATACCATGAAATGAAACAGGAATCTGCTTCTTGATCAGCCTTACCACTCCCAGCTTAGTAGGTGACTATAATCCTGTCTAAAATCCCACTGTTCATACTTTGTGGTCTGCTCTACCTGTCGTATGCTGGAAGCATCTCTCTGGTGCCTGGGTGGAAGATGCTGATGGCCATCCAGAAGCAAATCCTCTGGCCATCTTTCACCTGTCCCAAAAGATGGCTGCTGCCTGCAGTATAAGCTCTAAAAGACAGAAAAGCACTCGCCAAATATGTGAGCAGTGACATAGTAGTAGTGATGATACTATAAGCTTCAGGGATAGCCCTGAAGCAATCTAAATAGGTTAGAATAGTCTGATACAGTGTGGCATAAAAGTAGACATTATACTTCTTGTCACCATCATGGATCTTAACTCTACTCGTAATGCAATCTTAAATTTCATCTACAAAAACAAGGATAATAGTATCTATCTCCCATGAGAATTAAATGAGATAATGCATACAAAATTCTAAAATCATTTTGGCTATAGTAAGTGCTCAATGAATGTAAGCTGTTATTCATAATAATATTAATACTATTGCTAATATTAATAAGAAATAATGCTATCATCATCATCATCTTTATTGGTAACATAGCTCTGACAAGTCCAGCCCAAATTCTAACTAATTACTTTCTGCTGCTTACTCTTTACTATACTCTGCTTTACCTGCTCTCTGACAGAGCCTGGATCCTGGATTTCATGTAAAACATATTCATGGTGCTCTGGAAATAACTCCTTTCTCCATCTTTCATCTGTCATATCACATGAGGCCTGCCCATAGTTCCTGTGCTAAAAGACGACAAAAATACTGAACATAAATTATCCAAGCAAGAGCATCATGCCTGTGGCAATAGTATAAGCTTCACAGAAGAGGCCTGAAGTAGTTTCATGAGGTCAAAATAGTGTGATACATCACAGAACAAGAGGACATTATATTCTTTGCCCATTACTACTGACCTTAACACTAAAACCTTGAAGCAGTTACTACTTGCCCTGTCAATCTTGAGCCAAAACCTAAGCAATTTACTCTCTGCTACTTACTCCTTACTATATTCTGCTCTACTTATTCTCTGGGAGAGGCTAGGTCTTGGATATTGGGTGAAACATACTGATGGCACTTGAGAAGCAACTCCTCTTGCAATCTCCCATTTCTCAAAAGATGAGGGTTGTTTGATATATTTGTCCTAAGAGAACGACAAAATACAAAACTGATTTGTCTAAGCAGAAATGATGGGCTAGTGACACTATTATATACTTCAATGACAATCTCAAGAGTAATGATACTAGGTGACGGTAATAGAGCACAGTTAAAGGATATGTGTGTGTTTCTGTGTGGGTGTGTTTAACATAAAAATTTCTAAACATACACCAAAGTAGAAAAAAATAGTATAATAAATCCCAAGATATCCATAACCTAGCTTCAACAATTAGCAACACTTTTCCTTTTCATTTATTCTCCAACTTTTTTCCTAGAGTTTTTTAAAGCAAATCCCAGATTATTTTGGTACATTTTGAAATTACCAAAGACATTATACTCTTAGCCTAACTCTGGAGGCCTTAAATCTATATATCCCACAAAGAAGCTAGCTTGACAAGCTTCAGCCCAATCTTATGTAATATAGTCCTACTGTACTCTGCTCTACCTGTTCTCTAGGGGAGGCTTGGTCCTGGATTTTATTAATAGGTGTAACATACTGATGATTTTCCAGAGGCAATTCCTCTCTCACTCTCTCTTCTCTCATAAAAGATGAGGGCTGCTTGAGAAACATGTTCTAAAGGAACAAGAGAAAACAAATTTTCTAACCAGGACAATATACTAATCATAATATTGTAAACTTTAGTGAGAACTCCAAAGAAATGATACAGGTAAAAATATCCTGATACCTTTTGATATGCGTGAGGATGCTACACTTTTAGTCCAATTCTGTAGACCTTAATTCTTAATCCCAAACTATGGACAGAACAGTTGGACAAACTCACCAAATCTTAAGTAATTTAGGATGTGCTACTTCTTCCTACATTGTTCATGTAGGGACAGTATGCTTGTGGTAATACTGGGAGCTTCACCAAGAATTGAAGAATAATCTTGGTAAATTAAAATAGTCTAATTCTAGAATAAGATATGAATGTGATATATCAGCCTTTGAAATGACTGAACTGATTTAATATAGTTCACTAGACCAGGGTCTTTTGCACCATGAGGTGCAAGGTAGAACAGAAAAACTGTCTATGCCCATTCTTTCTGAAGCAGGGCCTCTGTTCTAATAGGATTTAGGACTATCTTCCCACCAATGTGGAAAGGAGTAAAAGATACTATATTCTTAAGTTAGCTCCAAAGTCCCTGATTCTATACTTCAAATTACCAGTTGTTGAGAATTTATAAAACCCAGGTACTTTATTTCCTATATCTTTATCTCCTTTTTTATTCTGCTCTACCTGATCTCTGATGAGGTCCTGGTCCTGAGGTTTAGGAGACACATACTGATAACCCACCAGAGAAAAGCCGTCTCCCCCTTTCTCATCTGTCATATCAGAGTATGGCTCCTTAAAGCGTACTTTCTAAAAGAGAAAAAAATACAAACTATAAATTGTCCAGTAGCAGTAATACAATGGCAATAATATTCTAGGCTTTATTGAGAGCCATAGGGTAATTTTTTTAAACCCAGGATAATGTGAAACATAACAGAATAAAACAGAAAATGATATTTTTTGTGAGTTCTAAAGTTTAGGTGAGAACAATCTTTGCAAGCTTCAAACTAAACCCTAAACAATTCCGTTCCTGCTGGTTTCAGTCCTTTTTCTGTTTTACCTTGCCCCCGATGGAGAACTGATGATGCCTGCATAGAAGATCCCGATGGACATCCAGAGGAAGTGCCTCTCTCCCTATCAAAATTGATGTTGGCTGCTTCAAATTTTCTTTCTAAAAAAGAACAAACACAAAATATCAATTGTTCAGTTAAGAATGACAGGTTAAATAAGACTTTAGGTTTTAGTGATAATTCTGGAGTTAACAGAGGTCAGAGTATAATTTGGCATCTTATTGAATAAAACAAAAAACTATACTCTATTCCACAAAAGTCCAACCATAACCCTAAGTAATTTACTTCCTGCCTTTCTTCTTCCTTTTGGTCTAACTGATCTCTGGTGGAGGACTGGCCTTGGAACCTGTGTAAAAGATACTGTTGGGTACTTGTGGGCCACTCCTCTTTCCATCTTTCAGCTGTCAAAGTAGATGCTGGCTGCCAGAAATATTTTTCCTAATGAAGAAGATTAAAAAGAAAGTAAGTTGTTCAGATAGAAGTAATATGCTGCTGCTAATACTTTAACACTTAATAAGAACCCTGGAGTTCTGAAAACTTAATCAGGAAACTATTTTTTCCAACTATGGATCTCCAAATCAGCTACAATATACAGGCATACTTTGTTGTACTATGCTTCGCTTTATTGCGCATCACAGACTGTGTTTTTTACAAATTGAAGGTTTGTGGCAACCCTGCATTGAGCAAGTCTATTGGTGCCATTTTTCCAACAGTTGTGCTCACTTCATGTCTCTGTGTCACATTTTGGTAATTCTCGCAATATTTCAAACTTTTTCATTATTATTATTATATCTGTTATGGTGATCTGTAATCAGTGATCTTTGATGTTACCATTCTAATTGTTTTGGGGTATCACAAACCACACTCATATAATACAATGACCTTAATTGATAAATGTTATATGCATCCTGATTGCATCACCACCTGGCCGACCCCTCCCCCAGCCTATCATATTCCCTGAGATACAACAATATTGAAATTAGGCCAATTAATAACACTACAGTGCCTCCTAAGTGTTCAAGTGAAAGAAAGAGCTGCATGTCTCTCACTTTAAATCAAAAGCTAGAAATGATTAAGCTTAGTGAGGGAGGTATATGGAAAGCTGAGACAGGCTGAAAGCCAGGCCTCTTGTGCCAAACAGTTAGCCAAGCTATGAATGCAAAAGAAAAGTTCTTGAAGGAAATTTAAAGTGCTACTCTAGTGAACACACGAATGATAACAAAGCAAAACAGCCTTGTTGCTGATGTGGAGAAAGTTTGAGTGGTCTGGATTGGAGATGAAACCAGCCACAACATTCCCTTATGCCAAAGCCTAATAACTCTCTTCAATTCTATGAGGGCTGAGAGAGGTGAAAAAACTAAAGAAAAGTTTGAAGCTAGCAGAGGTTGGTTCATAAGGTTTAAGGAAAGAAGCCATCTCTATAACATAAAAGTGCAAGGTGAAGCAGCAAGTGCTGACGTAGAAGCCACAGCAAGTCATTCGGAAGATCTAGCTAAGATCACTGATAAAGGTGGCTACACTAAACAACAATAGATTTTAAATGAAAACAGAATAGCCTTATATTGGAAGAAGATGCCACCTAGGACTTTTATAACTAGAGAGGAAAAAAATCAATGTCTGGCTTCAAAGCTTCAAAGGAGACTTTTTTTTTAGGGGCTAATGTAGCTGGTGACTTTCAGTTGGAGCCAGTGCACATTTACCATTCTAAAAATTCTACAGCCCTTAAGAATGATGCTAGATCTGCTCTGCCTGTGCTCTATGAATGGAACAAAGCCTGGATAATAGCACATCTGTGTACAGCATGGTTTACAGAATATTTTAAGCCCACTGTTGAGATCTACTACTCAGAAAAAAGATTCCTTTCAAAATATTACTGCTCATTGACAATGCAGCTGGATACCCAGGAACTCTGATGGAGATGTACAGGGAAATTAATGCTGTTTTTGTGCCTGCTAAAACAGCATCCATTCTGCAGTCCATGGATCATGGAGTACTTTCGACTTTCAAAATCTATTATTATTTAAGAAATACATTTCGTATGGCTGTATCTGCCATAGATAGTGATTCCTCTGATGGATCTGGGCAAGGTAAATTGAAAACCTTCTGGAAAGGATTCACCATTTTACGTGGCATTAAGAACATTTGTGATTCATGGAACGAAGTCAAAATGTCAACATTAACAGGAGTTTAGAAGAAGTTGATTTCAACTCTCATGGATGACTTTGAGAGTTCAAGACTTCAGTGGAGGAAGTCACTGCAGATGTGGTAGAAATAGCAAGAAAACCAGAATTAGAAGTGGAGCCTGAAGATGTGACTGAATTGCTGCAATCTCATGATCAAACTTTAACAGATAAAGAGTTACTTCTTATGATGAGACAAAGAAAGGGGTTTCCTGAGATGGAAACTACTCTTGGTGAAGATGCTGTGAACACTGTTGAAATGACAACAAAGAATTTATAATATTATATTATATTAATGTAATAAAAATATTTACTACATTAATAAAGCAGTAGCAGGCATTGAGAGAATTGACTCCAATTTTGAAAGAAGTTCTACTGTGGGTAAAATGCTACCAAACATCATCACGTGCTACAGAGAAATCTTTCACAAATGGAAGAGTCAATTGATGTGGCAAACTTCATTGTTGTCTTATTTTTAAAAATTGCCAAAGCCACCCCAACCTTCAGCTACCACTACCCTGATCAGTCAGCAACTATCACCATTAAGGCAAGACCCTCCACCAGCAAAAGGATTACAACTCACTGAAGGCTCAGATGATCATAAGCACTTATTAGCAATACAGCATATTTAAATCAAGGTATGTACATTGTTTTCTTAGACATAATGCTATTGCACACTTAACAGACCATAATAATGTGTAAATACAACTTTTACATGCACTGGGAAACCAAAAAATTCATGTGACTCACTTTATTACTATATTTGCTTTATTGTAGTGGTCTGGAACCGAACCCCCACAATATCTCTGAGGTATGCCTGTGGGTCTTACCAATCCCACTCCAAACCCTAAGTAGCTTATTTTTTCTTATTGTATCTCCTTTCCACTCTATTTTACCTGATCTATGGGTAGAAAATCCTGGTCCCGATCTTTGGGTAGAATATTCTGATTTTTGGAGAGAACATGCTGGTCTTTGGGGAGAGCACACTGGTCTTTAGGTAGAAAATCCTGTTCTTGACATTTGGGTAGAATATTTTGCTCTTTGGTTAGAACATGCTGGTCTCTGGATAGAAAATCCTGGTCCTGACATTTGAAAAGAATATTCTGGTCTTTGGGGAGAACACGCAAGTCTCTTAGTAGAAATTCTTTGTCTTTAGGTAGAAAATCCTGGTCCTGACATTTGAGTAGAACATTATGGTCTTTGGGGAGAACACACTGGTCTCTGGGTAGAAAATCCTGGTCCTGACATTTGGGAAGAATACTCTGGTCTTTAGGGAGAACACGGTGGTCTTTGGGTGGAATATCCTGGTCTTTGGGTAGAAAAGTTTCATTTGGGGATAGAAAATCCTTGGCTTCCAACACAATACTCCCATCTTCTAGCTCAATACTCTGGGCTTTCAGCATAATACCCTGAGTTTCTGTCTTAACAGCCTGGCCTTCTGGCTCAATGGCCTGGCCTTCTGGTTTAACAAACGTGCATTCTGGCTCAATAGCCTGGGTATCTGGCTCAAAACTCTGAACTTCCAGATCAACACTCTGAACTCCTGTCAAATCACCGTCAGTTTCTGAACTCGGCAAATCACCTTGGGCTTCTGGAAAATAATCCTGGACTTCTGGCAGAATATCCTGAAGGCCCTGAAGATGTAACTGTTTTTGCTCTTCCTCTTGTATCATAACAAATAATGGATTTTTGAATTTTACTTTCTAAAAGCAAACATAAACACCAAATATAGAACATCAGGTAGTAGCAATACTCAAGGCTTTTTGCAAGATTCCTAGAATAATCTTAAAATAATATGGCAGTCAAAAAAATTACTAGAATAAAATGTGAAATTATAGCCTTTGCCTCACTTAACAAAACCTAAATCTACAATCCTAAACCAGTACAACAGTACTGGCAATCCCTAGTTCAAATCTCAATTAGTTTACTTTCTCTTATTGCTTTACCTGAACTCTGGTGAAAGGCTTGTCCTTGTCTTCAGAAACAATATCCTGCTTGTTGCTCCCAAACAAATCTTCTCTCTCTTTCTCATCTGTCATAATAGCTGAAGATTCTTCATAGTCAGGTTCCTAAAGAAAAAACAAAAATTTTTTTAAAAACCACAAAATTTAGCTATTACAGGTAGAAACAATGTGATTACAATAAAATCCTAAGCTTCAAGATACTGCTAATATAATTTTAGTATGTCAGAAGAGTCAAACATTATACAGTGTTTACTGTGCAGGACTGTACACTGAAAACCACAAAGCATTGTTGAAAAAAATTGAAGATGATCTAAATAAATGGAAAGACATCCCATGTTCATGGATCAAGAGAAAATATTAAGATGGTAATATTTCCCAAATTGATCTATAGATTCAAGAATATCTATCAAAATGACACTTGGCTGTTTTTAGGGAGGGGGCAGAAATTAACAAGCTAATCATAAAATTCATATGGAAATGCAAGGGACCCATAAGAACAAAACATTCTTCAAGACAAAGGTGGAGGTCTCATTCTTCCCAATTTCAAAACCTATCACAAAGCTATAGTAATCTAGACAGTGTGATACTGGAACAAGAGCAGACATACAGATCAATGGAATGTAATTGAGAGTTCAGAAATAGACCCTCACCTTTATAGCCAATTGATTTTCAACAAGGGGGCCAAGACAATTCAATGAGGAAAGAATAGTCTTTTCAACAAATGGTGTTGGGACAACTGTACATCCACATTCAAAAGAATGAAGATGAACCACTTCTTCACAGCTTACATAAAAATTAACTCAAAATGGATCACAGACCTAAAAGTAAGAGCTAAAACTATAAAATTCTTAGACGAACACATAGGAGTAAATCTTCATGATCTTGTGTTAAAAAATGTTTAGTAGATATTACATCAAAAGCACAAGCAAAAGAAAAAAAATTGGATTACACCAAAATAAAAAATTTTGTGCTGCAAATGATACCATTAATAAAGTGAAATGACAACCCACAGAATGGGAGAAAACCTTTTTGATAAAAGACTTGTATCCAGAATATACAAAGAGCACTTATAGCTTTATAATAAAAACACAAATAACCCAATTAAACATATGAACAGACATTTTCTTCACAAGAGGTATACAAATGGGCAATAAGCACACGAAAAGATACTGAACATCATTAGTCATTAAGAAAATGCTAATCAAAAGTATATTTTATACTTTTGATACCACTTCACATCCACTAGGATAGCTATAGTCAAAATAACAGACAATAACAAGTATTGGAGAGGATGTGGAGAAATTGGAACCCTCATATATTGCAGGTAGAAAACAGTTTGGCAGTTCTTTAAAATGTTAAACATAGACTTACTGTATGACCCAGCAATTCCACTCTTAGAAATGAATGTCCCAAAAGAAATGATGTCCACATAAAAACATGTACACAATTGCTTATAACACAATTATTCATAAAAGCCAAGAAATGAAAACAACCCAAATGTCCACCAACTGATAAATGGATAAACCAAATGTGGTACAGCTATACAATGGAATATTATCTGGCAATAAAAAGAATTAAGTACTGTACTTATATATCCATTAAAATGTGGATGAACTTTGAAACATTATGCAAAGTGGGAAAAAAAAGTCACAAAAGACCACATATCATATGATTTCATTTATATTAAAAGTCCAAAATAGATAAACTTATAGAAACAGAAAGTAGATTAGTGGTTGCTTAGCACTGGGGATGGGGGGAGGGAAAGAATGGGGTATGAGGCTTCTTTCAGGAGTAAAGAAAATGCTCTAAATAAGATTGTGGTTAACAGTTGCACAACCTTGTGAATATACTAAAAGCCACTGAATTGTACACTTTAAATGGGCATATGAATTATATTTCAATAAAGTTGGTTTAAAAAAATACTGGACATTATAATCTTAACCCTCAATCCTATACTTAATTAGCTGTGCACAGTTCTAATAAGCCATTGTTTTTCCCTTCTACTCTTTACATTTCCCTGCCTGATTTTTTATAAAATTCTGGTAATGTACAGTAGTTAAAAGACCTTGATGGATCTTAAAGGGAAACTTTCCTCTTGTTTCTGTATTTATTCTGGTGGATGGTGGTTTTCTAGAAAGTGCTTTCTGGGGAAAAAAAAAATCAATACAAATGTAAATGGGTCTAGGGAAAGCAATATTCTCATGACCCTAAGTTGAGTTTTTGTGAAAGACCTAGAATGATTTTAGTAGGTTTTGGTAATCTAATAGAGAATAAAGGGAAAAAAAAATAATGAGTTTGAAGTTTTACTTCAAAAGTACAAACAAATCACCCATATATAAACATATGGAATGAAATAGACTGGTAGGAGAATATATTAACTGTAACTGTATAAATGACAACTTGTCTGTATTCTAGCCAGTAACAATTTCAGAATACTCACGATTTTAGTCTTGGCAACCTAATAGAGAGCAAGCAAGTATATATTCTACTTGTATTTCCAAATCTAGAACATTAGAACAACCAGACAGATTCTAATGTCAGTGAAGTCTAACAAGGAAATGAAACCGGGGTTCATTTCAGTTATAGATTGTTCTTTCTGATTCATAGTTTCCCATTTCACACAACTGAGAGGGTAGAAAACTCTTTAGATTTGAAGGAAAGACTTGATATAAGTGATAAGAAAAATTTCACTAATTTCTAATTAGTAGATTTGTTTCTGATATTTCTACCTGAAAAACACATGCATTCTTTGGAAGCAAGCAGCCAGCCTGAATTCATCATCATCACTATAACAATAATGAATTACACTTAAATGGCACCTCTGACGTATAAAACTGGTTTATACAAGGATGTTATCTCCAACTTAATCCTCCCCTATACTGGATAGTTATTTCTGTCAGACCTGTGAATAGTATTCTTTCTGGAAAAACACCAAGTGAAAGTTCTAAGTATGTTCCAAACAATTTATCAGTCTTTAGGATCTGATAAGCCTTTTTTTTTTATTCTAACAGTATCCTGGTGTCAGTCTAATGGCTGAAATTATGATGCTGCCAAATCCATGCTAGGTATAAAAATTGTCAAGAAACCAAGACTCTGAGAAGAATTTAGGTACAAAAGAAACTCTATCTTGAGAGCCACAAGAAGGCAATGCTAGAAAAAGGGAACCACCATACTGAATACATCTAGGATATGTTGCCATATGTGGACACACACCTATGCCCACTTGTTTTTAAAATTTAACTATAAATTTCTTAATTATCACTGAAAAGGGAGATATTATAGTTTAGTATTCAACCAACTGCAAACATATAGGAGACAAATGTTTTTGATGGCTGTTAAGATACTTAAGGAAAAAAATACAAAAATATATACATAATCCAGGAAAATGTAAAAGCAAAGTGAAACTAGGGAAGAACTAAGTAAGAGACAGTTGAAGACGGCAAAAAAATTATAAAGTAAACAAGACTAATGATCTGTTTTACTAGATGCTGCTTACCAAAATTTGAAATTAATAGCAAAATTAAGTAAACACAGGAAAACACATGAACTTAGCATCCAAATTTGTGAACTCTGAAATAAGTAGGCTCCAAAACAATGTCATTTTACAAGTATAGACTTAAATATCCTTTTAGGTCTAGCTCCGCATTTAGATTCCAATTATTCACTCTAACTTTGTTTTGAATGAAAAGAATTTCTTTCTTTTAAAAAAATAATTGTATTGATTTTTTTCCTGAACAGAAGTAAAATATATACATTATGAAAATGTTTTAAAATAAAAACACAAAGAGAAGAAAATAAAAATCACCTGTAATACTACTACCCAGAAATAATCAGTATTGACCTCTTGTGCTATTTCTATCCAGGCTTTTGTCTATGCACATAGCATTCTCTCCTCATCTCTTTATTTTGCTTTATTTTTCTTCACAGCACCTATCACTCGAAATTATATTCTATATTTATTTACTCATTTATTATATGCTTCCCTACTACACAGAAGCTCCTTGAGAGATCTTTGTCTATCTTTTCACCACTATAAGTCCTGTTTCTAGAACAATGCCTGGCAACCATAGATGTCCATAAATATTTGTTAATTGAGAATATATCATATATAACTTTGTATCCAATTTTATCACTTAGCTTTATATCACAGACACTTTCTGTTATCCTCAGATACTCTTTGAAAACATGAAATTTTTTAGAATGGTTGCATACAGATATATCATAATTTATTCAAGCATTCCTTACTATTAGATATTTAACATTATTTCCAATTATTTTACAGTTCTAAGTTATGCTGAGATGTAAATAAACCTTTATCTGAAATTTCTGTCTGTATTTTTAAAAGCAGTGCGTTAGAAATTAATTTACCTCTTGGGTGGGAAAGCTTTTCCTTCCATCATCTGGAAACACTGATGCCTTTTTTTCAGTCACAGTTTTAAAGGATGCCAGCCGGTGACGTGCCTGTTTCATAGTTTGACTAAGCTGCCAGGGAAAGAGAAAAAAAGCAAACAAAAACAGCTTAAAATCTTTTTCTTTTAAGTTTTTAAAAATTGCTATTTTATATATTTATGGAGTCCAGGCATTTGTTACATGCATAGAATATGTAATGACCAAGTTGGGATATTTGGGGTATCCATCATCTTGAGTATTTATCATTTCTATGTGTTGGGAACATTTTAAGTCCTCTCTTCTAGCTACATTGAAATATTCAATACATTGTTGATAACTATAGTCACCCTACTCTGCTATCATTAGAACTTATTTCTTCTATCTACCTGTATGTTTGTACCCATTAACCAACTTCTCTTCATCTCCACCTCCCACTCACAGACTCTTCCCAGCCTCTAGTATCTATCATTCTGTTCTTTCAGATTAAAGTCTTAATACTACACGCACTAAGTGTTCCAACAGGAAAACA